>JAJHZJ010000100.1:4518280-5178280 GCA_023548195.1 Bettongia penicillata ogilbyi
CAAGGAGAGGGGAAGCCTCTTGCATGTTCTCCAGTGTCCTGCAGTTTGGTTCCCCTACCCTTTCCTGGGATCTCCTTCCCTGAAATCATCATAGGGTTGTAGATTAGCTAAAAGAGAAAGATGTGGAAATCATGGTCTCCAGTCATAACATTTAGATATCGCTGACATTTATATAGCACTCACTGTGTGCTCAGGTACCATACTAAGTGCTTTACAAATATTATTGGGGCAGTTAGGTGGCACAGTGGGTAGAGCACCAGTGCAGGACTCAGGAGGATCTGAGTTCAAATCTCACCTCAGGCACTTGACATTCACCAGCTGTGTGACCTTGGGCAAGTCACTTAACCCCAATTGCCTCATCCTGGGTTATCTCCAGTCATCCTGATGAATATCTGGTCACTGGATTCAGATGGCTCTGGAGGAGAAGTGAGGCTGGTGACCTGCACAGTCTTCCCTCACTCAAAACAGAGTCAGGTACAAGTCATGTCATCATTTCTCTGATGGTGTGGTCTTCTTCAGCATTGAAGGATGACAAACACACACATCATTTGACCATCACAGCGATCCTGGGAAGCAGGGGCTATTATTATCCCCATTTCGCAGATGAGGAAACTGAGGCAAACAGAGGTTAAATCACTTGCCCAAGTTCCCACAGCTAGTAAATGTCAGAGGCTAGATTCCTGACTCCAGACCCAGCACTCTATCCTCTGTGCCACCTAGTTGCCTCAATAAGTAGCTGATCTGAAAGGTGAAGGCTGATTCCACATCAGGAATTCCTCACACATATGAAATCATGGTCCAGCTGCTTCTTTTCCTCCCACTTAAAAAAATCAACAACACGGTCAGTGCAGTGGTGCAGTGAACAGAGCATGGGTCCTAGAGTCAGGAGGACCTGAGTTCAAATTAGACACTTGATACTTATTAACTGTGTGACCTTGGGCAAGTCACTTAACCTCCATTGCCTTGCCTCTTACCCTCAAAAAAAGAGAGGAAAAAAATCAGCAACTACAAAACAACAAACCCACCTTGAAACAACACATCTGATGCTGACAACAACCCTGTGAGCTAGGTAGTATAAGTGATTTTACAGATAGGAAAGAAGGGTGAAGTGACAGTAAAGCGACATATCCAGCATCATGCAACTAAAAAGTGGTAGAGCCAGCATTCGAGCCCAGGTCTTTTGACTCCAATCCCCAGTTGATCATCCATATCTATATCTAATCTATATATATCATATCTATATCCATATCTAATCTATTTCCATAGCCTTATCCATATCTATATCTAATCTATATCTATATCCATACCTATATCTAATTTATATCTACATCTACATCTATCTCTATGTCTATCTCTATATAATGAGGTCCCTTTTGTGTGCATGTACATATGCATATACACATATGCATAATATGTAGCTATCCACACACATATTGGAACATGCGTACTTATAAACACATATATACATGTATGTAAAACCCTACACAGGTATACACATCTACATGTGTTGACATATATACATATGAATATGTATATATACACAGTATGTGTGTATGTGTATATATGTGTGTATATATACATATACATATATAAATATATACATACACACATATACACACACAAATCCCTACCCTCAGGGAGTTTACTCTCTGGTTGGGTATATAAGATATAGACACACAAAACATTGAGAGAACTACGTAATTCCATATTGAGTGAACTGTTCCACTATGAGACTCAGGTATTCAGAGAAGAGATAGTAATGTGGACTGGGCCTACATGGAAGTCGTGGAATTTGAGAGCTTGGGCACAAGTAAAGAAGGAAGAATTGACCCATCTCAGGTTAGAGGAACAGCCTGAGCAAAGGCATGGTATGGCTTGTACTAGAAAAAGGGAAGACATGAGTCTGGATCTGGGAGGATTTGTCCAATTCCCCCTGGATTCAGGGGGATAATTACTTGACTTTTCAAAGTCCCTTGGCCTTTAGAATCTTGGCTCTCCTCTCCGTCTCCTCTCCATACTTCTCCCTTTAGTCTGTGAACACAGCTCAATTTTTTTTCTCATGCCCAATTTTATCAGCTGAAAAGACCAGGGACCCCCAGCAGCGATTAAGCCTTCCACTCAGGTACAGGAGGCCAGCAATAGTACCTTGACTTTCCAGTGGCAATTAGTGTCAAGTGTCTCATTAGCAATAACCATTTTAGAGATAAGGAAAAGCAGAAAAGCAATGAAAAGAGAGAATAGCCCTTCTCCTCCCTTCCCAAAAAGGAAAGGGTTTAATTGCCTCATGGTCTATGGGGGTACCTACTTTACATTTTTCCAGATTTTCTCAAGGAGAGCCAGGGAAGGAACCCAAGTCGCTGCTAGTTTGCTAGTGGTATCCTAACATCCTAGAGATCAGTTGAGTTTGCTGTGGGGGGTGGGGGTGGTGTTGCTTGACAATGGGAATCATCTGTCAGAGGTACAGAAACAGACAGTTTTAATTGAAGCTTTCCCTCATCACCTTGAAAGGAGGTCTCTAGTGTGGTGTTCCAAAGATCTGTAGTACTCAATGTTTTATCACGCACCTGGATTAAGTCACTGGTTATCAGCTTGGCTGTGATGGACCCCCAGGCTAGGATAGATAGTTGTTGGACAACAGAGTGAGAATTCAATAAGACGCAGTCTGGCTTGAATGTTGGGCTGAGCCTAAGAAGGTGAATTTCAATAGGGCTAAATGTAAAGTGTTATTATTCGGGTTCAGAAAATCAGCCTCATAGGCACAACATAGAGAGGGCATAAAGGTTCATATGAAAAAGTTCTGTGGACTCTTGAGGCAGCTAGGTGACTCAGTGGGTAGAGTGTTGGACCTGAAGTCAGGACGACCTGAGTTTAAATCCAGATTCAGACACTTACTAGCGGTGTGACTCTGGGCAAGCCACTTAACCGCTTGCCTTAGTTTCCACAACTGTAAAATGGAGATAATAATAGCACCTACTTCCCAGGGTATTTGTGAGGGATAAATGAGATAACATTTGTAAAGCACTTAACACGGGAACCATATACGTCTTGGGCGTATATGGTCTAGAACAGGGAAAGTGATCTTTTCACTGTATTCTACCCTGTGGTCTTACTACGACTGGAGAATTGGGTTTAGTCACATTAGGAAGGACATGGGAAAAAGGTAGCATTTATATATATAGCACTTTAGGATTTGTAAAGTATTTTACAAAAATTATCTCAATCAATTTTTACAAGCTTGGGAAGAGGATGTAGGTAGCCACTATTACTATCTCCATATTTACAGATGAAGAAACTGAGGCAGAGGTTGAATGACTTGCCCAAGGTCACACACCTAGTAAGTGTCTGAGAGTGGATTTAAACTCAGGTTTTGTGACTCCAAGACCAGTACTCTATCAGCTGGGTCATCTAGCTGCACACAAGCTCCTCGGAGTCCAGGGGGCTATGACTATGGTGAGGGGCTTTAGGAGGGGTGGTTGAGGGAAGTGGAAAGACCTGGGGAATATTAGATTTATTAGGCTTAGTCCCCTGGGGATGGAACAAGGAGTAAAAGGCAGAGGATGGAAAGGGCAGATTTAGGCTTGATGGGAACAGTGGCTTCCTAACAATGCTATCAAAAGTGAGATAGATTGCTTAGGGAGGTATGGAGTGAAAGCGGAAGATTTTCAAGCCTTATTGGGGGTGTTGAGGAAGGGATTTTTGCTCACCTGGAGATAGGAATGGCTGACCTTTGGGGTCCCTTCTACCTTGGAGAGTTCATGATTGTGTGACCTGCTTAAGGTAGAGAGCACAGTGACTCACAATGTCGAGAAATCTAGGGTTAGAATCAGGAGAGCAAGGCAGTTAAATCCCGTGACTGAATAATCTCTAAATTTCTTTTTCTGCTTTGTGCTCTAAGTCAGACCTGGGATCCAGACTCGTAGCATTGTCTCTGGCCTGGGAGGTTCAGTTGGCCAGATGCCCACTGGCTCCATTCCAAAGGCTCTAAAGGGGAGAGAAGAAGGAAGTTCCCATTTCTACTTAAAGACTGCCATGCATTTGGTCTTTGGGTTAGGCTGTTCACTTTCCCCTTTTAAAATATAAATGACCCTGGAAAAGAGGGGAAAAGGCCTCAAATCCCTACCACCTTAGCATGAATGAACACACAGGAGCTAAACGGGAAGTATCGGGACAAAAAGAGAGCACCAAGTCTATCGGAAGGGGAGGAACTGACTCTGAGAGAGGCTTGAGAAAAGGACAGTAGGGGACACTGAGGCAAACCACTAGAAGGAAGGTTAAGTCCAAGTCTTCTTTTTTCCACTCAACCTCTCCGTATTCCTCTCTCCCTCAACTCTTTTTCTCTTCTTTTTCCTCTTCCTTCTTTTTTCTTCCTTTCCCCCTCTGTCTCTCACCTCTCCTTCCCTCCTCTCTTTCCTTCCCCATTTCCCCTCCCCTTCTTTCCCTGTTCTTTTTTCCCCTCCTCCTCTTTCTTCTCTCCCTCCTTCCCTTGCCTCCTTTTTTCTTTCCTATTTCTTTGCTTTTCTTTCTCCTTTCTCCTCTCTTCCCTTCTCTTCCCTCCTCTTTTTGTCCTTTCCTCCTCCTCCTTTCTCCTCTTTTTGCTTTCCTTTCCCTATTCTCCCTCTTCTTTCCCCCCTTCCTTTCTTCAATCTCCCTTTCCCCTTCCTTCTCTTCTCCCCTCACCAATCCTCTCACTCCTTCTCAGAAGCACAGGACCTTAAAGTTAGAAAAAGGACCTCAGAGATCACCTAGCTCAGTCCGTAAATAAACAAGAATCCCTTCTGGAACATCCCTGACCAGTCTAGCCTCCACTTGAAGACCTCCAAAGAAGTCCTTCTCCTCCTCTCCTCCCTCGAGGGATCTTGCCTGCTTCCTTGGCCTGGGTGCCAGTCCCTTTTCTAGTGGCAATCGATTTGTCACCTCAGATACCCACAGTGGTTCAGCCTGTGAACACTTGAACCCTCCCAGGAGCCCTCACTTTTGGCCTTTTTACCCTGGCTCTTCATTGTAGGCTGGGGTGGACTCAGCAAGGGAAGGGGCTCCCTGGGGCCCATGAGGAGCAGATTTGATTGTGCTGCTCCCCCAAGGAACTTTGACAGCACAAACTGATATTATCAAGCTGCCCCACGTGAGGATGCTGCTTCTTTCACAGTTCTGTAAGGACAGGGTCTGTTTTTCCTTTCTTTTTGTCTTCAGGTTTAGCACTATGCCCGGAACACAGCAAGCACTTCATAAATGTTTGTGGATTACGGACTTATTAATGGCCACAGGCAGATATGGGAGAATGTAATAATAGCTGAAATTGCTTCTGAGATGGCATTTTTCCTTGCCCAGCCTTCCCAACTCTTAAGGGGGAATATTTGGAACTGGGGAATCCCCAAGCCTTCTGAAAGGAGACCTAGGCCCTGGGTATCTACCTGGTCTGTCAGCCTAGAGCTTGGTCAAGCAAGGCAGGTGAAAAATGGGGGCTGAGGGTTTCTATGGAGTCCAGAGCTTTCACCCGAGTTGATCCAATCAGCACGACCTGCTTACTCAGAACAAAAGCTGTCTAGGTTTCATCTTCAGTTTCCAGGGACAGACAATCAGTAGTGACCTTTGAACACTTGTCCAACTAGAATCTGGGTCGTTTTGTGGCTGGGGTGAGGCCTTGAATACTCTTTCCCTTCTTTTCCATTGATCTATATCCTACTCAAAGGTATTAAAAGATAGAGCACAAAGGGGCTAATTTTTAATTTGTATCTGATAACTTTGATTATTTCTTTGCAAAACACTTTGAATACATCATCTCATACAATTCTCAACAACCCTGTGAGGCTGGTGCTATCATCCTGGCCATTTTTTGCAGGAACTAAAGCTCAGACAGATTAAGGGCCTTGTTTCCGTCTCTGAGATAGATGACATTCAAACACGTCTTCTTGACTTAAAGTCCAGCTTTCTATCCAGTATTCCATGTTGTTTCTCAATCAACAACAAAACTCAGGCCAAATATAGCAGACAATATTGGTAATAACTTGTTTAAAATACATGCTTTTCCTCCTTTATAGCAAATACTAAACTGCTTAAAGTATAAAGTTTCAGTTATTCATAATTATCTGATGTAGAGGCTAAAGTTTTTGACATGGAGCCAAAGACCTAAATTCAAATCCTGCCTCAGATTCTTATTAGCCAGGTGATGCTGGGCAAGTCACTTAACTGCTCTGAGTTTCAGTTTCTTTATAAAATGGAATTTTAAAATGTTTTTAATGCCTGTCTTATAAGTTTTCTGTGAGGATCAAGTGAGAAAATATATGTAATATTTGCAAATATATGTAATTTTTGTAAAGCAAAGGCTTTGCAAGAGATGTGGTTCAATGGATTACAATTTTAGGCAAGGTACAAGACCTCTCACAATTTTGTCATTTGTAAAACAAAAAGTAGCAAAGTCCAGTTTTCTAAGACCCAGAATATCTGACCCTGTATGGCCCCATTTGGGATTTTCTTGGCAGAGATACTGGAATGGTTTGCCATTTCCTTCTCCAACTCATTTTATAGATAAGGAAACTGAAGGTGACGGACTTAAGTGCTCAGAGTCCCAAAGCTAATAAATGTCTTAGGCCAGTGTTGAATTCAGGAAAACAAGTTGTCCTGACTCCAGGCCTAGGGCTCTAACCATTGTGCCACCTAGCTGCCCTATGTTCAGGCATTAACAAAAACAACAACAACAAACCTGAACAGCCATTAGGATTCTAACAAACAAGCCATCTTATAAGTGAAATTATATCAGAGTAACAGTGAAATAATTCTATTGTCCATCTCTCTTACTTAGGCTATAACAGTTAAAAGACAGGTCCATAAAAGTATATTTCCTAAAATGTCAAAAAAGTTGAACAAATTTAGTTAAATAGAGTAATAATCTCATATATCCCCCAAGGAAACAAACTTCATCAAAAAAACTCTATAGGTAAACTAAGTCATGTTATAGATTAAACTATAGTTAGAGAGTTCACAAATAGGGTAAAAGAGGGAGGAGGATGGAGTCAAGATGGTGGAGTAACAGCATGGACTTTCTAGAGCATTCCCACCAAGTCCAGTCAAATACCTGTAAAAAATGACTCTAAACAAATTCTGGAGCTGCAGAACTCACAGAATGATGGAGTGAAGCAAATCTCCAGCCCAAGATAGCCTGGAAGGTCTCTATCCCTCCATGCTGGGAAGCAGAGCACAGTCCAGCATGGGCCACACCAGCACAGGCCTTGGGGGACTGAATCAGTGGCACCTGTGGCAGTTTCCAGACTTCATGACCCCAAAACGCTGATGGTAAATTGGAAGTTCAGTGGAAAAACCTGTTGGACCTGTGTGAGAGAGGAGAGTGATCTGGCTCAAGCCCCAAGACAGCAGAGCGGGGAGAGGTCAGAGGAACCCAAAACAGCCACAGCAGCAGCAGAGGCAGCTGCAGGCACTGTTTCTGGAACTCTAGGCCCACAGATTGTGGGGGGAATTCAATGGCCTTGACAAAATGGCTGGGGAAATGAGCAAAAACCAGAAAAAGAATCAGACTATAGAATTTCACTTTGGTGACAAGGAAGACCAAAACATGCAAACAGAAGATGACAAAGTCAAAGTTCCTCCACCCAAAGCCTCCAAGAAAAATATGAATTTCTCTCAGGCCATGGAAGAGCTCAAAAAGGATTTTGAAAGTCAAGTAAGAGAAGTAGAGCAAAAATTGGGAAGAGAAAAGAGAGTGATGCAAGAAAATCATGAAAAACAAGTCAACTGCTTGCTAAAGGAGACCCAAACAATGCTGAAGAAAATAACACTTTAAAAAATAGACTAACCCAAATGACAAAAGAGATCCAAAAAAAGTCAATGAGGAGAAGAATGCCCTAAAAAAACCAGAATTGAGCAGATGGAAAAGGAGGCTCAAAAGCTCAGTGAAGAAAATAAATTCCTTAAAGATTAGAACAGAGTAGATGGAAGCTAATGACTTTATGAGAAACCAAGAAATTATAAAACAAAACCAAAAGAATGAAAAAATAGAAGACAATGTGAAATATCTCATTGGAAAAACAATTGACCTCGAAAATAGATCCAGGAGAGATAATTTAAAAATTTATGAGACTACCTGAAAGCCATGCTCAAAAAAAGAGCCTTGACATCATCTTTCAAGAATTATCAAGGAAAACTTCCCTGATATTCTAGAAACAGAGGGCAAAATAAATATAGAAAGAATTGACTAAACACCTCCTGAAAGAGATCCCCAAAGGATAACTCCTAGGAATATTGTAGCCAAATTCCAGAGCTCCCAGGTCAAGGAGAAAATATTGTAATCAGCCAGAAAGAAACAATTCGAGTATTGTAGAAATACAATCAGGATAACACAAGAACTAGCAGCTTCTACAATAAGAGATCGAAGGGCTTGGAATATGATATTCCAGAAGTCAAAGGAACTAGGATTAAAATCAAGAATCACCTACCCAGCAAAACTGAGTATAATACTTCAGGGGAAAAATGGTCATTCAATGAAATAGAGGACTTACAAGCATTCTTGATGAAAAGACCAGAGCTAAATAGAAAATTTGACTTTCAAATACAAGAGTCAAGAGAAGCATGAAAAGGTAAACAGGGAAGAGAAACCATAAAGGACTTACTAAAGTTGAACTGTTTATATTCCTGCATGGAAAGATAATATTTGTAATTCTTGAAACTTTTCTCAGTATGTGGGTAATTGGAGGGATTATACACACACACACACACACACACACACACATACATAGACAGAGAGCACAGGGTGAGTTGAATAGGAAGAGATGACATCTAAAAAATAAAATTAAGGGGTGAGAGAGAAATATATTGGGAGGAGAAAGGGAGAAATGGAATGGGGCAAATTATCTCATAAAAGAAGCAAGAAAATTTTTCAATGGAGGGGCAAAAGGGGGAAGTGAGAGAGAAAAAATGAAGCTTACTCTCATTACATTTGGTTTAAGGAGCGAATAACATACACACTCAATTTGGTATGAAAATCTATATTACACTACAGGAAAGTGGGGAGAAGGGGATAAGTGGGATGGGGGGATAATAAAAAGGAAGGCAAATGGGAGGAGGGAGTAATTAGAAGTAAACACTTTTGGGGAGGGACAAGGTCAAGAGAGAAAATAGAATAAATGGAAGGCAAGATAGTATGGAGGGAAATATAATTAGTCTTACACAACATGACTATTATGGAAGTCTTTTGCAAAACTACACATGTATAGCCCATATTGAATTACTTGCCTTCTCAGTGGAGATGGGTGGGGAGGGAGAAAGGAAGAGAAGTTGGAACTCAAAGTTTTAGGAACAAATGTTGAGAATTGTTTTTGCATGCAACTGGGAAATAAGAAATACAGGTAATAGGGTATAAAAATCTATCTTGCCCTACAGGAAAAAAGAGAAGATGGAGATAAGGGAAGGAAAAGGTGTGATAGAAGGGAGGATAGATTGAGGGAAGAGGTGATCAGAACACATGCTGGGTGGAGGAGAGAAATGGGGAGAAAATTTGGAACTCAAAATCTTGTTCAAATGCATGTTGAAAACTAAAAATAAAAAAGTTAATTTAGAAAAAAAGAGGGAGAAGTGATTTCCATGTGGCCAAAGAATTGGAGTCAGCTGAGAATCTTCATTTGGCTTCTCTAAGGATTTTAAGTATACCTATGGGTCAGGTTTTGGTCAAATGAGGCCAATATTAATGGAAAACAGGCTTTCTGTTAACCAAAGGTTGCAGAGGAATAAAAGGAAATCAAAAATAAAAAATTCCCATTATACCATATTCCAAAATATGCTTTATTCTGCACTATAAGTACATCACCTTTCTGTTAGGAGGGTGGAGTGGTAGCATGTGTCATCTTCTGTCCTCTGCAAACATTATTGTTGATTGCATTGATGGGATTTCTTAGGTCCTAAGTTGTTTGTCTTTGTAATGTGGTTGTTTTTGTATAAATCACTCTCCTGGTTTTGCTCATTTCACTTTGTATCAAATCATACAAATCTTCCCAGATTTTTCTTGAAGTGTCCCTTCCATCTTTTCCTATAGCACAATAGAATTTGCAGGTTACAAATGAAAAAACCAAATATTCTGTGGCATAGTCACATTAGAAAGCCTTTAGTAGTTTGCTGAAAGAAAAGCCTCTAAAAGAACACTGATGAGATGTAGTTTTGCCATCAAAAATTAAACAGGAAGTTACATAGACTTTCTGACTCTAAGTAGAGATTTCTGAGATCAGGAATTCTTTATCTGGGGGCTGTAAATTTTAAGAAATTAAAAAAATATATTTTGATATCTCTATTTCAATAGAATTGGTTTCCTTTGTAATCCTACATATTTTATGCCTCTAAAAGCATTATTCCAAGAAGGGATCTATAGGCTTCACCAGGCTATCAAAGGTGTCCATGACACCAAAAAAGGTTAAGAACCCCTGCCTCAGAGACTCTGCTGTTGGTTAACAGGAAATGCATATCAATAGATACTTTTAGGCCTGCAGGAACAAGTTAGCTCAAGTGGCTCGAGAGAATTCAGAAATCCCCTTCTGGAGAGGAATCTTATTTCGGTCAAGGGCTAAAGAAACAGACAGACCTCTAAAATTGGAAGAAAATGCACTAAAAGTTTTTTATCTGTTGATGACTAGGTATGCAAGGGTTTTTGCCTATTGGAAAAAGCAGTATTAAGAAAATAGTCTTATCTTCCTATAAGGCAGAAATAGCTTCCTGGTTGAGGAAACCAGCTGAAGCATATTTTGGAAGTAACAAGCTCTTGTGCCCAATTGGAAGCCACTCTTGGAAGCAACCATGAGCACCCAGAGAACCATTGCAGCACCCTTTCATTGCAGTGACTCAAGGCCAGCAGGTAAGGATGGTCAGCAGAGACCAAACAGATGGCATCTCAGGCAAGACCATCATGGACTGAGACTGATGAAGACAGTCCAGTCATGACACCAGAAAACATCAATGTTCCTGCATCTTTGGAGGCATAAACTGCCTCTCTATGTCCTGGTTACATGACCCCTTTTTGTGTAAATTTCATCACATACTTTCCTTATATACTGCCAATCTACCAATTGATGGACTGTAGCACCATGGGATCATATGAGCAAAGAGTTATAGCTTGAAGTCATTGCAGAAGTCATCTTGTCTAACCCCCTCACTTTAACAGATGAGGGATCTGAGGTCTGCAGAGGTTAAGTGACTTGCCCTAGGAGTAGGCAGCAAAGGGAGGAACACCTGCATTTGAGAGGATAAGGTATGGGACGAGAGTGAGGACAGTAGGCTGGCCATAGAATTTAGAACCAGAAGGAAACAGAGATTATCAGTTCCAACTTCCCTTCCATCTCCTCTGTCTGTAGAAGAGGAAATGGATGTTCAGAGATTCTGACTCCAAATCCCTCTTTCTGATAGGGAAGGGTGGCAGCAAGGAGTGTGTGTGTATGTGTGTGTGTGTTGGGGGGAGGTAGATATTGTTAACTGTGGGCAATGATTAAGGATAGATAGTTCAAGTAAGGAACCCTAGTGGCAAGTAGGTATAAGTTTTGTAGCAGGAAGGGAAGAACATTCTGGGCCTTGAGCTCTCCTCCAAGCTACTAATTGCTTGGAACATAGTAGGCATGTAACACTTAATAGGCATATAGACTGAAGAGATTTATAAAGGTTGTATGAGTAGTAGGTGACCACATCAGAATTTGAACCCAGGTCCTTTTTCTCCAAACTCAGTGCTCTTTCCACTATAAATGCATACCAACCGGGAGGATTTTCTAATATTGCTTGTCCCTGTTATGGTTAAGAGAGAATGTGACTTTGTGAAAACTGGACACTGTTTGACTATAGACCATGGAATATTCTTCCTTAGAGTGAAAAAGTCAACAAAACTGACATTTGAAGTAAGATGTTTTCGAAGCCAGTGTCCCAGCAGAAGTGAGTTGGAAGGGTAGAGAAGGTGACCAGCATGGTTTAAGAACACAGTCTGAGTGGAGGGTACCACTAAGCCAGGTGAAAATAATCAATTAAACCCCCTTCCTTGCAACTGAGAGTATGTGAAGGTGGGTCTCACAGCAGGACCTTGGCAGTGGCTATATCTCAAAGCAATATGGGATGGTGGAAGGCTGCAAAGTGAGGGCCACCCTTCTGGAGAGGGGAAAATACACCCCCCCCAGGTGTCATCACCCTGATAGTAAGAAGGAAACATGATATGGTGGACTTGGAATCAGGAAGACTTGAGTTCAAATCCAACCTCAGATACTTTCTGTTGTTACTGTTTGTCCTTTGTTATCAACGGGGATCAGTGACATCAGGAGGATGATGTCTTGATTTGCAAGTAAATTGAATTTAACTGAGGCAGAGCTGTGCAAAGTCACCAGCCTCACTCTCTCCTCCAGAGTCTTGGGGTGAGACATAAGTCATTCTGACTAACAATGAATGGCTCCTTACTTTCTGTATCATTTATGGCAAGTTACTTCATGTCTCAGAGCCTTTGTTTTCTCATCTATAAGATGAGGGTGAGGTGGGGTGAGATGTAAACCCCACAGCATCTAAATCTATCCTAGCTCTAAACCTGTAATTCTATGACATTCTGGGGTACTTGGTGATGGAATAAGGCAGGCAGGCTACCTCAGTCGGGTGCAGAGTTATTGCAATGGCCTATTAATATATATATATATATATATATATATATATATATATATATATATATATATAATATATATATATATATATATATACACCAACCACTGCCATTTTGATCTTTATTTAGCTATGGCAAAACGCATTGTGAATAATGGGTGTTACTACTTTTCAGAATGTTTGTTAATGGGGCTGTGAATAATAAAATGCAAAGTCATCTAAAAGTATTACTGAATTCACAGAAGCCCTTTGTCATTTTGCATTTTAAAAAAAAGCATTTGGAGGCTAACAGTATAAGTAAAATCTCCCACAAGAAGATGTGGTCCACCTACCAGAAAAGATTTGGAGCAGAGAAGAGAGCTCTGGGGCTATTTCATCTAATCTCATTTTACAGATAGAGAAACTGAGGCCCAGAGAAGTTAAGTGATTTGCCCATGTTCACTAGCTAGTAAGTGTCAGAGGTGGGATTTGAACCCAGATTTTCCTGATTCTAAGCCCAACACTCCATTATGCCATGTGCCAGGTTGGGAACCATCCTGTTACACCATGGCCAGAGCCATCGGGCTCAAGATCATACGTCTGAAGGCACCCATGTTATTTCTTGGGGAAACCAACCCTACCACTGAATTAGCGTGTTCACCTTTCTCCCAGAAAAAATGACTTCATCTTGTTCCACTGGAATGAAAGGTGTTCATGAGTTAATCAGATAAACCAGTCCCTGCTAAAGTACATTCTCTCTCAGATGTCTTAACCTAGTTAAAGTTCACTTCTGTCTCTTCATGAAGAACTATAACTTTGGGCATCTTGACTGCCAGGGAAAAAAAAATATATATATATACACATATATAGGAAAATATATACATATATGTGTATATTTATACACATATACATACATGTAGATACATGTATATGTATTTTATGTCTATATAAGTATATGTATCATATGTGTATGCATACATGCATAATTTCTCTACACATTTTGGGTTAGGCTGCTCCCTATACTATGTGAGCCACTGGTCTAAATTCTCTGAGTCTGATATAGCATTTTTCAGAGTAGTAGGGTATAGAGTTGGCCATATGTGTAAACAGAGCAGAAGCAAAAAGTCATTAAATTTTAGAGTTGAAAAGAATTTTACTATATAGGAATCTCTCTGATGCAGGAATCCCTTTTCAACAAGTATAATGGAAAGAATACTCAATTTGGAATCTGAGGACCTTGTTTAAAATCCTAATTCTGCTATATATTAACTTGTATTCGTTTTTGTTGTTCAGATATGTTGGACTCTTTGCGATCTCATTTGGAGTTTTCTTGGCAAAGATACTGGCATGGTGTGCCATTTTCTTCTCCAGCTCATTTTACAGATAAGGAAACTGAGGCAAACAGAAGTGAAGTGACTTGTCCAGGGTCACATAGCTAGTAAGTATCTGGGGCCAGATTTGAACTCAGGAGGATGAGTCTTCTGACTCCAGGCCTAACACTCTATACACTGAGCTACCCAGTTACCCCATTATTACTTGTATAACCTTGGCAAATTGCTTAATCCCTGAGTCTCAGTTTTCTCCTCTGTGAAATGAGAGGGTTGGGGTCTATGATTTTTTTTCCTCCTTTTTTCCTTTTTTTAGTTTTCAACATTCACTTTCATAAGATGTTGAATTCCAAATTTTTTCCCTCCCTCCCCCTCCCCCCTCCACAAGATAGCATGCAATCTGAAAACGACTATACATGTACAATCTTATTAAACATATTTCCACATTAGTCATGTGAAAGAAGAATCAGAACAAAAAGAAAAAAACACAAGAAAGAAAAAAAACAAACAAAAGAGAGAATAGTCTGCTTTGATCTGTGTTCAGACTCCATGGTTCTTTTTCTGGATGTTTGGAATTGTCTTCAATCATTGTATTGCAGAAAAGAGCTAAGTCTATCAAAGTTGATCATTCCACAATGTTGCTATTACTGTGGACAACATTCTCCTACTTCTGTTCACTTCACTCAGCATCAGTTCATGTAAGTCTCTCCAGGTTTTTCTGAAGTCTGTCTACTCATCATGTCTTTTAGCACAATAGTATACCATTACATTCATATAGCACAGCTTGTTCAGTCATTCGTCCACTGATGAGCATCTCCTCAATTTCCAATTCTTTGCCAGGTCCATGATTTCTAAGGTACCTGCCAGCTTTAAATCTATTTATTATTATAATTCATTATTATATTATATATTTCTTATTATTATAAATCTACTTTCCTAGGCTAGTGGTTACCTACTTTCCACTTGAACACTTACATTAATAGTGAATTCATCACTGTATGAGGCACCCTTGTTCATCTTTCATTTTCAAAGAGGATCAGCGGCATCACAGGTGATTTCTGGACTTGTAAGTGAATTGGATTTAAGTGAGGCAGGTTGCACAGTCGTCAGCCTCACTCTCTCTTCCAGAGTCGCTGAAGTTCAGTGGTGGATAAAAGTCAGGATGACTGGTGGTGGCCCAGGACACAATGGAGTTATTCTTTCTATGTCCAATCAAGGTCTAAGTGTTCCATAGCACTCAGCAACCTTTAAGAAGTCAATGAATATCTAGATCAGTGGTTCTTAAAAGATGTACCCAGCCATACTAACATGTCTTGAGTTTTCTTGTAGGTGTACAGAGAACTGTATGGAATTAATGCAAATTGCATGCAACTATGAGAATTTCCTCACTCTTCTTCAGTGTGTTCTCCATTCCTCAATAACAAATACTAATGCTATGCCATTAAATTAACAAAAACATTTTTGAACCATTAATCTAGATAAGGATGTGATGATCCCAGAGAGCCAGCATCTGGCTCTTTAAGAATGGGCCATGCCAGGTAAAACTCAGTTCCTTTTTTGACAGGATTAGTAAACTAGAAAAATTCAATAATTTTAACAAAGCATTTGATAAAGTTTCTTAGGCTATTGCTGTTCCAAAGATAGCAAGAATGAGGGCTAGATAATAACACAATTAGATGGATTCAGAACTGGTTGAAGAGCTGCAATCAAAGAGTAGTTATTAATGGTGCCATGTTTTTTTGTCTGGAAGTCTCTGGTGGAGTATCCCAGGGATCTCCAACTGTTAGGTATCAGTGCACATAGCATGATTATTAAATTTTTAGATGATATTGAATTGGGAGGACTGTTCATAAGCTGGATGGCAGAGTCAGGATAGATTAAAAAAATTATGCCAAGTTTAAGATGAAATTTAACAGGGATAAATGTATAATCTTATAGATCTTTATAAAGAATAAGAGTCCTCATCCCAGCTTGCACTCTGGATCTGCCAGAGCTAAGCTGGTTATAGATTCTAGCAACATTTTCCCCGAAGGGGTTGTGGGGTTCTTTAATGCCGTAACCTTAACTTGTGTTCCAGGGTTTTTGCTCCAGTGTCATTCACCAACTGCAGTTAGCATCTTCCTTAGATCACCAGTACCCTCCAGTGATTACCATATCCTTATGATATAATCCACTAACATGGACTGATTTTGACTAAAGCATATTGACTGAGAAGATACGACAAGGATAGAAGGATAAACACAGCTTTCCCAAAACAGGAGCATATTTTCTGCTATACCATCTTTTTCCCTATGAAGAATTTGCTAAGACTTATAGTGACTGCTGCAAAGTATTTGAGGCAGCTAGGTAAAGCAGTGTATAGAGCACCAGGCCTGAGGCCAGGAAGACCTGAGTTCAAATCTGTCTTTAAACTAGTTGTGTGAACCTGGGCAAGTCACTTAACCCTGTTTGCCTCAGTTTCCTTTTCTGTACCCCAAATGAGGTCATGAAGGGTTGGAAATGACTGAACAACAGCAGAGTATTTGTTCTACCAAATTCACTTCAGAATGTGGCATAGGCATAGATGAATGACTCTCTTGGCTTCTTCTGATTCAACACACTGGCTCATCCAGGGCTTTACTCTTCACAGAGCTTGGATCCCTGTAAACCCTGGCAAGAACTCTGGCTAATGAATCTCTGATGGCTTTAGCTTTTTTTTTTTCAGGGGGGAAGAAAGGGGTGAGGCAGTTGGGGGTTAAGTGACTTGCCCATGGTCATACAACTTGTAAATGTCAAGTGTCCGAGGCCAGATTTGAACTCAGGTTCTCCTGACTTCAGGACAGGTGTTCTATCCACCACACCACCCCAACCTTCTTGCCTTTTGGAGCTCACCAGGTCCCAGCTTATGGCATTCTATCTTCAATACTCCTTTACCTAAGGAAGGAAAGAATGGATACATTAACAGGGCACATGCTCACAGTTTCATGTTTATCAGGTTGAGGAGAATAGACCTCCAGCACACTCTCTCTCTCTCTCTTTTCTCTCTCTCTCTCTCTCTCTCTCTCTCTCTCTCTCTCTCTCTCTCTCTCTCTCTCTCTCTCTCTCTCTCTCTCTCCACCTGAAGGCTTACAATAGTCCTTGCCTCCTTATCCAAATGCACCTAAGTGGAAAAAGGGAGGGAGAGGCTCCATTTAATTCTCTAGCACCTTATAAATGCAGACCCAGTTCCTGGCCCAGTAGCCAAACATCTGTTTTTTCACCAAGTGGCTAGCAGAACAGAAACAAACATAGAGTCATGTTCTAAGGCCACATGGCTCATTTGTCCTGGCCAATCACATGCTTATAAGGACTGGGCTTTCACTGACCAGTCCCCCATTACACTTCTGTTTTGTTTTTTTAAATCAGCTTCATGAGTCTAAGATGAAAGTGGCATGTCTAGAGAACATGTTTCATGTGAAAAAGTCCTGGAGGTTTGGATGGACTGAAAGGTCAAGGTGAGTCAATAATTTGATGTAGGAGACTGAAAAACTAATATAAATTTGGGTTCCATTGATTAGGGCATGGCTTCCAGGAACAGGGAAGTGACGGCCCCATTGTACTCTGCCCTGGCCAGATCCTATCTGGAGTACGGCTTCAGAAAGGACTTTGATACACTATTGAGATCAAGAGGACAGCAACTAATGTTGGAAAGGAACTGGAGTACATGCCATCCAAAGGAACTGAGAATAGTTAGACTGGAGAAGAGAAAACTCAGCAGGGTCTGGAGAGAGTATCTGAAATGCTGTCAAAATATCAAATGCCAGTGGAATGGAGAGGGTAGGAGGGAGAAAAGATAGATTTCTCTTTAAAAAAGTCATTAAAATGTTTTCAAAAATTTTTTTTTTCCAAAAGAGAAATGCTCTCTCATAGTGGAGGGATCAGATTTATTCTGTTTGGCCCTGGAAAGCACAACTCAGAGCATTGAGAAAATGCTGTAAAGAGGCAAATCTAGGGTTGCCAAGGACCATTGAGCTCCCCCAAAGTAAGATGGGTCACCTTGTGGGGCTGTGGGTCCCTTCTCACTGCAGATTTTTAAGCAAAGAGGGAAGGACCACTTCTCAGGTAAATTGTAGTGGAAATTTTGGGGGGAGTATGGATTGGACTAGAGGGCCTAGGAGATCATTTCTACTTCTAAAATTCTGTGATTCTGAGAAATTCTTCCTTATTTTGAGTAGAAATAAGTTTCCCTCTAATTTCCACTCATTGACTGTAATTCCTCCTTTCTTGCCTACTTTCTTCTGCTATTTGAGGGCAGCTGTCACATTCCATTTTTCAAGTCTTTTCCTTTTCAGCTAAAATCTGTGACATGATTGAAGGCAATCTAAAAGTCTTGTGTTTCCCCTCCAACCCCACCCCCATTCATGGTATTAGAACACTGAGCTTGGAGTTGAAAGATTTGGGTTTCAAATCCCACCTGTACTACCTATTATCTTTGTGACTCACTTTGCCTCAGTTTCTTTATCTGTAAAGTGAAGTGATTGAACTAGAATTAGAAGTTCTTAACCTGAGAGGTCTATGACCTTAAAAAATTGATATTTGTATTTTGATATAATTGATTTCCTTTTTAATCCCATATATTTTCTTTTATGCGTTTAGAAACATTATTCAGAGAAGGATTTACCAGTTTGTCAAAGGGGTTCATGGTAGGAAAAAGTTTGAGAGATTCTTAAAAGACCTGAGAGTTCCCTTTAACTCCAGATTTGATCGTCCTCCAAAGTCAGTCCTTGGCACCTAAAATCCCCACTCTCGCTGTGACTCCTTTGGGAGTCTTAGACGAACTCTGGATTTTAATTGGCGTTAAGACATCGCATTGCCTGGGAAGGTAACATCTTTCACAATTCTGCCATAGGTTGGCTCTCTCTGATGCTGAGATCTAAGGCTCCACCTGAATGAGCTACTAGGATCTTAGACTCAGAACTGGGAGGAACCTTTGCTATTACCAATTTCAAACTTCCCATTTTTCAGCCAAAGACACTGAGGCTCACACAGATAGTAAATGGTAGAATCAGGATTTGAACCTGTGTTCTTTGACTTCAGAGTCAAAGTTCTTTTCACACCTGCGGGGCTGTGGCCAGAGCACAGAATAGCACGCCACAGGGCACACAATCTACTTCCCTCCTCCCCCACCAACCCCCTCAGTGATCTCTCTGAGGGAGACTTCGGGTCATTCATCATACCACATGTCTAAAGAGGGCGACTACTTTCTGGCCAGGCTTGATGAGAGCTATTTCTCTCTCTGCTTTTTGGTGCTATTTCCTTCCTCTGGAAAGCAAGTCTCCCATCAATGCCCTGGTTCTGTTTGCTGGCAAGTAGCTAGGGGATGAGCCACATTACAAGGGGTGCCTATAAATGGCGTACTGAGGATTAATAATGTATTTATAACACATCGTGGTGGTAGCCGAAAATGATCTATAAATGCGTAGTAAATGTTTTATAATGTTTTTGTAACCCGTTATAAATGATAAATGGGCGACTATAGATGCCATATCAAATATTTATAACGCATTGTGTGCTTCGTTACGCTGTTACTGTTCAGGAAGCCATTAATAATAAAGGGAATGGAAGCGTAAAAGTTACAGACATGCCCAGCAAAGCCATTTATAATGAAATGTAAAATTTGGGTTGTTAAAATAAAAAGAGAGAGAGAGAGGGGAAAAAAAGCAAATGCATTGGCCGGTTATTGTTGACGCACTGGAAATGAAAATGCGTTGTAAATTATTTGTGAGGTGTTCAGACATTAATGTATACTATCCATATCATGTCATATAAATATGCTATTAATATATTATATATTGTATGTATTATTAATTTTTTCTAATTAATTTATAGGCAGCCTTTTAAAACAAAGCATCAGAAAAACAACATTCTTCCTTAGCCTGTCAGCTCAACAAATATTTTTTTCTTCAGAGGGAGTTAGTTTTCCTGACCTGTTTGTTTTCATTGGGTCATGATAATTTATGCTGTTTGTTCTTCAGCAAGGAAGGCTTGTGGGAGGGCTGTGCACCTCACTGAGAGAGCCCTTTGCTGCAGCAAAGCCAACATGACTAACCCTGAGCAAAGCCAGCCTTTCCTCCTTTTGCTCCTTAGGCCTGATCTCTGGGTTCCAGAATCCCTCATAGCCCTAGGGAGGGAGCTTTGATTATCTGAGTTGGAAACACTGTGATGACATGGAAAGAATGCAGGGAGAACAAGGCAGGAGATAGTGGATTCTAGACTCAGGGCTGTATGGTCTTGGACAAGACCTCTCTATTTGGACTTCTGTTTCCTCATCTGTAAGATAAGGAGGGCTGGACCAGATAATGATCTCTGAAGTCTTTTCCAGCTCTGACATTTTGGCAATCTAGGAATCCTGCTTTGGATGAATTCACACTGACCTGAGTGAATCTAAGTCAAACTTTAGGAAATCCCGTGCAATGGATTCTCTGGTATGTTAACGTCTCTGTCTTACTGTGTTTTTTAGTTCAGATAGTTTTGTATTTTTCCAGTACTTTGACCTTTAGAAAGTAAACCCCTTGAGGCCAGGGGATGTTATATTTATGTCTGCATCTCCAATGCCTAACACATAGCCTAGTACCTGGTACTAGGAAGCAGTACCCCATACATAATAGGCACTTAATACATGGCTGTATCTGTTTCCCTCTTTGTCCCCCTGTCTCTTTCTTTGTCTTTGTCTCTCTGTCTTTTTCTTTACCTCTGTCTTTCTCACTCCCTTTCCCTTCTCTTTGTCTGCCCCTGTGCCTCTCCTTATCTCTCTGTGTTCCTGTCTCTGCTTGAGTCAGAATTAGAATTTTTTTTTTTGCACGAAATAATCAGGACAAAATGAGGTCATGGGTGGATAGAGGAGCAATCACACAAGGAGGCTGCCACAGGGGTCTGGTTGGGAGGTTCTGAGGAAACCAGGGAAGAGATCTCTTGGAATATAGCCACCAAGGGAAGAAAGCCTATCTCAGCACATCATGAAGCCTTATGCTACTAAATCAATTTTTTAAAAAAGCAATTATTACATACTTATCAAGAGCTGTACTAATGGCCGCAAGTGCTATCAATAACCTCTCCATCCTGTGCCCTGGACAAAGCCCTCCTTGGCCCACCCTAGTTACCATGGTCATTTTCATCTCTGTCTTTTTCTCTGTCGTGATTTCTGCTCCATTTCAGGTCTTGGCACTGTCTTCTTTCTAATCAAGGAGAGACACAGAGACAGAGACAGAAAGAGGACAGAAACAGAGAAACCGAGAGAGAGAGAGAGAGAGAGAGAGAGAGAGAGAGAGAGAGAGAGAGAGAGAGAGAGAGAGAGAGAGAGAGAGAGAGATACACTTTGAAGTAATCAGATCAATCTCTCCTCTTTTCTTTGCTTGGAGAAGATTACCCAGGACTAGGTAAGATGGAAGAAGTCCAAGCCCGCTTGACCTTGAGGGCAGGGCCAGTAGCTTGTGAGAGAATGCTGCTTATATCCACCCTAGCTTTTTGCCACTCCAGACCCCTCATCATGGAGTCTGACACTTTGCTGCCTAGTGCTCCTTAGCCCTGGCTAATGGGACTGCTGTTCACTTGTATTGCTCGGGTTTCTGTCCTCTTAGGGCCTCCATATAACCAAATACCACAAGGGTTATTAAATCCAGAATGGCAACCAGTTATTTCCATTTCCCCTCAGGACAGAGCAAGGGCTGCTGGCTTCCAAGTCCATGATGGGTTTTCTGGATCTGTCAGTATCTGACTGATTGGAGTGTGGGAGGCCAGGGATGGGGCTGGCTGGCCTGAGGCTTCCCTGGGGAAAGATTGCCTGCAGACTTGGCATACTTGTGCAGGCTGGGATGGAGATTTAATTAATAATCAGATACTCATTGATTATTTGCTACATATCCTGTGCCAGGTAATCTGAGTTGTATAGGGGAGTATGAGATAGAGACGCTTCCTCAAATAACCAACATGGTCTTGCCTTTGTCTTGCCACTGGACTTTGATGACTCTGGAAGAGAGAGTGTGGTGAGGTTGGCAACTTCGTGAAGCATTGTCCCACTCGAATCCAATTCCTGCACAAGTCTAGACATCACATTTGTGATGTCACTGGTCATCTTAGAGATCAAAGGACCACCACCAACAGTCTCTTTGGGGGATCCAGATGGATATATCCAGGGTAGATCCTCAGAATTTCTGGCCAAAGCAGAAACAATTGCTATTTGCACTTAACTCTGAGTCATTAGGGCCCAAACAATGACCAAGTAAGGCTTGGGCTGGGAGCTATTGTTGCCCAATCAATGAGAGTCAGAGTAATTTGGGTTTAAGGCATGGTCCCTAAGAAAGAAATATAGCCCATAAACCTACCAAGATATTCTGCAAGATTTCAATGATCAAAATTTATGTTCCTTTGGGCAGAGCACCCTTAGGTAAGGGTATGATACCATATGTGCACAGCAGGAGAGGAAGGAGGAAAAGAAGGGAAGGGAAGGGAAAGAAGGAAGGAAGGAAGAAAGGAAGGAAGAATATGTATTGCTTAACTGGAACTAGTCAATTGGGTCCCCAGTGGGGTAGCTACAACCACTCACAGGTACTCAAAAGTTTGTCCTTTGCTCTTGGAGAGGAACATGCATCAGGAAGGTACACTGAATGGGTGTTGCCTTAGTTAGACTGAGAACTTGGAAAGCCCATAACTTAAAAAGACTAAATCTGGGGCCATCTCCAGTCATTCTGACCTATATCTTGCCACTGAACCTAGATGGCTCCAAAGGAGAGAATGAGACTGGTGACTTTGCACAGCCCTCCCTCCCTCAAATCCAACTCACTTGCAAGGCAAGACTTCACCCTCCCAATGTCATGGTTCTCTTTGAGAAGGAAGGACAAGTAATGACACCAACAACTATACAGGGTAGTAAATATGTTGTGTGTTCGTCCTTTGTTGCTGAAGAAGACCATGCCATCAGAGAAATAATGACATGACTTGCACTTGACTTTGTTTTGAGTGAGGGAGGGCTGTGCAGGTCACCAGCCTCACTTCTCCTCTAGAGCCATCTGAATCCAGTGACCAGATATTCCTCAGGATGACTGCAGATGACTCAGGATGCACTGGGAGACCTTGGGTCCTTTAGGCTAAGGTCTTTCCAGGCACTCACTTAGGGTGGGGCAACACCCATTTTGATTTGAGTGAGGGAGGGCTGTGCAAGGTCACCAGCCTCACTTTCTCCTCCAGAGCCATCTGAATCCAGTAACATCAGGGTGCCTGGAGATGACCCAGGATGAGGCAACTGGGGTTAAGTGACTTGCCCAAAGTTACCCAGCTAATGAGTGTCAAGTGTCTGAGGTGAGATTTGAACTCAGATCCTCCTGACTCCTGCACTGGTGCTTTATCTATTGCACCACCTAGCTGACCCTAGGGTAGTGAGTGGGGGGTAGTACAAAGAGTAGAACACAGGTTTTCAGTGTTGGAAGAGCCTGATTAGGCACATCAGCAAGAATTCCCTCTCTAGGATATCCCTAACTATTGGTCATCCCATTTTTACATGATGATCTCCAGTGTAGGGGAACCCATCACCTCTGAGGAAAGCCCATTTCACTTTTGGTAGTTAATTCTTAGGAGGTTTTTGTAATGGATAAAATGATAGATTATAGTATTATAGATTTAGAGCTGGAAGAGATTTCAGAGGTCATCTATTTCATCTATCTCTTCATTCCGATTTTGCAGATAAGACAACTGAAAATCTATGAGATTAGATCCCTTAGGGACTTCTCTGAAGTTATATAGGACGTAAAATTTTTAATTAATTAATTTTTCCCCTTTCCCTACCCTCCCCCCTCTGCAAGATGGCATGCAATTTGATATAAGCTATACATGTACAATCATATTAAACATATTTCCACATTAGTCATGTTGTAAAAGAAGAAGCAGAGCAAAAGGGGAAAAACACAAGAAAGAAAAAACAAAAAAACAAAAAAAGAAAATAGTATACTTCAATCTGCACTCAGACTGTACAGTTCTTTCTCTGGATGTGGATAGCATTTTTCATCATGAGTCCTTTGGAATTGTCTTAGATCAGTGAGTTGCTCAGAAGAGCTAAGTCTATCAAAGTCAGTCAATGAGCAGTGTGGCTGTTACTGGCTACGATGTTCTCCTGGTTCTGATCACTTCACTCAGCATCAGTTCATACAAATCTTTCCAGGTTTTTCTTAAATCTACCTGCTCACCACTTCTTATGGAACAATACCATTCCATTACATTCATATGTCACAACTTGTTCACCCATTCCCCAATTGATGGGCATCCCCTCAATTTCCAATTCTTTTTTGTACATATGGTTCCTTTTCTCTTTTTATGATCTCTTTGGGATACAGATCTAGTAATGATATTGCTGAAATCAAAGGGTATGCACAGTTTTATGGCCTTTGGGCATAATTCCAAATTGTTCTTCAGAATGGTTGGATCAGTTCACAACTCCACCAACAATGCATTAGCGTTCCAATTTTCCTACTTCTCCGATACTTATCATTTCCCTTTTCTGTCACATTAGGCAATCTGATAGATGTGAGGTAGTACCTCAGAATTGTTTTAATTTGCATTTCTCTAATCAATAGTGATTTAGAGCATTTTTTAATATGCTCATAAATAGCTTGAATTTCTTCATCTGAAAACTGCCTGTTCATATCCTTTGACAATTTGTCAATTGGAGAATGACTTGTATTCTTATAAAACTGACTCAGTTCTCTGTATATTTTAGAAACGAGGCCTTTAGCAAAGATACTGACTGTAAAAATTGTTTCCCCGCTTTCTACTTCCCTTCTAATCTTCGCTGCATTGGCATTGTTGTCACATAGGATTTGAACCCTGTTCTTTTGATTCCTATTTCAGACTTCTCTATACTTCAGGATCAAATAAAAAAGATTTTATCTTCCTTTCACATAACAAGCTTTCAGGCATTTGAAGAACAATGATCATGTCTTCCCAAAGTTGTCTCTTTTTCAAGCTAAATATCTATACTTCCTTCAACTGAACTTTAAATAACATGATCGTTGGTCCTTTCATCTCTCTGGTCACCCCTTTTGGACATGCTCGTGTCAATGCCTTTACTGAAACATAGTGGTCAGATTTGGATGGAGCACTAGATATATAGTCACTGGGACCATCACCTCCCTTTGCAGTCTAAATCTAAGCCCAACTTACAAATCTTCCCTTTTTCAACACCAATGACAGGTACAAAGAAGGATTATGGAACTTAGGGATGGAAGGGATCTCAGCGATCCCCTAACCCAACTCCCTCCACTCCCACACTTTTTACAGATGGATAAACTGAAGCCTAGGGAGATCAAGTGACTTGCCCAAGGTCAATCAGCTCCTGTTTGAATAGCTAGACATCAAAAATTGAGTTCAAATCCTGCCTCAGACACTAATTGTGCTACTCTGGACAAGTTACCTAACATCTCTGTGTCCTTGTTTACTGATCTACAAAAATGAGGGGATTGGACTTGATGGCCTCTAACATCCCTCCCTGCATCTATGATTCTGTGGAAGAAACATATTATCCAGGAAATTGAAAAAAAAACCTATAAGATATAGTTGATTCAATTCTAAGGTTATATATATACACACACACACACACACATACACACATACATATATACACATACATACACACATATACATATATGTGTATATATTGCATAATATATGTATATTATATGTGTACATAATAGGTATATAGTATATATTATGTATATAATATGTATATGCATGTAATATGCACACGTATATATTATATGTATATATAATATGTATATAATATACATATATACATATGTATACACACACACAGTGTGATAGATACTTGGGGATAAATATACAAACTCCACCAAAAGAGGTATAACCCTACATCAGAACTGCTTTGGAAAAGTATGCCCATCTCTACAGCAATTCTGACCAGGATTACAGAAGAATTATGGCTAGATATAGAATAATTATAGCTGACTCCACAAAACGAAACAACATGTAAGATAAAAAAAGATTCATGCAATTACAATGGTGAATTTGAATACTGAGAACTCCCACTCAGCATTTCCCTTTCTTCCTCACCCCAAGTCCGACTTCATGAGTAGAGTGAACATAAGCAAAATCTCAGACTTGAAACTCCATAATTTAGCTGTGGACAGCCCTATCCATTCCCCTTCCCCCTTCCGCACGGCAACAGCTTGGACTGAACCTTCTCTGAGCTCCCCAGGAGTGACAGACATTGCTTCTGGCCAGCCTGATGAAGGAAATGGAAAGGGTCTGGAGGAGGGGGGCTGGCTGGAAGACAGGAGCAGTGTAGAGATCAGTATAGCACCCAAAAGGAAGGAGAGGACTCTTGTGACCTAGGGAAAGGGGAGCAGAAGCCCAGCTGGTGGCACTCTTCTTGCTCCAGGGTTTACTATGGACAAGGACCTGGGTCCAGATGGCCTCGCTCTCTTCCAACTTCAGGAGGCTGAGGGCAGTCTGCAGTCCAGCCTCAGAAGGTCTGTTCAGCAGTGGAAGGGGGATACGACCAAGAGTGAGGAAGAAAATCAGAAGTACTGTACGTAGCTCCGTAAATGAAGATGGTTCAATGCTCAAAAGTTCTAGAAAAGAAATGTGGAATAAAAACCAAGCACCCCAGTGGATAAGACTATCATAAAGATAGAGAAAGATGAGTAAAATCTCAGAGAATCCAGAATCCACTGAGCAAGAACTAAAATTAATCAATGAAAAATGAATCTTGCACTTTCTAGATGATAGAACAGCGGCAGAGAAGTCCAAGATGATACAAAAGAAAACTTTTCTTTACATTAAGTCTACCTTTAATCTTATATCTTCTACCCATTTCTCCTACTTCTGCCTCTTCCCTCAGGACAGTCCTTCAAAACCCTATAAACCCCTACGTTGTCTACTCTCCGTCACCACTACCCCTCAAGCTTTTTCTTGAAGCACTGGACTTGAAACTAGAAGACCTGGATTTGAATTCCAGCTCTTTTATTTATTATCTGTGTGACCTTGGGCAAGTCACTTTTGATTCCTGGACCTCAGTTTCCCCAGCTGCAAAATTAAGTCAGAGGACATAGAGCTCACGATCAGCAGCTACTTAATCCCCAGTGTGGCCCAAATTGGATTAAAATGTAATTGGGAAATGTTCAACACAATTTCTTCTTGTCGTTTGTTTGTCTCAATAAGTCATTTGGCTCCTAAGCTTAAAAAGGCCAAGGTCTCCCACTACATCCAGGGTATTCTTCAGCACCACTAATAAAAATACAATATAGCATAGATAATGATAATGTGAGTTTTCTAAGTCAGTCTGCAACCTGCAAGGGATCCCTTTGTTTCTATCTGAGTGTGACCTTCCTTAGAATAGACAACCACTTGAAACTGGGATTCGAACCCAGGTCTCCTAGGTTCAAACAGTCATTTACTCCAGCAGTGTCAAAGCTGTACGACCTTGAGCAAGTCTGGATCTGTCTCCCAAGTTGCAAAATGAGGTCAGCGGACTAGGTGATCACTACAGCCCCTTCTGGCTCTAAGGTTCCATAATTCTGAGAATCTAAAATTCTGTTGTTAGAGCTTTGAATGAAATTCTGTTATCCCTTCCACGTCGTGGCTTTCCCCATCATGGTTTTAATATATTGCTCGTCGGCATAAGACATTAAATGGGAATTTTGGGGGAGCCACAAACAACACACAAAAGCCAGCAGATGACACAGAAAAAGTTCAGAAACTCAGAAATGCATGACATACATGTGTAGTATTATATAATACCAACATATGTTATCTTTCAATGCCGTAATAATTGAGGCTTCTTTGGTATGAAGAGGGTCAAAAATGTTACATGGATTTTCCAGATTGTGGGGCCCTGCACCCCTAACCCTGAGATGTGGAAATGATAATTTTATAACCAATGTAGTAAATGATAAGTGCTAATAGCAGTAAATACTGCAGTAGGTCAGAGAGAGGAGAGCTGACCTGGGGTGTCAGGGAAGAGGCAGAAACTTGACATGGACCTGGAAAATTGGTCAGGATTCAGAGAGGCACAGAGGAGAGAAGGACCTTGCAGACAGAGGAAATGGAGTGTGTGAATACAGGTATCATGAACTCAGTCTAGCTGGAGCAGAAGCCTAGGGAGCTGATGGAGAGAACCTTGGAAAGGTTGTTTGAGGACAGATCATCAAGGGCCTCGGAGGTGCTTGAGAGGCAGGGTGATTATAATGGATAGAGCCTTGGATGTTAAAAGTTATTGTGCTTTTATGGTAATTACAACGTTTTGTTCAATCCTGTCCCCATTAGGCGTCAATTCCATGACTCCCATTTGGGGTTTTCTTGGGAAAGATACTGGAGAAGTTTGCCATTTCATTCTCTAGTCCATTTTTACAGATGAGGAAACTGAGACAAACAGCGTGAAGTGACTTGCCCAGGGTCACACAACTAATAAGCATCTGAAGCCAGATTTTAACTCAGGAAGAGAAGTCTTCCTAATTCTATACCCAGCACTCTATCCCCGTGCCACCTAGTCACCCACTATTCCATTATGTTCATATAAAATATATCGTTCAGCCTTTCTCCAAGTGATGGATATCCCTTTATTTTCGAGTTTTTTGGTACGAAGAAAAGAGTTCATATAAATATTTTGGTCATATGGGTCCTTTTCTCTTTAGGTGTAATAGTGGTATTGTCACATCAAGAGGTATGTGCAATTTAGTAACTTTGGGGCATAGTTCCAAATTACTTTTCAAGAGGGTTTGATATTTACAATTCTACCAACAGGGCATTCATGTTCCTATTTTCTCTGCTACCCTTCTAATATTTATTATTTTCCTCTTTTTTTGATCATCTTTGCCAATCTGATACTTGTGAAGTGGAACCTCAGAGTCGCTTTAATTTGTATTTCTCTACTTGTATATTATATCATTAGACAGTATAACTACATACTCTATATTATTTTTTCTTTTTTTTGTTTTTTTAATATAAATTTATTTATTTGACTTTTTACATTCGTTTTCACAAAATTTTGGGTTCCTAATTTTCTCCCCTTTTATCCCCTCCCCCCACCCCAAGCAATCTAATTTTCCCTATCTCCAATCTGCCCTCTCTTCTGTCATCCCTCCCTTCTCTTGTCCCCATCTTCTCTTTTCTCCTGTAGGGCCAGATGACTTTCTATTCCTCATTAACTGTATGTCTTCTTTCCTAGTAGCAACAACAATAGTAAACAGTTGTTCCTAAAACTTTGAGTTCCAAATTCTCCCCATCCCTCCCTCCCCACCCATTCCCTTTGGGACGGCAGGCAATTCAATATAGGCCCTATCTGTGTAGTTTTACAAATGACTTCCCTGATAGTCGTATTGTGTAAGACTAACTGAATTACCCTCCATCCTAACCTGCCCCTCATTGTTTCTCTTCTGTCTTTTAATCCTGTCCCTCCCTGAGTGTTGACTTCAAATTGCTCCCTCCTCCCATTGCTCTCCCTTCCATCATCCCCCCCACCCTGCTTATCTCCTTCTCCCCCACTTTCCTGTATTGTAAGATAGATTTTCATACCAAAATGAGTGTGCATTTTATTCCTTCCTTTAGTCGAATGTGATGAGGGTAAACTTCATGTTTTTTTCTCAGCTCTCTTCTTTTTCCCTCCACTAAAAAGTCTCTTGCTTGCCTCTTCAATGAGATATAATTTACCCCATTCCATTTCACCCTCTCTCCTCCCACTACATTTCTCTCTCATCATTTACCTTAATTTCTTTTAAGATATGGTCCCATCCTATTCAATTCACTCTGTGCTCTCTGTCTCTGTATGTGTGTGCATGTGTGTATGTGTGTGTGTACACACATGTATGTGTGTGTGTGTATGTGCGTGTGTGGTCCCACCAACTACCCAGATACTAAAAAGTTTTAAGAGTTACAAATATTGTCTTTCCATGTAGGAATGTCAACAGTTCACTTTTGGTAAGTCCCTTATGACTTCTCTTTGCTGTTTACTTTTTTATGCTTCTTCTCATTCTTGTGTTTGAAAGTCAAATTTTCTTTTCAGCTCTGGTCTTTTCATCAAGAATGCCTGAAAGTCCTCTACTTCATTGAAAGACCATATTTTCCTCCTGAAGTATTATACTCAGTTTTGCTGGGTAGGTGATTCTTGGTTTGAGTCCTAGTTCCTTTGACTTCTGGAATATCCTATTCCATGTCCTTCGATCCCTTAATGTAGAAGCTGCTAGATCTTGTGTTATCCTGATTGTATTTCCACGATACTGGAATTGTTTCTTTCTAGCTGCTTGCAAGATTTTCTCCTTGAGCTGGGAGTTCTGGAATTTGGCCACAATGTTCCTAGGAGTTTCTGTTTTTGGATCTCTTTCAGGTGGTGATCGATGGATTCTTTCAATACTTATTTTGCCCTCTGGTTCTAGAATGTCAGGGCATTTTTCCTTGATAATTTCATGAAAGATGATGTCTAGGCTCTTTTTTTGATCATGGCTTTCAGGTAGTCCCATAATTTTTAAATTGTCTCTCCTGGATCTATTTTCCAGGTCAGTTGTTTTTCCCATGAGATCTTTCACATTCTCTTCCAGTTTTTCATTCTTTTGGTTTTATTTGGTGATTTCTTGGTTTCTCAGAAAGTCATTAGCCTCCATGTGTTCCATTCTAATTTTGAGAGAACTATTATCTTCAGTGAGCTTTTGAACCTCTTTTTCCATTTGGCTCATTCTGCTTTTGAAAGCACTCTTCTCCTCATTCGCTTTTTGAACCTCTTTTGCCAATTGAGTGAGCCTATTTTTCAAGGTGTTATTTTCTTCAGCATTTTTTTGGGTTTCCTTTAGCAAGGTATTGACCCATTTTTCATACTTTTCTTGCATCTCTCACATTTCTCTTCCCAGTTTTTCCTCCACCTGTCTAACTTGATTTTCAAAATCCTTTTTGAGCTCTTCCATGGCCTGAGTCCATTGGATATCTGTTTCAGATGTTTGGGATACAGAGGCCTTGGCTTCTATGTCTTTCCCTGATGGTAAGCATTGTTCTTCCTTATCAGAAATGAATGGGGGAAAAATCTCTTCCCCAAGAAAGTAGCCTTCTATGGTCTTATTTTTCTTCCCTTTTCCGGGCATTTTCCCGGAATTACTTGACTTCTGAGATTCCTGTCCACCCCTTCCTAGATCCGCCCAGCTTGTGCTTGGGGTTTGAGATTCAAATGCTGCTCCCCAGACTCAGGGCTTTCAGTGGTGGGCGGGGCTGCTATTCAATGTGAGCTTAAGTTCTGGTGCTCACATTGGGGCAGGGCTGCCTCCCAGGCTCAGTTCCGTCAGGGGGTTTATGCAGAGACCTTCAGTAATGGAGCAGAGCTCCTATATGCTCCAGGAGCCTGGGTCTGCTGCTGTCCCTGTCTCTGCCGCTGCCTCCCGAGGGGGCCTGAGTTATGGAGACACCCCGCTCCCCTCTTGGCCAGCCCAGAGGTCTCTCTCACTGACCTGGAGCACTTGTGGGTTGAGGGACCTTCATGGCTGCCAGAGATTCCGTCCCTGAAGCCTGCTCTAATCTGCTCCTCTGGGGCCGCGCAGCCGGGGCAGGGCAGGGGTGGGCTCCGCTGTCTGGTGCATGACGGACCTTTGGGGTCGGTTTTTCAGGCCTCTCTGGAACAGAAATCTCCTCCACTGCGCTGCTGCGTGGCTTGCACTGCTGCAGAATTTATGGGGAGTTCTTTTTACAGAAAATTTATGGGCTGTGGGTTCAGAGCTAGCATACATGAGTCTTTCTACTCCGCCATCTTGGCTCCTCCCCTCCATACTATCTATATAGCTGGATATATATAGTCTATCTGTAGAGATGTATATAGATTATATATTATCTATAATATATAATATATCTTATTATATATTATAGATACCAGATAGTGCATTATAGTCTTGAAAGTTTTTGGAGGCGCCAAGCAGCTGTGACTTGCCTACAGTCACAGAGCTGGTATATATCAGATGTAGGAGTTGATCCCTGATCTTGGCTCTAGAGCTAGTCCTCCATTTCCCATGCCATGTTTTCATTGTTGAGTTGTTTGAGTAGTGTCAGACTCTTTGTGACCCTATTTGGGGTTTTCCAGTCAAAGACACTGGAGTGGTTTGCCATTTCCTTCTCCACTTCATTGTACAGATGAGGAACCTGAGGCAAACAGAGTTAAGTGACTCGCCCAAGGTCACACAGGTAGTAAGTGTCCGAGGTCACATTTGAGCTCAGAAGATGAATCTTTTTGATTTCAAGTCCAGTGCTTTATCCACCGACCATGCCACCTACCATGCCATATTATCTCTATTTAATGATTATAGGAGCACACATATGCACACACACGTGCGCACACACACACACACACACTACTTCACTCTACAGCTTATAATACATTTGTAACACAACCTTGTAGGTAGGGAGTGCAAATGTTTGTCATTTTCACTCTTCAGATTAGGAAATCGAGTCTCAGGGATGGTTTAAGAGATGACTTGTCCATGCTTCTATAGCTAATAAAGGACTGATGAACCCATTTCTTTTAAATAGTGTTTTTGTATTCTGAACTTAACAAACACACCCAGATAAAAACAGAGACAGAGAACATTTCCATGTGTAAATTAGAACAGAAGATAATACGCAAAATTCTAAATTCCTCCTATGTACTGCTTGCTTTTCTTTTCTGAAGTATATAATAAATTTAACATGTTACTTTCCCTTCTTGTGTGGATTTCCCTCTGAACTTCCTTCTGTTCCCTTCTGGGTATTTTGAAATATGCTTCAATAGCTTTCTTTTATTTTTATTTTGGCAACACTATAGCTTCCCCCTTCCCCTGGCTCAAATCTTCTCCTAAAATATAAAGGGAAAGAGAATTCTCCTGACAAATAAACTTAGTCAAGCAAAACCAATCTGTATATTTGCCATGTCCAAAAATGTATGCCCTATTTTGCAAAACCTAGGTCTTCTTAATTCCTGGATAAACTGGGCCCAAATCTAGTTTCTTGTAATTTTACCTATTGGTCTCAGCTTTGCCCTCCGACAAAAACAAAGTATATATCTAATCCTTTTTTTCTTTAAGAAAATCCCTCAGATATTTGAAGATGGCTATCACATCCTCTCCCTAAGTCTTCCATTCTCTAGTCTAAACACTCCGTGTAACCCTTGGCCCCAAACCAAAGTCTCTGGGGTTTTCATGGACGTGGTTCTTTCTTGGGGGCTTCCCATAATTATACTCTTAAACTTAAGTCCCCACCCTGGATTTCCCTTGGGAACAGCAGCATATAACTCAAACTTAGGTCTTTAAAGAAAAGTTAAAGAACCTTCAGCTCCCATGTAAGCCCTTGAGGAAGACACAGGATAGGCTGTATTAAACAAAAATGTGAAACCTAAAGAACTTGTAATTGAGTCCATCAAAGCCCAATGATTGTCCTTCCTTCTCTGCTGGCCCTCTACCTTCTCCTCAGTGACCTGTACAGTCTTCCAGATTTATTGTGCTCCCCAGAGTTTGAGGCTGCTTCCATTCTGGCCAGTGTGCCATCCCTTACCAGGGGAAAGCCACTCTGGTTAAGGGCCTCTGGAATGAGAAAGTCCTTGGGGGTACTTAGAGATTCACATAACCCATCCCTCTGGCAAGCTCTACTTCTCCCAGACTCCTATACAGTCTTTCCTGGAGCTAATTTCCCCTCACCTAGGAGAAAGAAGACGGGATGGCTAGAGTCACTTTTCTTCCCCTCAGACCTTCCCGGGCTACACCTCTCACAGTACTAGTAGAGGGAAAGACACAGGTTTGTTCTGTATCATGGATTCATCCTTTGCTTAATCACTACTTGGACATTCCCTCAGTTAAACTGAGATCTGTTAAAGACCTTAGTTTAAAAAGGCCAAGGTCTCCCACTGCATCCTGGGCCATCTCCAGTCATCTTCATCTATATCTTGCCATTGGACCAGATGACTCCAGAGGAGAAAGTGAGGCTGGTGACTTTGCACAGCCCTCACTTAAATCCAATTCACTTGCATGTCATGGCACCACCTCCTTAATGTTATGGTCCTCTTCGAGAACAAAGGATAAAGAGTCTTGCTGATCTTTGACTTTAGCTACTTGGTCCCAGAACTCCTCTGCTTGATCCAGGGATTCAGCATTGCCTAGGAACTCCTTCTCAGTGTTCAGGAGACTTGAAGTTCTTATCCTTCCCCAACAACTCCTCCTCTGATCCACTGTGATGGCTAGATTGTGTTCCTGTAGCTTCTTTTTTTTTTTAAATTTTTTTTATTTATTTAACTTTTTACATTCATTTTCACAAAATTTTGGGTTCCAAATTTTCTCCCCTTTTCTCCCCTCCCCCCACCCCAATACCCCAAGCAATCTAATTTTCCCTATCTCCAATCTGCCCTCTCTTCTGTCATCCCTCCCTTCTCTTGTCTCCATCTTCCTGTAGCTTCTGACTTGGTATAGATTATCCTTACCATTCAGATGGCATCTTTGGGGGCCACGTAGGTGCCTGAAAGAGAGATGGAGGGGTGGGGGGAAGTATATGACTGGGGAGAAGACCTTGAGAATGTATAGGCTTCTTTTCTAGGAAACAGGGCCTGGGCTGCAATGTCTCCTCCTCTCTCACCTTTGACTCTATCCCTTTTAAATACCCAATCCAAGGATATAGATATTGGAACTGGCCATGAATGAATAAATCATCTTCATTGTGGTATCAATAATCCAAGGAATATCCAGGGCAAGGAAAGAGTTGTGTCCAACTCTCTGTGACCCCATTTGAGATTTTCTTGACAAAGTTACTGGAATGGTTTGCCATTTCCTTCTCCAGTTTATTATACAGATGAGGAAACTGAGGCAAACAGAGTTTAGTGACTTGCCCAGGGTCATACATCCAGTAAGTGTCTGAGGCCACACCCCATCAGAGACTTCAACACTAGAACAAAGTCAATGGAGGCATCGGTGGAGAGGTTTATATTTTACCAAAAGTAGATAGACATCTTTCATAATAAAAAAGATTTCATTACTTAATCTTAATTGGATTTCTTCTTTTCCTGGCTTCTATGTCTAATTCTTTCTACCATTCCTTATATGATATCATTTCATGACAGACCCCTCACTATCCTAGCCACTTTTCCTTAGATTAGTTCTTACTTTGTAAATACTAAGTTAGTACTTACTGTGTAGGGAAGTTAGGTAGTGCAGTTGATAGAATGCTAGGCCTGGAGTCAGGAAGGCCTGCATTCAAATCCAGCTTCAGGCACTTACTAGCTGGGTGACCCTGGGCAAGTCACTTCACTTCTGTTTGCCTCAGTTTCCTCATCTGTAAAATGAGCTAGAGAAGGAAATGGAAAACCACTTCAGTATCTTTGCCAAGAAAACTCCAAATGGAGTCATGAAGACTTAAAGGTGACTGAAATGACTAAACAACAACACCTTGGGGTCTAGTTTAAGATTAAAAATTTGTTTTATAACCTTATTTCAATTTAATTGGCTTCTTTTGTCATCTTATATTTTTAGATACATTATCCTGAGAAGAGGTCCATAGGTTCCCCCGGACTAACAAAGAGGCTCATAACACAAAACGTTAACCTAAGCATCCCCATTCTACGTGTTTTCTAGTTTGTTAACATGATACTTTAAATGTGGTACCCCAACCTGAACAGAATATTCCAGACCAGGACAGAGTTCAGTAGGAATAACCATAAGATCATTGACTGAGAAGTGGAAGGGACTTCAGAGACCAACTAGTCTAACCTCCTTCTTTTACAGCTGAGGAAACTGAGGCCCATGGAGGTTCAATGACATCCAAATTCATACATTTTGCATCAGAGATAAAATTGGGGTCTGTATCTTCTGACTTCAGAGCTAATGTGCTTTTGAGTGTACCATGATGCCTGTCAACCACCTTTGTTCTTCAGGACTCTGTACCCTCGTGAATGTAAAGTAGCATGATGTTAGCTTTTTGCAGTCATATGGTTGGTTCATGTTGTGCTTATAATTTACCAATCCCCCTCCCTCACCCCGGGTCTTATCACAGAATATTAGAACTAGCAGAGACTAGAGAGTTTATCTAGTGCAACCCTCCCTTCTTACAGGGAAGGGAATTTGACTTACAAAGGGGAAGTGGCTTGCTTAACTTTGCTCAGATTTGCAGCTACAATTCGGATAAGGGTGACCAGGATCTTGCTTCAGGTCATTGACATTGGGGGAACATGGCAGGGGTAGGCTAGTGGGCCATGTGGCCCAGATTACTCCTCTGCACCTAGAATGCCGTAGACGTTACAACCTTCTCCCAGGACCTGGCTTCCCTCATTGCCACATTGGCATGAACAAACCCATCAAAGGAAGACAGCCTTCGTTATGCTGGTGGACTTAGAGACTCATGCTGGAAGAGTACCCCAGGATAAGCGACAATGTCAGTGTACTCTGGCCTACCCAGAAACAGCCTCAGGATGTCCCAGGCTTTTTGTCTCTTCCTCCAAATACATTGGCTCCCAGGTGCCAAATATCTAGTATCAGCTTTGCCCAGGTAGTAAATGATAGAGCCTTTTCTGCAAGAAACTGCCATGAAGTTCATGCTTTCTCTGATTTATTCTGTCACTGAACTTTTGAATCTGTACATAACACTTTCTTATGGGGAAGGGTAAAGAGACTGGATTTGTGACTTTGTCAATATTTAGAATTCCCAGCATGGAAACTTCCTCCTTCAATGAAGATGAGTAACATATGGTTTTAGAAAATGGCCTGGTGCAGTAAGAGCTTAAGTAAATTGCTCACGGCCACACAGTTAATAAGTGTCAGAAACTAGATCTGAATTCAGGTCTTTCTAAATCCCGAGGCCAGCTATTATCTACTATGCCACTGCTACATTTTATCTTTTATTCAGTCCATTATACTAAGATCTTTGGGGATCTACTAAGATATTCTGGGATCTATTATTTTCTGGGATGCTGATTCCAGCATCCATCATTCTGCCATCCAATTTATTAGCTATCTCCCTTGGCTTTGTGCTTTATTTTTTAAAGATAAAGACAACATCCATGTCATTAACCATATTGTTGGTAAAAATGTTGAACGGTAGAGGATCTTAGACAGAACCCTGCCTGATGTGACCAGGAGCATCTCTTCAGTTGAACAAAATTGATACTCTTTGGTTAAGATTATTTCATGGGATAGTATATTCTTTTATTTATCTACTATAATTAATTTATAATTATAAAGTATAAACAATTAATAATTAATTAATGCATTCTTTACATTTATATTCTTCTCTTTAAAGTCTTTAAAAGTCGACCTCCGTCTTTATGGTTGTGGTGGCTGATGACTGCAAATGGAATATGCAACCACGGACTGTTTTCTCTTTCAAAAAGAGGCTATTACAATTCCAGATCTAATAACTGCTTACTAGCTATGTGACCTTCAGCCTTAACTCAAGGTCTCTGAGTCTCCTGGTGGGGTAGCTGATAAGAAATCTCCAAAGCAGCTGGGTGTGGGCCCTGGCAACAGCCATGAGCCCAGATGAAACGGAAAACTGTCCTCTGTTCCTTCACTGGGACTCATACCATATGATGACAAGCCTTGACTATGTAATTTGTACTTTCTGTTTCTCTTTGTTGTTGAAAATTATTATTCTAATGCTGTCGCAAATACTACTATCATAACTAGTAATAAAAGCTAGCATTACATAGTATATTATAACCATACGGCAAAATGAAAAGAGCATTGAATCTAGAGTGAGGGAAAACTGGGTTTAAATTCTGTCTGCTCTGATACTGTATAGCTGAGTGACCGTTCTCTTATTTCCTCTGGGCCTCTGGACTAAAAATGGTACTGGTCAAACCCTTCCAGTGGTTTTGAACTCAGCCTCCAGGAATAACTTCAAACCTAAGCTGTAGTTACATTACCAGGAGATATCTAAGAGAGCACAGCCACCTTCTAAGCAGCCCTTGCCATAAGGTTTTGAATGGTGCCGCTGTGAAATAGGACTAATACCCATCGAACCTATCTCACAGTATTGTTGTGTGGAATGAGATAATTGGGTCTTTCTCAGCTGCCTACAAACATACTCCCATCTTCCCCATCTTAAAACCAAACCTTCTTTGATTCGACCATCTGCACTAGGTATCATTTTATATCTCTCTTCTCCTTCATGGCTAAACTTCCTGAGAAAGTCCCGTATACCTGGTTGCCTACACTTCCTCTTCTACATCCTCTGTAATTTGACTTCTGGTGTCCTCATTCTGGCTCTCTCTAAAATGTCACTGATCTCTCTCTTTTTTTAAATATAAATTATTTATTTAACTTTTTACATTCATTTTCACAAAATTTTGGGTTCCAAATTTTCTCCCATTTGTCCCCTCCCCCCACCCCAATACACCAAGCATTCTAATTTCCCCTATCACCAATCTGCCCTCTCTTCTATCATCCCTCCCTTCTCTTGTCCCCATTTTCTCTTTTGTCCTGTAGGGCCAGATAACTTTCTATTCCCCGTTACCTGTATTTCTTATTTCCTAGTAGCAAGAACAATACTCAACAGTTGTTCCTAAAATTTTGAGTTCCAAATTCTCCCCATCCCTCCCTCCCCACCCATTCCCTTTGGGAAGGCAGGCAATTCAATATAGGCCATATCTGTGTAGTTTTGCAAATGACTTCGATAACAGTTGTGTTCTGTAAGACTAACTATATTTCTCTCCATCCTATCCTGCCCCCCCATTGTTTCTATTCTGTCTTTTGATCCTGTCCCTCCCTGAGTGTTGACTTCAAATTGCTCCCTCCTCCCATTGCCCTCCCTTCCATCATCCCCCCCACCCACTCCTTCTCTCCCACTTTCCTGTATTGTAAGATAGGTTTTCATACCAAAATGAATGTGCATTTTATTCCTTCCTTTAGTCGAATGTGATGAGGGTAAACTTCATGTTTTTTTTTTCAGCTCTCCTCTTTTTTCCTCCACTAAAGAGTCTCCTGCTTGCCTCTTGAATGAGAGATAATTTACCCCATTCCATTTCACCCTCTCTCCTCCCACTACATTTCTCTCTCACCGTTTATCTTATTTTTTTTTAAAATATGATCCCATCCTATTCAATTCACTCTGTGCTCTCTGTCTCTCTGTGTGTGCATGTGTGTATGTGTGTGCGTGTGCATGTGTGTACGTGTGTGTGTGTGTGTGTGTGTGTGTGTGTAGTCCCACCAACTACCCAGATACTGAAAAGTTTTAAGAGTTACAAATATTGTCTTTTCACGTAGGAATGTAAACAGTTCACCTTTGCTAAGTCCCTTATGACTTCTCTTTGCTATTTACTTTTTCATGCTTCTTCTCATTCTTGTGTTTGAAAGTCAAATTTTCTTTTCAGCTCTGGTCTTTTCATCAAGAATGCTTGAAAGTCCTCTATTTCTTTGAAAGACCATATTTTCCCCTGAAGTATTATACTCAGTTTTGCTGGGTAGGTGATTCTTGGTTTGAGTCCTAGTTCCTTTGACTTCTGGAATATCCTATTCCATGCCCTTCGATCCCTTAATGTAGAAGCTGCTAGATCTTGTGTTATCCTGATTGTATTTCCACAATACTGGAATTGTTTCTTTCTAGCTGCTTGCAATATTTTCTCCTTGACCTGGGAATTCTGGAATTTGGCCACAGTGTTTCTAGGAGTTTCTCTTTTTGGATCTCTTTCAGGCAGTGATCGATGGATTCCTTCAAAACTTATTTTGCCCTCTGGTTCTAGAATCTCAGGGCAGTTTTCCTTGATAATTTCATGAAAGATGATATCTAGGCTCTTTTTCTGATCATGACTTCCAGGAAGTCCCATAATTTTTAAATTGTCTCTCCTGGATCTATTTTCCAGGTCAGTTGTTTTTCCCATGAGATATTTCACATTCTCTTCCATTTTTTCATTCTTTTGGTTTTGTTTTGTGATTTCTTGGTTTCTCAGAAAGTCATCCGACTCCATCTGTTCCATTCTAATTTGAGAGAACTATTATCTTCAGAGAGCTTTTGAACCTCTTTTTCCATTTGGCTCATTCTGCTTTTGAAAGCATTCTTCTCCTCATTGGCTTTTTGAACCTCTTTTGCCAATTGAGTGAGCCTATTTTTCAAGGTGTTATTTTCTTCAGCATTTTTTTGGGTCTCCTTTAGCAAGGTATTGACCCATTTTTCATGCTTTTCTTACATCTCTCTCATTTCTCTTCCCAGTTTTTCCTCCACCTATCTAACTTGATTTTCAAAATCCTTTTTGAGCTCTTCCATGGCCTGAGTCCATTGGATATCTGTTTCAGATGTTTGGGATACAGAGGCCTTGGCTTCTATATCTTTCCCTGATGGTAAGCATTGTTCCTCCTCATCAGAAATGAAAGGGGGAAACATCTCTTCCCCAAGAAAGTAGCCTTCTATGGTCTTATTTTTCTTCCCTTTTCCGGGCATTTTCCCAGCCAATTACTTGACTTCTGAGATTCCTGTCCACCCCCGCCTAGATCTGCCCAGCTGTCTGAGATTCAAATGCTGCTCCCCAACCTCAGGGCTTTCAGCGGCAGGTGGGGCTGCTATTCAGGGTAAGATTAAATTCAGGTTCTCAGGTGGGGGCAGGGCTGCCTCCCAGGCTCAGTTCCCTCAGGGGGTTTATGCGGAGAACTGCAGTAATGGATCTGAGGTCCTGCCTGCTCTGGCAGCCCCTGGCAGCCGCTCCCTCTGCCTCCTGAGGGGGCCTGAGTTATGGAGGCACCCTGCTCTCCTCTCAGCCAGTCCAGAAGTCTCTCTCACTGACCTGAAGCACCTGTGGGTGGAGGGACCTTCGTGGCTGCTGGAGGTTCCGTCCCTGAAGCCTGCTTGGATCTGGTCCTCTTGGTGCCGCATGGCCAAGGCAGGGCTGGGCTCCGCTGTCCGTTGTGTGATGGAACTTTGGTGCCAGTTTTTCAGGGCTCTCTGGAACAGAAATCTCCTCCACTCCGTTGCTGCGTGGCTTCCACTGCTCCAGAATTTGTGGGGAGTTCTTTTTGCAGGAAATTTATGGCTTGTGAGTTTGGAGCTAGCATACGTGAATCTTTCTACTCCACCATCTTGGCTCCTCCCTCCACTGATCTCTTAATTGCCAAATTGAATGGTCTTTTCTCAATACATATTTCTTGACTTCCCTGCAGCATTTCACACTATGGATCACCTTTTTCTCCTGGATACTCTCATAAATGATCTCATTTGATTCTCATAAAAACCTGTCCAGGTAAATAATTCAATCATTGTTTCCATTTACAGATGAAGAAAGCCAAGGTTCCCTTCTCTTTGTGTTTTCCTAATACTCCTCTCTCTTCATTCTCCTCTCTGTAGAAGGTGGGTTTTCAGCTGAGGATTGGAGGAAGCCAGTGAAGTCAGGAGAAGGAGATAGGGAGGTAGAGAATTCCAGACATTAGGGACAGAGATTGAAAATATCCCTGATTGTGGAGTGTGGATATGGAGTGTTATATCCAAGTAATCCATTCCCTGTTCTCTACCTAAACTACTATGCCCCTAGTTCAAAATGCCATCACCTGTCACCTGGCCAATTGTCATAGTTGCTCAACGGGTCCCCCTTTCCTAGTCTCTCTATTCCTTAATCCATCCTTCACCCAGTCTCTAGATTTCCTTCATGTACAGTAATGAGCATAGAATTTAGAGATGGGCGGGATCTTACAGATTATGTGGTCCAATACGGGTAATGAAGCCCAGGCTCTAAGGGGTAAAGTGACTTGCCTAAGGTAACACTGGTATCAGAATTAGAATTCAAACCTACGTTCTATCATTTTAAACCATTTTCATCCTTAGTCATTAACTCTTAGCACTTAGCACAGTATTTGGTACATATTAAATATTTAATAAATGTTTGTTGATGGTGTTAAGGGATCCCCTGAACTTGTCTTTCTGAGTTGCCATATTTTTAAAAAACACTGGACCTGGAGCATAGAGGAAACCCTGAAGATGTCAAGGATATTGCCCACCCCTCCCCCACTTCCCAGCTGCCATAATTTGTTGTGTGCACCCCAAGTTGGATTCCCAAGTTGGATTCCCTATGTATCCTTGGGAGGCAAGACAGATACCAACCACTCTGTGTCAGGCTGGGAAAATGCTTGTGTAGCTTTTGCAGATAAGCAGACCCGCCTATCTTTAGTTTTTATAGTCTGTTACCAGGGGAAAAGAATGTGCCTTTTGCCATCTTCTTGCTTCTCCCCTTCGTGAAAGATTGTATCCTTTTCCCCACCTTTTCTGCACCTTTCCTCCTCCCATGCCACGCCCCTTCCTGTTCTCTCCTCTTCCTTTTGTTGTACTGTTATCAATATGCAAAATGTCATGGTCTTCCTCAAGAAAGAAGGACAGACAGCAACATAAATATGTAAACTTCTCTATGAATTGTGAACTCTTTGGGTTCCACATGCATGTTCATTTCTCTTGTAATAGACCTGGTTTTCACTTAAGTCTCATGATGTTATGATTGCCTCTTGACAATGGATGACTGATTAACCCAAACATTATAAAGTAATGGGGTGAGGCATTATGCTAATGATGACTATAATATGATACATTATGTTGATGGTGCACCAGAATGAGGGAAGCTAATTTGGGGACTCCCTAAGGACGGTGGTTTTTTAAAAAACTATTCTTCTAAAGTCCTTCAGACTTCCCTGAAGGAAGAGCCTTGGCTTCATTGCTCAAACCTAGGGGCCATGTCATTCCCCTGAACAAACAACTTCTCTGGCTCCCTATTGCCTGTAGGATAAAACTAAAAACTCTTTATGACTTTTAAACAGCTCCTCCATCTGGCTCCCACTTACCTTTCTAACTTTACTTCAAATTCTTCTCCTTAATGCCCTCTATATTCCAGCCATACTGGCTCTGAAAGCTATCCTCTTTGCCTGGAAAATACTCTTATCTCCCCTCTGTCCACTTAAAGCTTTTTCTTCCTTCAAGGTCCAGTTCAGGTACAATCTCCTCTATGAAGTCTTCCTTGAACCACCTTCCCTCCCAACCCACTTCAGGCTGAAATGTCATCTTCATCCTCAAATTTTCCTGGCACAGTTTGTATTTCTCCTTTGCTCTTGTTATGTTTTTACCTCAAGGGTTCTTAATGTAAGTCCAGAGACCCCTTAGCATCTCTAGATAGATTTCAGGGGTTCCATGAACTTAGACAGGAAAAAAAGTTACATCTTAATTTCAATATAATTGCTTTCCTTTGTAATTTTATTTTATGCATTTAAAATATTATTCTGAAAGGGATAAGTCTATAAGGCTTCACTAAAGTGCCATGACACAAAAAAGTTAAACCTCAGTTTTCTTATCTGTAAAATGAGATTGTGGCACTAATGGATCTCCAAGGGATCTAGTATTCCCATCACTAATGATCCCTGCTCTATTAGAATCATACTTATTTGTATATATGCTATATTCCTTCTAGTTCTCCCACATCAATCCCTGACTTCCTCTGGACTTTAAAACCATGACCCTCTCTGCCCCTGTGGGGAACATTCACCCTCTGACTGCTTTCTGGTTTGTTTTTGTGTGCTATCATTGCCATTAGAATGCCTTCAAGGATAGGGACATTTTTTTTTTTTGCTTGTCTTTATATCCCAAGCCTTTAGCACAGTGCCTGACCCATAGTAAACACTTAATAAATACTTATTATTATTTCATAATATTATTATCAATGTAATTAATTAATATTATATAATTAATTAAGATTAATAATATATTATTTTATATATTATATAAAACAAAATAATTAATTATAATTAATAAATGTTTATTTCCTCCCTTCCTCTCTCTCTTCCTTCCTTCCTTCCTTCTTTTCTTCCTCCCTCTTTCCTTTCCTCCTTCCCTTCCTTTCTCCCTTCCTCTTTCCTTTCCTCCCTTCCTCCCTTCCTCCCTTCCTCCCTTCCTCCCTTCCTCCCTTCCTCCCTTCCTTCCTTCCTTCCTTCCTTCCTTCCTTCCTTCCTTCCTTCCTTCCTTCCTTCCTTCCTTCCTTCCTTCCTTCCTTCCTTCCTTCCTTCTATATTGTAAATTCCTGGAGGACAAGGATTATGTCATTTTTTTACTTTGTACCTTTACCTCTTACTGTAGAGCCTTGCATAGACTAGATAAGGCCTCACAATAGAATGGAAAGAGGTCTGAATGTGGAGACAGGAGAGACTCCTGCTTAAGCCCTGCCTTCTTCATGTACCCGCTGTGCAACCATGGCCAAGGAAGGCATTGTATACCTGCATCACAGAATCACTATGAGAATCAAATAAGAAAAACATGTGCAAAGTACTCTATCCATATCAGCTCATGTTAAATTAGTTGCTTAAGCAATAGTTTCTGACTTTGAACTTCCATATAATTCCCTAAGACTTTGCTTCTTCTATCATGAGTCACTGCGCCTCCTTTGCATGCAAAGAACATGCTGCATCTTCCTCATTGTGACTTGGGTATAGTCCTCATTACAGGGAGAGGATAAGGATGCAATTCATGCTCATTACAATAGATACTATTTTACTCATGTATTTATCTTATACAGCCCAGCTCTTTCCTTCTAGGAAGAATCATAGCAGATGCTATCTCAAACCCTTTAAATAACAATCAGCTTTCTATCCTGAAACTATGGGTAGCTCAGAGGTCTTATGGAGAGGATATGGGAAGAATCAATATTTCATAATTCTCTCTTGATTTCTATCTCACTGTCTTCTGGAGAAGCCCATTTAACTCTTATCTTTTCTTAGAATCCCTAAATATTAGAGTTGGAAGAAATGGACATGGTAGGAAGAATGTCAGATTTGAAATAAGAAGACCTGGCTTTGAATTTGGACCAACTAACTTCCTGTTGGAGGCAGCTGGGTAGCTAGAGTCCTGGACTTGGAGTCAAGAAGACCTGGGATCAGATCATGCCTGTGTGTGACTCTGGGTCAATCGCTCACCCTCGGTCAGTTTCAGTATCTTCTTCTGTAAAACCTCAAAGAATTATTGTGGGCATCAAATGAGAAAAAATGTAGAGTGCTTTGCAAATTATAAAGTATTATATAAATATTGTTGTCATTTGGTCCATTTCAGTTGTGTCTGACTCTTCATGCTCCCATTTGGGGTTTTCTTGGCAAAGATACCGGAATGGTTTGCCATTTCCTTCTTCAGCTCATTTAATAGATAAGGAAACAGAGGCAAACAGGGCTAAGATGAGTTTTCCTGACTTCAGACCTGGCACTCTATCCGTTGTGGCAATGGTTTACTGTTAAAAAAGAAAACAACAAAAATCACCCTTCTTCACTCTACCACTGTAATGGGAAAGAAAAAAAGAAAGAAGAGAAAAAAAGGAAAGTTGATTAAAAAAGACAAAAGAAAGAAAAAATTGAGAAATAGAAAGGAAGGAAAGAAAGAGAAAGAAGGAAAGAGAGAAACATTTAATGTACTATTTTGAAGTCTGAGCCTCAGTTTCTTTGACTGTAAAATGTGCGGAGTTTGACTACATACCTCAGGTTTCTTTCAGCGCTAAATCTATGATCATCTGATTCTAAATTCAGTACTCTTTGTACCACACCACTGAGTGGTACCGCCAAAATAAATGTAAATAATTTAGGCAAGAAGGCCTGAGTTCACGCACTGACTCTGCTGGAGCAAGTCACTTAAAACATATTGGCCTCAGTTTCCTATAATCAGGCAATAAACATTTATTAAGCATCTACTACATGCCAGGTATTGGGCTAAGATATGGGATTACAAAGAGAGGCAAAAGACAGTTGCTGATATCAAAGCACTTAAAATGTAATGGGATATATATTATAATACAATATCACACATATGTATACATATACATACACACACACATATATATAGCTATATACAAATAAATACAAAGCAAGCAATATATAGGATTGTTGTGTTTGTCCTTGTTTGCCAAAGAAGACCGTGCCATCAGGGAAATAATGACATGACTTGCACTTGACTTTCTTTTGAGTGAGGGAAGGCTGTGCAGGTCACCAGCCTCACTTCTCCTCCAGAGCCATCTGAATCCAGTGACTAGATATTCATTTGGATGACTGGAGATGATTTAGGATGCACTGGGATAAATAGGAATTAGCAGAGGGGAAAGCACTAAAATTAAGAGAAGTTGGAGAAGGCTTCCTGTAGAAGGAGAGATTTTAGTTGATTTAAAGGAAGCCAATAATGGGGAATGGCTAGAGAAACTGTCCAGGGTGTTGTGTTCATGGAACAGCTGGGAAGCTAGTGCCCCTGGTTTGAAGAGTACATAGGAAGTAAGATGTAAAAAGACTGGAAAGGTAGGAGCAGGGAAGGTTATGACATGCTCTGAATGCCAAACAGATCATTTGAATTTGACCTTGGAGGTAATAGGGTGCCACTGGAGGAGTGTGTGTGTGTGTATGTGTGTGTGTGTGTGTTGACCTAATCAGACCTACGTCTGAGGAAAATCACTTTACTGGGTAAGTGGAGAATGGATTAGAGTGGGGAAAGCCTTGAGATGGGCAGACCCACCAGCAGGCTATTTCAAGAGTCCACGTATGAAGTGATGAGAGCCGGAGTCAGAAAGGTGGCCGTGCCAGGTGAGAGAAGGGGACAAAGTGGAGAGATGTGGCAAAGGTGAAACGAATAGGCCTTGGCAACAACATCTAGCATATGGGGGTGGCGAGATAGTAAGGAATCCAGGATGACTCCTATGTTTTGAACCTGAGAGAGTGGGAGGATGGTATTGTCTTCTACAATAATGGGAATGACAGTAGCATCTACCTCACAGGGTTCTTGTAAAAACCAAATGAGAGAACCCATTTTGCAAACTGTAAAGTGATTTTAAAATTATGGCTGTTATCATGCCTTCTTCTGAATTGTGGTATAGTGTAAACAAGACCAGACTCTTCCACGTGTTTTCTTCTTCATCCTGATGAAACTGGTTTTCTCTTCACCCACAGTTATACTCAGTCATGCTTAGAATATCAGAATGTGATGCCTGCTCTTTCCTGATGACCACTATTCCTTCCAGAGAGTGAGATACCTCTTCCTACTGATCCCGATCCCTGAACCCCACATTGTAAAGTCTCCTTGAACCTTGACTTGTTTGCTGTATTTTTGTATATGCTTATATATAAGCATATATATAATAGAAATATAAACAATAAGCATTTATCAAGTGCCTATTGTATACCAGGTACTGGGTATAAAAAGATGAAAATAAGACAGTCTATCTTAAAGGAATTCATGCTCTGGGGAAGTGGAATGGAGAGGAGATGATATGCATATGTTGTGTTTGAGTAGGTTTCCATATAAATGGAATATATACTAAATAAATATACTGTTATTTCCCCTGATAGGATGTAAGCTCCTGGAGAGCAGGGATTCTTTTATTTTTGTCTTTGTATTCTCGACCTGTGCCCTGAGCCTAGTAGGTACTTACTAGTTGTTTGTTGAAATTAGATTGGCATCACTTCTGATTGGGGGTGCCATGTTTAGCCTTTGGTTATTCGGTCAGAGTTTGGAGGTATTTTCTGGGTTCTGATGCATCCGTCATGTTGCTCACATTTGAGCGATATTTCCCTTCATTTCTTCCTATCTTAAACAAGTTGATGTCAGTCTGTTCAAGTCAAATGCAAACTGAACAAGGAATTAGAACTGCTCTGGTTTTCAAGTCATTTCTCATTTGTGTCCGATTTTTTGTGACCCCAGTTGGGGTTTCCTTGGCAAAAATACTAGAGTGGTTTGTCATTTCCCTCTCCAGTTCATTTTACAGATGAGGAAACCGAGGCAAAGAGGTTTAAGTGACTTGCTGAGGGTCACACAGCTAGCAAAGGTCTGAGGCTAGATTTGACTTTAGGCGCAGTGCTCTCTATCCACTGCACCACCTAGCTGACCCAGGAGTTGGCCACAGACGTAACTCAAGTGAGGGAAGGGAAATGAACAGGATAAGTTCTCCTAAATCCCTTCCCCTTCATTGTTTACTCTTGAAATTGTTGGAGACAGTATCTTATGAGGATTGTTTGAAGGAACTTGAGGATATTTGGAGAAATCTGAGAGGGATATACACCATAACTGTCTTGAAGTATCTGAAAGTCTGTGTAGAAGGGAGATTAACTTCTTTTTGGCCTCAGAGGGCAGAAGCAGGACCAGTTAGTGAAGATTTCCTGAGGGGGATTTGGGATATTCAAGGGCCCCCATTCCTACTGAGAGCTAGCTGTTAAAGCATTCACACCTTGGAAATAGGCAAATGTTACAAATCAGGGGCGCATTTATAATTTTGTTGCTTTGTCTAACTTTAAGAAAGTGATAGAGAAAATATTAATAATGCTCATTACACTTAAAAATATGGTGTGCCCATTTTTCCCCTTGGAGAGTCATTGTTAAACATTTACCAGCATACCTCCGGACAAAAGAGGAAAAACCTCTTTACAATTAGAGTGGTCCAAGAGGGCAGTGGAAGGTGGTGAGTTCCCCTGCCCTGGACATCCTCAATCAGACTAAGGCTGTCCACTTGCAAGGAGATTTCTATTTAGTTACAGGTTGGACTACAGCAAGAGTTCTTAACCATTTTTTGCTCTATGGGCTCCTTTGAAAGTCTGACAAAGTTCAGAATAGTGTTTTCAAAACGCATAAAATAAAATACATAGGATTACAAACATTATAATAAAATAGTTAAAGGAAAAAAAAAACTGGGTTTACAGACCGTAGATGAAGGACCCCTGAGGTCCTTCACATCCCTGAGGTTCATTCCAACTCTAAAATTCTGTGATTTATTCCAAGTCAGAAAATGAGGTCTTGGGACTCAAACCATTTACTAGTTTTTCAATTTTAGATAATTCATTTCACTTCTAATAAGCCTCAGTCTCCTCACCTAAAAAATGGGAATAATATTATTTAAACCATCTATGTAACAGAAGCTAGGCCCTTGTGGAACGTGAAAATACTTTCTAATTAGAAAGTCCTATATGTATAAGAAGAGTTATTCATTAATGTTATTTAATTGAGACCCTTGGCTCCTGCCTACCAGTTCAGGTTCTAGCTTTTGTAATTTGGTAAGCAAGGGATTCATAAATCAGGATTTCATGTGGAAATGATGTGTATTATTGTGGTTGGTCTTTTAAAGCTCCTATAGCATCTCAGGGGTAGCTAGGTAGAGAGGCCCGGGGGTAGATGACCAGGCCTGGATTCAAGATTTTAGTTCAAATCTGACCTCAGTCACTTATAAGCTGCGTGATCCTGGACAAGTCACTTATGAGCTAGAGAATCATCAGTCAAACCACCTAGCATTTCAGCATAGTGCACATTAGTCAGGTAGCCTCAATTAAGTCTTTGGCTCTGTAGTCAAATGAATGAAAGGCTTGTTGTGTGCTCAGTGTAAAGTTATAGAATCTTAGAGCTGAAGGGGTTGTTAGAAGTCATTTAGTTCAATTTCTCATCCATTGCAGGAATCCATTCCACAGGGTGCTGGATAGATGAGATCGAGCCCATGCATGAATACTTGGCTGAGTCAGGATTCAAAAAGATCCCCACAGGCTAGAAACACCGGTTCTGAAAAGATGATGAGGCCAGATTGCTACAAATCCCTTAGCTTCACCTGAAATCCAGGGACTTTGACGGTCCCTCACAATTAGCTAGTGCTAGGGGTTCTCTCTCTCTCTCTCTCTCTCTCTCTCTCTCTCTCTCTCTCTCTCTCTCTCTCTCTCTCTCTCTCTCTCTCTCTCTCTCCTCTCTGTCTCTCTCCCATTCTCTGTCTCTGTCTCTCTCTCTCTCTGTCTGTCTCTTTCTCTGTCTCTCTCTCTATCTCTCTCTGTCTCTCTCCCTCTCTCTCCATCTCTGTCTCTCTCTTCCTCTCTCTCTCCCTCTCTCTGTCTCTCCCTCTCTCTGTCTGTCTCTGTCTCTGTCTCTGTCTGTCTCTGTCTCTGTCTCTCTCTCTCTCTCTCTCTCTCTCTGTCTCTCTCTCTCTCTCTCTCTCTCTCTCTCTCTCTCCCTCTCTCTGTCTCTCCTCTCCGTCTCCCTCTCTCTTTCCCCCCTCTCTCCTCCCCCCAACCCCCCCCCTTATAAAGCACGGGTGGGGGTCGGGGTAGACCCTAGAAATCATCAATCTAGTTACCTGGAGTTCTTGATCTGGGGCCTGTGAAACTTTTTGAATGTTTTGATAACTGTATTTCAATAGAATTCGTTTCCTTTGCAATCCCACCTCTTTTATAAAATTTTATTCTGAGGAGGGTTCACCAATCTGCCCAAGGGGTCCGAGACGCAAAAAGGGGTGATGAACCTTTGCTCCAGTACAACTCCTTCGTTTCACAGATGAGAAAACTGAGGTTCACGGGAGGACGTGGCTTGCCTCGGCCAGCCGCCTGGTTCCCCAACTTTTCTGTCTAGGAATGGGGTGCCTCCACCCCACACCTTCCCCCGGCCAGCCCCGCCTCCCTCGCCAGTCCCTCCCTCCGCCCCCTCCTTCCCCGCCTCCCCTTTCCCACAGATCTGGCCGAGAGCTTCCCGGACACCCAGAAAGCTGCGGTCCGCGCGAGTTGGGGTGACCCGCGGCCGGGCCTCGCTCGCCTGGTCCCTTCTGCAGCGAGGGCTGTCCTGGGCTCGGGTGCCGGGCGGCAGGCGGGCTCGCTGGCCCCGGTGCGGGGTCCTGAGCGGGTGGAGGAGAGGAGCGAGGCTGCCGGCACCGGCGGGCAGGCGAGCTGAGGGAGCAGCCGGCGGCAGCGCGGGGCTGGGAGCGAGCCCGGAGGAGCCCGCGGACCTGAGCTGCCGGGGCCGGCCTCTGGGCGCTGGGGGCGGGCCGGGGAGGAGACTCTGCCCGGGACTTTCAACCCTCCGGACGCTTCCGATCCCCTCTCCCCGGCCGGAGGGGACGGGACCTGGCGGTGACCAGCTTGCTTGGAGCCCCGGGGTCGTTGCCCCCTCCTCCAGGGAGGCCCCTGGGGTCGGTCTGCCTGGACACCGATCTCCTGGGAGCGGATCGGAGCTCGAGTTTCCCCGGAATTCCCTGCCCTGCCTCGAGGCGCTCTGGCTGTCCAGGTCTGCACCCAGGAAGCGGGGTGCCTGGGAGCTTCGTTCCCATTCCTGACTCAGGATGGCAGCCATCAAGGCCCTGCAGCAGTGGTGCCGACAGCAGTGCGAGGGCTACCCCGAGGTCAACATCACCAACATGACCACCTCCTTCAGGGACGGCTTGGCCTTCTGTGCCATCCTGCACCGGCACAGACCAGACCTCATGTGAGTACCGGGGGCCCGGAACCTTGCAGGGGCAGTGGCTCTGCCCGTTAGCTCCACACAAGTGTTGGTTGGCATCACCCTGACCAAGGTCCGGGCTGCCGCTCGCCTTCCCCTTGAATTAAACTAGGCTTTCTGCGTCCTGGTTTCTCAAGTCTCTTTGTTTCAGGACCTCCCACCAAGAAAGGGATGGGGGTGGGAGGACCGGACCACGGTCAGATACGTCACCGTGATACGGGCGAAGGAGTCAGGAACACCTGGGGCCAGATCCCTTCTCTAGGACTCGATAATTATGGGAATGTGGGCAAATGACTCAAGCTTTCTTAACCTCACTTTTCCTATCTGTAAAACGGAGACAATAATAGCCACAATGCCTACTTCATAAGATTTTTCTGAGGTGTAAATGAAACTGTATGTAAAGGGCTTTGAAAGCTTTAAAGGATTATATTAAAGGTCATATTATTATGTCCAAGAAGCTGGGCTACTAGGCAAAGATTCCAGGAGTTTAGACTCCTCCTCCTCCCTTCCTGGAAAAAATGCAGAAAGCATCTCTTCTTGGGTCTCTTGACATCCGACCTTAGTATCTCCAGTTTTCTAGTTGTCAATCCCAAGTTTCATTCCTCTCTCTGCCCTCTGATGAATGAGGTGGACATCAGCACCCTTTCAGAAAGGACATTAAGGTTCATCTGTCTTGAGACCAAACTTTTGATTTGCCCAGAGCCGGACATAGAGGGATGCTGGATGGTGGAAAAGTCCTTCTTTCCCCTGGAGCCAGTTGGGCCTGGGCAGGAGTAGCTCAGTTTGGGTGGGGATGGGGCTGTGCAGAAAGTGTGAGACACTGGTCCATCAGACCAGAGACTGGCTGGGAGCCCAGAGTTTGCTCTCCTTTAGGAGTGCTGGAGACAGTGGGTTATTGCCGGACAGTCAGGCCTATTAAGGGGGGTGGGGGTGGGGGCGGGGTCTGACTACCGAGCTGAAGGGAGGAACTCCCAAATCTTAAGCTAGAATTCTGTTTCCCCACTGGTGACAAGGGGAGGGGGTTGGGGAAAGCATAGGACCAAGCATTTCCCCCTCTAGGCTTGAAGTAAGGAAAACTTCTTTCACCCATCACCCCCTGTAGAATTCCCTGCCTCAGGGAAGATCTGAACTGTGTGGTGGTTTTCCAGGGCTTTGTTTGGAAAGAGCCAAGGTTCCTGCTGCTGGTGCTAAACACTGGGTTTCCTGGGCTATAGAGAGAAGCCAGTGAGGCCTCCCCACCCTCTTCAGCTGAAACCAAGGCCATGCTGTGTGTGGAGGAAGTTGGATAAAAACAGTTCTTCAGAGGTGTTAACTGGCCAACTGAGAGTAGCTTAAGATGTTCCCATTCTGGAGTTTGGAGATAGGGGAATGAAATGCCAGAAAGGTAGGGCACAGGAATACACTGGGATATAAATCTGGGGTACCATTCATTTGGAGCCAAATTGTCTGTAGCAGCCGTGAAGCCCAGGACTGGGGAATGAATGGGAACTAGTCAACTGGCCCTTGCCACCCCAAGCCAGGCTGGTCACATGGAGACGTGTTTTTTGGCTCCTGTTACTGCACAGGAGGCAAGAAACCCTTTCAGAAAATAGCTTTTATATATTTTGCTCTCTCCTCTCTGTCCTGCACTATGTACTTCCTTACAGAGGATTTGGGAATGCTCAATGTCATTTCTATTCTAAAATACATTTCAAATGTGTGGAGGAATGCTTTTACCCTTTTAAAAGAATGAAAGTGTTTGTTTAGGCTCTGCTTCCTTCCAATGGTAGTTTTCAGCAGGGTGTTAAGATTTTATTCCATTTCTCCAAACACACACATGTTCCAGGCAGTGTGGGACAGTGCAGGGAGGGTTGAATTTGGAGTCAGAGGACCTGGGTTCTAATCCTATGTCTTCTTCTTACCCTCTGTCATCTTGGGCAAGTCACTTGACTACTTTTGTGCCTGAGTTCCTCCTCGGTAAAATGTAGACCAGTAGTGTTAAACTCAAATAGAAGTAGGGGTCACTAGTCTGCACAGGATGACATATTAATTTAGTTTTAAAATGTAATATTATTCGGGCCTTACTGTATTTTTATTTATTTATTTAGTTAAATATTTCCCAATTACATTTTAATCTGGTCCCAGGAGCATGCAGGGTTATTGTAGACTACATGAGAATGTTTGGACCTCTGAGGTCAATTCAATTCAATTCAATGAATATTTATTAAGTACCTACTAGGCACTGTGCTAAGGACCTCTGTGTGTGGTCCTTTCCATTTCCGTTTCTGTGACCTCTCAAAAATGTTGAAATGTCATATTTTTTGCCTGAGAGACGGAAAGGGACTGAAACAGTAGTGTCCTGTGATCCCTTGGGCTAATTTTGTTAAGCATGGAGGGCCCTGAACTTGAGGTCATGGGACCTAAGTTTGAATCTCAGCTCTGCCACTTTCTACCTGTAAGAGCATTAGCCTTTTCTTTGTATTTGTCACCCTGTCTGTAAAATTAGGGGATCAGACCGGATGATTTCTAAGTTCCCTTTCAATCTGTCATTTTTTGATCCTGTGACCCAGTGACTAGGGAAACAAAGTCATGTGTCTCATGAGGACAGAACTGGACAAAAGCATTTTACCAGTGACCTAGACCTAGAATTCTGTAGTCTGGGGAATCTAGCTGTTCACCCTGCTGGTGTGGTTACAGAGGGGGCCCAAATGGGTAGACTGAGGATTGCCTGGTGTGTGTCAGGAATTTTCCTCACCTTCCTTTTCATGACAAAAATTTCCCTGATTCCCTCAGATTTCTCTTACAGTATAAGGGAAAGGGAGGATGGCCCAGCCGGCTTGTGGTGTGTATTCATCTTTGTTCAGAACCACAGCACAAGTTGAGTCTTTCTGCTTTCTTCTGGGCTCCTTCGGTTCTGCCTAGCTTCCCTTCTCTGCTGCTACTGCTGCTTGGAGTATTGTGGGGGTTTTGTGTGCATGTGTATGCCAGCTTGTGTGGGTTACTAGGCCAATTTCCTGAACCACATGTGCTCATCTCTCCCCTGCTGCTTCCCTGTTTCCTCCTCTCCATCTTCTTTCAGGCACCAGCAAAGCCTCCTAAATTACTGGGGCTTCTCAGATCCCTGGAGCCTGTCCCTTGATGGTCCCCTTGGCCTTATTCAGCCACAAGCTTTCTGTCCTTTGCTGATTGCTGGGGTAAGTTGCGTGCTAAGTGACTTGGAGTCATTCTGTGTTCTTCCTTGAGGGGGATTCCCCTTTCTAGGACCAGTCAGTGAGGAAACACCAGGGGAAGGCCTGGAAGTGACCCTCAATCAGCAGTTTTTTTTAAGATTCCTTGGAGGGTTGTAAGGCCTGGTGGGGCAGAGAGGTGGAAAATTCTAAGCTATTGGTATAACCCATATCCAGGACATCCTTAGGGAATGCCAATGTCTGAAGCAAATAAAACTTTGTCTCCCCTTCTTCCTTCCTCAATAGTTCTATTTAGGTGACATAATGAAAGCCATTTAAAAATCATGAAAGAGCAGCCTGAGGGGTGTGGACATATGTAGGAGTGGGGAGGGTCAGGCTTTGTTATTTTGCCTGTTGATTTGCATATGCGTATTAGGTTTGTATTTAGCACTGGCTGTTGCCATCTTTTCTTCTCATCCACCCACCTGTGTGCGTCCCAGAATTACTACCTATACCTCTAGTCATAGTAGCATGGAGGCCCAGCCGTCAGTCCACCACTGTCTTTGGCCATGATCATCCCAACCAGGACCTCAGGGAATATGAGTCAAATGCTTTCCTAACCTCCAAGGTAACCAAGCTCCCAATTCCAATTCGGAATATTCAGCTCTCAGCCATTCTTACTAATGAAAGTGTCCAAAAATTCCGTAAAGATGGACAATAATTTTAACAATGCTTTATATTTGACTATTTGTGTATGCTATTTTATCTTAAGAATGACCTGACTTTAAGTTTTTTTAATTTAATTTTTTCCAACGAACAATTTTATTTTCTCTCTCTCCCACCTCCTACAATGAAAAAGAAACAAACACAAAACCTTTAATACAAATATATAGGCAAGCAAAATAAATTCCCTCATTAGCCATATCAAAAAAAATACATGTCTCATGGTGCATCTTGACTGATGTTAAGCTTAGTTCGTGTCACCTGAGTCTGCTCTGGCTCACCCCACGGAGGACGGAGGATGGAGGACGGAAGATGGAGGACGGAGGATGGCTGGCCCAGGAGTGTGTAGGTTACAAAAGGAAACTGACTTGGTTTTCCAGATTTTGCCAAGGAGGATTCATCACATAGAAAAGAAACAAGGACTGAGGATCTAAGGGGTGGAGGGAGCTGAGGTTTTGAGTCTGTTGCCTTGTTCCCAAGCTAAGTCACACTGGAAGCATCTGGGGACACTGATAATCTTTCTTAGTTTTAAAGGCCGCTGGGAGAAGGATAGGAGACATCCTGTTTTAGTATTGAACAACCCCAACATCAGGAAGTCCTTCCTTTTGTTAAATCTCCAAAACCTTCCTTCAGATTCCCTCTTGGTCCGCCCTCAGTGGAAATGGACAATATCTCTGAATAGTAACTCAGTGTATCCTTGAAAACTGATGTCAAGTCACCCCTCTGCCCCGATGGAATAATTCTTGTTCCTCTAACCTTTTCTCGTGGGTCTCCCCTCTGAAATGGCTCCAAAGTCAATAAACACTTATGAAGCACTTGCTGCATGCAAGGCACCGTGATGCTACGTGGTAGGGATGCCAAGATGGAAAAAAACAACCTGGCCTCTTCCCTTAAGGTGTGGTGGAAAGGGCTGTTTGAAGTCAGAAGAGACTTGGGTTGGAATCTTGGCTCCAATATTTCCTTATTTATAAAAAATTGGTATGATAACACTTGCACTAGTTCCCTCTAAGGAAAGCTGTTTGTAAATCATACAACATTGTGTAAATAAATAAAAAGGATCACAAAAACAAGGAAATGTGATAAAAGGAGAGTGTGATCTGCATAGGTTAGAAAGCCTGCACTTAGCAAGGTGCTTTGCACGCAGTAGGTGCTTAATACATAATTTTTATGCATTCATTTTTATGCATTCATATTCTCTCCAAAGGAGAGATTAAACCAAGTATTCTAGGAAAATTTAATTGAGGTATCACTTTCATCTAGGCTCAAGAGGAGGTGAAATCAGGAAAGACTTCATGGAAGCCTCTTAGCTAAATGAGCCTGGAAACAGAAGGATTTCAGCTGGCAGAGATATGGAGGAAGCATGTTTTGGGCATGGGGGACAGCTTTTGCAAATGCACGGAGGTAGGAGAGATGAGGTGGGAGGGGGCAGGGAGAAATCTAGTTTCCCAGCTTGAAGCATGTGGATTTTCTCCAGAGCCTGGTTTAAAATTTTGCATTTTACATTATAAGCACCAGGAGAAGCTCCCAAGGATTTTTGAGTAGGGGAATGAAGACGCCAGACGTGAATTAAGATGATTTTGGCAGCTGTGTGAAGAGGGAATGCATGGGAGAAGAGAAGAGGCTGGAGGTAGTTAGAGATGTTCTCTTTAATGGAAGGACCTGGAGCTGGGGCAATTGGCTTGCTGCTTTCTGAGTAGGAGGAAGATGGGGGATTTCTTTGTTTTTAGAGGGTGAGTGGGAGAGTCAGGCAGTGAGGATGAGGGCTGAGGCCTGTAATTCCAGCCTGACACCAGAGCTATGCCAACATGTTCTTGGTGGCCCAGGTTGCTGCCCTTCAGCTCTCCCCTCTGCCTACCGGTTTTTTTCTGGGGTTGAGGTATAGGAGTGTAAGGGCCCATAAACACTGGGTAAGAGACTTGAGAATGGGCCTTGCCTCAGGGCTTTTCCACCGGCTGGATTGAAAGCCTCCAGCCCACGTGTGCAGTTCAGTGGTGACGACAATCTCCCAAGTCAGGCCAGGTGAGCACTGCCCTGGAAGAAAAAATGGTCACGCCCTTCCAGGGCGGGTCTCCTTACTGCTTTTCCTTTTGGCTGCAAAGGTGCTAAAACCACTTAAAAGGGACTTTGGCACCTCAGATGTTTGGAGATACTCTTCTGCACCCTGGAATTGCCTATTAGAAATTTCAAGTGTTTCCGGAAAGGGTTCTGCAGTTTCTCTTTGCTCTGGTTCCTTGGAAACAGAAGAGGGAGAAGCTGAGAAGGGAAGTTTTAAGAGCTTAATAAGTCATATGCAGACACATAAATGGATGGTTCACTGAAGGCAAGACAAGGGTGAAGGGAACTTGGGGGAGAAGAAAGCTTTAAGGGGCTTAGGTGAGATGTTAGAAAGTACTTCCTGAGGGTATGACCACAGACCATGTAATGGAACCATAGTTTCTGAGTCTCTGTCTTTGTCCAAAGACAGGAGAACAGGCTAGATAGATGATCTTTGGTGGAACCTTCTAGCCCAAGGAAACCAAAATTCTGCTTTCGCCTCTTTTGGAATCCATAGAGATTATGAAGAGGGGGATGAAGATGGGGAAGAGCAAAGGTCCAAGATGGCAGCTGCCAATCCAGGTGGATTTTTTTTCTATGTGGCGCCAGATCCAGACTGCCTTCTACTTGGACACTACACTTGTCTCCTGATGGAAAACTATTTCTCTTCCTTGTATAAGCATCAAGACTCATGGAAAGTGGTAGCTCTGGAGAGAGTGGGGAGGGGAGGGGAAGGAGGGAACTGTGGTTGACCTCACTTCCCACACAAGACACAGACATTTAGCAGGAAGCCTGGAGCCCATCTTCCAACGGCTGAGTGGACAAGTGGCCTTCTATTCTGGAGGCTAGGGGGTACTCAGCTCCAATAACCTTTTCCCCTTCCTGTTGTTTTCTTTCCAGAAAGCACATAGAGAGGAATGGACATTTTTCTTCTCCTCATCAGTTGGTGTCAGGCAGCCCAAGTATTGAGAAACCTACGTGATGATGCCCCTTAGGGTGAAACTTGAACTCTCTCTCCCTTGGGAGAGGAGAAGCCCTAGTTAATTTCCCAGCTTTTTTCACCACAAGAGAAAAAAGTCTGGATGTTCTTGGGTTTTCCCCTGGCTCAGAGTGCAATGAAGGGACTATTGGGAAATAGGAGAAGCTTGTTCCAGCAGTCTTGGGCACTTCTGTACAGATGGGCTCCGGATATTGGCCAGTTCTGACCCTTTTCTTCTTATACTTTCACCTAGCCCTTTTAGAATCAGGGAATCATATCCAGCAGCCCTGTTTTGAGCCCCCACAGCAGAGGCCCTGCTCTCCTAATTGTGCCAGTTTTCTGGGTGGCTGACGAAGTCTAGAAGGGGAGGGATACATCTCTAGAGTTGACCTCCCTGGAGGCAGAAGGCTGCAGTTTTTCCTCTGTAGACGTGGCGTCAATGAATGGACTGACTCTTTCCTAGACACAGAGCTTTCTGCTTCCCTTTGCCTCTTACATATTTCTTGCTCTCTGACTCCCTTTCTTTGTGTTTCTGTCTAATTTTATTTACATCCCAGTGCCTAGTGTCTTGTACATAGTAGGAACCTAGGCTGGACTTGTTGATTGAATGGATATCTCTCCTTTATTCTCTTTCTCTGTGTTTGATTTTGTGCATTGGTTTTTTTTACGTTTTTGTGTCTCTGCCTCTCTTTGTCTTTTTTTTTTTATCTCACTTTTTCTGTCTTGCAACCATTCACTGGAGTGTGGTGTGTGAGCAGAGGGGCTGCTTGCTCTCTTTCTCTCTGTGGGATTAACTCCAGATGTGGTAGAGAAGCCAGTGGGAAGGTTTTGATGAAGCACTTTTCCTTCCCTTGGTAGTACCCTCCCCCTCCCCTTTGAAACCCCCCCCCAACCTTCTGCCCCCTTAGTGGTTAGATTTTGTTCCAAACCATAAAGCAGCGTGAGGTCAGCACTCCAGGAATTTGGAAGTGGGTATAAAATCCCCAGGAGCCCCAGGGCTGGTTAGTGAGAGGTGGTTGGGTCTGGAGATCTGTGAGCAGCTGCTGGCTCTCATTTCTCAACAGATGTTTGTTCGTGGCCATAAGGGGCTACAGTCAGAGCAATAGCAACTTGACAGGCAGAGAGGGGGTGCCTGCTCACCATGTTGATGGGAATCAAGGTTGCTTAAGCTCTCCTTGCCAGACATTTGCCTAACAGGGGGCTGAGCACACAGTAGGCTCTCTTTAATTAGTTGCTGAATGAATGAATGGGGGAAAATGCTTGACGAATGAATGAGTTTTATTTGGAAGCAAAATAGAAAGCATTATTATCCCCTTATGTGAAACAACTGTGTATTTGCACCTGGAATGCTTTTAGAGTTCAGGAGTTTATGGGGCTTCTTAACCTTTTCTTGAGCCCTCTTTGGCAGTTTGGGGAAGCCTATAACCTCTTCTCAGAATAATGTTTTTAAGTGCATAAATATGTAGGATTACAAAGGAAACTAATTATATTGAAATAAACTTATGACATATTTTTTAAGAAATAAGTTCACAGATCTCAGAATAAGGATCCCTCTGTAGAGTAGGATGAGAAATGGTCCAGAAAAGCAATGATTTTGAGAGCTGAAGAGCAGTTACAAAAGGACAGACGGTAGTAATTAGACAAATCAGTCATAGGATCCCAGTATGTAAGAACTGCAAGGGACCTAGACAGCTTCCAAGCCTCTCATTTTACAGATGAGAAGACTCAGGCCCAAAGAGGGGGAGCAAATACCTAGTTTGCAAAGGAAGTGATGGGAATCACGTGACCAAGAAACGTGGAGTTGATAGAGACCTCTGTGATCCACTCTTATACCCATCCATCCATCCATCATCCATCCATCCATCCATCATCCATCCATCTATCTATCTATCTATCTATCTATCTATCTATCTATCTATCTATCTATCTATGTCTGTCTGTCTTTCTGTTTTTCTATCCATCTGTCCATCTATCTTTCTATCTATCTAGCTATCCATCCACCCACTTATCTGTCCATCTATCCATCTATCTGTCTACCTCTATCTCTATCTGTCCATTTATCTATCTGTCTGTCCATTTATCTATCTTTCTATCTGTCCATCTATTTGTCTCTGTCTATCCATCCGTCTGTCTATATATCGATCTATCCGTCTATTTCTCTATCCATCTATCTATCCATCCATTCATCCACGTATGTATGTGTCCATCCATCTATCCATCTGTCCATCTATCTGTCTTTGTATGCATGTATCTATCCATCTCTTTGTCTATTTATCTATCCATCTGTCTATCTGGAGTCACATCTACAATATCCCCAACAACTGGTCATTCAGTCTCTGCCTGAAGACCTCCAGTGATAAAGAAATCTGTTCCTGTTAGTGCTTCAGTTCCTTTTTTGTATATCTTTGAAAGTTAGGTATTTTCCACAGAAAGTATTCTAAACCTTTCTTTGTTTCTCAAGTCTCTGACACTGTCTCCCCCCACCTTCATTCATCCCCTCCTCCACCTTAGCAACTTTGCAAACTCTACTGAGAAATTTGACACCATTCAATGTGAGCTCCAATTCTTTTCATCTCAAGAAAACTATGGCATCATCTCCTTTTCCCCAGTCTCTGACAGAGACTTCTCCTTACCAAGGCTGACCCTTTGCACATACATTTGATTTCATCCCCTCCAGTAGTCTGAATCCTCAATTATCCTTAAGCACTCATCTTAACATTCTCACTATCAGTGGCTTCCTTCTTTTTTGTTCAGTTGCATCATGTCCAACTCTTCATGACACCATATGGGGTTTTCTTGGAGAGGTTTGCCATTTTCTTCTCCAGTTCATTTTGCAGAGGAGGACACTGAGGCAAAAAGGGTAAAATAATTTGTCTACTGTCACAAAGTTAGTGTGTCTGAGGCAGGATTTGAACTCAGACGAGTCTTCCTGACTCCAGGTCCAGCACTTTATCCAGTGTACCGCCCAGTTGCCTGATTCTTTCCTTACGGACTCAAATAGTCTAAATCTTCACTATTCTTAAAAAAAAAAAACCTTCAACAGACCCAGCATACCCTTAAGCTATTATCTTCCCTATATCTCTTTTCAGACAAACTCCTTGGAAAAATTGTCTATTCTCTCTGACTCTACTTCCTCTCCTTTCCCTTTGCAATATGGCTTCGTTACTCATGATTTAATGGAAATTCCCCCAAAGTTACAAATAATCTCTTAATTGTCTGTCCTCCTTAAATATAATGCTTTCCCTCTGGGATTATCTTGAATTTCCTGTATATTGTTTGTAAATAGTTTGCATATTATTCTCCTGTTAGACTGTGAACTCCTCAAGAGCAGAGATCATTATTATTAATATTATTATTTTTGACTTTTTTGGTGTCTCCAGTGCCTGGAATTTTGTAGGTACTTAATAAATGCTAGTTGAGCGATGAACTGAGTGATGATCTTTTCTTAGTCTTCATTCTTTTTTGATTTCTTTATTGCATTTGACTCTTTCTGGATTCTTTCTCTTATCTCGTTGTTGTTTTAATGACTTCTCTCTCTCTCTCTCTCTCTCTCTCTCTCTCTCTCTCTCTCTCTCTCTCTCTCTCTCTCTCGGTTCATCTCCTCTCTAGTCACTCTTTCTGAGTCTCCTTTGGTCGTAGGCTCTTTTCTAGCTTCATTGGACATTATTCTCCTGCCTGCATTCTGTGAGCCAGACAAATTGGCCTTCTCTTTATTCCATAAAACTCCATTTTCTATTTCTGTGCCTATTCTTTTCCCTTGTGCCTGGAATGTAATTCCTCCTTAATACTTGTAAAGTCACTGGCACATAGTAGGTGCTTAATAAATGCATGTTCCCTCCCACCTCACCTTTAAGTTCCTTTCTTCCTTCAAGATCCAACTTATGCACTTTTTCATGAAGTATTTCCTGATCCTCCTAAATGCTAGTGCCCTCCCTCCCAAACAAACTACTTTGTGTTTATAGTGGCTAACTTTAAATTTCTAATGTATATAGTTTCTTAATATTTTTTTGAAGCAGTCAGGGTTAAGTCACTGCATGATAAGGTCATACAGCTAGTAAATGTCTGAGGGTGGATTTGAACTCAGGTCCCTCCTGACTCCAGGGCTGACGCTCTATCCATGGTGCCATCTAGCTGCTCCATGGATACAGTTTTATAATTATGTGTTGCTTCCTCCATTAGAATCTGAAGTCCTTGCCAATAGCAATTGTATCATTCTTTGTACTTTGTATCCCCTTACCTAGGGCTACTAGTATCTGGAACATAGCAGATGCTTAAAATATGCTTGCTTGATTGATGGATGATGTTTAACTGACAACTAATAGGCTATAATGTCATCTTTGGTAGTTGATTTTTTGAGCCCCACAACAGAACTTGACATTTATCTCTGTGACAATGCAAAGTTCAAGGCAGGAACTAGATTTTGTATCTTTCTCGGAATCAGCTAGATGGGGCAGTGAATTGAGTGTGGAGCTGGGTGACCCTGTGCAAGTCACTTAACCCTGTTTACCTCAGTTTCCTCATCTGTAAAATGAGGTAGAGAAAGAAATCATAAACCACTTCAGTAGTTTTGCCAAGAAAACCCCAAATGAGGTCACAAAGAGTCAGATACAACCGAGAAATGACTAAACAACAGCAAATGACAATAACATCTTAGTTTGTAGTAAGGGATTAATAAGTATTTGTTGAATTGACTTAGAACTTTATTCAGTTCCACCTGGTGAACCTTACCCTATCTTTCCAGTCTATTAAGATATTATTGGTTCTATACTCTGCCACTTAATATGTTAGCTGTTCCTTCCAGAGACTTGTTATCTGCAAATTTTATAAGCATATTATCTCTATCTTCATCACAGTCATTTAAAAAATGTTGACCTCAACAGGGTCAGGGACAGAACTCCCTCAAAGATCTCCTTCTTAGCTGACATTGAGTTTCATGATCAAAAGCTATTGTCATGGATATGGAAGTCAAACATAAATGTAGGCACCAAATCCTGAAATGTTAGAATACATAAGTACCCCTTTGGCATTTGAGCTGGATAAGTTTAGGATAAAATCAAAAGAATTCCTACTTCATCCAGTGGGTCATGACTCATGGCGTTCTATGCTTTGTTCTTCTGAAGATCACACCCTTACCATATAAAACTGGAGAACTGCCTTTAATTGGGGTTGTTATTTTTCAGCATACAAGTATGTTTTTCATCTTAGGAAATCTCATCTTAGGCTTGCAACCTATATCACTGTGATAAACAATCCAAGTTTCTAAAGTCTAAATGACTGATAGTAAGAAACTGGATTAAATCATTTTTCAGTGTGAAGTCAGGGAAGATGCTCTTCCATGGCATGCCCTTCCTTGACATGTCCTTGGGACCTAAGAGTAATAGAAATCTGGAAAGGAGAACCTTGGCTCTGACTCAGTGTGGCATTTCCTGTGGTCCTTTGAGGGCTGAATGCTGGACAAGGATGGGTGGGGGACCCTTGAGTTGGATCTGAACACACAGCCTTCTCTCTGTCTATTTAAGGTCTTTGCAGTGAGGATCGCTGCAGTCAGGCAAGGCTTCATGGGATCTTCACCTCCCTGATTACTCTGGCTCTTTCTGATGTCTTTAGTATGTATACCTTTCTGTCAGCACTGCACATTTAACTATTTCCTCAATCTCAGGCTCATGTAGGTTGGATTTGTGCAATTAAATTGATAGAACCTTCAGCAGAAAATTAAGAGAAAGCCTGACAGAATGGCAAGAAGATACCTCAGCTCTAGTCCTAGTTTTTCTGCCTGGGAGCTGTGTAACTGCAGGCTAGTAATTCCATTTCTCATCGATTAAATGAGGGGAATAGTTTAGATGACTGGAAGGGGAGGGACCTTCTTATGATCAAAAGTTATTGTCATGAACATTGAAGTGGTTTTATTTCACATACTAAATATAATGGTGCAGTCAATGAAGGCTATATGAGCTCAGAGCTAAGAAGAGATCAAATTGAGAAGTAGCATTCCTCTTTTTTTTCTTTTTTTTTAATAAAATAAGTCTTTCAAGAGAAGACAGAATTAAGTTGGTCCTTGAAAAATATTTGGGATTTGGGTCAGTGGAGGGAAGGCAAGAGATGTTATTGAGCAGAACATTTAAATAATAGACGACATTTAAGGATGTTGTTTAAAAATTTAAGGACAATTGGGGAAATGTGTGTGTGTGTGTGTGTGTGTGTGTGTACACACACACACATAAACATATGTATATTAAGAACAACATTTAGGAAGAATTAAGAACATATAAAAAGATTGTGTCCCAACCTTCTCCCTCCCTGATCTCACCTTCCCAGAAGGTCTTATCCTACAAGGCAGGAGAGCATAGAACACCACACCCAATGCCACACCAGTTCTAGGAGTCCCTTCTATCCAGTGCGTGTTCAGATAGTTGGTCTGGTGGAGGATGCTTCTCTTTGCTGAAAAATCAACTGTCTTTCCTCAGCTATACTAATAAAAAGTGATGAAGAAACTTTGTCCTCACAGTGCTTTAAAAAGAAAATTAATGTAATTGTGCCTAGTGTAGCAGAGCCTTGCCTACATGTGGCAGGCCTATGACAAGATTATATGGCCATGCCTTTCAAATCTCCCCCTGAGAAACAAAGCTCTGTCCCTTCATTCCCATCCTCAGTGCTTGACCTCTCACCCCAAGAACCTTAACCCTTTGTCCTTGGTATTTAGGCTCTTGTCCTTAGTATTCAATCCTCAACCCTACTCCTCAGTCTCTGCTAGACCCTTAGCCCTTCATCTTCTGTATCTATTTCTTCATCCTTAATACTCAGCCTCTATCCTTGGTAGTATTTAGCTTCCATCTTTAGTAGTTAGTCCCCAGCACCTTTACCAGTACTTAAACCTTTCTTTACTCCTTGTCCCTCCCCAGCACACAGACACCTGACTCCCATCAGTGACTACCCTTATCTCCCCAATACCATGGTCTAGAATCATGGAGTCAGTAGATTTAGAGCCAGAAGGAATAGTGGACCATCCAGTTCAAATCCTCATTTTACATATGAGGAAACTGAGATCCAGAGTAGTTAAGTGATTTTACAGGTAGTTAGGTGGTATAGTGGATAGAGTTCTGGACCTGAAACAGGAAGATCTGAGTTCACCCCATATACTTTGTGACTATAGGCACGTCTCTTGGCATCAATTTTCCTCATCTGTAAAATGAGGATGATAATGGCACCTATATCTCTCTCAAATTAGATAACATATGTAAAACACTTGGCAAACCATAAAGTGCTGTGTTAATAGTATTATTATCATCTTAATAATAATATGTAGCATCGCTATAGCACTTTAAAGTTTGCAAGACGCTTTAAAAACATTACCTCATTTTGTCCTCAGAACAGCCCTGAGAGGTAGGCACTATTATTATTCTTTTTTTGGAAATGAGAAAATTTAGAGATCAGAAAACCTCAGACAGAGGTTAATGACTTGCCCAGGGTCACACAGCTACTAAATGTCGGAAATCAGATGCTTGCACTCAGGTGTTCTGACTTCAGATCGAGAACTGTATATGCTTACCTACCTCATCATAGTATTTACATCAGCAAGGGACCAAGTGATACAAAATATATATAAATAAAAAAAATTATCCTTCTACCTCTATTTTCTTTGCCTTGTGGATAAATAAAAATATACTGCTTCAGTTGATGTATCTTGGACTTTCTAATGTTAAAGCTGACCAGTCTAAAACCTTCATTTTAAAGCTGAGGGCGCTTGGGTCCGTGGAAGAAAAACATCTCGTATGAGGTCATAGGTAGGCAGTAATCGGCAGAGAGATTTGCTAACCTTATGGGATGCTTATGGTTTGCATTGGATTAAAAACAGAAAGGGACCTTAGAGATCATCTAATCTGACCCCTTCGTTTACAAATGGGGAAACTGAAACCCAAGATGCTAAAAAAAATGTCCTTTCTATTTTTAGTCGTATCTGACTCTTCATGACCTCATTTGGGGTTTTCTTGGCAAAGGTAATTGGAGAGATTTGACATTTCCTTCTCCAGCTCATTTTACAGATGAGGAAGGGGCAACTAGGTGGTACAGTGCACCAGTGGAGGAGTCAGGAAGACCTGAGTTCAAATCTCACCTCAGACACTTGACACTCACTAGCTATGTGACCTTGAGCAAGTCACTTAACCCCAATTGCCTCATCTTGGGTCATCTCCAGTTATCCTGAATATCTGGTCACTGGATTCAGATGGCCCTGGAGAAGTGAGGCTGGTGACCTGCATAGCCCTCCCTCACTCAAAACAAAGTCAAGTGAAGTCATGTCATTATTTCTCTGATGATATGGTCTTCTTCGGCAACAAAGAACGAACACACACAGATGAGGAAATTGAGGCAAAAAAGGTTAAATGACTTGCCCAGGGTCACACAGCTAGTAAGTGTCTGAGGTTAGATTTGAACTCAGATCTTCCTAACTCCAGGTCTGAGGTTCCATCCATTGTGCTGCCTAGCTGATCTTTCTACTATATTACAATTAATATCTGATACCTGGAAGAACTTCATCAAGCACAATCCATTTATTGTTGTGGAGGAAAGAGAAGAACCTGAAATTGGAAGCATCATGAAATAGAAGCAAAAGCAGGTGCTCTAAAGTCAGAGGCTGTTAATCATTTGGGTCTGACTCTACATGACCCCATGGATTTTGCCTATGGGGTTTTCTAGGCAGAGATACTGGAGTGGTTCGTTATTTCCTTCTCCAGCTCATTTTATAAAAAGAGGAAATTAAGGCAAGCAGGGTGAAGTGATTTGTCCAGGGTCACACAGCTAGTAAGTGTCTGAGGCTATATTTGAACTCAGGTCTTCCTGACTCCAGGTCTGAGACTCCATCCACTGTATTCCCTAGCTGCTTCAGAAGTCAGAGGACCTGGGTTCAAATCCTGCCTCTGACACTTGTTACTTGTGTGTTTCTTCATCTGTAAGAAAAGAGCATTGGCCTCTGAGGCCGTTCCTGGCTTTCTTCCACTTTCCAGCTGGGCGGTTGTGACCTTGTCATTTCTCATTGTTGGAAGAACAGCTGGAGACCCTTGGAAAGGAAACACCTGGACGAGGAGGGGGGTCATTTTGTGGGACTGTGAACCTTGGAGGGTGTGCCGGTGGAGTCCTGCACCCATTTGTGGGTCATTGTGTTTCTACAGGTGGGTGTGGTGCTGACCAGATGTTTATTTAAGATCCAAGTTCCAGTTCAGCCTCAGTGCTTTTAGAAGATTTTGTTTTGTTTAAGTAATGCCTTGTGGAGCACTGGGATGTTGGGTATTACGGGTTTTATATCTGGGGCTTTCGCTTGCTCTGACATCCTAGCTGGGGGAGTGGTCCTACTCGAAAGGAGAGGATTGGACTGGAGGCCTGGATGGGCTAGCCTTGTTCCCAAGTCAGGACTGGCATGTACTGACTTAGTCTAGTCCAGTGACTCCCAAACTTTTTGAGGATGTTATGCAGCGCCCCCTGCTTTTAAGATAAAATTTTTAAAAATTGTGGAACTCCATGTGATAGGAATTGTATAATTGTATAATTTATTGTGAAAATGCATGAGAAACTCAGCAACATTTTTAAATGAATTTGTATTTTGTTAATTACAATTAATTAAAAAATAGCTGCAAGTAAGGTCCAAGACCCCATTTTTATATAGCCTGAGAACTAAGAATGGATTTTTTTTCATATTTTAAAATAAAGTTTTATTTTATTTAAAATGTAAACTATTTTTTGCTGACTTGGCCTGGTCCTTCTTGGGATTAATCAATCAACCTATCTGTGGCTCAATGGATAGAGCACTGGGCCTGGAGTCAGAAAGACCTGAGTTCAAATTTGACCTCATCAGAGTTTCATCTCTCCCCTCCCACTATAAGCTGCTGGCCTCACAAATGCCCTTTATTGCCTGTTCCCAAGGATCCCACAGTGCTTTGCTATCTGCCCCTCCAGCCCACATAGGAAGGCAGCTAATAATATCGTGTCCCTAATATCCTCAGGAAGTGTTGAAGTGTGGATGAGGCACAGACAAGTTTACTCTTGAGTTGTCAGGCTTGGGACCTTCAGAACCTCATATTTGGGCTAGGGGTTGGGAAGAGGGTGCAGGGACAGCACTTCAGGAAACTTTTCTATGTTGTATTGATACTGCAATGAAAAGTAATGCTATGTCTTTTGAAAAGATATTGCACCTTAGGGAAATTCACATCTAAAATAAAAATTTGCCAGTTTTGTTATAATGAAAGAATGAGTTATTAATATTTTGAAAAGGAAAACATATCATCAACCCTTTTCAATGACCCTGGAATGACCTCTTATTTCTGTCTTTGGTTGATCAGCCTGGAGTTAAGTATCTACCTGACTCTAAGCTGGCTGGATAAGTGATCTAAGAACCGAGGATTCCTAGCTTCCATCCCCAGGTTCCCACTGACAAGCAACACTCTTCTGTTCTCTTTGCCATTTGGCTGATTGGTCATAGGGAAGTGAGAGATTAGACGGTTATTGAGCTAAAAACAACTTTAGATGCTATCAGTTCAAACACTGAGGCTAAGAGGTAAGTAAGCTGACAGGGGACAGGTAGCTAGTAAAGGTCCAAAGCAGGATTTAAATCCAGGTCTCTGAGTTCAAAGTCAGTATTCCATCCACACTCCATGCTGACTCAGAGAGCTATTGTGTGTAGTGGGGGAATCAAGGTGAACCGGAATTAATCTTTCACCTTTTGACCCAATATTGTACAGTTATTCTGAGGGTCTTAGATAATGGGTTGGAATCTTGACTCTTCAATTTACTGTCTGTGACTTTGGGTGAGACACTTAACCTGTCCAGGCTTTGGTTTCCTCTCCTGTAATGATAATGACAGTGATGATGGTAATAGTATTTACACGGGCAGCTGGGTGGCACAGTGGATGGAGGAATGCCTAGGCCTGAGTCATCTTCCTAAGTTCAAATACAGCCTCAGATGCTTACTAGCTGTGAAACCTTAGGCAAGTCACTTTACCCTGTTTGCCTCAGTTTCTTCATCGGTAGAATGAGCTAGAGAAGGAAATGACGAACCACCCTTGTATCTTTGCCAAAAAAAACCCCAAATGGAGTCATAAAGAGTTGACTGAAATGACTGGACATACATATGTAATATATAGTCATATAATATGTGTAATTATATGACTATATAATATATTATTACATAGCATTATAAATTATATTAAATTATACATTAACATATATCAATTACTATATAATAATATATTACTATATAAAATAATTAATATAATACATTATAACTACATATAATTATGTATATAACTATATAATTATATAGTAATATAGTATGTATAGGTAATATAATATGTATAATTTATGATGCCTATATTATACATATACATATACAATAACCATGTGTTGTTCATCTTTGTATAATAGTTTTCTTTGTGGAAGGAGTGGGAAGGAGTTATTAGGAAGTGACTGTGTTGTGGTTTGGCAGTTAGGTGATACAGTAGCTAGAGCACTGAGCTTTGAATTATTAGGAAGACATATTCCTGAGTTCAAATCAGTCCTCAGACCCTCTAGCTTTGTGACCCTGGGCAAGTCCCTTTACCCTGTTTGCCTGTTTCCTCATCTAGAAAATGAGCTGGAGAAGGAAATGGTAAACCACTCCAGTGTCTTTGTCAAGAAAACCCCAAACGGAGTCATGAAGAGTGGGACACAACTGAAAGTGACTGAACAGCAGCAAAAGCGTTTCTAGCGCTCTAAAGTTTGCTAAGTGGTTTACACATGATATCTTATTTGATTCTCATAATATCCCTATGAAGCAGGTGCTGTGATTAGCACTCTTATTTTACAGATGAGGAAACTGAGACTGAAATAGACTAAACGGTGTCTTGTCCACACAGCTAGTGTCAGAAGGAGCATTTGAACTCACGTCTTTCTGACTCCAGGTTAGGAATGAAATAAAAAATGAAGGGATCATGGTGTCAAACTCAAGTAAAAAGAATCCCTGCCACATATTGATGGGAAACCACAAATTAATGCTATCTATGTTGTATTGTATTTTTATTTATTTTGTTAAACATTTTCCAATTCCATTTTCATCTGGTCCCAGCAGCACACTGGAAATTATGTGGGTCCCTGGCCTAGAGGATACCTAAGAGTCTTTACCACTTGATTGCTATGTTGAATGAGTTAAGACCTCTTGGGTTATCTGCTGTTGTATGTGTAAGACGTATGAGCTCCTCAGGGGCCAAGCTTCTTGTTTAGCTTGATTCACTCTTACATCTATGTGATTTTGTTGCTGCCACCATCACGGCTGAAGGCTGTTAGCTCAAAAGATGGACTGAGCCCTGCCGGGTTGACTATGTAGCTTCTGGGGTTCATAACTTGGAGGTGACTTGGGTTCGTGCTCAGGAGAGAAGCTGGGGAAGAGTTGGTGCTCAGACCTGTTTGGGAGGAGCCTGATGTGTTGGACGAACTACCTGGGTTCTAGCCCCAGTCTCAATTTTTCCTAGTTGAGTGACCTTGAATGGATCTTTCAACTTCTCTGAAATTTAATTTTTCTTAGGGTTGTGGTGAGAATCAATGGGGTTATAGACTCACTTTATAAAACCATAAAGTGCTTTGTACATGATTGCCATGATTATTTTTTTTTCAATGCTCTAATTCATTTGGGCAAACAAGGTTGCTGTGGCCTTGCTTTCTGATCTGCCTCCCACTCTTTTCGGACTCTCTACGTGAGGGGTTGTGGGCAATGTTTGCAGCAGCGTGGGGTGGCGGGATGTAAGGGGAGGCTGAAGAGTCTTATAGAAAACTATGCCAAGCTAGTTGGGACTTTAGCTCATGTTGTTTTTCTCTTTCAGAGACTTTAGCACCCTTCGAAAAGAAAATATTTATGAAAACAACAAGCTGGTAAGTGCTATATTCCTCCATTTCTATCTATTCTTCTATCTCTTGCTTTCAGTGATCTGGATCTGTTCGCCTGAGGCATTATCATGGCGGGAGAAAGAGCATGTCTCAGTCTTTAGTTCTGCATACCTGTGGTCAGATTGAATCTTGGAGCCTGAGACACCCTTCCCATCTCAGTTCATCCTATGACTCGAAGAGCTTTCCCCTTCTTGGTTTCCCTTCCGTTTCCGATTCCCTCACTAGTGCTTTATGGCATTAAAGAAGTTGTGAATCAGTGCTTACAATAGGTTGGTTGGTAGCACCTGATTTTGTAAACTACCTCACTTTTTTTTAGGAGACTTCTGAAGGGTTTTGCCATCCCACAGGGAATTGGTGCCATTTTGTAGATAAGCAAACTGAGACTGAGAAAGGTACTTCTGAACTACTAAGTGAGGCCAGAGTCAGAGCGCCTGTCTAAAAGTGTGAAAAAAAATCCTTACTGCTCTGTCTCAGAAGAAAAACAAAGTCTTCCCCCCAGTCTCATGTCACAGACCGCTTGGGCTGTTCATGTTTTCTACACCTCATTCCTCTCAGCCTGTTTCCCTCTCTGTGGGTGCCAGCCAGACTTGCCAGCTCCCCTGCAGTTCCTGAGGGTGGGGAGGTTCCAGTGAGATGGTGTCGGGGTTGAATCAGGGGAAGCAGGTGGGAGAAAGGAATGGGCTCCCTTGGGAGCAGCCTCTCCTCTGGCCCCGGCTGCCGCAGAAGCTCAGACCACCCATCTGTTGGGAGCGTGGGCTGGCTCTGGAGAGGGCCAGCGTCTGCTCTGACGGACTTCAGCTGCTCCATCCTCCAGGACGGATCCGGCCTGAGCTGACCCGAAGCCGGGGCAGGGCTGGACATGGATTTCTCTCCCCCTCCCCAAGCTTTATTTCTTTCAAAGACCAAAGACATTATTTACTCTCTCTCCTTACCAACACCCCTACCTTCCCTCACCTTTATCAGACTCCTCTTCCTTCTCCTCTTCCTTTTTTCTTTCCTTCTTTTCTTCTTCTTCTTCTTTTCCTCCTTCTTTCTCCTCCTTCCTCTTCTCTTTCCTCTTCTTTCCTTCTTCTCTTCCTCCTTCTTTTTCTTCTCCTCCTCCTCCTCATTCTTCTTCTTCTCCTCCTTTTCCTTCTCCTCTCCTCCTCTCTCCCTCCCTTCCTTCCTTCTTTCCTTTTTTCTCCCCGCTCCCAAGTTCTTTGAATCTTTTACCAGAGTATCCAGTCAATGGTGCTTCCCAGAATGACCCTATGGAAAAATAATCAAAAGACCACGTGTAGATAAAGATTATAGACTCCCAGAGCATTTTTTTAGGTGAGAAAACAGGTCTAGAGACACCCAGTGACTTGCCCAGTGTTACACTGGTAATAAATGGGGAACTGGGATTTGCTGAGGATCTCTGACCCCAGACTCGGTTCTCTTCACTGTTATACTGCTTCCCTGTCCTCTGTGAATGCTTGTAATTAATCGTGTTCATGGGGAACTATAAAAGGAGTTTTACTCAGGCTGTTTTTCTTTTTTCCCATTCCCTACTACGGTGTTCTTCCTGCTTTTAGTTATATACCCTCCACTTGTTCCTTCCTCATTGTACATATAGATAAGAAAAGCAAATGAACTTGAGCCCTGACTTCAGTGTGATGCTTCCAATAGCATTGTGGAGAATGAGGGGAACAGTGGAGAAAAGGAGGAGAACATGGGAAAGGAGATTAGGTAGAGAGAGAGGCATAGGGCCAAGTTGGGTGATGATCAGCGAATGAGGACTGGAGATTAGGGGAGGTGAGCAAGGACTGAAGAGTGGAGGCAGAAGAGAAAGGTAAACAAAGCCCCACCTTTGCAGAATTGGCTCAGCTCCTCTGGACTCTGCCTTGTCAACGTCCATGAAGATCCTGCCCAGGCTCCATTTCTTCATCCTTATTCCCTTTATCTTCTCATGTAACACCCTTGCTCTTCTCCGTACTCAGCCTTATGCCTTATCTGAGTCTCTAGCTGCTTTTCCAGTCTCTCCCCAGTATGACTTCTAGGCAATACCATCCCTGTGAGTCGAGTCTGGAATTCCCTTTCTTTCCCACTGGACAGATCAGCTCTGTTTAGGATTCTGGGTGCCTGACAGTGGCAGGAAGGAGTCCAGAGGCTGGAGAGTATCTGGTTAGCCATACTGGGGGTGGGTGGGGAAAGAGAGCTTCAACAGCTCTAGTGAAGGGGTATGAGTCTGGGTTCACAGTGAAACCTGCTTCCCTGCTCATGCAGTAATAAATATTGTGGAGATACAAATACAAGCAAGAGAAAAGATAGTCCTTGCTTTCTAAGAGCAGGAGCGAGACCTTGGGGCTGACCCACTTGGTTCTCTCCCTACTGAACTGCCTTGCTTCACATCTCTTGTCTTTGAAGTCAACCAAGGAATCAGTCTGGTGAATGAAGGCATCTGTGTCTCTCTGGCCTGGCCTGTACTTTGTTCTGTCTTTCTTCCCTTCCCGCATACCCCAGGGCCTTCTAATCAGTGTCTTTCACCATCACTCCAGTCATGAGAACATAATTCATTCTCTGTATGCACTGGGTAGTTCCAGAAAGGGGTGATGGGAGGAGCATAGAGTGGGATTAGGGAAGGTGGGACTAGAAGAGACTTTGGGTCATTTTTGTTGTGTGGAGCTGTTTGACATGGTTGCTTTGTGAGTGAGAAGGCTCTCTTGGGGTTATTGGGAGCATGCATCTCCCTCTTTCAGAGAAGCTATTCTGGGCACTTACTGACCATATAAGGATTCTTGTTGAGAAAGAATGTGTCTTTAGCTCAGTGCCAAAAAAGAGCTGTTAGGACATTGATCTGTGTTTGTAAAATCACTCAATGAGCCAAAAAAAAAAAAATTGGAACCCTTTGGGAGATTATTCTTCAATTTCTACCCTTTCACTTTCTTTCATATCTGAGTTATCCAACTGTTAGGCCAAAAATGTCTAGAGCTCTCAGGTCATGTTGTCTCTAGGATCAAGACTGGTGCTGGATAACATTGACAGCTTTTCTTGTCGTCTTCCCCCTTCCCATATGCTTGGAATTGTTTAGAAATTTACCTGACTGAATTCAAGGGGCAGACTCCTGATGGTCCTTTTCACTGTCAGGCATTATGAGAATACAGATGGGGACTGGACCTGGGATGTCATCGATCTAGGAAATCCCCAGATGAGATGGACAATACAAAATCATGTACCATGAAGTTTTGATGTGATGTGTTATGGACACTAAGTCCTGTAGATTTGTGGAGAAAAGATCACAGTGGGCCGAGGCAATTGAAAGCTTATAGCCTTGGAAGCAAGAGTAGGTAAAGAAAAGAATGCAGTTGGTCAAGAATGGTAGCATTTCCTATTCTCTTGCCCAACTTTAGCCATAAGGCAGAAGTGCCCTGAGGGGCAATCACCTGTCTCATCTAATAGGTGTCTTATGCCTTTGTCCTCCTTTCATCTATTGTAGGCATTCCAGGTGGCTGAGGAGCAGCTGGGGATACCAGCCCTGTTGGATGCAGAAGATATGGTGGCTCTCAAGGTGCCGGATCGATTGAGCATCCTGACTTACGTCTCCCAGTATTACAATTATTTCCATGGCCGGTCACCTAGTGAGTAGTCAGTCCTATCTCACCTTCCTCAGTACCTTTCCCACAATCCTTGGGCAGGGCTGCTTTCTTTCTTGTTTTGGGAGAAACCCTAGAGAGGAAGCTGGTTGAGTTTTTCAGTTCAACAACTTTCCTTAACCTCAACCATGCTTCCTAAGCTGCGTTGTGTATGTAAGATGGGATTTACAGGGAACTTAGTAGGAGAATGATTGTTTTAGATATATGAAGACATGCCTGGTAGATGGCATAGCTAGATGGGATTTGCAAGAGAGTCATGCTGGTACCTCCAGCAGCCTAGCTGGTGAATGGGAAATTCAGGGTCTGAGACTGAAGTTAGATGATATTGTCTTCAGTCTCGAAAAGGGGAACTGAGTTAATTGTTACTATTCGTTCATTTCAGTTGTTTCTGACTCTTTGTGACCCCAGTACAGGAGTGGTTTGCCATTTCCTTCTCCAGCTTGTTTTTCAGATCAGAAAACTGAGGCAAGGAGGGTTAAGTGACTTACCCAGAGTCACACAGCTAGTAAGTGTCTGAGGTCAGATTTGAACTCAGGAAGATGAGTCTTCCTGACTCCAGACCTGGCCCTCCATCCACTGTACCACTTAGCTACAGTTAATTCTAACTGGGTTAGAATTATATCTATTTGTCACTCCTTAATAACTCTAGTGTAGGGGTATGAGTATGGGATCAGATCGAAATCAGCCTCTCTAATCATTCAGGCAGCAAACATTTATTAAGCACTTAGGATGTACTAGGCACTGTGCTAAGCACCAGAGATACAAATACAAGAAAAAGGAAAGGCAGGCCCTGTCCTCAGGCAGTTCACAATTTGATGGAGAGCCTCTATCTGTAAACTCCCAGGGATAGAGGACTCTCTATTGCATGAGGCACCAGTGCTAAAACACCAGCATAGTTCTGTTCATCTTCTTGGATGAAGACAATCCATTCTCCAGTTATAGAAGCTCCAGTTTCTCTGTTTGAAACAAGAATGCACAAAGTATTCTTCTCCTTGTTTATCATTCCATTTAAACACTTGCATGCCATGGCATCATCTCCCTGATGTCATGGTCCTCTTTGAGAATGAAGGACAAACACAAACTGTGAGTAGTCTGAGCTGCCTGAATGGGGACCCAGCCAGTTGGGTAACTCAGCTCATCCTCTCCCTGTACCTCTCCAAAGGAAGGTAAATTTTGATGGGTTCGCTTGGGGCTTACTGGCTAGGTTTCTTTCTCAAAGACCGAACCTTAAACCCGATTCACTCTGAATCTCATGGGTTGGACAATAATAGATCCTTGTCCAAGCACCGCTTAATGGCTATTTTTTGGTCCCTCCTGGCTCAGAGTAAATATCAATAGTAACTGTTTCTCCTTTGGCCAGTCAGTCTAGGGGTCTTCCCCTTCCAGTTTGATTTTTTTTTTTAATTAAAAAGGGGCCATTCCTTGACTCACTTCTTAAAGAGGCCTATTCACTGAAAGGAGTTATCTTACTGAAAGTGAAATCTTAGCGTAAAAGGTCTAGGGTCTCACATGGCATCCTGGGCCATCTCCAGTCATCCTGATGAATATCAGGCCACTGGACCCAGATGGCTCAGGAGGAGAAAGTGAGGCTGGTGACCTAGCATAGCCCTCCCTCACTCAAATCAAAGTCAAGTGCACATCATGTCATCCTCTCCCTGATGTCACCGTCCTCTTCGAGAACGAAGGACAAACACAACAACAACTGAAACAATGAATGGATTGTCCAGTTCTTTGGCCGCCCCTTCCCTGCTCCCCGCCCCTCCCCCAGGTTTGTAAACAGTTCATTAAAAAAATGACAACCACCACAACCATGGTAGCAGTAGATAGACCTCTGGAGCTGGAACCACGAAGCCCTAGCTTCATGACCCTGGACAAGTCATCAGCTCCCATCTGCCTCAGTTTCATGATTGTAAAAACAATAACTCACATTTATATAGCACTTTCTGTGTGCCAAATGCTTTCCCATTAGTGTCTCATTTGATGCTCACCACCCTGCCTTCCCTCTGTCACTCAGAGGAATGTATATAGTCCATGACAGGTAGCCAGGCTGCTAGTGGGGAGAGTGCTGGACTTGGAGTCAGGAAGACCAGAGTTCAAATTCTGCCACAGACATTTATTAGTTCTGCACTTATAGGTCACTTAGCTCATCTTGGTCTTACTTTTCTATCTGTAAAATGGGGGTAAAAATAGCACCTGTTTCACCCGGTTGCTGTGAAGATCAACTCAGAAAACAGTAAAAGTACTTGGCAAAGCTCAAAGAGCTATAAAAATGTTTGCTGTCATTATTATGCTGATGAAGGCTGTGGCTATGTTGGGGACACAGAAAGTCTGCTTTGGGGACTTCTGACACAAGTCCTTTCAGACCCAGCTGTGAAAGCCTTCTTGCTAGCTCCTTTACTTTTTAAGAGGATGTTCTAGTCTATCCAGTGATGGGGTGGGGGGTGATGCCTGGTCTAAATAGGGTGTGTACAGGATTCCTGGCAGGAGGGTCTGGGCTCTCAGAACGGGGAAGATCGGAGTCCTCAGGATCCCCTCTCCCCAAGTAGCATGACCTTTTCCAAAGCTTCTATTTCATCCACTGTTGTGCTCCACTCACCCATGATTTCCTCTCCGCTTCTGCTGGGCTCAGCCTTTTATGAACAGCTCCCTCCCCACCTCCCTTTGCTGCATTCCTAATCTGAAGTTTAGAAATTCCCGTTCAAAACTCTTAGTGACTCTGGGAATTGTGCCAGCTTCTGTATTCCCTCCTTCCTCCATTTTCTTTTAGTCTCTTTGTATCTCCCCCAGCCCCCACTCCAACTCTTCCAGCCCTGAGGAAATCTATTTTTCTTTATTGTAGTTAAATAGAAAAATCCCCTTTTTGGACCTCCATGACCCGTTGTGTGTTTTCACTGTTGTGGGGATATAGACCAAAGGCTTGCCCTCTGTAGACAATTCTGTGTTATCCAAGCTCTAAGTCCCCTGTTCTCTGGCTCCTTAATTATAGGCATTAGATATGGCACTGGTCTTGGGAGTCAGGGAATTCTTGGGTTCATTTGCCACCTTAGACACTTACCAGCTGTGCAACCCTGGGCAAATCCCTTAACTTTTCTGATCTTTAGTTTCCTTATCTATAAAATGATGGGAGTAGGTTGGAACTCAGTGGCCCCTAAGGTCCCTTTGGACTCTATGATCCTCTGTGATCTTTCCTAGGGCCTGATCTTTGCTAGACCCCTAAGATCTGATTTGAGAAGATTTGAGTCTGAGCCTTTGGGGTTTGAGGGAAGGAGGAGCCAAGTCATAGTCTGATTCTTTGGTCCAGACTAAAGGGTCTTTGTGTAGTTCACTGTGAGCCCTTGTTGGTGGCTCAGCTCCATCAATGCAGTGGGAATTCCCCATTCCCCTAGGAAATGTGTTTGTGAGAAGCAACTTGGTAGAGTGGAAAAGGTATTGGCTTTGGAGTCTGAAGACCTTTCATGGACTCCTAGCTATGGGTCTAGTGTTTACTATTTGTGTTACTTTGCCTCAATGACCCTAGAAAGTGGGTTGGGTTAGATGACCTCCATGTTCCTTTATAGCTCTGAATATTGATGAAACTCCTGAATGTCTGTCTTGCTCTTCTGTCCCTTGTCTTCCCATCACTCCTTTCTCTCCTCTTTCATTTTTAACTTCTCTATGAATGTTCTTCTGGATTTGTTCATCCAGACCCTTTGATGGTAGATTAATGTGCTGCTACTTAGTCCTTAGTGCATCTAGTAGGTCTTTGGTGGGATACCATTCTGAATTTCTTCCATCTGCTCCTCCAGTTTTTCACTGGAGGAATCCAGGGTATTTATGACCACAGTAGAGGGAGAAGGGAGTCCTGCTAGTATGTATGTGTTTCAGCTAATATCCAGGAATAGGCTAACATGAAATAATTTGTAAGTTAGATATTTGTAAAGTACTTAACATGGTGTCAAGGCATTTCTTCTTGCTCAGGCATTTAAGTCACGTTCAACTCTTTGTGACTCCTTCTGGAGTTTTCTTGACAAAGGTACTGGAGTGATTTGCCATTTCCTTCTCCAGCTCTTTTTACAGATGAGGAAGCTGAGGCAAACAGGGACGTAACTTGCTCAGGGTCACACAGCAAGTAAATGTCTGAGGCTGAATTTGAACTCAGGTCTTCTTGACTCTGGGCCAATCTGCTGTGCTACCGAGCTGCCCCTATACTTAAGCTTATTTTTCTCCTTAATCTTTTCCTTTTTCTTATTCAAATTGAATCCTGTCCTTCAAGGTCCAGTTAACATCTGATCTCTTCCAGGAAGCCTATGATCATTCCAGCCCACGGCAAATTCTCCCTTCTCTGAACGAGACTAGCATCAAATATCTCACATTTCAGTTCTAGTTTGTAATTTTTACAAGTGTTTTCCCTTCAACAGCTCTATGGTGTGGGTGTGGTGATACTACAGATGAGGAAACTCCACCTTATCAAGGCTAAGTGTCTGTCCAAATTGTAAGAGTAATTGGCATCTGAGGTGGGTTTGGAACTCAGGTACTCTCACCCCAGCTTGGTTATTCTGTCTCTGAATTTATTGTCTGTACTGGACATTTGGTACTTCCCCAATATTGAGTACCTCATTTCCTAGTACATAGCACAGTGCTGAGCATTTGGTAAGTGCTCAGTAAATTCTCAGTCCTGTGAATTAAGTTGAGCAGGGAGAAATATGGTTTGAGAATCACAGTCTGATCACTGTTCTAGCGGGAGTGCTCTGTGTTTTGTGTGAGCATTAGTAAAACCCCCTATACTGCATGTTGGTCTACTGTGGGGAACGGGGTATAGTGGATAGGGTGCTGAACTTGGAGTCAGGAAGACCTGAGTTCTAATCCTGCCTCAGATACTAGCTGTGTGACCCTGGGAAAGTAATGTGATCATTCTGTCTCAATTGTGTGAACAGTGAAAGGGTACCTACCTTACAGGGTTATTGTGAGGGTTAAATGAAATAGCATGTGGAAAACATTTTGCAAATCTTAAAGTGCTAAGTGCTATTCTTACTACTATTAATAGTGCTAATGGCAGCTAGGTGGTGCAGTGGCTAAAGTGCCAGGCCTGGAGTCAGGATCTTTGTGAATTCAAATCTAGTCTCAGACACTTACTAGCTATATAACCCTGGACAAGTCACTTCGCCTTGTTTGCCTCAGTTTCCTCATCTGTAAAATGAGCTGGAGAAGGAAATGGCAAACCATTTCAGTATCTCTGCCAAGAAAATCCCAAATGGGGTCACAAAGAGTCAGACACAACTGAAACGACTGAACAACAAAATGTAATAGATGTTGGATTTGGAAGGAGTCTTACGTGGCATGAAGTCCAGCCCATTCATTTTACAGAGAGATGAGGCCGAGAGAGACAGCGTGATTTGCCTGTGCTGATGTAGAGAAGGCTCAGAGCCAGGATTTGAACCTAGGATCCCTGACTCCAAATACAATGTTCTTTCTATCCCATCACACTGCCTCTAAGAGTCTTACCTGTGACATCTCTGCATGCAGACTTAATGTGATGGCTTGTGTGGATGGCCGGATCAGAGGATGGCTGGGGGTGAGGGGAGCCAGAAGAATGTTCCTTAAGTTTGTTTCAATCTGCCCCGGCAAGTTTAGAGATGGAAAAAATTTGGGGAGCAGTGGACCCCTTCTTTGAGGAAGGCCCTGTCCTTTAAGCTCTGGTGTCAGACTCAAACAGAAACTGATGCTGACTGGCCAGACATTAACTTAGGAAACCACAAATGAACATTATCTGTGCTGTATTATATGGTTATTTTTTTTGCTAAACATTTCCCAGTTACATTTTAATCTAGTTCAGGCAGATGAGTTTGGCACATTGACTTTAAGGGGAAAACCCAGGCATATCCATGGCCCTGTTGCCTCTTGGTGATGGTAGTGGCTTGGGGCGACAGGTGGGAGCTGATTCTATGGGTCCTCATCTGTTCTTTTTGTTTTCTATACTAGTTGGAGGCATGGCTGGAGTGAAGAGGCCTCCCTCAGACTTAAGTGAGGAGCCCGTTGGGAAGAAAACCATTTCACAGCCTGTCAAGCCTGCTTCTCCAGCCCCTGTGCAGCCACTGTCTCCAGTCCGGACAAACCCCATTGTCCAAGGAAAGAGCACGGGGACAGAATTCCTGCCAGCAAAACCTGTAAGCATCCTAGATCTTTCCCCCTTTATGAACCATGTCACCCTACACAAATTGGGTGCTGTATTACAGTTGTAACACCCTGCCTTTGCCCGGAAGCCTTTCTTTAAGGAGCTCAAAGCATGATGTGGATTGTTTTCTTCTAAAATTTGATATTCATGACCAGGGAGGGTTAGACATAAACCTGATTTTTTTTTTGGGGTAGGTGAGAGGCTACAAGGGTCATTGATACCCTCCAGTATCAGAGCCAAATGAGTTCAATGTCCAACTCATGGTTCTATTTCCAGTTCTAGTCTTTCTATAATATCCCTGGTAGAATTCACAACTTTGAAAAATCTGACAGCTCAGTATATGGAGTATTCAGATTGATCCTGAAAGGGTGGGGGCTTTTTTGTATTATATTTGGGAAGGCATTATAAAGGCAGGTTTCCTTCTCTAATTTCTTTATTCAAAAGCAATGACAATAATAATGTAATAAAAATGATAGCTAACATTTATATAACACTTACTATGTGCTAAGTGCTTTCTGATGATGATGTCATTTATCCTAACAACAGTCCCGGGGAGCTGGGTGTTATTGCTATCCCCCTTGTACAAATTATGCCTGTGGATCTTTCTGGGGTTATTTTTTTCCTGGTCAAGAATTCTTAACATTTTATGTCATGGACCCCCTTTGGCAGTCTGGGGAAGTCTATGAAACTCTTCTCAGAATAATCTTTTTAAGTGTATAAAGTTAAAGAAGTAGGATACAAACCTACTAATTATATTGAAATATGGTTATGAAAATTTTTTTTAAAAGCCTCAAATCTAAGTTCGCTGATCTGGTTAAGAACCCTTACAATACCCTCCAGTAGTTGGTGACTGTTGGAGGAAATGAACCATTTAGGCCTTCCCCCAATACCCCTTCCCCCACCCTGTTGAGAGATATGCCTGTAGATTTCAGTTTGAACTTTAATGAACAGGGGTTCCTCCCTCAAGATCAGTCCGGGTGTGGCTTTTCTATTGCTGATAAATTCCGACAGAGGCCAAATTCTCATTATCCTCCAACCACTAAGTGTAAAGGAAGGCTTTGATGGGTGGAGAGCCAGATGCATTATTAGAACTGTCAGGGCCACTTAGATGCGGAGACTGAAGTCCAAAGTTTAACAAGTGTTAATAGTATAATTTCCAGGAGCAAATTACCAAAACAAATTGCTTAAGGCTGATAGCATACAGGGGAAGGGGAGCTAGCCTGTCCTAGGCCATGGAGTGAATAATGGACTGAGTCACGAATTCAGGCCCAGAAAAGTGCAGAATATGAATGTGGTTTGCCATGTCTTGCTCTGTGCTTTCTGCCATTTCTTCCCAGACATCATCCTACCTGGGACTGAGCAGTCTGGGTTCTGCTCCTTGCCAGGCTCTTGGCCCACAAGGCTGATCTGATGGGCTCTATCTCCATCTCCCTTAGGGGGTCTCCACGGGCAGCGAAAGCCCCCGGGGCTCCAGGAGCAGTATCTGTGCTGTCTGCAAGAAACATGTGCACCTGGTGCAGCGGCACCTCGTGGACGGGAAGCTCTACCATAGGAATTGTTTCAGGTAGGTTTGCTTTATCTCTCCTGTCAGTACCTGCCAGGAAGAAAGTGGAGTTTTATAGTTTCATACACTGAAAACTAGCAGAGACTGGATTGGTCGTCTAATTCAAATAATATGAACATACATTTCTTTGGTGATTTCAATTTTTCAAAAGGCTTTTATCCCAACCCTGGGAAGTAAGTAGGACAACGATTATCATCTCTGCTTTGTGGTTGTTCAGTTGTGTCCAACTCTCTGTGGCCCCATTTGGATTTTTTTTGGCAGAGATGCTGGAGTGGTTTGCCATTTCCTCCTCCATCTCATTTTACAGATGAGGAAACTGAGGCAAACAAGGTTAAGTGACTTTTTCAGGGTCACATAGCCAATCTGAGGCCAGATTTGGATTCAGGAAATCTTCCTAACTCCAGGCCCAGTGCTTTATCCACTGCATCACTTATTTGCTTAAGTTTTTCTTTACAGAGTGAGAAAACAAAAACTCAGACGAATGAATGATGGTTAACAGTTAAAGAGTGCTTTAAAGTTCTGCAAAGTGATTTGCTTAGATTAGCTAATTTAATTTGATATTAAAATGAGCCTGGGAGGTAGGTTTTATTATTATCCTTATTTTACAGATGTAGAAAGAGAAGCTGAGGAAGTTTGTATTACTTGCCCAGGGTAACGAAGCTAGTAATTGTCTGAGGCAGAATTTGAACTCAAGTCTTTCTGACTTCAGGTTGTTGCTACATCCAGGTCTTAGTGCTTTTCTACTTAATTGCAGAAACTCAGTTCCTGGTCACTTGGCTCATTGACTTAACCCAAGTACAGCCAGACCTGGATTAATCAGGAATCTGCCAGAATTGAGGATTCTCCTCAATTGGATTTTTGAAAGCTAATGCCAAAGCCTGTTTAGAAGATTTCTAAAATATGTGAGTAGTGATTTTTGCCTCTGTGAAATAGTCTATTGAGCATTGGATGTTCAAGAATGTGACAAAGCCTCACAGTTCTTAATCTGAATGTTGGCGAACCTTAATGAGTATTAGAGAAGGTGATGGTTTAGGAGGGTAGGCTGAAGGTAAACTGAACCTAGGTGCACCTGGAGCCAGGAAGACTCATCTTCCTAAATTCATACCTGGCCTTGGACACTAGCTGTGTGACCCTAGCCAAGTCACTTAACCCTGTTTGCCTCAGTTTCCTCATCTATAAAATGAGCTGGAGGAGTGGCAAACCCCTCTAGTATCTTTGCCTAGAAAACCCCAAATGGGATCATGAAGAGTCAGACACAATTGAACAGCAATGACAACTAAGACTGAACCCAGAACTTGCCATGAAATAGTGAAGTCTAAGTACAAAAGCTCTGGAGTAGGCATCAGACCTGGCTTTGCCACTAACTAGCCTCGTGGTCTTGGGGAAAATCACATTTCTCTGGGCTTTAGTTTTTCTACATGTAGGGGATTTGATGAGGTCAATGGTTTCCAAACTTTTCAAATGTGGAGACTTGACATAAAAATTAAAAAAAAATTAATGGAACTCCTATCTGAAAGTATTTAATGTCCATTGACTGAGATTATTTGCAATGACCAAAAGTTACTATGTATGAATCAGTACTTTCAAAGGAGTCTGTATTTTACTAATCACAACATCTGTTTATTGCTTAAAAAAAGAGTGTGTGTGTGTGTGTGTGTGTGTGTGTGTGTATGTATATATGAGAGGGAGAGAAGCAGAGGGAAAGGGAGAGAGGGAGAGAGTGAGAGAGAGATTATTCAGGCTACATGAACTAAGTTTGCTTATTTATGGATTTGCAAAAACTCTTCAGTCCATAAGATAGATACTGTTGCATTAAATGATTTCTAAGGTCCCTTTCCAGCTCTGCCATTACATGATGAGTTTTAAAAAAAAACCCCACAGAAAACAATAAAAAAATTGGGGCAACTAGGTGGCACAGTGGCCCTGGAGTCAGGACAACCTGAATTCAAATCTGGCCTCAGACACTTATTAGCTGTGTGACCCTGGGCAAGTCACTAGACCCCAACTGCCTTTCAAAAAAATCCCCCAAACAAAACTAAAACTAAATCCTTTATATAGGTGTATTTTCTCACCATAGGACTCTTTCAAAAGTAGAATGTCATTGGAGGGCAAGAACCTAAATAATTGAGGGTTCTGGACTGTCAGGTTCTGGTTAATTGAAGTTTTCTAATAGTTTATTTCCAGGTTTGGATCGCAGATTCTGGATCAACCATCCCTAGGATTAGAAGCAGGAGCCTACTAGCATGGAAGATACATAGAATCATAAACATAGGACTGGAGCCCATCTAGTATAATGCTTTCCTTTTACTGTTAAGGACATGGAGGTTCAGTAAAGTTTAGTGACTTTTCCAAGGTCACATAAGTGGTAAGTGTAAGAAGTAAGTTGCTAGAAAAGTTCCTCTCCATTTAGCCCAGGATAGACTCCTCTGAGTCTTTCTGTCCGTTCCCTTTCCCCTAAAGCCTCCCTGGGCATGGTCCCTTGGTAACAGGAGCATTTCACATAGAGATGCTCTGGCAGTGGAATGTCTGGGATGGTGAAACCAGGACATGAGAGAGTCCTTGGGTCAGGTACAGTGAGATTTAGGATGTGCACAAATGAACCTGCTGTCTCCAATTCTACCAGCATTTATGAAGCTCCAACTTTGTGCCAAACATTTTTTTAGGCATGGAGACAGATATAAAAAGTCTAGAAAAGACACAGTATTTGTCCTTATGCCATTGAGTAGGAGAACAAGGTAACTGATAATATATGATCGGGGCATTAGTTTTGAAAAGTGCTATGTAAGGTCAGAGGGAAAAGGTTTTGGCTATCTAGAAGGCTTCATGAAGAAGATAACACTGATTTGGGTTTCAAAAGATGCATTGGATTCATCAGACCAAGAGGGGAGAGGTCTATTCTAGGCACAGGGAAAGATATAATCAACGGCATGAAAACTTATGGGACAAGAAAGTAAACAAACTGGGCTAGAGCATATAGCACATAGAGTCGCATGTGATGAGTCTGGAAAAGTAGGCTAGTTACAGATTATGGAAGGCCTTGCATGCCAGACAAAGGAGTTTTTGAATATAACTGTGGGTAAAAGGAGTCACAGAAAATTCTTGAGCAGAGGAATGACTCTGGGTAGTTGAGAGACAGGGAAAAGCGGAGTGAGTAAGTTATATCTTTCGCTTCCAGAGGTAGTCTCCTCCTATATCTTACCTCTCTTCAAGGATGTTACAGGTTTGGTGTTGCCCATTCTAATCTTTAAAAGCTTCTAGGTGGTATGGCACTAAGCAAGTCAGATGGCTACAGCCACAGGGAGTCAGTCTTCTTTATATTCTTGTCTCCCCCAACAAACTTAGTACAGTAGCAGGTGGTTATTGGAACACACAATAATGGATGAGTTGGAGTTGAGGGATTGGTTGGAATTGATGCTCTAAGATGGGAGCTTACAAGCTTAAGTTTTTTGGGGGCTTTTTTACCCTAAGGATCTTTCTTACATTCCCAGATGCAAACAGTGTTCCAACACACTCCACTCAGGTGCCTACAAGTCCACAGGGGAACCCGGTGTTTTCATCTGCACAAACCATCACACTAAAGCTTCCACCCCCAGCTCTAAGTCCCCTAGCACAGATCAAAAGCAGCCAGCAGCTAGGTATCCGAGCCAGACCAACCCTGTTCTAATAGATACCACGTCGCCTGGTGTATCCTGGAGGACCCGGGAACCAGATAAACCGAAGGAGGCTGGGCAGAAAACGAACCAACCAGGCAGAGAGCCTGTTAGCAATTCTACTGCCAAGAGTTTTGTCCAGTCATCTGGATGGAGCCCATCTTCTGTGGGCAACGGTACCACAAACTCCTTCAGCCCCATTAACCCTGCCCTGCAGAAGTCAACATCCAGCACAAATACCCCATCAAACTCTTTCCTCAACCGATTTACTCAGAACTCTTCTCCAGCTGGTGGCAAGCCCAGTGGTGTTACCAATAACTCCCCCGTGGGGTGGTCATCTGCTCAGAAAAAATCAGACCCACCTACGAACCCTGCCCTGAACAAATTAGATATTCACACGACTTGTCCTCAGGGTAAATTAAGTTTTAGTGTGACTCCTCAGAACCCACGCACATCTCCTCTGAACAAATCAGACTCTCCAGCAGAAACCCAGAGCATCACTTCTCGGATCAAATCAGACTTTCGTGCAGCTCCCCAAAACCAATCAAACTCTTATAAGGTGGCTTCTCAGCACAAAACAGACTCAAGCCCCAGTAACTGGACTTCATCTGCGTCCAAGACACAGCAAGCCCGGGAAAAGTTCTTCCAGTCATCTGGGACCTCAGCTGATAAACCCCCGGCTTCCAAGGAATATGGTCTGACTTTTACTTCCTCCCAGGCAGCTGGGAAAACACCCCTGTGGGTCACAACTGCTCCTGGTCAGTCTACACAAGACAGCACAAAGAACAAGGCTCGCGAATTCCTTGTGAAGAACCTTAAGATAGAACCAGGTTTTGTCTCAAATGGTCAAGAAGGCCCTCCTTCCCAGGGCTCTAACAGGTAAGAGGAATTTTCCTCATATATGCTCTGCATCATGGATTCTTTATCTGGGTCCAACTATTTGTTAAAAATTAATATTTTCTTAATTATTTCAATGTAATTGATATATTTTTGGTAAGCCTGTGTATTTTATTTTATGCATTTAAAAACATTATGTAGAGAAGGGGGTCCATAGATTTTATCAGACTACCAAGGGGTCCATGAACACAGAAAAAAGATTAAGGACCCATTCTCTCTCCTACTACATATGGAGAGAATATTATGTGTTTATATAAGCCAGGAGTTGAAAACCTCTGGCATGCATGACTAAGATAGCAAAATGGAGTGCAAGGTGATTTTTAGAGTAGAAAGGATTGGGTTTGTACAGACAGGTAAGAGCCAGAATGGGAGACAAAAGATAGTTCCACCACCCTCTAGTTTTTGACTACTATCCAGAGGACCTGGAAGATCTGGGTCAATATTCCCTGGGATTTGGAAAGGCCCACAGTTTGGAGTTCCAATCTTGCTACGTTGGAGCATCTTTTGGGATCAATGGGTGTTTTTATTTAAATTAGATTAAAATTTATTTTCAACTAACAAGAATTTATTTTCTCCACCTCTTACTTCCCTTCCTCGTGCTGAGAAAAAGAAAGTAAAACTCTTCTAATAAATATTTATAGTCAAGTAAAACAAATTCTCACATTGACCATGTCCAAAAATGTTCATCTCATTTTTCATATTGAGTCCATCACGTCTTTGTCAGGAGGTACGTAGACTTTTTTATCCCTTTGGAATCATGGTTGGTCATTGTGTGGTCAGTTCTTAGGCCTTTTGAAATTGTTCTTTTTTTTTTTTTTAACAGTTTTGTTGGTATTGTGTGAATTGTTTCAATTTACTTGGTACATCAGTTCACACAAGCCTTCTCAAGGTTTTTCTGAAACCCTCCCTTTCGTTATTCCCATAGGCACAGTAGCATTGCAGTCCATTCACATACCATACTTTGTCCAGCCTTTCTCCCATTTATGGGCACTCCCTTAGTTTTTTGTCCTTTGCCATCACAAAAAAAGTGTGGTGTTCCTTAATGGGTCTAAGTAAGGCCCTAATATTCTTGTCCTTCAAGTGAGAGGAAGGGAAGATTTGGCATTTTGAAAGATGGCAGATTGAGAAGCAACAGACCAATGTCCAGCTTGAGAAGTCTAAGATATATTTGGTTCCCATTTTATCCTCCCTACCCCCTAAAGCTTGGACTGTTTAGTCCCCCAAGGGATGGTATCCCCAGGGCATCTCTGATCTTACTTTTCAATAGACTTGGCCCTCTTTGTCAGGTGGTATATCTATGTGTGTAGAGTTTTTTGTTTTTTTTTTTAGAAATACAGTTTTTATTAAGTACAAATAGTAACTCAAACAAAGCTTTAAAAGTTCATTCATTCATCCACGTGGACACTCAATAAACATACCCTCGGTTGCAGCCAGCTCTTGGTTATTTGCATGTGGATTTGCCATATGTGGATTATCGTGGTATATTTTTAACCCCAGATTGGCTTCTCCCTGCTTGCTCCCCAGCCTGTTTCTGGGCCTCTGCCCGAAACCATCAGTTGGTGTGTGCTGAGGGGTCCAGACTCAAATGGATGAGTCAACTTACCCCGATTATAATTGGCAAAGTAATCGGTTGAATCACATCAAAACTACCCTATAACAACAGAGACCCAACCTAAGTCTTTATTTGTAATTTCATTGTCTACTGCTTTCTTCCATGAGTCTGGATCCTTGACTAACAATGAAAGACTTTGCATCCCTCCTTGGGAGAAGGACCTGGCAGGGTCCCAGAGACCTTTCCTGTGACTCCTGCTATGCTTTATTGCTTCCACCAGGTCATCTCCTATCCCTTCCCATGCTCTGACACCAGATCCCAAAGCTGACGGGCTAAGAGGGAGCCCCAAAACAAAGCTGGAGCCTGCATCATCCCGGTCTGGTGTAGTAATGGAGCTCTCGTCTCAGAGCAAGGTTTCTGTACCATCATCGCCCCAAAGACCAAAGAAGAGCCCCACCTTCTCTCGTCCAGGCAATGAGCTCATAAACACCAGACAGAAGCCAGACACCTCGGTGGTAGATGGTGAGGCCTCCCTGTCTGCCCTCCTCTCCTTCTTTTATTAGGTTGCTCTGAAATATTATTCTCTCACAGTGTTATGTGGCTCCCTTTAGTCTTTTGTTTTGGAATATTACTGCAGGGTCTCTTAATTTCTGATTGTCAGAGTCCCACGCCTGCTCGGACAAGCAGTCCCTAAAGGCACAGGGGTGACTCAGAATGTTCTTCCTGGCATGGCTTTCACTGGCCCTGGGCCACCGCACTGTATCTTGAGTGCAGAGGGACCATCTCCCCGAAGTGGGGCAGCATAGGCATGAACAAACACTGGCTCTACCACAGGGACCCACCCAACACTGTTCCTCTGGCTGTGCCAACAGAAAGGCAAAGGCAAAGCCTATGGGCCCAGAAGGAATATGGCCAGAGGCTAGCCAGCAGCACCTACAGGCCTCACCCGGCCCCTCCTTTCAATGATCTATATATAGAACCTTTTTGAAAACCCACAGAATATAACAGCTGGTTTTGCCCGCTATTAATCAATCAATTGGTCCGTCAATCGACAGGCATTTATTAAGCACCTACTATGTGCCAGTTGCTAGGAATACAAAGAAAAAACAATGAAACAGTTTCTACTCTCTAGGATTTACTATGCTGTCAGGGGACATAACATGTACACATACAAATATATGCAGAATCGGTGGAAAGATTCATCTTCCTGAGTTCAAATCCAACTTCAGACACTTACTAGCTATGTGACCCTGGACAAGTCACTTTGCCCTGTTTGCTTCAGTTTCCTCATCTATAAAATGAGCTGCAGAATGAAATGGCAAACCACTCTGGTATCTATGCCAAGAGAACCCCAATGGGGTCACGAAGCGTTGGACATGACTGAAATGACTGAAAACAACTACAAAGTAATTAGGGAAAGAGTTTCCTAGTGGTGGGGGGAATCAGGAAATGCTTCCTACAAATGGCATATTTTGAAGGAAGTAAAGGATTCTTGGAGGTAGAGATGAGGAGGGATTGTACTACAGGAAGCGGGGCTGGCCAGTTCAAAGGCATAGAGATGAGAGATCCAGTGCCATGTATGAGGGACAGACAGTTCAGAAGATAGATTTTTCCACAGAATAGAAACAGTGTTGGACTTGAATTTAGGAAACTTACTCCTAGTTCTGATACTAGATGTGTTAACCTGGATAATAAGTCATTTAAGCCCCTCTGAACCAAATCATGGGGTAATGGGAACCCTCCTGAATTTGGCTGACTCTGCTACTTTATCACCAAGTGTGAACTAGGACAAAGGAATTAACCTTTCTGGGCGTCAGTTGCCTCATCTTGCACATAGAAAAGTTGGACTCATTGATTTCTAAGGTCCCTTTCAGCTCTTAATTTATAATCTAATGATCTGTACACGAGGAATGGGTTTGTACAGATTTAGTTATCTAAGTTATCAGTCTAAAGGATGTGTTGGAGAGGGGAACAGACAGAGAGACCAATGAGGAGACAGTGTCTGTTGTCCATTGGAGAAAAGATGAGGACCTGAACTGTGATAGCAGCAGTGAGAGCTGAGCGGGCTTGGCTGATGTAACTGATGTTGAAGAGATCGTCAGCAAGACAGGACTATTGTTTAGATGTGATGGGTGATAAAGAATGAAAAGTCAGATGTCTTGAGGACGAGAGCTTAAATATGAATGAAGTTAGGAAGTAGGGGGAGAAAGTTAATAATATAATAGCTTGCATTTATATAGCACTTTAAGGCCAGCAAAATGATTTCACAAATGTTATTTCATTTGGTCCTCACTATAACCCTGGGAGGCAGGCACTATTGTTATTCTTAACTGAGGTGGCAGGTTAAGTGACACCCACGGTCACACAATTAGTAAGACTCCAAGGAGGATTTGAACTCAGATCTTTCTGGCACCAGGTTCTGCACTCTATCTGCTCCCTCAAAAAAAGATAATTTTAGTTCTGGATCTGCTGAATTGGAGGTAATGGTAGCATATCCAGGTAAAGATGAGTCATCATGTACTATTCATAAAAAACAATTCAACCTAACCTCATTTCCTTTTTTACGGTATGTTTTCATTGTGTTGCAATGTTAGACTACTTCCCAGTATCCCCTTTCTCCACATTATTATACCAGAGTCAGCAAAATCCAGAATTTATTTCCCTTTCGACTTACTAAGTTAGCATATGAACTCCTTTAAAGAAGGGACTTCTTTTGTGTCCTTCTCCTTTTTTTTTTTAAAAAAATTTTAAATCCTCTATGCTTGGCATGGCCCTTGGCACTTAGTAGGTACTTGATAAATGGTAATTCACTGACCGAGGTCTGCTCACGATGGTATTTGACTGTCTAGGAGCACAAAGCGGATTGCTCTATAACCTTCCTATCCTGCCACAAATGACTTCGGTGGGGAGTCAAATTGGTAGATGAGTACTGAAGAGGATGAAGTATAGCTAGTCAACTACATGGTGGGATTTGAAGGACTCCTGGAAGGATCCCTTTCTCCCCTGAATATCTTCCCCACTGGCCTGTCATGATCCATGCATTTCCATCATTAGCTATTGCTCTGCTGATCTACATAGAGGACTTTGCAAACCTTGAAGGGTTGAATAGGACTTCCTAAAATTTTTAGTGCAGTTGAAAGCTTTAATAGCTTAGATCTACACTAAGGTTATTGGGAATACCCCATATAAATGCTAGCCACCTTTTTCCCAATTATTTTTCTCCAATTTCTCAATTATTTGCCAGTTATTTTTTCTGATTGCATGTAAAGATAGTTTTCAACATTCCCTTTTATAAGATTTTGAATTCTAAATTTTTTTCTCCTTTCCTCTCTTACCTCCTCCCCTCCCCAGGACTGCAAGTCATCCTATATAGGTTATACATGTACATATTTCCACGTTAGTCATGTTGTGAAAGAAGAATCAGAACAAAAAGAAAAAACCAAAAATGTGACAATAAATATAACGCTAGCTATTCTTAATCTTCTCCAGGAGGCCCCTATTAAAATGCAAATATCCCGTGTTGTTCAGTCACATCTGACTCTTCATGGCCCCGTTTGTGGCTTCCTTGGTCAAGATACTGGGGTGGTTTTCCATTTCCTTCTCCAGCTCATTTTACAGATGAGGAAACTGAGGCAAAAAAGTGACTTGCCCAGGGTCACATAGATAGTAAGTATCTGAGGCCAGATTTGAACTCACAAAGATGAGTCTTCCCTACTCTAGGCCTGGTGCTCTGTGTCACTCAGCTGCCCTGAAATATCCCATAGGAGGTGCCCTTATGGGTTACTTTACGCTTTAACTTGAATATTAATTTATTAGCTTAGGTAGCAAGGTCCTGAGGGCTTGAGAAACCAGATAAGTCAGTTTTGATCTTGGAGGAAAAAGGTCGGGGAGGCACTGCTAGAGGGAATTCTGGGAAGCAGAGGTAAATAGGAGGGTAGAGGAGAAGAGGAGGGTGGGGGAAGAGGAGATTCCAGCATATTGAAGGTGTATATAGACCTAGGGCTGGTCTATACCCTCTTCTTCCAAACCAGCACTTTCCCCTTTAACTGGGTTTTACCTGGCTGGTATTTGGAGTGTTTCTTCACGGTTATAGCAAGAAGCCTGAGCTCAGTGGGTACCACTGAGATAGGGGTATAGGTGTGATTACCGGGAGAGGCCATTCTGAACCAGACATCTAGTGATCTGGGTTCTTATACTAGCTCTGCTTAGGACTCACTGTGTAACCCTTGGGCAAGTCACTTTATCTCACTATGCCTTGGTTTCTTTAGCTGTAAGATGAGAGGGTTTATTGGGTACACAGCATCTTTGGATTTGGTGCAGTGGATAGAGTGCAGGCCTGGAGTTCAAATCTGACCTCAGACACTTACTAGCCCTGTGACCCTAGGCAAGCCACTTAACCTGTGTTTGCCTCAATTTCCTTATCTGTTAAATGGGGATAAGAATAGGGGATAAGAATCTCCTAGGGTTATTGTGAGGATAATATTTGTGAAGTACAGTATCTGGAGCATAGTAAGTACTGTATAAATGTTAGCTATTAATATTATTTTCTTTACTCCTCTTTACCAGAGAATCAGGGGACGTTAGAAATGTGAGGGACCTTCTAGAGCAGCTAGTGCAGCCTCTCAGTTTACAGAGAAGGAGACATGCTCAGGATGGCAATGTTATCCATCTTGAATTCTGTAAAGTGGAGCTGGGCTGCTTGGGAGCTGCTACCATGGGGTTCTAAGTCCTGAATGAAGATCCCTTTCCATAGTAGGGCCTGGAGGGAGGAGGGGTGAGTACTCAGCCTTTCCGTGTGTTTTCATTTGGTGGTCCTGCTCCTAGGTCAGGGTCCCGGATCTCCTGAAAACCAGCTGGATGGTCCTGCGAGTTGGAGATCTAAACTAAAACCTGTGGAGAAAACATCTTCAATGGACAAGTGAGTAATTCAGGGGCCTGTTAAGTGCCTACCAGGGGCAGAAACTCTAAAGTATCACATGACAAAGTGAGTTCTGCTCATGTCTATACATAAGGTACCTTTGTATGCCTGAATGTCTGCACCTATATGTGAGTGAATGACACATTTATCTGTGTATGAGTACATACGAGTGTACTTGTTAGTATTTTATGAAAACGAGTGGGCATCTGTGTGTCCAGCACATGCATACACATGGTCTGTAATTCTATCTATGCAAAGTTAGTGTATGTAGTCAGGGACTTGTTTATGCGTATTGATTTACTCATCTGACACACGGGGCACATTGATATGTACATGTACATAGGTAGACACATGTATAATGTGATCTGATGTGCATAATATGCAAGCATACACAATTCATTCAGCACTTACTACGTGCAAGATGCACACAACTCTATGCACACCCAGAGGTTAACTGTGTATCTGTCTATACTGTATGCTTATACATACTGTGTAACCCTTGGGCAAGTCACTTTATCTCACTATGCCTCAATTTCTTTAGTTTTAAGATGAGAGGGTTGTTGTGGGTACACAGCATCTTTGGATTTGGTACAGTTCACAGAGTGCTGAGCCAGAGTCAGGAAGATCTGAGTTCAAATATGGCCTCGGACTCTTACTAGCCCTGTGACCCTGGACAAGTCACTTAACCCATGTTTGCCTCAGTTTCCTTATCTAATAAAATGGGGATAAGAATAACACCATCTCCTAGGGTTTTGAGAATCCAATTAGATATAATTATGAAGAAATTTGCCCATATGTAACTCTGTTTCGTTGTATTTACCTGTGTATGTGTATATATCTATATACTTACACTTTACCTTTGTATACTTGTATGTACATATCTGAGCTGAACAGACAAAGGGCTTTGGGGTCTATAAGGCATATGGTTTTGCTGGATGGAGTTGTGGGGGGATTGGTATAGAAATCTGCAGGAAAGGTCCAGTAGGCCCAGCTTAAGGAGGTCTGTATGGAGGTATGTGCGCGCGCGCGCGCGTGTGTGTGTGTGTGTGTGTGTGTGTGTGTGTGTATGTGTGTGAGTGTGTGTGTGTATGTGTGTGTGTGTGTGGGTAGTGGAGGGAAAAAGGAGAAGGAGGAGAGAGGAAAAACACGGCTCTAGGATGCAGAACGAAATTCTTTTCCTTTAGGTAGAGAACAGAGCTGATAGTGGATAGGGAGTCAACTTGGCATCTGGGTGGCAATGTGACTGGAGTATGGGGACTTGGAGTCAGGAAGACTCAGGACCTTCTTAGCTGTGTGACCTGAACAAGTTATTTTACTTTAGTTTCCTCCTGTAAAATGGGATTATAATGGTTCCTAGCTGTTCCTAGCTCCTAGGGTTGTAGTAATGAAATATGCTAAAAATGTGTGTGTATGTCTATGTATGTGTATGCAGATATACATATATGTAACAGATGTTACATGACTTGTAAAAGTACTTGAGCTTTGCAAATGCTCAAACTACTATATAACTGTTATTATTATTAACAGTAATAATTGGAGTTGCTTCAGGACATCTCCAGTTTAGGAATACCTAGTACATGATACAAAATTTCAGACTTAGCAAGCAAATGAATCAGGGAATGATTGTTCATGTTAAAAAAATGATTCTCCATTTTACCCAGGATTCATCTCCCATAATTTAAGCAGCAGGTTTGTGGTACACTTACAACATAATTGAATTAGAAAATTTTATATTGCATAAAGTAGTTTGGGAATGGGTCTATTGAAAAATGAGGAGTATTCCTAGGTAAATGGGAGAGTCAGGGCTGTGTGTGTGTGTATATGTGTGCATGCAAACACACGTGCTCATATGCATGTGTATGAGAGAGAGAGAGAGAGAGAGAGAGAGAGAGACTGACTCATGGGAGAAGGTGGGGGAACATACATCCCTTCTTTCCTACTCTCATCTCATCTCATCCTACCAGGTTTCCAGAGCTAAAGCAAAAAGCAGCTCCAATAGAGACCAAGGAACTGACCATTCCCAAGAAGCCTTTGGAAAACTCCTCGGCCGGTACACGGATTACCCTGATCCCGGCTCTGAAGGATAGAACCCCTCCTTCAGCCAGAACCTTTTCCAGTAATAACCAGGACCCACTCCCTGGCCCTGTAGGTAAGTATCAGTAGGGCTTGGGTTCCAGTCTATCTAGCATGGGGGAGGTCGGAGGAAGCCCTGAGAGCTGAGGTGGGCCCTGGCTTGTGGGTAGTAACTTACGTTACAGGAGTCTCAGTTTGCTTCTGGATTTTGAAAAACTCATGTGTGATTAAAGGGAAAAGGTGTTTTCTAGAAGTAATAACTATTATTTGCATGTATGTGGGTGTATACTCTTCCATTAGAGTATTTTTGCTGTCTTCTAATGTTGGTGGATGTGCTTTCATTGCTGTATGTGAATGAGGTTTTGTGTGTGTGTGTGTGTGTGTGTGTGTGTGTGTGTGTGTGTGTGTGTATGTATGTGTGTGTGTGTGTGTTGGAGACCTGGAGTTTTCCTGTGTGTAGTTTTTAGAATTTGAATAAATAAATATTTTCATGAAAATAATGGAATAAGAATTAACCTTCAACAATACTTCAAAAAAATTGAATACTTTATTAGAAACCTTAACATTAAGCAACAATCCCAAGTGTCCTAAAAGTTGAAGTGCAATTTTAAGCCATTAAAGCTTAAGTCAAATGAAATATAAAAAATATTAGGCAAGTTCCTTTGTTTATGTTTTCTTGCTGTTTAGGTTTTCAGTTGTGTCCAGCTCTCTGTGACCCCATTTGGGGTTTTCTTGACAAAAATACTGGAGTGATTTGCCATTTCCTTCTCCAGTTCATTTTCCAGATGAGGAAACGGAGGCTTTTGCCTCAGTTAAGTGACTTGCCCAGGGTCACATAGCTAATATGTGTCAGAGGCTGGATTTGAACTCAGGAAGATGAGTAGTCTTCCTGATTCCAGTTCTCCGCTGGGCCACTTAGCTGTCTTTGTACGGGGTGTCCCAAAAATCTTAGTGCAGTTTTAATAGCTGGAATAATTTTAATAGCTTACAGCAGCACTAAGAGTTTTAAGACACCCTGTATAATCCAAGATGCTTGCTTAATAACTGTTTGCATTTAAATTAATTTAGGTGCATCACGTATTTTTGTCTTTGCTATTTCTTTTTCCATCAAAATTCTTTGTCCATTCGTTCTCATTCATTTTTCACGGGAGCATAGATTTAGAGCTGCCGTAGACCTCCGAGGCTATCCCTGGTCCAACTCCCTCATTTTACCGATTGAGAAATGAAGGCCAGGGGAGGTAAAGTGATTTTTCCGTCCATCCAATAGGTAGTAAATAGAGGCTGCGAACCCAGGTCCTCGGATGTCAAAGTGAGCCCCTTTTCCTCTGTACTTTTTATTTTCCAATCATAGTTATTATAAACTCTATTCTTTTGGTTTTAATTTTTTTCATTTTGTATTATTTCATTGATGTCTTTCCTCAATTCTCTGATTTCTCATACTTTCTCATCTTAATTGTATTACAATATTCCATTATATTATATAATGTAATATATTATATTACAATTTATTAGACCTTTCCCCTCTTTCTAGACATTTAGATTGTTTCTAATTTTGTTTTAGTTTTTTGAAATCATATATAATGCTGCTATGAAAATATTTGAGCAGATTTTTTTTAAAAAAAGTAATGTCATTTTGTAGATCTAACTCTCCACCTGTATTTTCTATGGCTTTTAAATTTATTCATTCATTTCTATGTCTTTGAATCCTCACATGTGTGCCTGTTTCAACGTGTATATATGTGCATGTGTATATATGTACTTTGTGTTCCTTTATGTGTGCATGTTTTCAATGCCTAAATTCTTATGTGCTGTATCTTTGTGTGTGTTCTTCTTATGAGTGTACATGCATACTTCTGTGTGTGGTACGTTTTTTATTTGAAATCTTCCTTAATGAAGCCATGCAGAGAAGAGTGGCAGGCTTCTGGCTGGGATGGACATTTCTGCTTCGCATCTTTCTTCATGTCCTTTCTCCTGATTAGTTTTCTTTTTAGGGATCTCACTGACTTCTTTAGGCTGGGCTTTCAGGCCTAGCTTTGATGACTGGAGAAAAAACTCAATATAGGATAATCCTAAATTAAGGTACTAAATAATTAAATGACTAAGGCACTAATAACCCTAAATTAAGGGAGAAACCTTAGAGGAGATCAGTTGACCTTCCAGTTGAAGATGATGAGTCTTTGTATTTGGGGTTGTAGAGACTGACTTTTGGGAGCTGTCACAGATTTTATGAGTCTTTCTTCTAGGCAGCTAGGTAATATAATGAATAGAGCACTGGGTCTGCAGTAAGGAAGACTCATCTTCCTGAGTTTAAATCCAACCTCAGACACTTACTAGCTGCATGACCCTGGGCAAGTCACTTCACCCTGCTTGCCTCAGTTTTCTTATTTGTAAAATAATCTGGAGAAGGAAATGGCAAACTGTTCCAGTGTCTTTGCCAAGAAAACCCCAAAATGGGGTCATGGAGAGTCAGATACAACTGAAATGACTGAAAAAAGAGGCTGACTTTGGGGAGCTGCCATGGATTTTATGGCAGTCTTCTTTCTCTTAGCTCTGCTTCTCAAACATGAGAACATTGTTTGTTCCCTGAGAGACAGCATGGTATAGTGGAGAGAGTGCTTACCTTGGAGAAAGCTGCCCAGATCTGAGTGACAGCTTCAGCATAGTTATGCAATCAGGGAAGTCATTTCATGTTAGAGGTAATGTGTCATTGGGGATAGGATGTTGGAACTTGAGTCCCAGTAGATTAAAAAGCACCAGACTTGGAGGCAGGAAGACATGAGTTCAAATCCAGCTTCAGACACCAGCTGTAAGACCTTGGGCAAGCCTCTATTTGCCTCCATTTCCTTTATATGTAAAATGGAAATAATAATAGCCCCTACCTCCCAGAGTTGTTGTGAGGTTCAAAGGAGATAGTAATTATACATAGTAAGTGCTATATAATGTTAACTCTTCTTATCATTGTTATTAGAATCAGGAAGACCTGGTGTGTCAAATCTCAGTTCTGCCACTTCCCAGCTTTGTGACCTTGGGCAAGTCTGTGTATCTCAGTTTCCTCATCTGTAAAACGAAGGAGTTCATTCCAACTCTAACATTGAGTCAATATCTTTTTCTGTAAAATAGGAATAATAAGAGTTGTCATGAAAGTAATTTTGAATTAAAAAAACTAAAATCAAAAGTAAATTTATTAAATTAAAAAATTAAAAGTAATTTAGCGATCTAAGCTGCTATTATTTTATTTATTTATTTATCTGTCCATTCGTTCATTCACTTATTTATCTATTCAATTATTCATTTGTTCATTTATTGAATTATTTGCCCATTTATTTATTTGCTTATTTCATTTATCCACTCATTCATTCATTTTACCATGCCTTCCTCCTCACCAGCCTCTATCCTTCCCAGCTTGGAGCACTGGTTTAATTGCTTTGGCTCCACTCTAATCTCCCTGAGTGTTTATATTCCTAGTCATTGGATCATTGATCTAGAGCTGGGAGGGACCTTGGAGACCATCTGAGGGCAACTTCTTTATTTTGCAGATGAAGAAAATGAAACCTAGGGAGATTAAGGGACTTGATTGGGGTCATGCAGGTTGTCATTGAGAGAACTAAGATCCAAACTCTGTTCTCCTGACTGATTTTTACAGCAAAGTTCTCCTGATGTCTGCTTTGAGCAGACTTACCTTAGGGGTAGGGAGACTTGGTGAGAGTATGGATGGTCAAATACAAACCATCCCCACTACTGAAAAAGATTCTCTTCAGTTCAACAAACCCTAAATCTTGGGGTTCCAACTCGACTCCTAGGAGTCCGTGGTTTAGGTTTGGGGGGAACTGATAATTAAAACTAAGAGAATCAGATAAAAAAAAATCTGTGCAGTTGAGGAATGAAGGAAGATGCATTCTGGTGTGCATTTGATCCTGTGGATTAAGGTTTGCTTTGGAAATCAGGGCTGAGGATGATATGACCCTAAATAGAACAAACATCCACCTGACCCTTATCACTCCCTGTGTCTTCTTTCCCCATATAGCTTCAAGTGCTTTACCAACAGGCCGGAAGAAACTCTTGATACCTGCGGACCTGGATGTTTCTGACAGCTGGATGAAGCCTGATCAGAAGCTGGAACAGTCTGTCCCTCCAGAGAAACCCACTCGGCAATACAAGCCAGGTCAACTTGAGGCTTTCCCTGCCTGTACTGGGGGTCCGAGCTCCTTCAGGGGGATACCACCCTTCCTCCCTCCATTCCCCTTTCTCAGTCTTCCTAATGCCTTTCCTTCCTTCTCCCCATTACCCCTTTGGTTTTTCCCTAGGAGAAATAACCTAAAGAGTAAGGGAAAATTTCATGAGTCATTTAATGTTTGTAGGCATGGAAACCTTGTGACATTCCCATGAGGGTATTTTTGTGGTCCTGTTTGCTCACCCTATACAAAAACTCAGACTCTATATAAAGAGCATTAGAGATTGCAGTCGGGGCCTGAGGGATTGGTTGAGTAAATAAGTGATTAAGGGAAGGTGGGGAGGGAAATGAATGTGATCCAGTCTATCAAGTGGGGCTATTTGAACCCTGTGAGTTTTGGATAGTTTTCACTGGGAGTTGAAGGGAGCCAGAGAAGCCAGGAGATATAGGTAAGGAGGGAGGGAATTCCAGGCATGAGGGACAGTCATGGAAAGTCAGGAGATGGAGTGATAGAAGCCAAGTATCACTTTATTGAAGGTTTTCGTGGGTTTTGTTTTTATAGAAAGGCCCTGCAATCCACCAAACTTCTCCATCTCACTGAAGAAGGAGGTCAAATCTCCAGTTAAGGTATGTTTGAAAAGAGAAATAGTTAGCAAGAGAATTGGGAGGCTGGGGGAAGGGATGGCCAGGAGAGAGAAGGATCATGAAGGGCAAATGGAAGGAACCATCACTGTAGGGAAAGGAGTGAGCTTGGGAATTAAGGGAGGGCACACAGGAGGTACTTAAAGCTAAGAGAATCAAATAAAAAAAATCTGTGCAGTTGAGGAATGAAGGAAGATGCGTTCTGGTGTGCATTAAATTATTTGGGGGCGGGGGCGGTCCTAGGATTTTAGGGTTAGAACTGGAAAGCACTTTATAGACTGTCAAGTCCAACCTAAACTGAGATTTAGAGAGATTAAGTGACTTAACCCTATCTCACTCAGCAAGTGTCAGAGGCAGGATTTGAACCAAGATCTTCCTATTTCCAATTATGCCATGCCATCTCTCCCTGTAATTGCCTTCCTCCTCTCTGTTTTTGCCCCCTAGCTCCACCCTGATTACATGTCAGAGGAAGAGATCCAGAAGAGGATTCAGGACATTGAGAGAGAGCTGGACTTTTTAGAACTGAAAGGCATAGACCTAGAGAAAAAGCTTCGGGAAGCCGAGGGAGGTAAGTTAGCAGGAGGGCTCTAGGCTCCAATGGGAAGAGAACTGGGTCAGGGATGGGCTGTTGCCAGGTATGTCTCCTTGGGTGGAGCTACCTGCTAACCACTTCTACCAGCTGAGAAGTGGACAGGCCCAATTCTCTTCCTATGAAGAGTAGCGAGAAGGGAGGCTCAGTTTTTCAATATCAGGCTGACCACAGGCCTGGCATTTTGACCCTTCCCTTCTCTGAATTACCTTGTCCTAACTTGTGACCCAGGAGTCAGGTTCTAATCTCTCATCTAACTCTATTTGGGATTACTCTTTATGGTTTGGGGGCCAATGTTTGCTACTCTAGGTACCCTTGCTTAGTCTCCCTCTCCCTACCCTTGCCTTGGACCTTGAAACATATCCTCTGCTTCAGTTTCTGGCAATTTGCATCTCAGGTTCCATCTTCTGGTGCTCAATTCTCATTCTTCCCCCTGAGGGAAAGAAACATTTGGGCATGGGGAGGGGCTTCTGCTGCTCAGAAACTTTAAAGCATCACTAGACAAAATGGGTTAGAAGAAGCTGCTTTGACAGAGAGGGCTAGGCTGCATTACCTGTACACTACACCAAGGCAGGAACCCTAAGCCCCAGGGGTTTAGGCATCTGATTTTAGATAGGTGTACAGAATAACAGTCTGCAATTGAGATTCCCCCTATTTGAGGCAGTGGTGGACAGGGAACAGTGGAAATATTGGGTGCCTTGCCTGCACCCAGTTCCCAGTGGGGTCCTGCCTGGTCACCTTTGTTATTCGGGGTACCCCAGACTCTGTCGGTCTAAGACTACCTATGCTCCCTCCGTGTTATCTAGATGAATCTGAAGATGCCCTCATGGTAGAATGGTTCAAACTCATTCATGAGAAGCAGCTACTATTGAGACAGGAGTCAGAGCTGATGTACAAGTAAGTGTGACTTGAATCCTTAGTCCTACCCCACCTCCACCCCATGGCTGATGTGAGCTGGAGGGAGGATACCTAACCCTTTGCTTGCTGCTCTATGCCCTTGGGGTTAGAGATTGAGCAGGGGACCTCCCCTGCCCAGACTCCTCTTCTGAAAGAGAGGGCAGAGCTGGGCTGTTGTTGGGGAAGACATTTTTTAACAGTGAGAGAACAGCATCCCCTGTTGACCTTGACTCGGAGTTGGGTGGGAAAGGTAAGGCCCAGGTTACTCTGAGCTCAGGTATGGAAGCTGCTTCTTTGTGGGCTTTTCCTAGGGCCAAGGAGCAGCGCCTGGAGGAGATGCAGCTGGATATTGCTGGGGAACTTCGCCACTTGTTGGACAAACCAGGTAAGTAGGTGACCAGGCTTTTTAGCCTCCCCCCACCCCATGTAGAGAAAAGGAGAAAGATACCTGCTCCTGGGGTGAACTCCTGGAAACATGGCTGGAAGGATCCTCTCAGAATCATAGAGGTGCGAAGTAATGCACATACCGTCAGATCAGTTGAAGTACTGCTTGGTTTTATTGAACTGTCTTTTTTATCTTTTTTTTTTTTTGTTACAAGGTATGGTTATGTCAGTAGGTAAGGAAGGAGGGCTATCTAGAAGTGAAGGTGATTTAAAAATGAGACTGCAATGCATTAAAAAAGAATTAAAAAAGACAATATCAAATTCATCAAATCAGAGAATATACAGTTGTGAAAATCACATCTTAGATGCAGAGGTAGGGAACCTGCAGCCTCGAGGCTAACTGTGACCTTCTAGGTCCTCAAGTGTGGTCTTTTGACCAAATACAAACATGTGGCCCTCTAGGTCCTCAAGTGTGGCCCTTTGACTGCATCCAAACATGTGGCCTCGAGGCTGCAGGTTCTCCACTCCGTGAGAGTTATAAGGGACCCCAAAGATCATCTAATTATCCCTAATCAACTGAACAAGAGACCAATTTCCAGTGTCCAGTGAGAAGTAGTTGATGGTAAGGTGGCTGATGGGAGGGGGATGGGAAAAAAAGGGGAGACTTGGACAATCCCAGACTTGGACAATCCACTTTATTCCAGTTGAGAAAAGGTAGATGGGTTAAGTGACTTGTCCTGACTCGGATGGCTAGTGAGAGTCTGTGGCTGGATTTGAACGCAGGTCTTCCTGAATGTCAGAAGTGTTGTTTGAAATGGTCAGTGGTCTTTCCACTACTTCGTGCTAGCCCCTTTTATCTGCATTGTTTCATCTGATCCTTAAAATCTATGTGAAGCAAATACTATGTTCAATATTCCTGTTATTTCAGGGTCTGTCTGAAGATCTTCAGTAAAGGAGAACCCAGTAACTCTAGGGATGGCACGTTTCAATTTGGATCACTTTAATTTTAGAACGTTCTTTCTTCTGTCAAGCCTAAGTCTGTGTCCAAAACCCTGTTATTTTATAGATGAGGAAACTGAGCCTAGACAGACAGCCCATTGACTTATCCTGAGCTCTTTCCTCTACACCATTCTGAGGTCTCTGCTACTTAGCTGAAGGCATTTAAAATGCCCTCAGCTCATGATTCAAGAGGTCTTAATCTTGCCAACAATAGAGGTTGAATTAGATGGCCTTTGGGGTCCCTTGCAACTCTCAAGATTATAGGATTCCGTGGCTTTGGAAGGTTGTCTGGTCATGGACTCCCAGTTACCTGACATCCATGCTACCATCAGAAGAAGAGATGCTGCCACCTTCAGGAGAAGTAGGGACTAACCATTTGATAAGTAACAGCTTGCTCACCTTGGGAAACCCAGGGTAGGCAGGGTAGGCTGGACCAGGGCTATTCTTAAACCTACAGAATCATTGAAGACGCTGAAGGAGAAGAAAAGGGAGCAGGAACTTCTGGAGCAATATGTGAACACGGTGAATGATCGCAGTGATATCGTGGACTGTCTGGATGAGGATCGAATCAGGTTAGGATATGGCGGGTGAGGTGGCTGATGGGAGGGGGATGGGAACGAAAAAGGGGAGACTTGGACAACCTACCTTATAGTAGGAGGAAACTGAGATAGATGGGTTAAGTGACTTGTCCTGGCTCTCACAGTTTGTAAGAGTCTGTGGCTGGATTTGAATGCAGGTCTTCCTGAATGTCAGAAGTGTTGCTTGAAGTTGTCAGTGGTCTTTCCACTACTTCATGCCGGCCCCTTTTATCTACATTATTTCATGTGTTCCTAAAATCTCTGTGAAGCAAATACTAAGTTCAATATTCCCATTATACGGACGAAGAAACTGAGGTGGAGAGGTTAATTGACTTAGCCATGGTAACAAAGCTAGGTGTAAGAAGTGACATCAGTGATGTTTAAACCTTGTTTTCCTCAGAACACATTATGACATGCAGGTGAATGAGCAATCTTTAAAGCTTGCCAGCATCAATGTATATCAACACATACATATATATGTATACACACATATGTATGTGTACATATATACAGTTACAGATATCTAGACCAGATTATACAAATGAACAGTGCTAGACTGAACTGAAGATTAATAGGGAGCCTTTGCATGCTTTTGAGCAGATGACTGATATCTAGGAAGCTAGAGAAGATGAACTGATGGCAATGTGCAAGATGGTCTAAAAGTAGCAAGCCAGTCTAAAGGTTATTATTGCAAGAATAATTCAGGTGCAGGGAAGTGAGGGCTAGGAGCAAATCGCAAATAATGGGGGAGAAGGGATGCAGCTGACAGATGCTGAAAAAGAAGAAAAGTATAGGACTTTGTGACTGATTGGTTGTAGAGGAGCCACATTGATAGACTCCCAGGCTTTTAGCCTTGGTACCTGGGAGAATGACAGAACCAGACCCATTGACAGGCCACGGGAAAGGGACTGAGAAAAACTACTTGTCTGAAGGAGCCAGGCCTGTCTGGGGTGGGGGGCAGGGTAGTGTGTGGACAGGGAATCATTCTTCTGGGTAGATTATCTCCTTTTTCTCAGCCTTTTCCCAAGGTTTCCCCTCCTCCTACCACCCCATCCTCCCTCCTCCCACTCCTCACCATGAAGAAGGGCTCTCCATGTCTCTTTGTAAAATAGGAAGCCCTGTTTTTGCTGGATTCTACTTCCTTGTCTCCTGGGAAAGGGGAGGGGAGAATCTGGGGTGAGAGGTTAATTTGGTGAGATTTTTTTCTTCTGGTTTTAATATTTCTCCATAGACTCCTTTAAAAACATAGTCAGCTAATACATCAGCCGATTTGCACTAACTGAGGAAAATGCACCACTTGGCCCCCGACCTCGCTTAGAATGGCCAAGGGGGTCATTTGTGAGTTGCTAGTTTCTTCTGCCAGTAAATGCATTGTTGGAGGGGTTTTTATGTGTGTATGTCTGTGTTTCCTGTTTGTTTTGGTTTAATTTCCTTTTATCTTTTTAAAACTGACAAGTATAGTTAACCAATTCTAATCATCCAGCCTATGGCCGCTCCTAGTAGCTGTAGATGCCAAGGCTAGAGCTGGCATCAGATGTCCAGTGGCCTTGCCAGGGGCATATGACTAGTCACCTCTTTGGTTATAGTGGAGTCTTATAGAGAGGGCTTCTGTGTGTCAGAGCTATGTCCAGACATGGGGATATTAAACTCATTTCTTTCTCTTTTCAGGGAGCAGGAAGAGGACCAAGTGATCCAGGACATGATCCAGAAACTAGGTAAGCTCTATATGCTTAAGACCATCCTACCCTTATGAAGGAAGACGGTCGTCAAGGCAGATCCCTCTTGGGAAAACATTGGGGGTTATCGGGAGGTAGTGAATCAGAGGCCATTTCAAAGTCCACTAAGAATGTCACTTCAAAGTAGGGGGTGGGGAAAAATGAAGTCTGAAGCGGTCATCAGGTTGGGTAAGTTAGTCAAGATGAACTATGGGAATACTGATGAAATTGAAATGTCTTATGCCACTTCCTTGTCCAAGATGATTATCTTTTATCAGTCATTCAGTCAACAAGAATTTATTAAGTACTTACTTTGTGTTAAATGCTAGAAATACAAAGAAAAAGTAAAAACAGCCCCTGCCTTCAAGGATCTTACATTCTAATGAGGAAAACTACATATGTAAATCACCATATGAGACAAAGACTGAGTGGAATGAACCCTTAGAAGGGATGTCATTAGCAGCTAGGGAGGGGGTATTAAGAATGATCTGGAGGAGGCCATACTTGGGCTAAGTCTTAAAGGAAATCAAAGATTCTAAGAGTCTGAAGTTGGGAGAGAACATTCTAGGAATGGCGAACAGCCAATGGAAAGATCTGGAATAAAGGGGATGGAATGTCATATTTGAGAAATATCAAGAAAACCAGTATGGCTGTATGGTGGATAGGGCAGAGGGGAGTAAAATAGAAGATTGGAAAGGTAGGAAAGGACCAGGCTGTGAAGAATGTTAAACATGAAACAAAGTACTTTATAACTGATCCTGTAGGTAAGAGATTGCTGGGAGAGCTTTTTGAGGAGGGGAGGTAACATGGTCAGCCCAACAATTACTCTGGTTGCTGAGTGGAGGAGAGATTGGAACAGAGACTTGAGGCACAGAGACCCATTTAGAAGGAATATTGCAATAGTCTAGGCAAGAGTCGATGAGAAGCTGACTCAGGGTGGTGTCTGTATGAGTGGTAAGAAGAACACATATGTGAGAGAAATTGAGAAGAAAGAAAATGGCAGGTGATTGGATTTGTGGGGTAAGAGAGAGGAGTTGAAGATGGTAGCATCGAGGTTGAGAATCAGGGTGATTGATGAGATGGTGGTCCTCTTGACAGTAATAAGGAAGTACGTAAGGGGGGAAGGTTTGAAGGAAAGATGGTGAGTTTTGTTTTGTATATGTTGATTTTGAAAAGTCTATGGGACGATCAATTTGAAATGACCAATGGACAGTTGGTGATGTGGGACTTGAGGTCAGGATGGAAAGCAGGGGTGGATAAATAGATCTAGGAAATATCTTCATGGAAATGATAATTGAACTCATAGAAGCTGATGGGATCAGCAGGTAAGAGAGCCTAAAGAGAAAAGAGAGGAAGGCCCAGGATGGAACATTGAGGAGCTCTCATGGTTAGAAGGCATGACACAGATGAAGACCTAGCTAAATAGTGAGACAGGAGAAAACAACCAACAAAGAGAGTCATGATCTATAACACAGAGAGGAGAAAGTATCCATGAATAGCAGGAGACAACAGTGTTGAATACAGAAGACGGGTTAAGCTAGAGAAGAGGCTATTAGATCTGGCAATTAAGAGATCATTCTTAACTTTGGAGAAATCAGTTTCAGTTGAATGATGAGGTTGGAAGTTAGCTATCAGAGGGTTTAGAAGAGAACATGGAATCCCTTGGGGTAGATGCTTTTTCTAAGAGAATTTACCGGAAGAGATGTGTGTGTATGTGTGTGTGTGTGTGTGTGTGTGTGTGTGTGTGTGTGTTCGTCCTTCATTGCTGAAGAAGACCATGCCATCAGAGAAATAATGACATGACTTGCACTTGACTTTGTTTTGAGGGAGGGAGGGGTACAGGAAGAGATATAGGACAATAGTTGATGGTCATGGTAGACTCTAGTGAGGGTGTTTTAAGGATGGAAGCAGATTTGGCCATGTTGGTAGGCAGCAGGCAAGGAGACAGAAGATACAGTGGGAGAGGGAGAGAGGGAAAAAGGGAGCAAGGGAGGGAGGGTGAGAGAGAGAGAGAGAGGTATTGATGAGAACAGTCTGTTAGAGAAAATGGGAAGGAAGGAGACAAGGGCACTAGGGGGTTGGTTGTGCCTTCCCCTTGATCTGCCATCTTGGTTCAGCAGCAGGTCACCATTTTGGTTATACAGTCTTCCCTCGTTTACTTAATGGATCATTTGCTTAGATTAGGGCTGGTGAAGGCTCAGAAGCAGAAGCTAACCAGCCAACATTCGCATCCAAATTGACTTGAGCCTTGCTGATACAGCCCTCTAACCACTGAGAAAACCAAATCAGCAAATCAATCAACCGATCAAGTCCTTATTAAACACCCACTACATGTTCTTTTTTCTATTCTGTAGCCTCAGATTGAATCCAGCATTTTAGTAATTGTAACAAAATAATTTAGAGTTCCATCAATAAAGATCTTATTATGAGGAGATTATCGCAACTATCTTTTCTCTTTGTACATTCCTAGTCTGAATTAGGATATCTTTCAAAAAGAGTTACTTCTCTATTTAATCATTTCCAGATCTATGACTGTATTGAATTCACAAACTCTTTGTGGGTCATAAAGCCTTCCTAATTGCATTAGCAAAGTAGGTAGGTAGAACATTGGATAAGGCTCTAGGCCTGGAGTCAGGAATGCTCATCTTCCTAAGTTCAAATCTGACCTCAGGCACTTACTAGTTGTGTGACCCTGGGCAAGTCACTTCACCATATTTGCCTCAGTTTCCTCATCTGTAGAATGAGCTGGAGAAGGAAATGGTAAACCACTCCGTTATTTCTGCCAAGAAAACCCCAGATGGGGTCAGGAAAAGTCAGATATGACTGAAAAACAATGAAACAAGTGAACATGAGGTCACTGTGGGATATACTGGGATGTACTGGGATGAACCGTGGGATGTACTGGGGATACAGGTACAGAGAATGGAATGATCTCTACCCTCCAATAGCTTACATTTTAATGGAGGAGACAACAAATATATATAAAAATATGTAGAACACAAATGAATAAATACAAGCATATATAAGGTAGTTTGGGAGGGAGGGTACTCACAGTTTAGGGGGACCAGAAAAGACTCCATGCAGAAGATGATGCCAGAGTTGTTTTTGATATGTTGAGTTTAGCATGCCATATTTCACCGCATCATCATTGAAGATTCTATGCCAAATTTTTTTCCAAAAAAAGTGGGGTGCAACCATTATGTGAAGCTTTTAAAAACTGTGCCACTATTACTTAAATGTAATTTATTACTAAACTGTCTTTGGTGCAAGATTAGGATGCATGGAATACTTGTGAAATACATTAAAATTGAATATTGACAATGTGTTTGCACTGAGAATTCTAGGTTCACAGCTCACAATGCACTAGAGATAAATGTGTATGCACATGCCACTGGTGAATGCATTGCTGCTCGGTTTACCTTATAAGTTCACAGAATTATTACATGAGGAAAGGTTATAAAAAATTTTTTTGGATCAAAAAAACCAACAGTAGGCTGTGACAACTGTGTGGTGAAATATAGTGTCTCCAGGACGCCCAATTTGAAATGTCCAATATGTAGTTTATAATGTGGGATTGAAACTCAGGGGAGAGACTGGGGCTGGATTTATGGATTTGGGAGTCATCAGCCTAGACGTGATAGTTCAACCCATGGATGCTGATGTGGTTACCAACAAAGACTATAGAGGGAGAAGAGAAGAGGATCTAGGATAGAAACTTGGGGGGCACCGAAGACTGGGGAGAGTGAAATGGATGAAGGGCCATCAGAGGAACCTGAAAAAGAAGACATGATCAGAAACATAGGAGTAGAACCAGGAGATAGCAAGCAGTGTCATACAAACCTTGAGAGGAGAGAGTATCAAAGAGGAAAAGGTAGAGAGTTATATCAAATGTGTGAGCATTGACTGTGGCCTCAAGGTCCTGTTAGACTCTATGGGGAAATACAGACAAAGACAGACAAATAAAAGGTAAAATCCCAACCCTCAAGTCTAACATGAAAAAAAAAAAACCAATCACATTAGCCAGGATATAAAAAACCTGAACATATGGATTTGGTAGCTGTTATGGAGAGAGATAAAGAATTGGGATAATTAGGGGAAAAGACCTTATGGAAGACTGAAAAAACCCTGAACTTTAAGGATTTGGATAATTTAAAATTAATAATTAATAGCCCTTATTAGCTTTGTGACCTTGGGCAAGTCACTTAACCCTGACTGCTTCCTAGGAAAATATTTATATAGCGCTTGCTACGTGCCAGACACTGCACTCTTGTCTCATTTCATCTTCACAACAATTTTGAGAACTGGTGCTACTATCCCCATTTTATAGATGAGGAAAGAGTTGGAGAGAATGGCGTGAGCAGAGGTTTAGAGGCTGGAAAACTTAAGGCAAGGAATACTAGATTTGGGGTCAGAGGACTTGGGTTCACATCCTACTTCCACTATCTGTAGGACTGATGTCTCCTGTTTAGACCTCAATTTTGCTTCTTCATCTATAAAATGAGTGCATTGGACTCATATCCTGTTAAATGGGCATATACTTAGTTTCCTACTTTGTGCCTTTCTGCTCTGAATAGGGGAGGGTCTGCCTGGCCAACGACTCAACTATGTTTTCCCTTTTTCCCCTCCAGACCTCCAGAAGGAGGGAGCAGAAAAGAAGAAGTCCAAGTCTCGTTTATCCAAGATTTGGAAGCAAAAGAATAAGAGTAAAACATCAGAGTGATGGCTCTGGCTCTCCAAGGACCCAGCCAAAGCAGATGGGGTGATTCGGTGCCTCCGTCACCCAACTCTGTCCATCCCCGGCCTCACCCGCCCCCTAGGATGGAAAAGACAAGAGGCAGTGTGGGATCCAGACTTGTCAGAGGATGACAAGCTCTTCGCCTCCCACAATGGGAAGGAAGGTACCGAGGGACAGATAGTCCTGACATCTTAGGAGGGGAAACTCTGTGACCAGTTCACTCTGGGGAAGCAGAGGCCTCCTGGCCTTCCAGCAGAAGCAGAGACTCCAGGGCAAGAGAAGGCCAAACCCTCTTGCCTGTAAGCGAGGTCTCCTATGGCATCATCATAATAAAAGTCAACTGATCCAAATCCAGCTTCCTCTTTTTTCTCTCTCTCCATCCTTTCCTGCCCTTTCTTGCCCTGCCGCGCCCATGACTTCTAGGCAATTGCTAATTCAGGATGAAACTTATGAATCAGAAGATTTGGGTTCTAATACCTTAATGCTATTAAAATCTGTCTGCTCCTAAGTTTTTATGGGACCTAGTCAGGGAAGGCATTTCTGGGGAGGTCTGGAGAGCCTATAGTTCAGAGGTTAATGTAATGATCAAGTGAGGCACATTGCGTAATATATGTGAAGATGTTTCGGAAATATCATTTGGGAAAGCATCGTAGAAATGTGAGGTTAAAACAGAAAGATATCAGATTCCCATGGTAGCAGTAACTAGCACTGTTTGGAGGGAGGAGGGTTCTAGGGTCTAGTTACAGTCCCTGAGGTCTCTCCAGGAGAACAACTGTTTTTAGCCACGCTGGTATTTACCTTCACCTTGTTGCCGAGGAATGAAGCACTGGGGGAGCAGGGTTATAGAACTCACCAAGTTGTTCCTACTGTTCCATCCTCCACCCCCTGCAAGATGAGTTAATTTGTTTAAGATTTATGCCCTGTCTTCCAGAAAGACTTGGAAGCTGCTTAGAGATGAAACTCAGAACAGAAAATCCTGGGAGAAAACAGAACAGGGTCCATCTAAAGGGAACAGACTCTCCTAGGCTCCTGAAATGAGTCGATTATGGCAGCTGGGATGGAAATTCAGCTCTCAGAGTCCCTGCCAACTTGGGAGGAAAGGGGAATAACGGTTACATTCATTTCGTTTTCAGAAGGGAGAGAGCAGGCAAATGTGTCCACTGGGGTAAGCATTTCTGAGGGCAGATTTGACTGGGTTTATGTCGAAGGGGCAAGAGCTAACAATAAGACTCTACTGCTCTGACTTCACAAAAGACAGAGCTGCTACTCACACCCCTTCCATTCCACTGCTACTCCTGGAAGACATTTCTGGGGAGGTTCAGATATCTTATAGTTTAGAGGTTTTGATTTCTTTTGGTGGTCTAGATAGAATAGGGGGAGACAGAGAAGTGGGATATTAAGAATCAGAGAACTTGGCTTTGCTACATAACTGTGTAGCTGGATTTGGAATCAGAGAACTTGGCTTTGCTACATAACTGTGTGACCTTGAACAAGTCACTTGGCCTCAGTTTCCTCATCTGTAAAATGAAGAGTATCTGGTGGACCAGCTAGTTATCTCTAGGGTTCTACTGTCAAGGGACTGGACAAGTAACTTAAGGCTAGAAATATTTATTAAATGATAAAACAGTTCATAAACCGTAATGGATCACAACTATAGAGCTGGAGGGAAACTTTGTGGCAACCTGGTGCAAATTCCTTCCCATTTTACAGATGACAAACTGAGTCCCAAAGAGTTTCAGTGGCAAAGGTCACCCAGTAAACAGCAGTATTAGCAATGGAACCTAGTTCCTCCAACCCTAAATTCAGCATGGTTTTCACTACCACAATAGAAACTAATAACTCTATTCCATTTCCAGTTAGTCCTGAAGCAGCTCAGCTAGTTCTAAGGCCCAGTGGGCCCGACTGATATCAAAGGGCCATGTATGGGGGCATGCTGCACACTAACCCAACCCTGACCCAGCCCAAATCACACTTCACAGGGGAGGTCTTCTATATACCAAAGGAAGGTGGGATGGAAAAATACTGGCAGTGCTCTTGTAATTTGTCCCCTGGGTCAGCTGTGTACAAAGACACAAACTTTAGGGCCAGTCAAGGCCAAACCTTCATGGTTTTAGTGATGTCCTATACGGCTTCGATAAAGTAAGCTGACTCAAACCTAGGTCCCTGTCTGTCTATCTCTTTTTCTCTGTCTCTCAGTCTCTGTCTGTATCTCTGTTTCTGTCTCTGTCTTTTTGTGTCATAGTCTCTGTTTCTGTTTGTGTCTCTATCTTTACGTCTCTGTTCCTGTGTTTTTTTCTGTCTGTGCTTCTCTGTCTGTCTTCTCACATGTAAAGTGTGGATAATAGCACCTATCATCTGGGATTCTTGTGAGTATCAAAGGAGATTTTATATAATTTATTTTAAAAGTATATATTTTAAATGAATTTGAAATATAAAAAGAGATAATTTTAATATTTGCTAATAAATTAATAAAACGCACACATGTATACATATACACATATATGTGTATATAAATATATATACATATATATGTATGTAAAATCTCCTTTGAGTCTTTGATGGGAGATGCTATTATCTGTATTTTACATAAGAGGAGACAGAGATAAAGACCCAGGGAAATAGAGATAGACAATACACACGCATATATACATATGTACACACACAAATGTGTATATATATTGTATATATAGTGATTTGTAAACCTTAATACACTATTAGTATTATAGTTATTGTTACTATAAATGCTAATTATTATTTTTGTAGTTATTTAAATTCTCTTGGCCTCAATTTCCTCATTTGTAAAGTGGACATGATAATATCTACCTCCCAGGGCTGTTGTAAGATCAAAGAATATAACATGCAAAATGATTAGCAGACCTTAAAATGCTATATAAATGCTATAACAAATGCTGTTGTTGCTGCTGTCATGTCTTATGTGAAATTTGGGCAGATGTTAGGCTGGTCAATTCACAATCCAATCCAAAACAAAGCTCTTAAAGAGCTTGTCTTGTCTGATATCCCTGGAGTGCTAATGAACAGGGTGCCAGAGTGCAATGAGCATTGGATTGGGGTTAGGAGCCCTGGATTTGACATCCAACCTTGCCAACGGTAGTGCAGTAGATGCAGCATCAGACCTGGAATCACCCAGACTCCTCACCCTGGGTTCAAATCTGGCCTCAGATACTAGCTGTGGGACCCTGGGCAAGTCACTTAACCCTGTTCACTTTACTTTTCTCATCTGTGAAATGATCTGGAGAAGGAAATGGTGAACTACTCCAATATTTTTGCCAAGAAAACACCAAATGGGGTCGAGAAGAGTAGGACACAACTGAAAAACAACTGAATAAAATCACCGTCTCTGTGTGACAGTGGGTAAGAATATTCAAGGCTCTCATTTATACCAGTGCTTTATATTTCTTACCATGATTCCTTTGTAACACAAACAACACACAAAGAGTGGAGGCACTTTAGCTGTCTGACAATGCACGCCATGCGACACCCCTGTGGTCCACTATCTCTCTATCCAGTCAGACTCCGTAGTCCTCTGAGGTCATGATTTGTCATCCAGTGCAGTGCTGTCAAACTTTTATAGAGGGGGGACCTCCAAATCATATAGAAGGATCACTGTAGGCTACATATTTACCTAAAGAACCACATAATATCATTGTTATTGCTTATCTGTTTCAGTTCTGACTCTTCATGACCCCATTTGGAGTTTTCCTGTCAAAGATACTGGAATGGTTTGCTATTTTCTTCTCCAGCTCATTTTACAAATGAGGAAACAGACTTGTCCAGAGTGGCATAAGTATTAAATGTCTGAGGCCAGATGTGAACTTAGGTCTTCCTGACTCCCGGCCCAGTGCTCTATCCACTGGGCCACCTAGCTGCCTTACGTTAACATTATCTATGTTCATATTAACATTATCAATGTTCTCTTGTCCGCTCCTGGATCACTGCCTTGTCATGGTGGAGGGGCTGATGTGGCTCAGTGAAACTGTGAGCTGTGCCATGCAGGGTTACCCAAAACAGGCAGGTCATGGTGGAGACTTCAGACAAGAGAGGATCCCTTGGAAAAGGAAATGACAGACTACCCCAGTGTCTTTGCCAAGAAAACCCAGTGGACAGTATTAAAATGCTAAAAGATATGACCAAGGAAGATGAGCCCTTCAGCTCTGTGAAGGGCCTGTCGTGCTGTTGTGCACAGGATCACAAAGAACTGGCCCTGACTGAATAACTGACAAGCGAAGAAGGAGGAGAACAACAATAACTTTCATCGTTCTTTATTAATAATAAATTTATGTTGTGTTATGTCATGCTATGTCATACTATGTTTTATATCACATTATGCCATGCCTTGTAATGTATCGCATGTGTTATATCATACAATGCCATGCCACACTATGGTGTTATATGTCATGTTATACCATGTTATGTCATATTGTGTTATATGTCATAATATACTATCTTTTAATGTTATATTATGCCTTATCATGTAACATATTACATGCCATGTCATGTCATATCACAATGTCACATCATGTTGTGTCACATGCCATGCTATAGCAAGCCACATGATGTCATGGGTATTGTGTAATGCCATGCATGTCGTGTGGTCATATTACATGCCATGTCATGCATACCATGCCATATCATGTCATACCCATGCCATGTTGTCATGTCATGTTATGTTATACTATCTTTTAATGTTATGCCTTATCATGTCATGTTGTAGCGCATGCCATGCCATGTCATGTTATATCATTCTATGTCATGCTATATATCATGTCCTCATGTGCTGTGTCATGTCATATCATGTTATGTTATATAATGTCCATGTCTACGTCATGTCTATGTCACATCATGTCATGTCATGCTATGTTGTGTAATATTGTCTTAGTGTTATATGGCATATTGCATCATATCACATTTTATCATATTATGTGATGTCAATGTCATGGCATGTTGTCATATTGCATGTCATACCATGTTGTTATATCATTTTGTTATATTATGCTGTCATGTTCTATGTCATATGTGTTATATATGTTGTGTCATGCTGTTTTATATGTTCTGCTATGTTATATTATGTCATACTCTGTTATGTGAGTTACACTATTTTATTCTATGCTACATGTCATGTTATATCATGTTATAATATGTCACATTATGTTATTCTATTTGCATCATGTGATGTCATGTCATGCCATATTTTGCTATGTTGTATCATTGTCCCATGTGATGTCATATTTGTTATGTGATGATGTTGTCATGTCAAGTGTCATGTCATGTTATGTCATGTTATGCTGTCATGTTGTTATATCATGTTATAATAATAACAATACATTTATTATTCTTTATTAACAACAATTATATTGTTCTTACCTTTGCTAAATACTTCCCAATTATATTTTAATCTGGTTCTAGCTGCATTTGGGAGTGTTGCAGGCTGTAGTGCAACCCTTCATCTGTCCATTGCACTTTCCGCTATAACCCCCCTCCCTTGCCTTTCCTAGGTGAGAAAGTCTAAGTCTCCTCCCAAGCATGACAATTTTATGACTGACTCTACAGCCTGTAGTGTTGGCTAAATGGAGTGCCATAAAGTTCCCTAGAACAGGTGTGAGACTTGGCAAAGTTGATTTTGTGAAAGTTTAATTGTGAAAGTTAAAAAGCCAGACTTCTATTTTCACCTGGGTTGAACATCCTGGCCATGATCAGTATGGGGGCGTACATGGAATCAACATTGGAGTTTTTGTTTGTTTGTTTAGGAAAGAAGTTTGACTTTTCTTAAGTATTGAGACTGAGTCTTTAAAGTTCTCCCCAGAGTAACATGGAAGGGACAACTTTAGCTTGAATACCAGTTGACTGCCTCATTGTACCTCCGGATGGACAGCCTGTGGTAATCACTTTTATTTTAAGAAGAAAGAGGCATCCTGGTAAACTCATGAGAAGCTAGTCATGCAGTGTAGTGTAGTGGATAGCTAGCCAGCTTCAGAACCAAGGTTTGCCTCTGACCTTGGGTAAGTCACTTAAACCCATCAATACCCCAGGCAACTCTTTCAAACTATAATTTGCAAAACAGTTGTTGATGTCCATTTATAGAGCCCCCTATTCCTCACCCTGAGTTCCCTGTACCAATGAAATCACAGGTTTGTCTCATGCTAATGCCTCCCCACTACAGTGTACAATATAGGTTCGGTGTAATTAATGGAAGTCAGAAAACCTTGAGTTGAAACAGTCATGTTGAGTTGAAAGAGCCTAATTTTGAATCTGACTTTGCTTCTTTGGGATCTGGGGGGAAAAACATTTAACTTCTCTGGGTCTCAGTTTTCTGCTTTGTAAAAATGAGCAGGTTGGGCTAGAGAAATGGTCCCCCCAGTTATAAATCCTATGATCTTTATAATACTCAGCTTGTCACCTACTGGCTGCATGACCTCAGTCCAAGCTTCAGTTTTCTCATCTCAGGTGGGCACAGAAATACCTTCCCTAACCCACCTAACCTGTGCTGGACTTTTTCCACTAGTAGAAGTGGCTAACCACTCTAATACTTTTGCCAAGAAAAGCCCATGATCCACAGGGTCATGAAGAACTGGACATGGACCGAATCCACAACAACCCACTGGTCAAGGTGCTGAGGAATGGATAAGATAATGTATTTGAAAGTACTTTAAGAAACTACAATGAACATTATACACATGTTAGGGATGCTGGATGTTATTAAATGTGATAGTGTTGGTAGCTGTAAATCTGTTGACTATTCTAGCCAGAATAATAATTTGCTACTTGGAAACCCAAGTAGCAAATTGTTATTCTGATATGGACAGCATTTCCAGTTGCTTCTTAAAACCACTCCTAATTTAAGACAACAAAGTCATTTCATCAGCATAAAGGAGGATTCTCGTCTTCTGGTTTGTTATAGCAGGAGGACATGCACCAGTTGTTCTAATACTAGTACTGAATTGTTAATAATAAAAAAGGAGGATTGCTTTGCTAGGACACAGCCCTGTTTGACTCCATTTAAGACAGAGGTTCCATCTGTCATGAAGCTACTGTTACCTGCTCTGATATTAGCCAGGAGACTGTGCAGTTCCCAGACTAAGAGGGGCTCTTCCTATTAGAATGCCAGGGAAGCATACTGGTTTTGGAATGAAAAGATCTGGGTTCAAGCCTTGTCTCTACTATTGATTCTTGGTATACCTTTGGGCAAGCCAGTTTTGTACTTTAGGGGACAGGCTGGGGTTTATACCCACTGCCTTCAGGATTCATTCTGAGGAAAAAAGTAGCATTGTAGAGAGACACGGAAACACAGTGAGGTGCTAGAAAGAGTGTTGGAATTGAATCCAGTTGGAATTGCCGCTGGGAGGCAGCTAGAAAGTATAGCTGTTGGAACACTGGAACTAGAGTCCAGAATTGTAGCTGTTCAGTCATGTCTGACTCTTTGTGATCCCCTTTGGGGTTTTCTTAGCAAAGATATTAGAGTGGTTTGGCATTTCCTTCTTCAGCTTATTTTACAGATGAGGAGACTGAGACAGGGTTCAGTGACTTGCCCAGGATCATATTAACTAGTAAGCGTCTGAGGTCAGATTTGAACTCAAGGAAGATGAGTCTTTTTGACTCCAGGTCTTAAACTCTATCTACTGTTCCACTAGCTGCCCTAGAGTCAAAAAGACCTGAGTTCAAATTCTGTGTCAGATACTTACTACCTGTGTAACCCTTGGCTAGTCACTTAATCTCTAATCTCTATTGCCTTAATTTTCTCGTGTAAAATGAGACGGATGGACTCTGTGACCTCAAAGATCCCTTTTATCTCTAAATCTATGATCCTGTGATTTACACATCTGGCCCAGCTTGGATTCTTACTAGCCAAAAGGACTGATCATTAAGTACAGAGAGCCAGCAGTATGAGCTGGACCTAGCCAGGGAAATCTGAAAGTCGTAGATTTCAGGCTGGAAGGGATCTTAGAAGCCATCAAAATTACAGACCACATGGAGATGTTGAGGACAGAGAGAGTTTGTGCCTTGCCCAAAGTGACAGAATAGTAATGCTTTGGCAGCAGAAAGCCACTTCAACTTTCTGATCTTTCCTTTCCAACTATTAAATGAAGTTAACAATACTTTGACTATCCCAGAGGACAGAATGATACAAATCTTAAAGAGATAGGGCCATGTGATTAGAGAATTATTATTGTAGTACCACATTTTCATCACCAGGTGGAAGCAGAGTTCTCCTTCCCAAACCTGAAGCCTGGTGGTTTAATGAATCCAGCTTGCTGGGAAGTAATCCAGTAGCCCAGCCTGCCCAGTTGTGCGCTGTGTTTGATCCCTCCTGCTCCACGCCTGCCCCCATGGGACACTAGTCGCAAGCCCCAGCTGAGCATGCGAAGGGCGTTATGGGTACTGAGCTTGAGGCAAGTGATGTGTACTATGGGCCTGATCTGGGGTGCCATGTGTTAGAGGGACCCTAAAAATGGGAGAGCCAGCAAAAAGTAATGTAACCCAGGGTGCCGATAACGCTAAGGTGACCTTATGGCCAGCCCTAGTTGCAGGACTTCATGGTCCAGAAGGCTGGGAATGGGGCCAATTTTGGAGATTGTTAGCAAAACATTCCATCTTTCCCCTCAGAAGTTGTTGAGTTCCTACTGCATAAACAGCACAGTTGGGAGAGCTATAAAAAAACAAGAAGCCAGGGCCCCTGTCCTCAAGGAGTTACAGTCTGAACAAACAAGCCAGAGGAAGCGTATAGAGAATGCATTAAGTATGGCAGCTGGGTGCACAGTATTTAGAGTGCCAGGTGTGGAGTCAGGAATCCAGCCTCAAACACTTACTAGCTATGTGATCCTAGCTATGTGATCCTGGGCAAGTCACTTAATCATGTTTGCCTCAGTTTTCTCATCTGTAAAATGAACTGGAGAAAAAGGCCAGAGAAAAAGTTGCATCCTGGGCCAACTCCAGTCATCCTGATCTATACCTTGCCACTGAGCCTGAAGACTCTGGAGAAGAAAGTGAGACTGGGACTTTGCCCTCCCTACCTCAGATCCATTTCACTTGCAAATCACGTGATCACCTCCCTGATGTATGGTCCTCGAGAACAAAGAGCAAACCACAACCACAAAATGAGCTGGAGGAAGAAATGGGAAAGCACTCCAGCATCTTTGCCAAGAAAACCCCAAATGGGGTCATGAAGAGTTGCATGTTACCGAAAGGACTGAGCAACGACAAATGCATTAAGTCCAAAGACTTGTGTCCAAGGGAGCCAGAAGCAGGAGCTGGACTTGGCCAGGGAAACCGGAAGGTCATAGATTTTGAGCTGGGAGGGATCTTAGAAGCCATCAAAATTATAGACTACATGGAGATATCGAGGACCAGAGAGAGTTTGTGACTTGCCTAAAGTGACATAGAATAGTAAAGGACAGAGATGGAATTCAAACCCAGGTCTGCGGACTCCAAAATCTGCCATACTTTCTGCTATACCATCTGTTCCTGTCTGGAGGAGGGGGACAAACAGAGCTGGGGCTTAAATCAATTTACTTAATTAAATTAAACAGATATTAATGAAGCACTTCTTTGTGCAGAGCACTGTGGCAGACTGGTGGAGACACAAAGCTTACATAAATGCCTGTCTTCATGGCACTTAAAGTCCAGTGGGGAGACGAGGATACGCATATGAATAACTTTAATACAAAATAGTATATAATAAGAGAGATGCTAAAATAGTGCTTTGTGGGAGGTCTGGGATGTATGAGTACAAAACTGTTTGAAAGATAAGGTTCCTGAGTCTAAAAGAGATAATTCCATTCAGCAAACATGTATTAGTTAGCCACTTTCTGTTTGCAGAGCACACAGTAGGAAGCACTATTGGAGGGAAGGAACAAACATTAATTAAATACCTACTGTGTGCCAGGCACTTCACCAGGAGCTTAACAAATATTATTTCAGTTGATTCCCCCAATGACTCGGGGAGATAAGTGCTATTATTATCCCCATTTTATAGGTAAGGAAACTGAGTCAGGGAGAAGCTAAGCAACTTGCCCAGGGTCACACAGCTAGTAAGTGTCTGAGGCTGGATTTGAACTCACGAACATGAGTCTTCCTGATACCAAGCCCAGTGCTCTATCTTCTGCACCACCTAGCTGCCCTGACACAGGGGCTGTATTTTTGTTTTTGTTTTCCCAGAACATGTAGTAGTGCCTGATACAAGGCAGGTAGGTCCTTAATGCTTGACTGATAGACCAGCACCTGGGACAAAAAGACAGAAACAAACTGTGCCTGTCCTAAAGGTGCTTACATATGGGTAATAAATATGAACAATATATACCTGCATTGATTGAATGAATGAGAGTTCAGCAGCTGTGACCACTAAGAATTAGTGCATTAGAGCCCCAGGCAACCCATATTCTAGGCTCTGGTTTGGTCAAAATTAGAAATAGACAAAGTTTCTCTCTGAACCTGCAAGTCCTTCCAACAGGATATATCCTCTCCCCATTCAAGAACCATGAGGAACCATCAACTTGCTGTGTGATTTTACCTATATCAGTTTTCCTCTCTGGAACTTAGTTTCCCTATCTGTCAAATGGGGAGAATTAGACTAGCTTATGATATCTTGGAAGTTTAATGTCTTTAAGCTCCTAGTTGGAACCCAGGAATCCTGTGGCCCACACTTGTTTCCACTTCAGTTGCTTGGAGTTTCTCTAAATTTGTGTTGACTTTGTTTTAGACAAAGATGGGCATGGTAAGAAAGAGTACTAGAATTGGAGTCCAGAGACTGGTTTGGGAGGCCTCAAGTCAAGAAGACCCGAGAGTCAAGAGACTCGAGTTCAAATCCTGCTTCAGATCCTGCCTGAGGGCCACAGCGAGGGGTACCCTGGGCAGCTGTAACTCCTCCTCTTGCCCTGTAGGTATCACTCACTCAATGACTGAGTGTCTAATAGGTACAAGTCATTGTGCTAGGCCCTGGGAGATACAAGAGGAGCATAAAATCTTATGGTTTAGTCATTTCTTCCCTGTCCCTGTTCCTTCCCCTGTTCCCTTAGAACCAACTAAAAGAAAAAAAAAACCAAGTCAAGCACCACCATAGGCAGGAGGCATTCCCTGTTTCCCCAGCTATTTGAGTAATCTTATGATCTAGAGGGGGATGAGACACACAGCCAGGCAATAACACTGCTACAAGTTCTAGTAGTGAAGGGACCTCACAGCTGAAAGAAAGCAGTAGGAATTAGAATAGCTGGTCAAAATGTCATGGAGGAAGTGGGTCTAGAATTGTATCTTAAAGGATTAGTAAGATGTAACCCCTTCTGTGCTTCATTCTCTGAAAGAGGTTCTGCTAGGGGTAGAAAAGGGAAATCAATGACCCCTAATTCCTCTCTGGGAGTTGATAGGAGGGTTGGTGCTGACCACTTTTTTTAAAGAACATTTTATTTTCCCAATTATATGTAAAAACAATTTTTAACATTCATTTTAAATGGAGTTCCAAATTTTCTCTCTGCCTCCTTCACCTGTCCCTTCCCTAAGATGGTAAGCATTTTTATATAGGTTATATATGTTCAATCATGCAAAAAATATTTCCATATTAATCATCATGTGAAAGAAGATACAGACCCAAAGGGAAAAAAACATGAAAAAAATAAAGTGAAAAAATATTCTGCATTCAGACTCCATCAGTTCTTTCTCTGGAGGTGGACAGCATTTTCATCCCAAGGTCTTTTGGAACTATCTTGGATCATTGTACTGTTCAGAATGGTGCTGACCACATTGCTCCACAAAAGTTTTGCAGAAGAACCCAGAGAGATGAAATATCCTGACAAGGACTCAGGGGACTTTTAAAACCTGCCTTTTTGGTTTATTTGAGGGGCAGAGAGGAAGAGACTTTTCATAACAGTGATAGACAGAAAGCCGTAGGCTAGATCCTCAGTAGTCTTTTTGTTCATACATCATTTGGAAAATCAACAAATATATATAAAGTACTTACTATGTGCCAGGCATTGTACTAAGTGCTGGGGAATATGAAAACAAAGTATTTCTGCCCTCAAGGAGCTTATATTCTATGATGGGTGAAGGGGAAACATCCAAGACACATAAAAAGCAGACACAGTGTAACATTGGATGGTAAGGCACTGATGGCTGGGGAAAGAGGGAACGCCTCCTGCCTATGGTGGGGCTTGAGTTGGTTTTTTTTCTTTTAGTTGGGTCTAAGGAACAGGGGAAAGAACAGGGACAGGGAAGAAAAACTTCCTTATCTGATATCTAGCAATGGCATTTTTGGATTATAAAGTATGTTAACTACTTTGCAAATATTAAAAGTACTAGATACATGTAATTGGCGATGATGATGATGTTGATGATGATGATGTCAGCCTTGAAATCAGGAAGACCTGAGTTCAAATCCCATCTCTGAGACATTGACTACGTGACCCTGGATAAGTTATTTCTTTCATTGCCTCAGGGAGAAGTCAATTTGCATTGGTAGGAGTTTCTTTGCCCAGAATTCCCTGCACTCCAGACAAGGGAGGAAATTGTTACTATTTCAGCATTGATAGGTCTCAGCTACATCCTTCCTTCTACTTGCCACTTGTGGTTTTTCTTCAACAGGGTAGCTTGATTCTACCCTCTGTGCCTTTTTGAGGGAATAAACAAACACAGCTGCCCATGGTCTCGGGTCTGAGGATGATGGTACCAACCTCGAGAGCTACCACTCTTGTGACTATTTCTGGGAAGAGAAGGGAAAAGTGCCCCAAAAGTGGAGTGGTGGCAATTGGTAGGTCTTGAGGGACAGGATGCACCTAGGGAAATGGACGAGAATATTAAAGAATAAATAATTCTACAGTGTTTCAGAGTCATATGTCTATGATATCAGAGCTAGAAATGATCTCAGAGGTCATTTAGGGCAGCCTTGTCATTTTACAGATAAGGAAACTGAGGACCAGAGAGCTTAAGAGAAGTGGAAAGCATGAGAGGCAAAGTTCAAAATCAGATCTTCTGACTCTAAATTTAGTTCTCTTTCCACTGAACCACACTGCCTGAATAGTCAGAGAAGTGCCTAGTGAAGTTCGTGGAAAACACTATGATGGGAGCAGGAGGTGTGGGAATTACATCCTGTCTCATGCAATGGTTCCAGCTTCATTCTACAGTGCTAATCATTCCTCTCTTCCTTTGCTGTGTTGAGATGCTTGCTTCACCTAGTTTAGGGTTAATAGCACTTGATGAGGGACCTACTCCTCTCTCTCTGATGGACTAGGATGTCTTCCTTACCACTGTATTTGGAGACAGAACCCTTGGGTTCAAATTGACTTCTGTAATTACTGTGCGGTTATTGGAATGAATAAGTGAATGAATGGGAAAAAAATGTACCAGGCACTGACTGGGGACACAAATACTTAAGAGATATAGTACCTGACCTCTATAAATTTATATTGTAATCTGGGAAGAGAACACATCTAGGAGAGCAGAGACTAGTGGAGGACTTTTGGATTTCAAAGTCACAGGAAAGGTCAATAAAAGCAGTTGATTAAGGCGCTTTTTCCGGAAGCTATGGCTGTGTTGATTTGATTACTGTTCCTAGACAAGAGGTGGAAAGGAGTGGAGTGGACTAAGTGTGTGGCATAGAAGAAACATGTCTGGGGAAGAAAGAGGCCAACTAAATGTAATGGGCTTTCATCCATCTGGACACCCCAGCCTCTGGGTGGGAGTTCCTCCAGCAACAGAAAGACTGTGTGTCAAGATGTTTAGGGTGAAGGTATGTTAGACAGAGGGTGTTTTCCTTATTATAAATTCCCCACATCAATGAAATCACACATCAGAATTCTCTCTATCTCTTCTCTCTGTGTCTGTTTTCTTTCTCTTTCCTCTCCCTCTCTTTTCTCTCTTTCTCTCTTCCCTCTCTTAGTCTGTTTTCTTCTGTCTGTTTTCTTTCTGCTTTCCTCTCTCTCCTCTTTCCCTCTCTCTTTCCTATCTCTATTTCTGTTTTTTCTGTTTCTCTCACTCTCTTTCCTCTTTCTCTCTCTCTGTCTGTCTCTCTCTATTTCTTCCGCCCCCCCCCCCACAAGTCATTTAATCTCTAGTTTTCTCAGCTGTAAAATGAGGCTGATACTTCTAGCACCTACCTCACAGGTTGTTGTGGGAACCAAATGAGGTAATGTATGTACATAAAGCTAGAGGGTTTCTTAGCTAACCAGAGGAGTGGTCTGGAGCTGGGATTGCGTTGGGAGGAAACACCTACTGATGCTAATCTTCAAGTATTTTATAACAAAAAGTCTTAGAAAGCTACTGGGGTACTCCAAAGATACTCTTACCTGGGGTAACGGAAGCAGTATTTGTCAGATGTGGGACTTGAAATCAGGTCTTCCTGGTTTCTTTCTACCAGGTAACACTGTGTCTTTAAGCCCTATATAAGTAATAGATAATAATAATAATAATAATAAAGTAATATAATATAGTAATAGATAATAATACTAATCAAGCTATTCTTATTATAAGAAATCTCTAACAGCAGCCCACACACACTCTTAGACACTCTTACGTGAGAGGGTCTGGATGACTCCACACATTCTATCACAGCTTTAGAAGAACCTTCCAAGTACACATTCTGTTGATGGAGGGATAGAAGCGCCATCTTTGTAAAGGATGCCATGTTCTCTTATTCTTCATTTGCTTCATGATATCACGGTCCTCTTCAAGAACAACCACATCAATTTACTTCATGTAATCATCACAAAGTCCTGGTTGTAGAGGGGAACTTTGGGTTGTAACTGAACCAGTTCCCTCCTCCCATGCAAGACTTAACCTAACTCTGGTGAGGAGGGTACAACATCTGCTCAGCTTGGCCAAGCTGATTGGTGGACAAGATTGTATAAAACATGTGAATGTTTTCCCTTAATTGTCCAGCTCTTTGAAATTGTGGGTTTAAGACCTGTCCTGTAGCCTCCAATAAAAGATCTCCAAAGGAGGAAGTTTTGTAAAACTAGAAGGCAAGTAATATTGGCCTTTTATTAAGGTGGGGCAAAGGTGTGGGTAATAAACTTTAGATCAACGTATAAATGTGTTATTATTGTTTTTATTATTGAAGGAGGAGAAGAATGTCACAGGCAGAGAGATGAAGAAGTTTATTTCAAGTAGGGAGATTATATACTCAAATTCTACCTTTTTTAGATAACTTTCCTTCCTGGATAACTTCTCTGTTCTGTCTTTAAATCCGAACTCTTAAAGAGCTTCCTGCTTTTGTTATTTAACCTAGTACTTGATTGTATTCAATTCAATTCCGTAAGTATTTATAAAGTACCTACTATGTGCCAGGTACTCCCTGGCATATTCCCAAGATGCTAAGCTCTTGGGAAACAAAAGCAGCAGTGGATAGAACCCTGGACCTGAGTCAAGAGGAGCTGACACTTCCTACTGTCTCAATTTACTCATCCATAAAATGAGGATAGTAATTGTACCTCCAATCCTGGAGTTATTGTGAAGATAAAATGAAATAATATTTGTAAAGTGCTTTGTAAACTTTAAAGCATTATATCAGTGCTTGCTAATGTTATTATATGAAGATAGCAATAAAAGCAAACAGAACTGAACACGGTCCTCCGAATTCCTATCTGTCTGTCCATCTATCTACCATAAAGCACTGGATATAAAATAAATATCCAGTAATTCTAATTTATCCAGAATGGTCAGGAAATATGAGAATGTGGTTAATTGAATATTCTGGTTAACTGAGGGTCATCTTCTATAGCTTATGTTGAACATTGATTTTTTTCTAAATAATAAGAAGACAAGAAAATATGCAACATTAAAACTGGATCAAGAAGGGGAAGTTATGTAGGGCAGTGGATAGAATGCCAGGCCTGGAGTCAGGAAGAAAGATCTGAGTTAAAATTTGGTCTCAGAAACTTACTAGCTGTGTGACCTTGGGCAAGTCAGCTTCTTCATCTGTTCATCGTTGTTGGTCTTTTGTTCTCAAAGAGGACCAGGACCTCAGGAAGACAATGCCATGATTTGCAAGTGAATCGGATTTAAGCGAGGGAAGACTGTGCAAAGTCACCAGCCTCATCTTCTCCTTTGGAGTCATCTGGGCAAGATTTCTTTTATAAGGACCATACCTTAAATAAACTCAAATCACTCTGGCTCTCAAATTGGCCTACAATAGATCCCAACCCATGCTTCATCTGTAAAATGGGAATAATAGCTGAAGGCCATCCATATTTGTTCATTCTGTGTGTTTCTTTCTCTTAGCAAATCTCTATTGAGGTTCTACTGGTGATTCCATGTTATCTTTAAAACACATACAAGTTTGTGTGATTTCCCAAAAGCAATCTAACTCATCCTCCTCCTCTTATTTAATCCTGTACCCAACTCTTCTCCAATAACAGTTTCTGTTCAAGATGTAGGCATTGGATTGCTCATACAACCACATCTTAAATCTGGGTAGTGGTATCCTTTATGGATTTGATTTTTTTCTTGTGTTTCTCAAATCTGACTTCTGATTTTTACTTATTCCTATGAGAAGTTCTCTAACTTCTCTGGGCCTCAGTTTCCTCATCTCTAAAATGAGGGACTTGAACTAGATGGTCCCTGAGGTCCTTTCTATCTATAGATCTATACTACCATTATCTTGTACTTGCTGTGCCTTTCAATCAGTTATGTGAAAACCTGCCCATATGGTTTTCATATTGTCATCAAGGATTTTGTCTCTAGATAAAGGCAATTCTTGTAAATAATTTTTTTAGTATAGACCTGTGATTTCATTGGGATAGGATTGTTTAGCCATTTCAGTTGTGTATAAGTCTTTGTGAGCCCATTTGGGGTTTTCTTGGCAAAATACTGCCATTTCCTTCTCCAGATCACTGTATTGATGAAGAATTGAGGCAAAAAGGGTTAAGTGACTTACCTAGGGTCACACAACTGGTAAGCGTCTGAGGCAAGATTTGAACTTAGGAAGATGACTCTTCCTGACTTCAGACTCGGCCCTCTATCCATTGTGCCACCTTAATTGCCCCATTAGTATAGAATACTCCTTTAATAAAAATTCTGTTGGGTGTTTTTCAATTCTCTTAATTTACTTTCTTAAAATATTTTTTATTTTGAATGTAATCGTAAAAATATAAGCATTTCTATATTTCCATATAGATGGATAAGCATTCATTAAACGCTTACTAGGTAGTAGGTATAAGACTAAGTGCTGATTATACATATGCAAGTAAGCAAGACTGTCTTTGTCCTTAAAGAGGTTATATTCTCATGGGGGAAACAACACAAACAGAGTACTAGAAAATAGAGATGGTGGTAGTCGGAGGGTTACTGTGGTGGCATTGTGACAGGTGAGAAGGAGGTAGCATCAGAAAACTCAAAAAGAGGACTCCACATGAAACTGTATATTGCTGCTTTATATTGCTTACTTAAAAAAAGTATATGTTGAGTGTGGAGCCAAGATGGCAGAGTAGAAGGACAGACCTGTTGCTCTCCCCCCATACCTGTAAAAAATGACTCTAAACAAACTCTTGAGCAGCAGAAGCCACAAAACGACCAAGTGAAAGAGATTTCCAGCCTGAGACATCCTGGAACACCGACAGGAAAGGTCTATTGCACTGGTCTCAGAGCAGAGTGTAGACCAGCTTTGACTATGCCATGTGGTATGGACAGGACTTGAGCAGGTCTCAGGCAGGGAATCACAAGTAGCAGCTGTAGTTCAGAGATTTCTCAACCCCAAAATGCCAAAGACAGCTTTAAAGGTCAGTAATAAAGCTCTTTCGCCTGCATAAGAAGGGAGCAGGTCTGGACTTGGCCCCAGGGCAGTGACAGCCACTTCTGTACAGTGTCCATTTTTGGAGCCCTTGGACTAAATATCCTGGGAAACTGACCAGTTGTTCTAGATCTCAGCCCTGAGTGGTGTTCCTGGGGTGAGGAGGAATATTGGCCTGGTGGAGGATCTGGAGAGGAAATTCTACTCACAGATCCTGGGCAGAAAAGCTTGTGATTGTTTTCAGACCAGAGTGCAGGCCAGGAGAGGAGTAAACTCCTCTCCCTTGATTGTACCATCTTGGAAGAACTTAGAACTTATAGGTTCCTAGAGTCTACCCTCCACTTGACAAAGGACTCAAAAGTCAAGTAACTGGCTGGGGAAATGCCCAAAAAAGGGAAAAGAAGATTATAGAAGGTTACTTTCTTGGTGAACAGGTATTTTCTTCCATCCTTTCAGATGAGGAAGAACAAGGCATACCATCAGAGGAAGATATAAAAGTCAAGGTTTCTACATCCAAAACTTCCAAAATAAATATGCAATGGTCTCAGGCTATGGAAGAGCTCAAAAGGCATTTTGAAAATCAAGTAAGAGAGGTGGAGGAAAATTGGGAAGAGAAATGAAAGCGATGCAAGAGAATCACAAAAAGTGAGTCAACAGCTTGCTCAAGGAGACCCCAAAAATTGCTGAAGAAAATAACACCTTTAAAAATAGACTAACCCAAATAGTAAAAGAGGTCCAAAAAAAACAATCAGGAGAAGAATGTTTTAAAAAGCAGAATTACTCAAATGGAAAAGGAGGTTCAAAAGCTCACTGAAGAAAATAGTTCTTTAGAAATTAGGATGAAGCAGATGGAAGCTAATGACTTTATGAGAAACCAAGAAATTACATAACAAAATCAAAAGAATGAAAAAATAGAAGACAATGTGAAATATGTCACTGGAAAAACAATTGACCTGGAAAATACATGCAGGAGAGACAATTTAAAAATTATGCAACTACCTGAAAGTCATGATCCAAAAAAGAGTCTAGATACCATCTTTCATGAAATTATCAAGGAAAACTGCCCTGATATTCTAGAAACAGAGGGTAAAATAAATATTGAAAGAATTCATTGATCACTTCCTGAAAGAGATCCGAAAAGAAAAACTCCCAGGAATGTTGTAGCCAAATTCCAGCATTTCCAGGACAAGGAGAAAATATTGCAAGCAGTCAGAAAGAAACAATTTGAGTATTGTGGAAATACAATCAGGATAACACAAGATCTAGCAGCTTCTACATTAAGGGATCAAAGGACTTGGAATATGATATTCCAGAAGTCAAAGGAACTAGGATCAAAACCAAGAATCACCTACCCAGAAAACTGAGTGTAATACTTCAGAGGAAAAAAATGGTCATTCAATGAAATAGAGGACTTTCAAGTATTCCTGATGAAAAGACCAGAGATGTATAGAAAATTTGACTTTCAAACACAAGAATCAAGAAAAGCATGAAAAGGTAAACAAGAAAGAGAAATCATAAGGGAGTGATTAAAGTTGAACTGTTTACATTCCTATGTGGAAAGATAATATTTGTAACTCTTGAAACTTTTCTCAGTATTTGGGGAGTTGGAGGGATTGTATACATACATGTACACATACACATACATATATAGACAGAAGGCACAGGCTGAGTTGAATAGGAAGGGATGATATCTAAAAAAATAAAATTAAGGTGTGAGAGAGGAATATATTGGGAGGAGAAAGGGAGAAATGCAATGGGGAAAATTATTTCTCATAAAAGAAGCAAGAAAAAGCTTTTTCAACGGAGGGGAAAAGGGGGGAGATAAGAAGGAAAAAGTGAAGTTTACTGTCATCACATTTGGCTTAAGGAGGGAATGACATACTCACTCAATTTGGTATGAAAATCTATCTTACACTACAGAGAAGTAGGGGAGAAGGGGGTAAGTGGAGTGTAGGGGGATGATAGAAGGTAGGGCAAATGGGAGGAGGGAGTATTTAGAAGGAAATACTTTTGAGGAGGGTCAAGGTCAAAAGAGATAATAGAATAAATGGAGGGCAGGATAGGATGGAGGGAAACATAGTCTTTCACAACATGACTATTATGAAAGTCTTTTGCATAACTACACATGTATAGCCTATATTGAATTGCCTGCCTTCTCAGCGGGGATGGGTGGGGAGGGAGAAAGGGAGAGAAGTTGGAACTGAAAGTTTTAGGAATGAATCTTGAGAATTGTTTTTGCATGCAACTGGGAGATAATAAATACAGACAAGAGAGTACAGAAATCTATCTTGCCCTACAAGAAAATAGAGAAGATGGGAATAAGGGAAGGGAGGGGTGTGATAGAAGGGAGGGCAGATTGGTGGAAGGCGAAATAAGAATGCATGGTGCCTTGGGGTGGTGGAGGGGAAAATGAGGAGAAAATTTGGAACTCAAAATCTTGTGGAAATGAAAGTTTAAAACTAAAAAACTAAATAAATAAATAAAGTATATGTTAACACCCATGTATGTAACTTTTAAAACTATACTGTCTGTGGTTCTTTCTGAAATCTGTTTATTTGCTTCTGTGCATTTTTGGAAATGTTTCATTGACTTTCCCTTTTGGGAGGCATCCCTATTGCTAACTCCCCCTCTTGACCAACTCCCATCTCCCCATCAAATACTGAGGGAAAAAAATTATTGTAACACATAAACAAAATAAACCTACGAAGTGGCTATGACCAAAATGTATATCCCTTTCTGCACCTTGAGTCCAGCACCTCTCTGCCAGGTGGTAGCTAATGGGTTTCATCATAGGTCCATAGGACACATCATTGGTCACTGCATTGATCAGAGCTCTTCAGTTTTTCAAAGTTCTTGGTCTTTAAAATGTTTCTGTTATTGTAAATATTAGTTTCCTGATTCTGCTCACTTCACTCAGTGTCAGTTCTTTTACCTAAGATTCCATGATATCTACTCTTTTCAATTTCTTACTTAATATTCCATTACATTCATATGCCACAAATTGTTCAGCCATGTTTCAACTGATAGCTCCTTAGTTTCTTATTTTTTGTTTTTTCTTTTAATTTTTCCCTTCCGGATCATGAAGTTTGTTTTCTTTTCTTCTTTCCTGGGTGTTAGCCTCCATCTTACTCTACCCAAATATCCACTTATTTCTTTATCGAGTTACAGTATTTCTACACCGATGTCTTTGGTTTCACTCCTTCTTCTCTTATTTCAGAGAAGTGAGTTTCCTCAAATGCCCTAACTCTTCCTCCATATTTGTGTAGTCTTCTTTTCACATACACCCCTTATGAGAAATGGCAAGTTACATTTCCTTCTTCCTCCTTTCTACTCGTTTATGCCTTTTACCCTCCCTTTTCTTTCTTCTCTTTAAGCCCTCAGAACAGATCCAATCCATGTCCCACTTCTCCAGCTTTTTAGTGTGTGTTTTTAAAAATTTTTCTCTGTCAATATACTTTGAAGGCATTAAAGTTCTGAAGGGATATTTGTTTCTTCTACTTCTATTAGAATGTTAGCAGTATATAATCACATAGTTCTTTCCAATTGTTCAAATAAATTTACCTTTCTAGGTTTTTCTTGACTCTTGTATATGTATTTCAGAGTTTCTACTCAGTCACGATCCCTTTATCAGAATGCTTGAAAGTCTTCTAGTCTGTAGAATTATATTCAGTTTTGCAGGGTAAAAAGCATGCCTAGTTATAAGCCTAGGTCCTTTGTCTTTTAGAATACTATGTTCCAAAGTCCCCTCATTTGTGGTACAAGGTCTCAGGTCCTGTATAATCCTGATTGTGGTTCCTTTGTGCGTGAACTGCTTCTTTCTGGTTGCTTATATTAGTTTTTATTTGTTGTGGAAGGTCTAGATTTTGGCTATTTGGCTAAAGGACTTTTCCTTTTTAGTTTTCTTTCAGGAGGTGATTAGTGGAATCTTTCTATCTTACTCTTTGGTTTTAATAGATTTGGGCAGTTTTTATTTATGATTTCTTACAGTATCCTGGTTACTATTAATATGGTTTTCAGGAAGTCACTGAGTTCTAAATACTTTCTCTTTGACCTGTTTTCAAAGTAAGTTTTAAAAAATATATCAGCTATCTTACTTTTTTTTCAGTATTTTGATTTTGTTCTGTCATTTCTTGTTTTCTCATAGTGTCATTGACTTCTATTGGGCATAGTCCAGTTTTCAGGAAATCTGTTACTTTGCTAAGTTTCATCACTTTTTCTTCTAAGTTAGTTTTTCTCCTAATTCTTTCCTTCAAAGCTTTTATTTAAGTTTTTAAAAAAATTCTTGCTTCATTTCTTCTAGGTATTTATGTAATCTTTGTGGGAAATCTGTTTTCCTTTGAACTTCTGTTTGCATTGTTTCAGGGTTACTAGCTTTCCTTTGGGGGATCTCTAGATCTACAATAATCTTGGTTAGTGTTTGTCTCAAGCTTTAATTCCCTAACTGAAGCTTTATGTCAGGGCCAGGCTCTATTCCCTGCTGTACTTTTGGATGGAGTCATTGACTATGCATGGTCTCACCCCAAGGCCTTTGGGTTCCTGCACTGATCTTCACCTCCAAGGGTTAGGCCCTCCTGAATCTTTGAGGTTTGGAGCACTGGATATCTAGGGTCCTCTTTGCTGTCTTAGGACAGTGTTAGTAGCCTCAAAGCCCTTGAGTGACTGGGATATTTTGTTATGAACACTAGTTGTACTGATCACTTCTGTTCTATCCAAGTTTCTTACGCTGTGACTTTCTGACCACCATGGACCTTTCCTTGGGGAGCCCTCTACTCTTGATGTTTCCAGACGAACAACCTTCCAGGATACATGTGTTTCTGTCCTACAGCTGATCAGTCCAAAAGGCTGGACTTTTCTTTGAAATATTTTTCTTGAGATATTAGAATTGTGATTATAATAGCTCATATTTCTCTAGCTCTTTAAGATTTACAAAGCACATTTCTCACCTTGTAAAGTAGACTGCATGAAGTATAGTTTTATACATTAGATTATAGATTATATAGATTACAGATTATATAATCCAACTCCTTCATTTCTCAGATGAGAAAATTGAGACCCAAAAAGAGGTAAAGGACACAGAGCTATTAGTGACACAATTGAGACTAGAACTTAGTTCCCATCTATTTAGGGTCTTGTTTCTAGTTCAAATATCCACTTCATCTAATCAACCCCATTCTTCTAAGCCTTCTCATAAACTGTACGATGTACCATGTACATAAACTGTACTATTCTTTCCTCCCTTCCTCCCTTCCTCCCTCCCTCCCTTCCTTCCTTCCTTCTTCTTCTTCCTTCCTTCCTTCCTTCCTTCCTTCCTTCCTTCCTTCCTTCCTTCCTTCCTTCCTTCCTTCCTCCCTTCCTTCCTTCCTCCCTCCCTTCCTTCCTTCCTTCCTTCCTTCCTTCCTTCCTTCCTCCCTTCCTCCCTTCCTTCCTTCATCCCTTCCTCCCTTCCTCCCTTCCTCCCTCCCTCCCTCCCTCCCTTTCTTCCTTCCTTCCTTCCTTCCTTCCTTCCTTCCTTCCTTCCTTCCTTCCTTCCTTCCTTCCTTCCTTCCTTCCTTCCTTCCTTCCTTCTTCCCTTCCCATCCGTCTATGTTGGCATTTATGTCCATCTGTCTCTCTCTTCTTTTCCAACTCTTCACTCAGTTTCTGACCCTTTCTCTCTCTTTCTCCGTCTCTGTTTCTTACCTTCTCAACCTCTTTTAGTATTCTTTATCTGCCTTCCTTGTCTTCTTCTTCCTCCTCTCTCCATCACCTTCTCTTTTTTCTTCTGCATCTCTTTCACTTTCCCTCCCTTGATGATGGTTTCCCTCCCTCCCTCTCAGTCTCACTTCCTGCTGCTGCTCTCTTTAATTACCATCTCAAAGGTAATTGCTGACGGATCATTAACGGCTCTGAATAAACAAGGGGCTTTTCAGAGTGATTCTATGTGAACACAAAGACTTTCATCATGCAGCTCCTGGTCCTCCTACCCCAGAGCTCAGCCTCCCATGTCCTGGTCCCAGGGCACTTAGGGACACTGATGTCTCTCGTTTTCGAGATAGAAGGTGCCTGACCTTGTAGCTACTCTGAAATAGCTCTGAAGCTTTCCTTCTTCTTCATCATCTTGCCAATATAGCTCATCTAGCCTAGGGCCAGCATTGAGAGGACCCGGCTCAGGCTTGCTTGAGACAAACCTGAGAACTAGGCTATATGTGTCTTTCATGTCCTAATGTCCTGTTTCTTGGCTGACTTCTCTGCCCAATGCTCCAGATCCTTTTTCCCCTTCCTCACTCTTCTTATCTCTCATTCCTTTCTGTTTCTTTTTCTTTTTCAGACTCACTGTGGGGAGATGGAGAGGAGGATATGAGTCCTCATCTTCCCAGACAGAGTTCCCTTTTTCCTGTCTCCTTCCCCCATCCAAGTCTATCTCCTGTCTTCTACTTCCTTAGGAAATGAATACAAGAATCCTTGGTGACTCATAGTAACACAGTGTGTTACAACTGATAATACACTTGAATCTTGACTTCAAGAGACCCAAGACCTCCATCCCAAGGAGATGATTACCACTTGTTAATTTCAGGCAATGTGTCAATGTGGTAGAAGAATTCTGGTGGACCTTCTCACAACTCTTCTTATATCTTTTTATTTAGGTGGCTACCTACTCCAGCTACGTATGAGGCCCGTTCAAGTGTCAGAGGCTAATTACAACCCCCACTTAGAGACAAGTGAATTGCTGGCTGATAGAGAGGAAAAGTTATTTCCTAAGAATGGGTAGGAGAAAATATAGTAGGAGGTAGTGAGGCAATAGTGTGGGACTAGGGTTAGGTAACTAGATTATCACTTGTCTGATTTTGGCTATTGCTTCGTTTACTGATACGTCGATTCATCAATTCATTCAATAAACATTTACTGAAATAGCAAGGAATCCTGAGAGAGGCAGGAAGTAGCATGTGCCAGGAAATTCAAACCACTACAATCACCTTGACCACCACCTCCCCTCAGACCCTGGTGAAGATAGATCAGAATCCTGAGATCTAGAGTCCCTGGAATAGTGGTATCCCACTCTCTCAGGCCACCATCCCTGCTTCCAGTCTGCCTTGCCCCACACCATTATGGAGGGAGTACTTCTTGTGGAGAACCACAGTGGATTATATAAAACCTGAGAGCTTCTATCACAAATGAGAGGGGATTTTGGAATATGGTATTCTAAAAGAATTCCAGGCTTACAACACAAAACTCTGACTGACTGCCACCACTGGGCAGGTAAGCCTGGAATTCAAAGTGCCCCACAGATCACAGGCCCTGTTTCCAGCCCAACCATCATCAGAGGAGCAGCCAGGTAACTGGCTTCACTCTTTCACTCCTCAGCAGCCATGCACACCTAAGACCTAGAAAAGGATCTGTCTTCACCGAAGTTTTTGGCACTGTTAGATGGTTCAACTTCAGACACGGATGTAGGTTTATACATGAAAATAACATTAAAGAAGATACATTTCCACCTGCTTGGCAGAGGGTCCTGGACCTTTCCAAATGCTTTGCAGATGAAGCCTCCTATATAAGCTGCTTACCCCACTAGAATGTAAGTTCCATAAGAACAAGGACTGTCCTGCTTTTTTCATTTGTATCTCCAAAATTTATTCAATGCTTGTTCATTTATTCATTTATTAATTCATTCACTCATTAGACTACATACTTCCCCTCATAGACATACAAAGATAAAGATATGATTCATCATCCTTAACAAAGCTTTTAGTATAGAGAGATAGTATAGTATAAACAAAATACAGTATAAATAAAGTTTGGTATAAATGAGAAATTAGGACATATACCTATGAAGTCTTATAAAAGTCTCAAACTCTATGTCCATTCCTTTTCACTGACTGTTTCCCATGTCTGGAATACTTTGTCCCCTCAGCCCTGGCTCTTAACTTTCCTGACTTTTTTTTAAGACAGCTCAAATCCTACCTTTTCAGGATGCCTTTTCTACCTTCCACAGTCTCCCCCACCTGCTTCCCTTTAAGACTATCTTCTATCTAATCTCTATATATCTTGTATGTCTAGGCTTACTTAGAAGTTGTCTGTCTCATTAGGATGTTAGAACGAGAAGTCCTTCAGGGCAGTGACAGTGTTTTTGCCTTTCTTTAATGCCCTCAGCACTGAGGACAGTTCCTGGCACATGACATCTTCATTTTTAAGAAGGGCAGTGACATCACAGTATGATGTCCTGACTCAAGCATGAATTGGATTTAAGCAAGGCAGTTACACAGTCATTAGCTTCACTATTCCAGAGTCACCAAAGTCCAGTGGCAAGAGAAAAGTCAAGATAGTTTGTGATAGTCCTGGATGCATTGAAGGATCCTGGGGTTTTTGATGTTTGACCAAACTAACTGCTCCATAGTGCCGCCTGCTTCAGCCTTCTTTGTGGCCATTGGAGCAAATTGTTCTCATCTCTCCATTCCACTGAAGGAAGTTTTCACACACTTGGGGTAACTCGCCAGGGGGTTTGAGGTTTGGCCTTTACCCTTAACCTGGTTTAGCCCATCTGCCAAGATGGTTTACAGAGCTAAGGCTGCTGTTCATGTTATAGCTTCTTGGAGCCACAGGTGAGATTTGGGAAAGGTAGATATGAAAGGCAGATGAGCAGCCCTAAAGGGCTTGGCCAGCCCTCACACCAGAGGTGCTAGACCTTCCTGAGCACCCCATATACCCTATAGTGCTTATTAATGCTTGGTGACTTACTTATTGATTTTCTTGGTCTCAGATTCCTTACCTGTCAAAGGAGAGGGTTGGACTGGTAACCTCAAGGGTCCCTTCTAATCCTAAAATTCTATCATCTATAAAAGATGATACAAGGTTACCTGTGCTAAGTGCTAAATGAGTAGTACAGACAGTGAGTACTATGGGAAAAAGAAGAGCTTAGCATAGATGGGGGGGATCAGGAAAGGCTTCTTAGGGCAGGTGTGATTTTCAGAATGGGTAATACTTTCAAATGCAGAGAGGAAGGAGGAAGGCCTTTCTAGGTAAGAGAATTAAGGCTTGGACGTGAAAATCTGTCCTGGATTTTGGAGGGCAGTGGTGTGTAAGCCAGGTTAGCTGGAATGGAGGCTTTCATTGAAGATACCGGGGCAAAAGGTTAAATGATTCTCAGATACTTTGTAGCTATGTGACTTTGGACAAATCAATGAACTTTTCTCTGACTCAGGTTCCTTATCTGTAAAATGGAGATAATCATAGCACCCCATTTGTGAAGGTCCAATGAGATAAGATGTAAAGATCTGAGTATAATTAAAGAGCTATGTAGGACAAAGGTAGGAAAGAAACTGACTCAAGTTATAGAGGCCACACAATACTTATGGGCGGCTGAGTGGTTCAGTGGAGAGCGCACAGGGTCTGGAGTCAGGGAGACTCATCTTCCTGAATTCAAGTCTAGCCTCAGACACTTCCTAGCTGCGTGACCCTGGGTAAGTCACTTCACCCTGTTTGCCTCAGTTTCTTCATCTATAAAATGAGCTGGAGAAGAAAATGGTGAACCTTTCCAGTATCTGCCAAGAAAACCCCAAATGGGTCATGACTGAAAAATAACACAACAAAAACAATAATAGGGAGTTAGGATGAATAATTTGGGCTGGTATACTAAGCCTTGACCCCACGATGGGTGAAAGGGGCTAGGGTCAATGCTCACCACCCTTAGAGGCACTGTTTAGGGAGATGCTAGGAAGCATGGTTTACATTCACTCTCAACCACTCAGGGAAGACTTTAATAAACACAGAAGATGCCTTAAAGTATGTGAAGGGCTGTCGTGCAATGGGGCAAATCATCTCTTATAAAAGAGGCAAGAAAAAGCTGTTTCAGAGGAGGGGAAAAGGGGGGAGGTGAGAGGGCAAATGAAGCTTACTGTCACATTTTCCTTAAGGAGTGAATAACATGCTCACTCAATTTCGTATGGAAATCTATCTTACACTTCTGGAAAGTAGGGGAGAAAGGGATAAGTGGGGGTTGGGGGAATGATAGAAGGGAGGGCAAATGGGAGGAGGGAGTAATTAGAAGTAAACACTTTTGGGGAGGGTCAAGGTCAAAAGAGACAATAGAATAAGTAGGGGGCAGGATAGGATGGAGGGAGATATGGTTAATCTTTCACAACATGACTTTTATGGAAGTCTTTTGCATAACTACACATATATAGCCTATATGGAATTGCTTGCCTTCTCAGTGGGCATAGATGGGGAGGGAGGAAGGGAGAGCAGCTGGAAATCAAAGTTTTAGGAATGAATGTTGAAAATTGTTTTTGCATGCAACTGGGAAATAAGAAATACAAGTAATGGGGTATAGAAATCTATCTTGCCCTACAAGAAAAGAGAGAAGATGGGAATAAGGGAAGGGAGGGGTGTGATAGAAGGCAAGGTAGATTAGAGGAAAGGGTAATCAGAATGCATGATGTCTTGGGGTGGGGGGAGGGGAGAGATGGAGAGAAAATTTGGAACTCAAAATCTTGTGGAAATAAATGTTGAAAACTAAAAATAAATAACTCAGAAAAAATAAAAATACACATAGATCACATTTCTCCCTCCCTCTTTCCTTTCCTTCCTTCTCCCAACTAAAAAAAAAATACCAAAACCTTTGTAAAAAATATGTACTAATAAAATAAATTCTCACATTGACAATGTCCAAACATGTTTGTCTCTTTCTGCAACTGGAGTCCATCCTCTCTCCTTGGAGAGGTAGGAGAACCATGCTTCATTATTGACCCTCTGGAATTAAAGTTGGTCATTGCATTGATCAAAGTTCTTAAGTCTTTCAAAGTTGTTTATATCTATAATATTGTTCTTGTAAACATTACTTTCCTGGTTCTATTGGCTTGACTCTGCATCAGTTAATACAAGTCTTCCCAAGTTTCTCTGAAACTATCCCTGTTGTCATGTGGCACAATAGAATTCCATTTCATTCAGATACCAGTTTGTTTAGTCATTCTCCAAATATTAGACAATTCTTTAGTTTCCATATCTTTGCCACCACTGAGCTGATATAAATATATTTGCATATATAGGCCTTTTTCCTCCTTCTTTAGGATGTAGGCCTACTAATAGTATCATTAGATTGAAATGTATGTAGTTTAATAACTTTTGGGGTATGGTTCCAAATTTTTTCCAGAATGGCTGAACAGTTCAACCAACAATTCATTGATGTGCCTATTTTCCTGCAGCTTCTCCAATATTTGCCATTTTCCTTTTTCAGGAAGTATATCTTACTAGGGTCAAGGGGAAGAAACAACGAGTTTGCTTTATATGTGGGCAGGAATTGCTCACTAGGAAAACTGATGAATCACAATGGTTTACCTATACTCTTGCCATCCCCCTTGCCCTGTGTCAGGGTCCATCTTGTTAAATTTTCAGTGTAAACACCTTAGAAATCAGCAAATGCTACAAATCAGCACTGGATTTATTGTTCTGTTGACTGTCCAGACTTAATAAAATGTTAATAATGCAGAATTAAACATAAAAGTATGGCACGGAATAATTTTTTTTGGGAAGTTGACTGTCTGACATCTACCAGCATACTCTTGCCTGTGACCCTTTTGATTTCAGGCTCCTTAATCAAGGAGTTTGTCTCTCAGTTCTCTAAACCATTCTCTAAGACTATAACTTACAAAGAGAGTGAGTACCACCACTTATTTTCTCATTGAGGAAATCCCTATATGAATGAAATCATAAGTCTATTACCTATCCCTATCTCTATCACCCAACATAGTGCCTGGAATTTGGTAGGAGCTTAATGAATGCTTTTCAAATTAGATTGAATGGGAAAATCTGGCCAATAAATCCAGATTTCAGAATTACAGCAGGATGTCAACCGATATTCTCCCATCTTTGGAGTCCATGCCCAGGTTGAGTATCCAATTTGGCACTTCTCAGACTCTTCCAACCATATTCTACTTCCTTTTCTGAAATAGGTCGTGGATACCAATCTCATTGGATTGTAGATTTAGACAGGGAAGGGAACCTTGGAAGGCATGTAGTCCAATTCTTCTCTTTTTGCATGAGGAAATGGAGGTCAAAAGATGCTAGGTAACTGACATACATGGTATCAGTGGCAGAGCTGGAAATTGAACCCAAATCCTTGAATTCCAAATCCAGTGTGAAATCCATTCTCTGTACTTTGTCCCTGATCTGCTTCCATCTTAGGGCATAGTTTGCTTTATGGTGTTGGAGCCCAGATCCATGAAGATGGCTCATTTTCATACTGTTCTTTGTTCCACTATTTGTTAGGAAAATCTTCCAGAGTTTGTAAGCAGATTCTGTGTTTTTGAAGCAGGAATGCTCCATCATAGAATGAGGCAGGAACGTCTTTTACTGAGGCACATCCTAACCTGTATATGCGTACATGTGCAACCTGAGTCACAAGTCTATTGGTATGGGAGTCTCCTCGTTGGTGGAGCTAAGCGCTCCATCTGAGTGAGGGTCAGGATTGACTTGGCAAGAGCAGAAGAGAGGAGATGACCATGCTCTTCAAGTCTTTTCAGTCTCTTTAGGTTCTGCAGACATGTAGGGAGTTCTGGTTTCCAGCTTTGAGAAGATGGATAGTGCCAACCCTACTTCAGGTTGCTGAAGGGAAAATAAGACTTTGGGAAGAAGCTGAAATGAGAGGAGCTGGCATCCTCCATCATGGCCCTATCCCAGCTTGCTACCCTAGAGACTTCAGGAAAGTTCCCCTTGGGTGAGATTTGAGACTCTCTCTTGGTTGAGCTGTTGCCTCATTCCTAATGGGACAGCTCCTTCACTCTGCAAGGTCTGGCGTGTATTCTCATATGGATGCCTTCACTGATTATTGTTTTTCTTATCAGCTTGAACAAATGGTTTCCTTTGCTATTTGCTACATGTGTTCATTATGGAACTGGTATTTGGTGGGAAGGGAGTTAAACCTTGGATATAAAATTGGGGTCCTGCTCCTTTCCCCATTAATGTAACTGAGATTAGAAGTTTAGCTTGAACCTGAAATTCACATTGCCAAGGCTAATAATATTTAAGATGAATAGATGTAATTGGTATCCCTTCTCTCAGAGGAGAGCAGAAAGGCCAAGTTTCTTGCCCTAACCTCTTGCTTTGTCTCCTGGTGGAAATTAAAGTCTCCATTGGACAAGGGTTGGGAGAAGAAGAGTCTTGAGATGTCTATTCTACCTTCCTTCAATCCATGCAATGATACTCCCATGTTACATGGGGCGGGGGAGACGCCCTTGTTACATACGATTTTGTAGATCAGTCTTAGGGACTACCCTGAGACACCTAGAGGTTCAGGGGCAAGACCATAAATTTAGAACTGGAGGGTTATCTACCCTTTTCCCTCACTCTACAAATGAGGAAACTAAGACACTGGAAAGTTATTAAGTTTCTTATTCAAAGTCATACAGCTAGTACCTGGTAGGATTTGAACCCAGGGCCTCTGACTCTAAAGTTCCACTTAGGCTTCTTAACTCTGTGCTCAGAACTCTAGCCACTATGCTGTGTTGCCTCTATGGACTCATCATCCTTGACATTTTTCCACTTAGGTAACAAATCTCCCTTCCATCCATGGATGTGTGGATAAATGTTTAACAACCAGCTCTCTGGAGAAAGAAGGTAGGCAGGACACACTTTTAAGTTTAACCTGCATGATTACATTTTCTCCATCACTTCGTAAATCTAGACAATCAACAGAACAATAAATCAGTCCCTGATTGGTAGTGTTTGCCAATTTCTGAAGTGTAAATGCTCACATTGAAAATTTAACAATCAGTTTTCTCACTGGCTCCCACACACTCCCCTGCTGCAATCCCTCCTCAAATATACATGAAACTTCCTTAGTTGATAACTGAGGAAAATGAAACATAGACAGGAACCTAGGTCCTCTGATTTTTGATTGTTTCTACTATATCATGCTGCTTCCCATTATAATAGTATATGTTTGTCATTTATTATGAGATAGTGTAGGTTACTCAAAAGACTTCTAGATCAGAAGTCAAAAGACCTGGATTCAAGTCCCAGCTCTTCCATTTACTAGTTAAGTAACAACAGACAAGTCACTTACCCCTTCTGGTCTTCAGTTTATTCATCCGTAAAATGGAAGTCTAAATATTTGCGATCTTCTGCTTCACAAGGTTCTTGAGAGGAAAGCACATCGTAAACCTTAAAGCACTATATAAATGTGAGCTGTTATTATAATTTTAGACTTGTCCCAGGGGCCTCCTGGGAGAGGAAAGACCCAGGGAGGGGCTCTCCAGATGGGAAGGCAAGGGAAATGAGTAGGATAGGATGAAGGGCTGCACGAAGACTATAGCTCCAGTGAGTTCCCCCACTGTCATTCTGGAGGTGTTAATATAATTCATATCAGAAGAGTTAGTGGGTTGAAAATGAATTGGAGAAATCAATCCAGAGGGTATAAATGAATTAGCATGTAAATGAGGACACTTGCTCGACATAGTTTAATACCGCCTGCAGCTGTAAATAATTCCAGGGATGGCAGCAAAAGCTGCAAACAACTTCATTTGGGCACTCCTCCCCACACTTTCTAGGCACCTGCAGCCCCTTCTGGCCAGGCCCCCTTTGAGGAGAGATGGGCATTCAAGGGATGGGAAGGATTTTAAAGGAACCTGATTCTCTCAACCACAAGCTGCCTGCCTCATGGACCTCAACAAGTGCTGAATGGAAAAGTAACAGGGAGGGAGGCAGATAGAGCTGTGTATGTCCTGAATGGAAAAGAGAACGCCACGGGGGAAGTTAGGAAGAGGGTAGCAGACTGGGCAGGACCAAGAGGGAGGACTGGTCAGTACAGGTCAAGGCTCCCACCCATTCAGAAAGGGGTAACTGGGGGGTTGGAGGTGGGCAGGGTTCTGATATCTTCACCACCACCATCACTATCTTGTGAAAAATGTTTTACTACTATCTTTTATTTTTAGATCACAGTTAGTTCTCAATATACCACTTCCCCTGCATTGAATTCTACCCTTCTAACAAAGAAAAATAGTTAAGCAAAACTGACTGAATAATTATCAAAATGTATGCCATATTCTGTACCTATAATCCCCTACTTCTCTACCAAAAGAAAAGTATATTTATTTTATCATTTGTTCTTTGGTCCAAGGTTATCATTACAATTAATCTGAAATCAAATACCTTTTAGCATTATTTTCATTGACATTATTGTAGTATATGTGCACATTTATACATATATGTGTGCATATATATACATGTGTATATACACATATATACATAGACATACATAGACACACATATACACACATATGTGTATGTGTATATATATTATGTATTATATTATATGTATGTATACATATGATTTCCCTGGACCTGCTATTTCATTCTTCATTGTTGCATGGAAATCCTGAACTATTTCTCTAAATTCTTCATATTCTTTTGGCATTGTAATATTCCACTAATATTTCCCCAGGACCACCTGGGGAACCCCCTTCTCACAATTCATATGTGAAACCCTTCCTCCAAGACATATTGCCCCCCATTCAAAGTATTCTATAAGTCTGCACATGTTCAAAAACAGCTCAAAAGCTTGAACTGATGTGTTAGTAGTCAGCCAGATGACTAGCTTTATCACTCAATTAGTTCAAAGATAAGGTATTTATTGAAATAACATTATAAGAAAAGAAGCAATAGAACATTTCCTTCATTGACTCGGGAAGTAATATCCCATAAATACTTACTATCAATAGTGGATAGGGACAGGGAATAAGCCAGGAGGAGTGCATTTATAGGAAACTGTGTTGCCAGAGTAGACTTGTAGGGACAACTCATACCCCTAATACAACAGGGTCCCCTGTCTTCTGCTTCCTTCTAGTTTTCCCGATTGTTGCACATGACTAGGGATTGTTTCATTCTTTGAGCTTGTATCTCCAGCACATGGCTCAGTGCCTGGCACATAATGGTATATTAATAAGCACTTCAGTCATTGATGGATAGCCTGGTGGACTTGTCCACTGGCCACTGCTTTTCAGTGTGAGGCCTTATGTCCCTGAGCATTCTAGTTGCAAAGTTTTCTTTCTGTTTCTACTTTCTGACTTCAGTTAGAATCCTTTGCTGATAGGCAATCTTTTCCCCAGGAGGAAGAGTGAGGTCTCATGTCTATCTTTTTATTAAAGGATCAGAGACTTATATTACAAATGTTTTTGAAAGATAGAATCTTCACATATCCGTCCACTGGACTTAGAGAAAACCTTCTCCATATAAACGGAATTCTGTCAGTTCTCAGAGTCTCCAAAAGGAGATTTCACACCTTAGGGAGTTGTTTACAGGACACAGAGCTGCCATTCACTAGCTAGCTAGCTATGTATCTGCTAAGTTCCACTTCTTGATTGCAAGAGGTAGGGGCTTATATCAGAAGCTTCATTATAGCTTAGAGTCAGAAATTATTTGAAATTTAATGTGCAGATTAGCATTTGAACAATCAGCTTCCATATAAAGATTCTAAACTTGGGGTTCACAGAAGGGAACCATAGGTAAATTTTGGGGGAGGTACAAAGGAGGAAGGTATCTATGAACTTGAATAGGAAAAAACTTACCATTTTAATTTTCATTAACATTTTATGGAAATTTAATAATTTCCTTTAATTATTTTAAAACATTTTGAGAAGAAATCAGTAGGTTCCATCAGACTGCCATCCATAATACAATATGGTTAAGAATCCCTTATTTAAAGACAACTTTTAACATACTTTAAATATCTAACAAACTGTCCAAAGTTCTCTGTGTCTGAATTCCCTTTTTCCAGTTTTTTTTAAGCCTGAGATTTTTTTGGGGGGGTGGGGGAAGGAGTCTCCCATGCAAATTAATAGGAGAGAGAAAGGCAAGAGAATCCCAAACCTCTTTGTACCTTGGTTTCTTCATTTGTAAAATGGGGATAATGATATTTGCACTACTTCCCTCACAGGATTATGTGAGGAAAGAGTTTTGTAAATGTTAAAATGTCATATAAATGTGAGTTATTATTACCATTTCCTAGCACCATCTTGAGACATCTGTTCACTTTCTTTTCCATATCCTATCTCTGCCATTTTACCTGCTTAATTAATATGCCAGCTGGGGTGGACAACATCCTGGGTTCCTCTGTCAGGAGTAGTCAACCACACTTATTAGGCAACTATTGGGTATAGGGCAAGAGTTTAAGTATCGTTCACAGGAAAGAAATTGCCACCATTATCTTCTCTATCCATTAAACTGCTTCCGGATCCTCTGTCTTTGTTCAGTCATTCACTTGTGTCTGACTCTTCAGGACCCCATGGACCATATTGTTCATGGAGCTTTCTTGGCAAAGATAATAGAGTAGTTTGCCATTTCCTTCTCCAGTAGGTTAAGGCAAACAGAGGCTAAGTGACTTGCGCAGGGTCTCACAGGTAGAAGGTATCTAGAGCCATATGTGAACTCAGCTCTTCCTAACTCCAGGACCAGTGCACTATCCACTGAGCCAGCTAGTTGCTCCTCTGCTACCTCCCATTTATGGGTCACTTTGCAAAATGAGAATGCTAGACATGGAGTCAGAAAGATCTGAGTTCAAATCCTGCCTCCAACATTTATTAGCTGTGTGAGCATGGACACATTACCTAAACCCTCTGAGTCTCAGTACCTTTATCTGGAATAATAATAACCGAAGTACCTACTTCCCAGGGTTGTTTTCAGTATCAAATGAGTCAGGTATACAAAATACTTCACCATCATTAAAGTGCTATATAAATATCGGTTATTATTCTCCATAGCTATCATCCTGTAGAGCTGGGTAATGAGTGGATGTTAGTGGTGAAGGCCACCTCTTTTAAATCCCTTTATAACCTGGTTCCTTCCTACCTCTCTAGTCTTCTTGTACCTTACTACTTCCACTCTGGGATCCAGTCACAATGGCCCCTTTGCTGTTCTTAGAATACGACATTCCATGTCTCCATTTCAGACACTTTCACTAACTATCCTCCATGCCTGGATTGCTTTTCCTCTTCTCTGCCTCTTGGCATCCCTGATTTCCTTCAATGTCAACTAAAATCCCACCTTCTGCCAAAAGCCTGTTCTGGTGTTCCTTCATGCTAGCGCTTTCCCCTTTATGATGAATCCTATCTAAGTTTTGTTTGTACATAGCTGTTATGTGATTTCCCCCATTAGACTATAAGCTTCCCAAGTAGGGACTGTTTTCGCCTCTTTCTGAATCACCAGCACTCTGCACAGTGCCTGGCACATCATTGGCAATCACTTACTATAATAAATGTTTAGAATTGAATTGAACGTCATCTCCTCTGTTAGATTATAAGCTCCTTGAGGGCAGGGAATACTTTTTGCCTGTCCTTTTATCCCTATCCTTTAGCACAGTGCCTAGCATGTAGCACTGTTGTTCATCTATCATTTTTGAAGAGGGCCAGTGACAGCCCGAGGTGATGTCATGACTTGCACGTGAATTGGATTTAAGTGAGGAAGAATCGTGCAGTCATCAGCCTCACCCTGACTTCCAGAATCAACTGAAGTCCATTGGCAAGACAAAGGGCAAGATGAATGGCAATGGCCCAGGATGCAGGGGGCAACCTTGGCGTCTTTGATGTCTGACCGAGCTCTAAAGACTCTGCAGATTCTTTGCCTATCCACCTCCAGTGCCATTGGAACAAACTGTTCCATCTACTGTTGGTGTCCACTTGTCACTAGACTCTCACCTTGGCTCCAAGAAGCTGTAGGTATTTAACAAGTGCTTGCTGCTCGTCGTGAAGACGACTGTAATAATTTCAATAATTTTCAAAACAGCAGTAATTCTGATATCTGTGATTTGGAAAATTCTTTGCAGTTTATAAAACTGTGGATTACAGGGTTTGTTGTATTTGGAACTCAGGTGTTCTTGTTCTTTCAGTTTCCTTCATCTCTCCTATAGTCCTTGTTCCATCATGCACTTTAACATCATATATTTACCCTCTTTCCAACATTTTCACAAGCAGTACATATATAAAAAAGAAGGGACAAAGAGAGAAGGAATGAGCTAGAATCAGAGGTGAAGATCCCATGTTCGAATCTCAGCTCCATATTTACTATCTGGTATGGTTTCAGGTAAGTCATAACCATCCTGGGCCATGATCAGTGGTCCTGACTTTTGTCCTGCCACTGGACTTCAATGACTCTGGAAGAGACAGTGAGGCTGAGGACTTTGTGCAACTGTGCCTTGCTTAAATCCAGTTCACATACAAGTCAAGGTATCACCCTGTGATGTCATCGGTCCTTTTCAAAAGTGAAGCGCCAACAACACCAATCTTTCTGGGTCTTTGTTTCTTTCTTTGCAAAATGAGGGTTTGGATTCCATGATGCCACAGTAGGCAGCTAAGTGGTATAACTGGACCCAGAGTTAGGAAGATCAGTATTCAAATCTAGTCTCAGACACTTATTACCTGTGGGACTTTGGGCAAATCATTTAACTTCTGTCTGCTTCTGTTTCCCCATCTAAAAAATGGGAGAATGGTAACACTTATCTTACAGGGTTGCTATGTGGGTCAAAAGAGATAATATCTGTAAAGTGTTTTGCAAATTTTAAAGCACTATACAAAAGCTAGGTATCATTGTTATCAATCATTGCCATAGATCCTTTCAAGCTCTACCTTTATTCCTAGGATCCATTTCCCATTTTCAGGGGATTTTAGATTCTACCTCAGGGTCAGAGAATCCTGAGTAAAGAAGAGCAGTAGGATGGAGTGGAAAGAACTCTACTTATGGAGCTGGAGGAAAGGAGTTAAAAATCCCGCCATTTGCCAAATATCACCCATGTGACCTTGGGCAAGTCATTTCACCTCTATGGGTAGGATGCTTCCTCTTATACACCCCAGATCAGAGGTGTCCAAATCAGTTTTCCTCCCTACTAAGGCAGTAGTCAGATTAAAATATAATTGAGAAATGTCTAACACAATAAATAAGAATGCAATACAACATAAATGATGTTACTTTGTTGTTTTCTAAGTCCATGTGCTGCCTTCAGAGATTCATTGCTATTTTAATTTGGTATTACTGCACCAGATTACCCATAAGCTGCTTGGCAGATCTAAGCTATGATGCTTCAGCACTGACAATAGTATATAATTATATGCCAGCAAAATTGAGAATTTAAAAGAAATGGAGTATTATAAAAATCTAAATACAAAATGTAAAATAGCCAAATTATAACAACGTGAAAGAGCGTTCTTATACAATCCATTTTCAGAAAACGAAATTGAATTAACAGTAAAGGAACTGGGGAGAGGCAGGGTAGAAACTTGATCCAGATGGATTTACAGATGAATTTTATCAGATGTTTAAAGAACAATTAACACCTATGCTACAAAAAATTACTTGCAAAAATTGAGAGAGAAAACATTCTGTTGTGACTTTATGCTCAGAAGACAACCTTCCAGGGGAGAGTCTTCAAAGGATAAAACAAGGGTCTGGCCTCGTGGGCACTCCCTGGGGTTCTGGACCACTCTGATGCCTCCCATTTGGTTTCAGACAAGAACAACGAAGATAGCTGGATTTACTAGCAAGACTTTTCTTTTTAAGGAAGTAAGAACTCACCCTAGCCACCAACCCCAAGGGCTTAGTCAACCTTTAGTTCTGAGCTCCCTAGAATACAAAACCTCATAAAATCTGAGACAATAATTGATGAAGAACTCTCTCTGTTACTGTGCTGCTTCTTATCATTCTTGACACTGTCACTATTTCAATTTGCCTTGCTTTATTTTGCTTCTTATTGTCTTGAATTATATTAATCTAGGCCTTTACATCATAGATCATTTTATGTTCTTTTAAAATTTTTATTTTTTTAAATTAACAAACATTTATTTTATCCCCCTCCCAATTCTTCTACCCCCACCTCCATGCATTAAAAAATGAAGGAAAAACAAAACCCTTGGAATTGGGTGGCACATCACTTTATTAGTCCTTTGATCATGTAATTGATCAAAATTATTTTTTAAAGTAGTCTGGGTCTATAATATTGTTGTTATTGTTAAAAGTGTCTTCCTGGTTCATTTCACTTCCCTGTCAATCAGTTCATACAAGTCTTCCTAAATTTCTCTGAAATTGTTCCTTTCATGATTTCTTGTAGCTCTTGTTTGTCCTTTGTTTTTGAAGAGGACCAATAACATCGTGGCTCGAGCAAGAATTGGATTTAAGCGAAGCAGAGTTACACAGTCTTCAGCCTTGTTCTCTCTTCCAGAGTTATCGACATCCAGTGGCAGGATGAAAGTCAAAATGTCCGGCGACAGCCTAGGGATGCTGTGGATGACCTTGGCATCTTTGATGTGTTGAACCAGCTCTAGGTGCCCTATAATGCCTGCTGTAGATGTCTTCTTGACCATTGAGGCAAATCATTGTCATCTGCCCATTTGCCAGGAAGTCTTCAGGTACTTAGGGTAGATACCCCACTAAATCACTGATAGGTTTGAGACGCCTCAGTTGCCCTTAACTTGGTTTAGCCCATCTGCCAAGATGGTTTACTGGGGTGTGGCCCTGTGCGTGATACAGCTTCTTGGATCCACAGGTGAGAGTTGGATGAAAGGTGGACACCAAAGGTGGATGAACAGCCCTGAACAGGGCTCACCAAGCTCTCACAACAGAGGTACTGGACCTCCCAGAACACCCCATACTCTCTTTTCTTATTGTATACTAGTATTCCATTGCATTCTATAGTGAATGGGTAGTATACTTAATTTCCACTTCTTTGCCACCACAAAAAGAGATGCTATAAATATTTTTGTACACATGGGTCCTTTCTTTTTTCTCAGAAGATCATAGAATTCAGAGCTAAAGAAAACTTATGGCTAATTATTTGGCCCAATCCCTTCATTTTACACATGAGGAATCTGAGAGTTTTCTAGGGATGGAGGTATCTTTTCCAAGGTCACATATATAGTTAGTGGTGGGGCCAGCAATTGATCTTGTTCTTATGTCTCTAAATCCTGTGCTCTTCCTGACCCTCCCTATTTCACAGTTCTAGGCTACTGCTGGTAGAGGTGAAAGAGCACTAGAACCTGAGTTCAAATCCTGCTTCTGATAGATGCTACCTATGTGACCTTGAGTCTCAATTTCCTCATGTGTAAAATGAAGTTGTTAGACTCGGTTATATCTGTGGTCCTTTCCAATGCTATACCTATGATCCTAAGCCCTTCCTTAGCTACTGAATCACTTCATTATCCCCTAGCACCCTGAAAAGGACTCCACTGAAGGACAGCATACTCTGAAGGCCAGCATACTCTGAAGGCCCAGTTTCCTCCAACAACTGTATTCCATTGTTCCCATTCTTTCTCCTTTAGCTATGTTCCCATGTACCAACCAAAGCTGATGAGCATGAATTCTACCTCAGAGACTTACTAGCTACCTGACTCCGAGTCAAGTCATTTAACCTTTTATGGCTTCTGTTTCCTTATCTCTAAGATGAGGATGTGGTACTCAGTGATCTCTCAGGCTCCTTCCAATTCTAAATCTATGATCCTATAAGCAGGCCTGGGGATGAGCATGAGGAAAATCCTTGAACCCATCCTGGGAATCCTTACTCTATGACAGTCAGAAGCTGGAGGTGATGTTGTAGCCATCAGTGTTGGACCCAAGCTATGATGCTCCCCTCTCATTCCTGACACTGATGGATCATTCTGTTCCCTCTTTCATCAGGTTGGAGTTTCAGGTTCTGCACTAACAAGGCCTCCCAGGTGGGCTGGAAACACTGATTAAGATAGATAGAGTGAAAGCCAGTCCATTAAATTGTTAATAAAGAATATTACACACATACCTTAATCTGCAGCTAGCCTGACACTTTATAAAGTACATTAGGATGTAATCCAATTGAAACCACAATATCGAGAACATCTTATCTCATCACAAATTGAAATTATATCATATTCCTCATTTCTTAAATTAAAAAGCTAAAACCTTTTAGTTTGCTCTCATATGCTTGTGTAAAACTTAATCAGCGGCTTTAACAACATTATTTTTCAATATGGGCCATTTCTGTTCTCATTTATTTACAAGAGAGAACTTCCTGGTAGAGGAGGTGATTCAATTTGTTGGAGGATACATCAAGCACTTAAGGATCAAGTAAAGATTGATTGATTATTTATGGTGGTATCTGGCCTGCAGGAGCAAGGCTCTCCTTCCACCTAATGTGCTACTTATCCCTTCTCCATCCTTATCTATCCACATTTGGCTCCACTCCGAGCCAAGAGGCAGCAGTGTAAGAAGGAAAAGAAAGAAGGAGACCATAGTGGGCCTAGGAAGGGTGGGGATGATGAGGTTAGTTCAGGAGCACTTGGGTGCTGGGAAAACTTGGATAGATACTCAACCCACTGGGAAAATAATCAATAATCGTTTGTCAATAATCATCTACCCATCGATCAACATTTACTGAGCAAAGCTCTGGGGAGAAACCAAGAGGAATAAGTCAACATTCCTACCTCTAGGAAGTGATGGTCTACCTAGGAATACAACACATCTATGTACAAAAAAAGTAAATAGTAGCACCACAAGGCAACGTCTGATGGGACCTCCTTGAAGATGCCCCCTTTGATCCCTCCCCACCCTCCACTGTTAGTTTTCTCTCCTCATACTACCCTGTATTCATTTATCTGTGTACAAGTGTTATTCCCCTCCCCCACTACTGAGTAGAATATAAAATTCTTCAAAACACAGACTATTTTTTTGTCTTTGTGACTCCAATGCCTATCATAGTACCTTGTACACAGAGTCACTAAACTATTTGCTAAAATGAAATAAAGTATACCTCCTGACATAGAGTGGATGGACTCATGGTGCAGAAGGATACATGCAATCTTGGACATGGTCAATGGGAATTTGCTTTGCTTGACTGTGAATTTGTCTGAAGGATTTTGTTTTTCTTTTGTTTCTTTCTCAATGGCGGTGTGGGTGAGAAGGAAGGAGAGAAAATAAATAATTGTTAATTTAAAAAAATTAAGTGTACAGGAAGGAGGACCAAAATGAAGGACTTGGACAGCAGATGACTAGGAATTTGGAGGAGGAAGAAATCATGGTGGTGTGAGGTGGCCAGGGATGGCTTTATAGAAGAGATGAGATTAGAACTTGGCTTGGAAATAGATGGGACTCAAAGAGGGAGGAAAGAACAGGACAGGCAATCCAAGTGGTACAAATTTACAAAGGTGCAGACCCTGGGAAAATATAAGGTATGCATAAGGAATGCTAAGTGGCTGAGGGCAGCTAGGTGTTACAGTAGATAGAGCAGCAGTGCAGGAGTCAGGAGGACCTGAGTTCAAATCTCCTCTCAGATACTTGACACTCACTAGCTGTGTGACCTTGGGCAAGTTACTTAACCCCAATTGCCTCATCTTGGGTCATCTCCAGTCATTCTGATGAATATCTGGTCACTGGATTCAGATAGCTCTGGAGGAGAAGTGAGGCTGGTGAACTGCACAGCCCTCCCTCACTCAGAAAAACAAAGTCAAGTGCAAGTCATGTCATTATTTCTCTCTGATGGCATGGTCTTCTTTGGCAATGAAGGATGAACACACACACATACACACACACACACACTACTTGGCAGATCAGTTTGGCTGTGCAGAGGGAGATATAGCTGAAAAGCTAGGGTAGTACCAAATTTAAAAAACATATTTTAATACTATTTTATTTTTTTCTTAATTGCATGTGAAAACAATTTTTAACATTTGTTTTTAAAAATTTCAAGTTCCAAATTCCTTCCCTCCTTTCCTTCTCCCCTCCCACCCTGAGATAAGTACTAGATTTTTTTTGTTTGTCTGTAGGAGTTTTGAGAAGATGGAAAGTGCCCAAAGAGTTCGCTCTTTGTCCCAAAGGTGACAGGGAGGCATTCAAGGTAATCAAAAGTCTCACCAGAGCTTCCTTCCCTGAGTGTGTTTGACTGTCTAGGGTACAACAGAGAACCAGTGAATCAAGAGAGCAAGATGGTTCAGTTCTCAAGAAGTACCTACTTAAAGCAGATGGGGAGTGGAGACAGGCTGACAAATATTACCATAAAAATATTCCTGCATCCCAGAGCACATAAGATGGCATGTGCATTGTTTCTCTACATCCTAGTCAGTGTCCATCAATCAGAAGATTCCAAAGTTGCATCCATGTTGATACATACAATTTGAGATCATTGGGTTCCTTTAACTGGTGCCTAATATACCCAGAAGGGCTCAGTAGGCATTCAATCTAGTCTCCTCAATAGCCCCCAGACTGGTCCATGCCTTTATCACCTCCCCCCTGGAAGGCATCCTTCCACTCATCTCTCAGATACTATTATGTCTTCACCTTCACTCCCACTCTCAATTCATTTTGCAGGGGCTGTCAGATTCACTTTTTTAATGCACAATTCTGATCAAGTTTCCTTCCTCCCCAAGAACCTACCATGTCTCTTTATTGCCAATAGTCTAAATTCTTTCCTGGCTTTCCAGGCCCTCCATTTTTTCCGAGTTACTCATATCTCAAGGGCTTTGTGCTTGTGTTTTATTCTGCTTTCTCTCTCTCTGTCTCTCTGTGTGTCTCTCATTCTGTCTCTGTCTCTCTGTCTCTCTCCCTGTATCTTTCTCTGTCTCTCTCTCTCTCAGATGAAGCTGGCAGACCCTGCTTAGTGCTGGATGTGGGTGGCTGAGATTAGACCCCAGCAATTTCTAGGTTTGGGATCCAGCTCCCAGTAACTCACCTGGGGTTCTGGCCTTGGCTGCTTCTCTGTGCACAGTTTCAGAACAGAGCTGGCTCCCTCCCTGGCAATGAGCCTCACTGGCCCCAGATGTTGCTGGTTGTGTTGGTAGCAGACCTATAAGATCCCATGTGTTCTGCTTCCCAGGTGCTGCCCTAAGCCTTTCTCTTGCTCAACTATGGGCTTTCTGGGTGTTCTTCTGGCTCTGTTTCCTGCTGTGCATTGGGGTAGGGGGTCAGAGGAGTAGGTGCTGCTCTTGGTGCAGTTTTAGAGGAGATAGATAGCTTAGTCCTTCCTGGATGCTGTGTCTCCTCTTTACCTTCTGACTACTCTGGCTTACAATAGCTAATAATAATAGCGAATATTTATATAGCACTTACTATGTGCCAAGCACTATGTTAAGTGCTTTATTCTCTCATCTGGATCATCACAACTACTTTGGGAAGTAGGTATTATTATCCTTATTTTACAGATGGGGAAACTGAAATGCACAGTTGAACTCAGGTTTTCCTGATACCCTTAGGGTAGCTAGGTGGCTCAGTGGACAGAAGGAATGCTGTGCTGGAGTCAGGAAGACTCATCTTCCTGAGTTCAAATCTGACTTCAAACACTTGTTAGCTGTGTGACCCTTGGTAAGTCACTTCACTTCTGTTTGCTTTCATTTCATGATCTATAAAATGAGCTGGAGAAGGAAATGACTAGAAAACCCCAAATGGGGTCATGAAGAGTCAGACATGACTGAACAACCCCTTCCTGACTCCAAGCCTGGTGCTACTGGGATATTTATTGGGGATTTGGGGATCCTGCAGGCTTAACATTAGTGTCATCTTTCCCCAACCTCCCCCACTTCTACTTCTTTCCAATCTATTTATGAAATTAAATTAGATAAGCATGTCTTAATCACCTATGATTCTAGTGGAGGTAAACAATGCATAAACAAATAGATCAATAAAAAAATATATACAAAGGAAATACAAAGCAATCTCTAGGTAGAGAGAGTACTCACAAGGGAATGGATGGAGAACGTGTCCCTAAAGGAGCTTAGGGACTTCAAGAGGCTCAGGTAAGCCTGAAGAGCACACCAGATAAGGGTGCCAGCAGACTGGGCAAGACCTTGGAGGTGGGAAATGGAATGTTTTATGCAGGGAACAGTAAGTAGTACAGTTTGGCTGGAACACTGAGTATGTGTGGGAAAGTAATAGAAGTAATTAAAAGTAGAAGTAGAGTCAGATTGATAAAGGTTTCAAATGCCAAACAGAAGAGTTCGTATTTTATCTCTCTAATCTACAAGTTCTAGGTGGCACAATGGAGAGAGGGCTGAGCGTAGACTCAGAGAGACCCGAGTTCAAAGCCTGCTTCAGAGACTTACAAGCTGTGTGCCCCAGGTCAAGTCACTTAACCTTTCTGAGTCTCACTTTCCTCTTCTGTAAAATGGGGCCAACAGTAGTATCCATTTTTCAGTGTTCTGCCTTTACTTTGAATGTTTCTCCCCTGGAATATTTTCCCATTCTTCTTTAATACTACCATTTCAGATATTAGGAAAAACAACTCAGAACCTCTAGCTTTGGCTGCCTTTATGATCTAGAGTTAAATCTGGGAGTTTCTTCTTGGGTATTCTTCTAAGCAAGGCCCCAAACTGTTATGTATTTAATACTATTTAATATTATTATTATTGAGTATTATAATATAATACAATATTATAATATTACATACTATATCAATAAATAATATTATAATTAATAATTGATTTAACATTAAAATTAATCATTATTTAATATTATATAATAATATATAATCTTATTAGTTATTTAATATAATTTAATGTTAATGATCAAAACCAATGAATACAATTTAACACATTTTAATATTTAGTACAAATTATATACAAATATACTATACATATATATGTATAGTCATGCATACAAACACTGATGGAGAGACAGACAGACAGATAGACTGATAATTGCTTTTACATCACTTTTATGGCTCAGTGGATAGTGTACCAGGCCCAGAGTCAGGAAGACTCGTCTTTCTGAGTTTAAATCTAGCCTCAGAAAATTCCTAGCTATTACCCTGGACAAGTGACTTTACCATGTTTATTTCAGTTCCTGAGCATCAGTAAAATGACCTAGAGAAGGAAATGACAAACCACTCCAGTATCTTTCCCAAGAACACTCCAAATGGGTCCACAAAGAGTCAAAAACAATGGAAATATCATTTTCATTTCTAAATATATTCCGTTTCATTAACTACCCAGGGAGTCATACTGTGTAACATAGAATAAAAAGAAGAACAAAAAAGCCAGTTCAGTAAAGCTAATCAGTATATCAGTAGAGTATGACAGTGCTCAACACTTAGAGTTCCTTACTTCTGCAAAGAAGGGAGGCACACTTTCTTATTAGGGCCAGGCTTTATCAAAATAAAGCAAAACAGATTGTAATATATATGAATACACACACACACACACCACACACACACATATATATATATAATGTTGTAATATGCATATTGTCTTTCCTATTTCTGTTTTCCTTCACCCTGCATCAGTTCATAAGCATCTTCCTATACTTCTCTGAATTATTCAGAAAGATACTTTCTCAGAGCACAATAATATTCCAGCACATTCCCGGATCACCATTTTATTATTTAGTCATCATGTTGTCCTTTCTCTTCCTTCCTTCCCTCCTTCCCTCCTTTCTTTCTTTCTCTCTATCTTCCTTCCTCCCTTCCTCCCTCCCTTCCTCCCTCCCTCCCTTTCTTCTTTTTTCCCTCCCTCCCTCCCTTCCTCCCTCCCTCCCTTCCTTCCTTTCCCAATCAGTGGACCCAAAACTTTTCAACCAGTTCAATCCCAGATTTAATGGAGGGAGGATGAAGAAAGGAACAGACAGACATAGAACTCCAGAATCAGAACACTAGTGTTGGAAAAGACCTTTGGAGTTCATATATTTCAATTTTCTCAAGAGAAGGAAACTGAGATCCAGCGAAGTCTAGGGATTTACCTAAGGTCCCACAGCCAGCCAGTCAAACAGCTAACTAGCATTTACTACTATGTGCCAAGCACTGTGCTTAGTGATGGGGAAACAGTGGCTAAAAACAGTCCCTGCCCTCCAGGAGCTCCCAGTCTAATGGGGAAGAATATGCAAACAACTATCTACAAACAAAATACAGAGAGGATAAATCGGGGCATTCTCAGAGGGAGGCACTGAAGTCAGGGGGACTGAGGAAGACTACCGTAGAAGGTGGGACTTGAAGAACTCAAGCTTGGCCCTAGTGAGAAAATGGGCCTCCCTTCTTTGTAGAAGTAGGGGACTATGAGTATTGAACACTGTCAGACTTTACTGGTGGCGGTTCATCTTGCCGAGCTGCCTTTTTTCTCTTTATTTTTCAAGATGAGATCCGAAGGAAGCCAGATCTGTTCACTCAGACCAAAGCTCCTCCCACTGCACCACACTGTCCTACCTTGCTATTGCTGTACTGGTCCTTCATTCCTGAAGAGAACCAATGACATCACTTTTTGAGTGAATGCGATATAAGTGAGGTGGAGCTGTACAAACTCATCAATTTCACTCTCTTCTCCAGACTCATTGAAGTCCAATGACAAGACAGAGGTCATGATGGTGGTGATGGCCTGGGATGCAATGGGTGACCTTGGCTTTCTAAATTAAGATCTTTCCCAGGTCTCAGTTTGTCTGCCTAGAGTATTCCACAGAGGAGCAGTTCCATATTGGGGTTCAAAAATCATCTGAAAACTCACAACCTCTGTGGCCTAAAGCAGCTTTTCTTAACTGTGGATCGAGATCCCATTTGGGATCACAGTAAGTTAGGAAACAGTAAAAAGTTTCTGAATATGCAATGACCAAAAATTAATTAAAAATCAAATGCATAACGAATCCAAAGTGTTTCTGGTAGTACTTGGTGTTGCATCAAGACTGCAACCTTGGTTCTAAACATGAAACATTAGCACTTTGCACTACACATGCCCTCAGGCCACACAACACCCATAAATGTTGCTGAAACTAGAAACTAGGTCTCCAGTGGAAAAAGTTTAAGAAGCCCTGGCCTGGAGGCTCTGTTCAGGCCTCTCAGACCCATTTCTCACTTTCCAATAATTGTTTCTCTCTGCAACCAGGACTAGTTTCAAGGTCAAAGGGTCTACCACCAGCAAAGTTGATTTCTCTTAGCTTTGATATCCGGACTGATTATAGCCACTAATAAATCAGAAGCACAGGGGAACTTCCCAGGGTCCTCCAAGTTCCCTTATGTTGCTTTCCTGCTGTGCTATCAGGCTGGATGACTCTAACCCATTTGCTTAGGTCCAGCTCAAGTCTTACCTTCTTTCCAAATCTCCTTGATTGCTCTTGTACTCAATGATGAAACGTTTCCCTGAACACTAATAGTGTTAATATATGCACAATTTAGCAGCCTGTTTTCTACTGTTCACTACTTATTAACTAGACTATAAACTACTTGAAGGCAGGAAAAAGTACCTGTCAGAATACAACTGTGAATGCTCCATAAATCTCCTTTAATCGATTCATCTGGTCTCACTGTTTTTCCATCATTCAATTCTCAATGACCTCATTGTGGGTTTTCTTGACAAAGATACTGCAGTGGTTTGTGCCATTTCCTTTTCCAGCTCATTTTCCAGATGGGGAAACTAAGGCAAACAGGACTAAGTGACTTGCTCTGGGTCACACAGCTAGTTAATAGGCTAGCTAGTAAGGCCTGATTGACATTCATGAACATGAATCTTCCTGATTCCAGGTCCAGCACTTATCCACTGCACCAACTAGCTGCCCTCATCTAGTCTCAGACCCTGATAATTGAGTGTTTGTCCATCATTGCCAAAGAAGACCATGCCATCAGAGAAATAATGACATGACTTGCATTTGACATTGTTTTTTTGAGTGAGGGAAGGTTGTGCAGGTCACCAGCCTTACTTCTCCTCCAGAGCCATCTGAATCCAGTGACCAGATATCATCAGGATGACTGCAGATGACCCAGGATGAGGCAGTTGGGGTTAGGTGACTTGCTCAAGGTCACACAGCTAGTGAGTGCCAAGTGTCTGAGGTGAGATTTGAACTCAGATCCTCCCAACTCCTGCACTGGTACTCTATCTACTGCACCACCTAGTTGCCCCAATTGATGATTGAGGCTCTTACAGGTTCTCAGGGTCAGTATTCCGAACATCTGCTTTAATCATCTGCCTATTTACTGCCTGCAGTAAATGTAAGGTGTGCAAGTTTCGGGTATCCACCCCAAATATTCACACAGACTATATGTGCCCAACCTGTGGTAAAGCATCCCAAGCTCGTACTGGTCTGATCAGCCACAGTCGGACACACTGAAATCTCACTTTATCATGCTGATGCCATTTTGGTCCTCTTGAGAATGAAGGACAGCAACCAAGCAACCAACTGCCTGTGTGATTTGGGGGAAATTACATCATCTCCCCGGGCCTCAGTTTCTTCATCTGTAAAATAGGGGATTAGACTAGAACCTAGTCACTTTATTAGGGATTGTAACATGGCATCTATGAACTGTTTTTTATTTCTTAATATTTTGATATTTGCTATTTCAGTATAATTGGTTGCCTTGGTAATCCTATGTATTGTTTTCATGAATTTAAAAACATCATTCTGAGAAGGGGTTCTCAGGCTTTACCAGACGCTCAAACGGATCCATGCCACAAAAACAGGCTAAGAACTCCTGCACTTCATGAACTCTGAGTTCCCTTCCACACCTGCCTCTATGATCCTAAAATCTTTCTCTTTGTGATCTCATCAGCTCGCGTAAGTTCAATTGAAATCTCTCTGCAGCTGATTTTCAGATTTGTATTCTGTTCCTTCCTGTTGAAAATAATTTGCATTCACTTTGTATATGTTTTGTGTTGACTCATCTGTGTACTTGTTTGCCTCCTGTAGTAGTATGTAAGCCTCTTGAAGGCAGGGACTGCTTTCATTTTTGTCTTTATATCTTCAAAGCCTAGCAAGGTGCCTGGCACATAACAGATGCTCTATAATTACTTACTGAATTGGAATTAATTAAATCAGAAAAAAGATTTCAGTTGTATTTACAAGGCTGGTCTCACTAAAGGACTCATCCCTGTGGATCAGAGTACTTGATGAAGGCTTCACAGAGAATATAGGACTTCAGGGGGACCTCAAAGGATACGATTTGTTTAATTACGAAAGGAAAGGGAAAGACATTCCAGATGATACAGCTGATGATGGAAGATTCAAATTCCCAGAGTTCCAAATCTCTCCATCCATTATCTCCAAGGCCTTCCGTTGGAGAGGGAAACAATTTTCTCAAATCCCAAACAATAATGAACGAAGACACGAGAGCCAGAAAGAAAGCTAATGCATTTTGGAGATTTTTCAACAGGCAGGCTTGGAACAAAAAAGGTTTTCTGTTCAATCTCAGCTATGTAGAAAAATGTAATTACCCAAAATGCCACGTTTCATGAATATTTTGGTTAAAAAAGTTTTACTGTACTTTGGATACAAAATGAACTTTTATATTAAATTATTTAAATGGCTGTGGTACTTATCTACACAGTCAAATGCTTCCATCTTAATAGAATTGCAAACTTGATAAATTTGTAGGGAGGTAAAGTTTTATTGGGGGTTTTAAGGATATCTTCATATGTGTGTGTGTGTGTATGTGTGTGTATGTGTGTGTGTATGTGTGTGTATGTGTGTGTGTATGTGTGTGTGTATGTGTGTGTATGTGTGTGTATGTGTGTGTATGTGTGTGTATGTGTGTGTGTATGTGTGTGTATGTGTGTGTATGTATGTGTGTATGTGTGTGTATGTGTGTGTGTATGTGTGTGTATGTGTGTGTATGTATGTGTGTGTATGTGTGTGTATGTGTATGTGTGTGTATGTGTGTATGTGTGTGTGTGTGTATGTGTGTGTGTATGTGTGTGTGTATGTGTGTGTGTATGTGTGTGTGTGTATATGTGTGTATGTGTGTGTGTGTGTCTGGTGGGGAGACATAGCCATTGGCACCTGAGAGGCCTGAGGCCCTCTCCTGGGCATGGTACTTATTGACCAATCATCACCATTTCATTTATTTTTATTATTGAGCCTCACAAGACCTTTTTATTGTCCTTTATTTATTATTTATTTTTATTATAATTTATTATTAATTATTCTATTATTAATTTATATTTATTATCAGCTATAGTTTACATTTATTATCTACATTTATTATCACCTATAGTTTACAAATGAGGAGACTGAGACTCAGGGAATTAAGTGAATTGCCCATAGCCCCACAAATAGTAAGTGTTTGGATAAAATTTGGACAGAGGTCTTTTTGACTATAATGTCAGATCCCTATATATCACATTCCAGATGAATGACTAGGTCCCAATGAAGGAGGATGATTTTGTTTTCCTGGGCTTAGAATGGGGTTAGAATGATCTCTCTGCACTAGGTTTATCTTTAAAAGGTAGCTATCAAAGCTGTGGACTTTTGGGACTGAAGAGATCTGAGAGCAGAGACTTGAGCACAGACTTTCAATCATGGGGTGAGCGTGTGTGAGGAGATGAGGCCTCTTCATGGGTGCCACCCTTCAGAGACTTGGCATTCCTTTTCAGCCCCAGAAATGGCAGCTAATGAAGAAGTCAGTGGGATGGTAATAAGAGTTCTTAGGCCCAGCCATGAAGATGCAATGGATATTTAGCTAAACACTGTACTCATAAAATGGCAACCATGGAAGAAAGAACCATGTGTCCCAATGGTAGAAATTCCTGAACTTGTGGAGAAATATCAGGAATTCTTACAGTGAGTATTGAGCCTATGGCCCTGGAGCTGGAGGAGCAATAAGGAGATGAAGTGTTGGAGCTAGATTTTTTATTTTTAAATATTTTGATAATTGGCATTTTTCAAAATAATTGGTTTCCTTTGTAATCCTATATATTTTATACCTTAGCAACAACCTGAATACTTTCTTCTGCTACTATCCTGAGTTAGACAGTATAGGTCTAATGGGAAATGAGGGCTGCCTCTCTAGCAATTGCAATTTCATTTTCTTTTCAATAGGTCTAAACCATAGGATGGCACCACCAATTTGGAAAACTGTAGAAATTTTGGGGAGTGGGGGAGAGGGAAGGAGAAGAAATAGGATTCACTATAGGGAAGAGAATAATATAGACTGATTATGTTATAGTCAATCTTTTTTATTTTATGCATTTTTACCTACGTGGCAAAATGGGACAGATAGGCTGTCCCATACTGGATATGCATTGTTACCTTAAATATTTAGAGAAAAGCTGGATCTTCTTTTACCTACATCATAGAAACCTCTCTGAATCATATCATAGACCTCTTGGAGAATATTCTCAATGGAAGAAAAATAAACCAAAGAAAAAAGATTTTTGGAGAAGACTCCAAGATGAAACAGGTTCATATGATGTAGTGGATAGAGTACTGGATCTCTATCTCTATCTGATTTAAAATCTTGCCTCATATACTCACTATGTGTGTGACCCTGGATAAGTCACTTAAGTATTGCCTGCCTCAGTTTCCTCATCTGTAAAAAGGGGATAATTATAGCAACTACCTCATAGCATTGCTATGAGTCTTGAATAAGGTATTTGTAAAGTGCTCTGCAAATTTTAAAGTACTATACAAATTCTAGTTGTTATATAAACCCAGAGTCTGGGGTTCTGGGAAATAAGTTTTTTTTAATTTCATGTTTTATATTTTTTATATTTATTGTATATTCCATTAATATGCCCAGGTGGTAACAACTTTCTCCCTTAGATCTCACATAGCATTTTGTTTTGTCACTCTCTAGCACTCTTAGTATTGATAATTTTGTATTATACTATTGGAGTAATAAATGGCATTATAACTTTGAAATGGTTTCTGACTCTTAAAAATGATAATTCATAGACCATTAGAGCTGGAAAGGATGTTTGAGATCATCTGGTACAACTCCCTCATTTTACAAATAAGGCAACTGAGACTCGTAGAGGAGAAATAATTTGCTCATGGTCATACAACTAGGAAATGACAGGATTGGCCTCCAGCCCAGTCTTCTGATTCCAAACCCAGAGTTCTTTTCATTATATAAAGCTATGATTGATTTGGTCAATGATCAAATTTGTCTTTAGTCATTTCTACCTGTCATATGTCTTTTAAAAATCAATGGTGATCCAAGGTAAGGGATATGGTGATGGTGGTGGTGGTGGTAGTGCTAGAAGATGCTGAGGGAGAGAGGTGGGTGGACTTGGATGGGTGGGGAGAGATGGGACTTAATTTCTGATTCTCAGAAGTGGATCTTACGCTACCTCTTCCCCTTAAGTGGTACAATGCCAGACCTAGGACTCCTATGCCCTAAATATCTTCTTGCCTCTTCCCACAGTCATCCTTTGAGAAATTAATTTTAGATTTAAACATATTGTCTTCTTCACCACCCTTAGACCATGCTGACATGTGAAGTGATGAATAGAGATGCTTAAGATTAGCCTCTCTCCAGACACTCATCCCACTAGACAGGAGGGAGTTAGCTATGATGTAGCTGGATTATTGTATTCATTTAGGGAGGTCACAGTGTAACGGATACAGTGCCCAACTTGATATCAGAAGACGCTGGTTTGAGTCTTGACTTTGTCACTTAAAATCATAGGAACTTAGGTTGAAATACTCAATCAATAAACATTTATTAAACACCTACCATGTGCTTAATAGTCAGTATTAACACACTGTAATATCAATACAGTAGTCAAGCACTGTGCTAAGCACTGGGGATACACAAAAAGGGCAAAACACAGGCTCTGCCCTCGAGGAACATAATTATATCCCTCAAGGAATATAATGAGGAAAACAGCTTACAAATAAATGCAAAGAAAGTTTCATACAGAGATAAATAGGAAATAACAGAGAGAAAGCATTAGGTATAAGAGGGATTGAGGAATCCTGGGAAAGACCAGATTTTGGTTGGAACTTAAAGGAAGTACAGGGGATCTCCGACATGGGGCACAGGTAGAGACAATGCCCTGAGCCAAGAGATGGAATGTCTTGTTTGTGGAATAGCCCAGAAGTCAGTGTTGATAGATCAAAGAGTATGCATGGTGGGTGGGTAAAGTTATGGGTAAGAAAATTGGAAAGGTAGGAGGGGCTAGGTTATGAAGGGCTTTGAATTCCAAATAAAACATTTTATATGTGATGCTGGAGATAATAGGGAGTCACTGGAGTTTCTCGAATTGGGGGAGGTGACATGATGGGACCTGCACTTCAGGAAAATCACTGGTGGCTAAATGGAGGATGGATTAAAGTGGGGTGAGATGGTCAATCGGTCATAAAACACTAATGAAGTGTCTACCATTGGCAGCTGGATGGTGCAGTGCATAGAGTGCTGAACTCATCTTCCTGAGTTCAAATATGGTCTCAGACGTTTACTAGCTGTGTGACTAGTGTGACACTAGTGTGACTAGCTGTCACACTTAACCTCTGTCTGCCTCAGTTTTCTCAACTGTAAAATGGGGATAACAGCAACACCTTCCTCTCAGGTTGTTGGGAAGCTCAAATGAGGTAACAGAATGTTTACGACATTACCTGGCACACATTAGATACCTGACAAATATTTGTTTCCTTTCTTACTTGAGGCCAAGTTTGGATATTATCTAACAACATTCATTTCTAATGTTGTTATCAGTCTTTTAAATTACATTGTTGCTGTCCCTGTGCATCTTTTATGCTTACTTCCCTCCGCATCAATTCATATGTCTTCTAATGCTTCTCTGTATTCTTCATATTCATTGTTATTATTCACAGTGTGATAATGTTCATTACATTCCCTAACCAAAGAGTATCTACTTTGTTTCATTTCTTGGCTACTATACAAAGTATGAGGCAATTTCTTTGTTTGCTTCTTTCCAAATAGTATTTTTTTCAATTACACGTAAAGACAATTTTCACCCTTCATTTTTTATAAGATTTTTGAGTTCCAAATCTTTCCCCTCTCCTCACCCTCCCAAAGATGGCAAGCAATCTGATATAGATTATACATGCGCAATCATGTAAAACATATTTCCACATCAGTCATGTTGTGAAAGAAGAAAGAACAAAAGGGAAAAAACACTAAAAAAACCCCAAAGAAAGTGAAAATAGTCTGCTTTGATCTGCATTCATACTCCAGAGTTCTTTCTCTGGATGTGGGTAGCATTTTCCATCTTGAGTCCATTGGAACTGTCTTGGATCATTGTATTGCTGAGAAGAGCTAAGTCATTCTTATATTCCTAGCTGACCGCTGCACGATGTTGCTGTTACTGTGTATAACGTTCTTCTGGTTTGAGCTAAGTTCTAAATGGTTAAGTTCTACAATCCCAGGACTATCAGAGTGTCACAAAGAACAGCAGATTTGCAGGATGGACATCTGGGTTGAAATACTGGCTCTCTTACTAACTATGGGTGACGTTGGGAAAGTCACCTCAGTTTCCTCAACTGTAAAATGAAGGGATTGGACTAAGATGACCTCTAAAATCTCTACCAGCTCTGAATCTATGATTCTACATTCTTATGACCCACAGATAGGGTGTAATTCAACCTTTATCTGTGCCTCTTTGGGGATTCCCATTCTGAGGTGGGGGAAGGACTGAGAGAAGGTATTCCATTAAAAAGGTCCCAGAAGGGCTCCAGTGGAGTCATGGGTTATATTTCTTACTGACTGAATGGAAAAAGTGAGGTGACAAGAGAAGACCCAATGGATGCAGCTTTTTTCTCATCTCTCTGTTGGAAGCCATGGTCATTGTTGTTTAGGGTGGGGAGTTTCTCATACAGGTACATATTTAAGAATTGGCTCCCTAGGGGAAACTGAATTTAATCTGCATTACTGACATTTTTTCCCATCATCTTCCTAAGTTCAGACAATCAACAAAACGATAAACCAAGCCTTCATTTGTAGCATTTGCTAATTTCCAAGGTGTAAATGCTGAAAGTGAAAATTTAACAATCAGCTCTTGTGAGCTGTTTTGAACTGGGTCCAGCACATCTCTAACTGGAGGTCAGACTGCCTATCCATGCTCTTTTATTTTGTGTAGATTAATACATTGACTATTATTTGAAATAAGGGGAAAGATCATTAATCAAAGGAGCTCTCTCCAGCTCCTTGATACTCAGTACTCTGTTTCAGCCTATCTGGCCATGACTTGTACTTTTTTACCTCTCTGCTTTTGCAAAAGAAATATTGTGTAGTGGGTTCTAGTTTTGAATCTGATCTTTATGAACTAAGTCCTTTCAATTCTGTGAGCCTTAGTTATTAAGATGAGGAGAATATTTAGCCTAGAGGGTTGTGGTGAGTTAAGAGCTTGGTACCACCTTAACATGCTATACAAATGGAAGCAATTAAAATTGCACCTTTTTCCTCTAACCCAGGTACCCCCTTATTCAAATGTCATCCATCCTTTAAGGCTCAACCCAAACCACACAACCTCCATGAAATTTTCCCTGACCATAACGATCTCTTTTCTTCCCCAATCCCTAACTATATGCTTTATTAGCTGCACCATTCATTTGGCACTTTGCCCATGCTCCCTTTAGTTGGTAATTGCCTTTCATTTGTCAGTTACCTTTTGTGCATGTCTTAATTTCCCAAATACATGTAAACTCCTTGAGGGTAGGAACTATATAGTCTCTTGTGCACTCAAAGTACCTAGTACACAGTAAGGGCTCAATTAATGGTATTAGTTGACTAATGAATTTATTATTTGGGGATTATTTATACTTCTCCCCTCCATTAATATGGGATATTTTGTTCAATTGGATTTAATTCAGTCTAACGAAAAAAAATTAGGTGCTTACTTTGTAAGTGCTAGGATTGGGGCTAAAAAGATGGGAGATAAAGTGATAGCTATTTAACCTCTCAATGCCACAGGCAAAATTCTCTTAAACTTTGTCAATGCTGATTTCCTTTGAGAAAGTTTCCTATTCTTGTAAAACCACAGGGCTGGTTTAAAAATATAATGTAGTCCCTGCCCTCAAGGTGCTTCAAATTAGATATGTAAGTCAGTCAGTATGATATAAGGCAGGATGTAATAAGTATAAACAAGAATTCAGGTAAATTTGAATCGGAAATTTTGAAAATTTAATCTGAAAATCTGAAAAATTTTGGAATGAGATAACTTTCAGGAGGTGGGGGTGGGAGTGGATGCATCATTGTGGAAGGTTTTAGCAGAGCTTGACTTTAAAGGAACAGAAGTATTTCAAAAGGCAGAGATGTAGAGGGAATCTCTTGTTCCCCATATAAGGGTGGGATACTCAGGTGCAGAAGAGGGTTATGACTACTACTGGAGCTGGGCTGTAGTGAAGACCAGTAGTGTCAAACATAGGTTGGCAACATTCCCCAAGGCGGCCTGAATCAAATTCGAATATAATTGGGAAATAGTTAACAAAATAAATAAAAATACACTGAAATATAAATAACATTATATTTTTAAAACTGGAAGAATTGTTATATACGGTTTAATGGTCTTGGTTTCTGCTTGAGTTTGATACCATTGGTGTAGGTTTTGTAAAAGGAATTATTATCAAAAAAAGGCTACAAAAGGAAAGTGGAATCATTTGGTAGAGGGCCTTGACACCTAAGATTAAATGTTTCTGCTTTATTGTAGGTAATAGGGAGCCAATGAAGGTTTCTGAGCAGGAGTCATATTCATAGGATCATTGTTTTAAAGTTGGAAGGGATTTTAAAGGCTACCAGATCTAACTCCTTCATTTTATAGATGAGGAAAGGAAGGGCAGAAGAGATTAAGTGACTTGCCTAAAATCATTCAGATATTTGATTAAGAACATATTAGGAAGATTACTTTGATAATAGTGTGAGGGACAGCTCATAGGAATATCATCAGAGATTGGAGACAGTTCATTCCAACAATACAGAAGACCTTAACCTTTTGGGAACCTATTGTCCAAGTCAGTGATATCGAAATTAAATAGAAATAGGGGCCCACTGTCCATGCATAAGGGCAACAAGGTGGCACAGTGGATAGAGTACTGGTCTTGGAATCAGGAATTCAAATCTGACCTCAGACACTAACTAGCTGTGTGACCCTGGGCAAGTCACTTCACCCTGTTCTCCTCAGTTTCCTCATCTGAGTTAGAGGAGGAAATGGCAAATTACCCAGTATCTGTGCCAAGAAAACACCAAATTGGGTTAAGGAAAGTTGGACATGATCGAACAACAATGAATCCAAACATAAGTATCCTTGAGTGCGACATATAGACTTAGTTTTAAAATGTGCCATTACCTATGTTTCATTGCATTTTTATTTATTTTGTTAAGTATTTACCAATTACATTTTAGTCTGCTTTGGACTACATTTGGGAGGGTCTTGAAAATGAAGTGAACTTCCTCTAACCTAAAATAGTTCTGTAGAATACTAAACCTAGCAAAGATCTTCCAGATATGATCTAGTCCTTCTCATTGTCTCAAGACCATTCTTAACGTAAAAAAAAAAAGAAAAATTGGTTGCGACTTCCCTGCTCTAAGATTTCTCCAGGAAATCAATGTTTTTCTTTTTCTCTTCCATAATTACCTTCATTTTATAAGTTTGAGCTTCACAAATTTATCCCTTACCAGTGGGACCTTGAATAAATTGTTTCATTTCTCTGTGCCTCAGTTTCTTTAACTGCAAAAATGGGGATAATATCTATACTACCTACCTTCCAGGGATAGCATGAAGAAAGTGCTTTGAAAACCTTAGAGCCCATAGGAATTTAGGCTATTAGGAGACATACCATTATTATTTAGTATATATGTCTCATTAACTGTGTGACCCTGGGCAAGTTACTCAACCAGTCAGACTCTTTTGCCTCATCTTTAAAATGGACATAATAACAGCACCTACCTCTCAGAGTTGTTATGAGGATTAAAAGAGATAAAATAATAAATGAGATAATATAAAGTGTTTTGCAGACTCTACGTGCTATATAAATGGTAGTTATTATTAATATGTGTGGTTATTTATTGCCTCCAAATCCAACATTTGTAATCCTGGTACCTGCTGGCATGTGGAAAGTGGGAAGTGAGCTGATTAAGAACTGATTAGGACTTTTACCTATTATATGTATATATACATATATACATATGATATGTATGTATATGTGTATTTAAATATATACACATTCACACACATACTTACATACATGGAACATCTGAGTTCAAATCTGGCCTCAAGCACTATATGACTCTGGGTAAGTCACTTAATCTTGTTTGCCTCAGTTTCCTCATCTGTAAAATGAGCTAGAGAAAGTAATGACAAATCACTCTAGTGTCTTTGCCAAAGAAAACCCCAAAGGAGGTCACAAAGAGTCAGACACAACTGAAAAATAACACCACTATAAAATGTCACATGCATATGCATATGGAATGCATACATGTATGTATGGATTATACACATATACATGTATACACATATATATACATATGTATATAAATATATTTCACATATGTGGAAAAGCATACTAATATGTATTATATATATATGTTTCCTTTCCTTTTCTCCTATAATTTTCAAAATTTTTGAAATCTTAAAATTTTCTTTAAAAGCAAATTTGTCCAGGAATATAGCTACAGCTCTACCTCGGTTTCTTCCATCCCACCTCATGTCTTCACCTGGAGGAGTGGGGAGTGGGTAGGGGTGTGGGGGTACAGAAGAGTGTGATTCCTTATAAGACTCTGAGCTAGATGGAACCAAGGAGATCCCATAAACAGTCCTTTTAGTTTACAGATGGGTAATCTGAGGCTCAGAAAGACAGACGCAAGCTCCTTAAAGTCATTCAGCTGGTTAGTAGCAGAGCAGGGATTTGAACTGGGCTTTCCTGTCTCCAAATCCAGGGCTCCTTATATTATATCAGCTGCCTCTCAGCAACTCTGATCCTCAGTGAGTTCTTTTCTAAAAAAAAAAAAAATCTGTCATAGAGTTAGAGCTAAAAGTCATAGGTTTAGATACATGGGAGGGCATCTGGTCCAACTCTGTCATTTTACAGATAAGGAAACTGAGGCCTAGAAAGGTTTAATAATCTTTCTAAGGGCCCACAGAACCAGTTCTTCTGACTCCAAATCTAACACTCTTTCCATTGCTGTGTTGGGTTTGTCCTTTGTTTTTGAAGAGGACCATGACATCAGTGAAATGATGACATGACTTGCAGTTGACTTTGATTTGAGTGAGGGAGGGCTGGATCCAGTGACCAGACAGTCATCAGGATGACTGGAGATGGCCCAGGATGCGGTGGGACACCCTGGCCTTTTTAGGCAAAGGCCTTTTCAGGTACTCACTTAGAGTGAAGTAATACTCATTCAGTGAATAGGCATCTTTAAGAAATAAAGCAAGGCATGGCCCCTTTAATTAGAGGCTGGGAGGGAAAGACCCTCAGGGTTGCTGTTCCAAAGAGAAACAGTTACAATCAATATGCACTGTAAGCCAGGAAGGCCCAAAAAACAGGTATTCAGTAGAGCTTGGGCAGGGAGTTATTGTGGTCCAATGTATGGGCTTGTATGTGAACTCGGTTTAAGGTTTTAGGAATGAAAGAAAGAAAGAGAGAAAGAAAGAAAGGAAGGAAGGAAGAAAGAAAGAAAGAAAGGAAGGAAGGAAGGAAGAAAGAAAGAAAGAAAGAAAGAAAGAAAGAAAGAAAGAAAGAAAGAAAGAGAAAGAAAGAAAGAAAGAAAGAAAGAAAGAAAGAAAGAAAGAAAGAAAGAAAGAAAGAAAGAAAGAAAGAAAGAAAGAAAGAAAGAAAGAAAGAACTAGCCTCTAAACCCCAAACCTGGGCCGTTTCTGGCCACCAAAATTGACCTTCCTTTGGAGAGAAGGAAAGGGAGAGGGAGAGAACCAGGCAGCTTGGTCTACTCACAGGTTGCGTTCGTCCTTCCTTGGAAGAGGACCATGGCCAGGCTTGCACCAAGCGGAGGCATGGGTGCAGTAGAAAGAACAGTCGTTTAGGAGGCAAAGGACATGGGCTCAAGTTGAGTCTTTGCAGTTCTCCACTTGTGTGACCTTGCACAAGCCACTTAAACTCTCTGGGGCCTCAGTTTCCTCATCTGTAAAATCAAGGGGTTTGGAGGAGATGATACTGTACAATTTATGATCAAGACTTTAGCACTCCACGCAGAGCATGAGGGGCATGCTGACAAACCCTAATTCTCCAGCTTCCTTACACCTTAGATTCGCAGGTGTGCCCCCAAAGGTGAGTCCCCCCGGCCCCTGGTCTAGGCACCCTGCAGCTCCCAGAGCTCACCTTTGGAGAGGCCACAGAGCCAAGGCGCCCCCGCCGCGAGCTGTCCAGCAGCAGCGGCGCCGCCGGCAGGTAGAGAGCCCGCTGCTGTCCACCACTGGGAGCGGGCGGCGGGGCAGCTCAAGCCGAGCCCAACCAGAGCTGGGGGGGCTCCGGGGACCCCTGCCGTCACATGACCCGTCAGCTGACAAAACAGGATGACTCAGCCGGCAGCTGTCGGCCCCCTGAAATAATGACAAAAACAATTAGCAATCCAAGCAGTAGCCTCTCCTTAATTATCTCCTCGGAGTTTAATTAACTAGCTAAATTATCAACAGTAATGTAGGCATTAATTATGTCAAATTACAGTGTAAAAATCACAAAGTGTGGAAAATGTCAATTCAGCTCCACTCACCTGCCAAGCTCAGTGTGAGTGCGCGAGTGTGCGTGTGCACGCGTGTGCAGAAGGGGGCAGGGGCTGGGGAGGAGGTGGAGGCCGTCCTACAGGTGCAGGTAGCTCCCCCCCACCCCGCCCCTTGGGCTTTCCAATGGGAGAAGAGGGAGAGATGGGTGGAAGAAAGGAGGAGGGTGGAAAGGAGAGAAGAAAGGAAGTTAGAGAGGAGAAAAGGAAGGAGAAGGTGGAGAGGAGGAAAGAAAGGAGGAGGGTGGAGAGGAGGAAAGAAAGGAGGAGGGTGGGGAGGAGGAAAGAAAGGAGGAGGGTGGAGAGGAGGAAAGAAAGGAGGAGGGTGGAGAGGAGGAAAGAAAGGAGGAAGGTGGAGAGGAGGAAGAAAGGAGGAAGGTAGAGAGGAGGAAAGAAAAAAGCGGGGAGAGGAGGAAGGAAGGAGGAGGGTGGCTTTGCTTCCTGAGCCAGCCATGGGGGACCCTCTTGACTAGTGGGCCAGCCAGGAGAGGCTGAGATGTTCTGGCTCAGACAGAGGGAGAGGAAAGATCTGTGCTCCCCGAACCAGATGGCCAGGATGCTGAATTATTAAATTATGAATATTAATACAAATCAGACACGGAAGAGGTAATAATTTTGCTGCCCTACAGAAATAATTAACATAATTTTGATAAATTACATGATAAGAGAATCTCAAAATTGAGGTAGATTTATCTTAATTAATATCTTGGACCTGCTCCGAAAGGTAAATTGTTCCTCTGGGGGTTGGGGTAGGGTGAAGAAGGGGGCCCTGTCTAGGAGATTCAGACCCAGTGCCAAGGTTTATCTCTGTCACTGTGGCCTGGAGGGCAGGTAATGGTGGTTCTGAGGTATCTACCAAGGTGGGAGGAGGAAGAGGATGTAGGGCTAGAGTGCTTGGCCCCATGGCCTTCCATTTGGTATCAAAGAGCTGCCCTAGTATTCATTGGTCCCAGGGTAGCAAGGAACTGGACAGAAAGTGTTCCAAGTGTTGGAAGTAAGCCAGGTCTGGATATTTCTAGTGTAAAGGCAAGGTGGTATGTGCCTCCACTAAGAAAATTGTCACCCTGAATTTGAGGTTGAAGGTCCTGGATTCCAGTGCTGTCTCTCCTATTTATTATCACTTGAGCAATCTTTGAGTATCACTTTCTTTGATTGTCAGGTTCCTTACCTGTGAAATGAGAGGGTTGGCCTGTAATCTAGGCCCTAGATTATAAAAGTCCCTTCTAGACCTGTACCTTATGATCCTGTATAACCTGTCATTGAGAACTTTCCTAAAACCTTCTTCTGTACCTAGGGTATTCCACAGTGTTGGTGATAGCTTTCCTGTACTCATCTGACTATGTCTACTTTTTGGACCCCATCTGCCCACCATGCACACACCTGCACCAGCACGCACCTGCATTAGTATGCACCTGCAGGTACACACCTGGATTTTTGCTCCTCAGAGTTGTTGCTACATAATGTGGCCTGTGGTACATGGGGGCAATTACTGCAGAGGCCATTTGGGAAACTATCAGGTGGCTAACCTAAAGAATTAGAGACCCCTTAGTGATATGATTGAAGGGCAATCCTAAACCTATCCCTAGCCAAGCTCCTCAAGCTCTCCCCATTAATTTGACATTTGGGGAATTTGTTTATGTGACTCTCTCCCCTACCCATACAAATTATTGGTGTATACTAATTATTATATTAATTATACTAATCATTAGTTAATACTAATTAATAATTATACTAATTATTAGCTTAAATTCACTCCCTCCCCCATTTGTTGTCCAGTATTTTCAGTCTGGAAAAGCATTTGGGATGGGGTGGTAAGTATTCCTCAACTCCTGTTTGCTTTTATTTGCTGTTTCAAGAAAACCCCCAATTCTATAAAGGAGGCAATTTTTAATGAGACATCAGCGAAGTACAGGAGATGTCAGTGGTATCAGAAGAAGTGTATGGTACATTAAATGATAGTGTTAAACTGAATGATCTCCAAGGGTTCTTCTAGCTCTAACACCTGGTGGTTCTGTGTTTTAATTGTCTTAAAACAAGCATTATAAGACCAGTCTGTCTTATGTTGTCTTTGTGCCATAAGGAGTCAGGACTGATTTTACGCTGCTGTGATTTGAAGGGTTCACTGTGTCAAAATCATGCTGTGGCACAAAGGGCACTGTATTTGGAACCAGAGGACATAAGTTCAAATCCTAGCTCTGATACTTACTAACAGTTTGACCTTGGACAAATCACTTAATTTTTTTCTGGTTCTCAGTTTCCTCATCTATGAAATGGTGTAGATTAAAGTTTCTTACCTAGAGGTCTGGTCCATGGATACTTTTCAAGGGGATTCATGAACTTCAATAGGGGGGAAAATTTCTTCTTTATTTCAATATCATTAGCTTCCTTTATAATCCTATGTATTTTATTTTTTATACTTAAATACATCACCTGAGGAGTCCATAGGCTTGACCAGATTGCCAAAGGAGTTTACAATACCAAAAAAGGTTAAGAATCCCTGGACTACGTGTCTCAAAATGAGACACATTCTCACTGATGTTTGAAATTTCACCCTTAGAGATTCATTCCTTTAGGTTGAGAATTATCCTTTTTAGTGCTCCTCTTTTAAAATACCGGAGGGAAAGGGAATGAATTATGTGACTAATATCTCCATTTTTCTTTTCTTTCTTTTAAATTAAGTGTAATTTTGGGGTTTGCATTTTAAGTTATGAACTGTCTTCCTCCTTCCCTTCTTGTCCCAAAGTTCTTTATGTCCCTTTTGTTTAGAAGGACCCCAGGACATCATGAAAGAACTGGGGAGCTCACTCAGTGATGGAGGAGAAAGCACAGGAATGAAAGCAAAGGTACCTGAGACAAATTCTACCTACTTTATAGTTCCTCCTTTGATCAAACCATGAAGTAAAACAATGGTTCTCAAAGTATGGCCCAGGGGTCTCTGAGATCCTTTCAGGGGGCCCAGGAGTTCAAAACTATTTTCATAATAAAGATGTTTTAATTTCTAAAAGATTCTGTAGCTTATATCAATAGACACAACCCACATAAACAAAAGCTCTTTAAGGGGGTATCATCAATAATTGTTAAGAGTATAAAGGGGTCCTGAGACCATTAAATCAAGAACTTCTAATGTAGAGCAATAAGAAACTGGGAAATGAGCTACATTGAATTCTTATATGCTTGGTGATGTTGTTGGTGATGTTATGTTTGTTCTCTGTTCTTGAAAAGGACCATGACATCGGGGAGATGATGACATGACTTGCAGTTGACTTTGAGTGAGCAAGGGCTGTGCAAGGTCACCAACCTCACTTTCTCCTCCTGAGCCATCTGGGTCGAGTGGCCACATATTCATCAGGACAACTGGAATATCTACTCAGAGAAGATTAGCTCCCTGTGGGTAGGGATCATATCATAATTTCTCTATTTCCTTTCTACTTCTCCATGTAGCATATTGAAGATAAAGATGAATTCAAATGTGGTTGTTCCACTAGAATTAATTATGAGAATGAATTTTTAAAATGATTTCATTATTTTTCAGTTCTTAAATTCAAAAATTTCTCCCCATCTCTCCCCTACCCTCACCACAGGACAACATGCACCTCATCCACCCAATTCTCCACTCTGTCCTCCCTTCTATTACTCACCCTTCTTTCATCCCCTTTACCCTCTATTTTCCTGTAGGGCAGAATACATTTCTATACTCTGTTGCCTGTACAGCTTAATTTCCAGTTGCTTGCTAAAACAATTTTTAACATTCATTCTTAAAGCTTTGAGTTCCATGTATTCTACCTCCCTCCCCACCCACCCTCATTGAGAAAACAAGCAATTCAATATGGGTCATATATGGGTAACAATGCAAAGTACTTCCGTAATAGTCATGTTGTAAAAGACTAACCACATTTCCCTCTTCCTATCCTGCCCTCCATTTATTCTGTTCTCTCCCTTGACCTGTCCTCTCACAATAGTGTTTGCTTCTGATTATCCTTTTCCCCAATTTGCTGTTTCTTCTATTATCTTACCTCTCCTAAACCTTCCCCCCTTGCCTTCCTGCAGGGTAAAATAGATTTCCATATCCAATTGCATGTGTTATTCCCTACTTAAGCCAAATCCCATGAGAATAAGGCTCAATTACTTCCTTTCATCTCCCCCCCTCCCCACCCCTTCCTCTCCATTGTCCTTTGAGAACAAAGGACAAACACACAACACAAGCCTAGTACATTCCATTAGACAGTAAATTTTATTTTTTAGGTATTCTCCTTTCATATTCAGCTCACCCTGTGCCCTCTGTATACACACATACACACACACACACACACACATATATATATATACACACGTATATATACATGAATGATATATATGTATATATATACATACACATACATAAATATACCTACACATTTATAATATACATATACATACATATCCTTGCATACCTACATGTACATATATATATATATATATATATATATATATATATATATATATATATATATATATTCCCTCTAACCAGCCTAATACTGATAAAAGTCTCATGAGTTACAAATAACATCTTTCCATGTAGTAAGGTAAACAGTTCACCTTTAATGAATTCATTAAAGCTTCTCTTTCCTTTTCATGTTTCTCTTGATTCTCATATTTGAAAGTCACATTTTCTATTCAGCTCTGGTCTTTTCCACCAGAATGCTTGGAAGTCCTCTATTTCATTGGATGACCATTTGTTCCTCTGAAGTATTATACTCAGTTTTGCTGGGTATGTGCTTCTTGGTTTTAATCTTATCTCCTTTGACCTCTGCAATATCATATTCCAAGGCCTTTGATCCCTTAGTGTAGAAGCTGCTAAATCCTGTGTTATCCTGATTGTATTCCCACAGTACTTGAATTATTTCTTTCTGGCTGCTTATAATATTTTCTCCTTGACCTGGGAACTCTGAAATTTGGCTACAATGTTCCTAGAAATTTTCCTTTTGGGATCTCTTTGAAGAGATGATCAGTGAGTTCTTTCCATTTCTATTTTACCCTCTAGAATATCAGGGCAGTTTTCCTTGATAATTTCTTGCAAGATGATGGCTAGGCTCTTTTTTTGATCATGGTTTTCAGGTAGACCAATAATTTTAAAATTATCTCTTTTGGATCTATTTTCCAGGTCAGTTGTTTTTCCAATGAGATCTTTTATATTGTCTTCTATTTTTTTCATTCTTTTGGTTTTGTTTAATAATTTCTTGGTTTCTCAAAAAGTCATTAGTTTCCATCTGTTCCATTCTAATTTTTAAAGAACTATTTTCTTTAGTGAGCTTTTGAATCTCCTTTTCCATTTGACCAATTCTGTTTTTTTTTTCTGGCTTTTTGAACCTCTTTTGCCATTTTGGTTAGTCTATTTTTAAAGGTGTTTATTTTCTTCAGTATTTTTTGGGATCTCCTTTGGCAAGTTATTGACTTGTTTTTCATGATTTTCTTGCATCACTCTCATTTCTTTTTCCAATTTTTCTTCCACATCTCTTGCTTGATTTTCAAAATCCTTTTTGAACTCTTCCATGGCCTGAAACCATTGCATTTTTTTTTTGGAGGTTTTGGATGTAGAAGCCTTGACTTTGATTTCTTCCTCTGATAGTATGCTTTGTTCTTCCCTTTCTGAAAGGATGGAAGAAAAAAACTTTTCACCAAAAAAGTAACCTTCTACAGTCATATTTTTTCCTCTTTTTTGTGCACTTTCCCAGTCAGTTACTTGACTTGTTTGTCCTTTGTAAAGTGGAGGGTATATTCTAGGGACCTGTAATTTCTCAGTTTCCCCAAGGTGGCACAATCAAGGGAGAGGAGTTTACCCCTCTCCTGGCTTGCACTCTGATCTGTGAGCAACCACAAGCACACTTTTCTGCCCAGGATCTGCTAGTAAGACTCCCTCTCCACAACCACTCCAGAGCTACTCCTCACCCCAGGAGAGCCACTCAGGGATGAGATCCAGATCAGCTGCTTGATTCCCCCCAGGGTCTTTAGGCCAAAGGCTCCAAAAGTGGATGCTGTTGCTGCAGTGGCTGCTGCTGCTCTGGGGTCAGGGCTGGGGCCCAACCACACTGGCCTCTCATCCAGGTGAAAGAGCTTTTTTACTGACCTCTGAAGCTGTCTGTGGCATTTGTGGGTTGAGAAATCTGGGAACCACAGCTGCTATCTGTGATTCCACTCCCTGAAGCCTGATCTAATAGTGCCTGTGCCAAGACGCCAACACTGGGCTGTGCTCTGCTCTAAGCCTGCTGCGATAGACCTTTCCTGTTGGCCTGCCAGGCTGTCCTGGCCTGGAAATTTCTTTCATTCTGTTGTTTTGTGACTTTTGCTGCTGTAGAATTTGTTTAGAGTAATTTTTTACAGGTATTTTATGGGCTATGGGGGAAGAGCTAGAGCAGGTCCTTCCTTCTACTTGGCTCAATCTTGGCTCTGCCCCATGAGAATGAATTGTTATAGAAATGCTAGTAGCTCTGTTCCATTTTCCATCTCTTTGTTACCCTCACAATTTGATTTATAAATATTCTTGGAAATATATGGCTTATTTGGGTCTGGTGCCAAGATTGATGCAGGTGGGTTTTTCTCTTCTCTGTTTTTTACTGTTTTCTTGAGGTAATCTTCTATCATCTTTATGTGTTGTATTTCACCAATGTGTTTATGTTCTAAACCGGTGTTGTCTTTGGTCACCATGTCTTTTCCCTAGGCAAAGAGATCAAGTGTTTGCTGACTGATGTGGCTTCTGGGCTCCTTTGGTTTCCTCCTCGTGGCAACTTCTTCCATTTATTAAACTTCCATAGGAAATAGTGATAACCAAAGTCTATATTTTTTCCTTTTTCCATTTTTCAAGATTTATAGCTTTCTTGGATAGGTAAAGTTAAACCTGTTGCCACTAGATAAGAAGTACCTTCTTATGTTTTAAAAAAAATTTTGTCCTTTCTTTTTAATTTAAAGTTTTTGGTTATATTTTGAGTTCTGAACTATCTTCCTCCTTCCCTCCTCACCCCAAACCAGAGAAGGCTACTATTTGGCACAAATATATTTATACACACACATATGTATATATACACACATATGTATATTTACATTCATATACACATTTATATGTATGTATATGTCTATGTTTGTGTATATTTATATCTATCTGTCTATCTACATATACATACACACATAAAACCCTACTAAACATACTTCTATTTATCAGTTCTTTCTGTAGAGGTGGATAGCATTTTCCTTTGTAACTGATTTAGTATTTTTAATATTCAAAATAACTTGGTCATTCACAGTTGTCCTTTGAACAATATTGCTGTTATTGTATGGTGCCTTCTTATTTTTGTCCATTTTAAAAATATAATAATCTATTTTGACCTCCAGTCAAAACTAGTTAATGGTTGAACTACCCAATAGATAGCTGATCTCTGTTATGATTCTGGTAATTGTTTCTTGTTTGGTAAGATAGAGTAAATTTCATTTTGGGGGATGTTTTTTAGTAATTATTATGTCTAACACTTAATTCTTGATCTAAGTCTTAAAGAAAGTACTCCTTATATATAGGCGTGAGATTTTAGAGTAGCCTATAAGCCTTTGACTTCTTCCACTGAAACCTGATTCATATTTTCTAACATGCTAGTTGTCATTTTTCCTCTGTGTCCATCTCCACCTTGAAGTCATTGAATATCAAAATATATGTTGTCTTGGTTTAGAGAATCTTGTCAAGTTCATCTTTCATTTTATTCACTTTTCCATCCTCTGTACCAGGTATTATTGCCTAACCTACAGTTACCTTCATGACATTTTTTCCCTTATGTTTATCATGAGCATTGCAAGACAAGATAACCAAGTGTCTCATGAAGCAATGTTTCTTATTACCTTTGGATAACCAGGGAAGTCAACTTCGTTAATACCTTTGTCTCCTCAAGGGAGCCATCCTTACATTTGGTTGCAACTTCCTTTTATCTTCTGGGTTCATTTATCAAGAAAATGTTAATATTAATATGTCAGTTCTTCTAATACATTGGTCATTACATAAATAATAATAAAAACAATGTGGATAATAATACCCTAGATTAATGAATATGAGAAATTAAGTTGAGGGATTGTTCTATGCCAATGTCTTCTGTTTCTTTTTCTCCAATGTTTTTTCTTTTTTTTTTAAACACTCTCCATTATATTCTTCCTTTAAAAAAAAATTACCTTGAAAATCAGAGTCTAGAAAATGACTGGCCCAGAATTGAAGTAGTATGTTTGTGACCTCATGGTGAAACTCATTCTCTGGACTTCTCCATCCCCACGAATTATTCTAATGAGGAAGAAGATATGGAGTTGCTCAAAGAGGATGTGACTGCATAGGGAACACATTAATCAACTCATGCCATACGTGATCGAAGATGGAAGCGAGAGCAAGGAATAGAGGGAGTGAATACACAGGATAATTTGGGTTCTCTAGAAAAATGCCAAGAATAACAAAACTTAGAAGGAATAGAAGTTTTAAATGAATGGTAAGAATGAAAGGGGTTTTGTTAGATATGTTGGGGACAAGAGCAAGATCAAAGAAAGAATGGGCCTGCTCAGGGTAGATGGTGTAATGCTATGGGACAATAGAGAGAAGACAAATATTGGATTTTCATTGGATTATACTATTTTCTCTAAGGAGAATAATCTTCAAACCTAGAAATAGAAAACCAAAACGGTTAACCATAAAATGATTCCTTTTGAGGTTCCTTCCAATTTTAAATTATTCTAATGAGAAAGAAAGATTGAGTTGTCTAAAGAGGATGTTGCTACATAAGGAACCCCTTAGTCAACTTGGATATATATGATGGAAGATGGAAGCAAAGGCAAATAATAGAGAGCAAATGCAACAGAAATTTATGTAAAAACAACGCCTGAAATACTGAAATCCAAAATAAACAGAAGTTTTAAACTCACTTCTAATTCTCAAAGCCCCTGGGAAAGGGCTGCTTGGATTTGGAATTCTAATAATAATCTGCTCTGTTCTATTATTTGACTATCATTTGTGAAGAGAACCAGTGACCTCACAGGGTGATGTCTTGACTTGTGGGAGAATTGGATTTAAGTGAGGCAGAACTTCCAAAATCCATCATCCTCACTCTCTCTCCCTGTCATTCAAGTCCCGTGGCAAGACAAAAGTCAGGATGGCTGGTGATGACCCAGGAAGCAGTGGATGACTGGCATCTTGGATGCCTGACCAGACTCTAAGATCCCTGCAATTGCAGGGCAAAAGTCAAACATGCTTTACCAATGGTCTGGAATCATAGTTGGTAATTACATTTGTCAGAATTCTTAGGTCTTTCAAAGCTGCTTGTCTCCACAATATTGTTTTTATTGCAGAAAATATCCTCCTGGTTCTGCTCAACTTTACTCAGCATCTGTTCCTATAAGTTTTCCCAGGTTCCTCTGAAACCATCTTTTTCATCATTTTTTTGAGCATGACAGTTTTCCATTACATTCATGTAAGAAGAAAGGAAATAAGCATTTATTAAGTTCCTACTCTGTGCCATTTTATTTGATTCTCAAAACAGCTCTGGGAGGTAGGTGCTATTGTGATACCCATTTTACAGTTGAGGAAAAACTGAGGCAGAGGTTAAGTGACTTACACAGGGTCATATAGCTAGTAAGTGCCTGAGATCAGATTTGAACTCAAGTCTTCCAACTCTCTTCCTAGGACTCTCTGCACTATGTTACTTAGCTGCTTCCAGAATATGTACTGGACTTTGTTTATCCATTCTCCATTTGATAGACACCCCTTTAGATTCTAATTCTTTATTACCAAAAAACTGCTGCTATAAATGTTTTTGTACATATGGGTCCTTATCCTCTTTCTGTGAACTCTTTGCATTATAGACCTAGTAGTAGTATTGTTGTGTCAATGGATACACAGAGTTTAGTAACTTCTGATGTATAGTTGTCACGTGAATTCGATATTTGTGAAGTGCTTCATAAGCCTTAAAGTTCTCTATAAACACCAATCGTCATCATCATCATCATTTTGTAATTACGATCCATACTTAGCATGGCACCTGGCACGTACCAGGCACTTAATAAATGCTTATTAAGTGATTTTTGTTACTGTCATTATTATTATTAGAATTCCAAATTCAAGCAACCCTTTCCCAAGGGCTTTGGAACGAAGGTTGCCCTCTCCTGTTTAAATTCTGTTTCTCTTGTGTTTAATCACAGATGATAGAACTCTTTCATACAATTTTGCCTTCACATCTCAAAATTGAAATTTTAGCCATAATCATCGTCTGTGGCATACTGTAGCCAGACAGTTCTCAGGGCTATAGACCCCTAAGTTAAATCTTCATTGCTAAGTGTCCCTCATCCTGGTCACTTCTCAACATTTGTACCTGGGTGAAATCAAGTAATAACGAATGTGGAGTTCAAATTCAGCCTTGAAGGACGCTTTGGGATTTTGAGTGGTACTTGGTTTTGTTTTGGTGATGATAATTTGCAAGCTTGGTGTTTATGTTAGAAGTGACAGTGTGGTGCAGTGGAAAAGTTTCTGACTCTAGAGTTTAAGGATTCCTGTTAAAAGTGTCTTCGATACCTCTTACCATGGGCTTCAGTTTTTTCATCTATAAAGTGAGGGTTTGGATGAAATGACCCCTGACTTTCCTTCTAGCTCTATATTTGTAATTCTAGGTGCTTTTTTAACAAGCGCGCTGGGAGGCACTAACAAAAATGGGGCTGAGAAAGATGGGAACACATCTTTCAGGGGCCTCCACAGTGAGGCAGCTCTCCAAATTCTTCCACAGACCTCGTCTTGTAAACTCAGCGTCTTGTAAACTCAAGGATTGTTGACATTGGCCTTAGAATATTTTGATAGGATGTACTCTGACAAATCACACACAAACAGATTTCTCCTGGAAAACTGGGGGTTTATTTGTCAAACTCAAGAAATTAAAATACAAATGGACTACACTGAGGACAGTTTTACTCAAAAGCAAATATGCTAGTCTACCAAAATAACGTCTATGCATGGGGAATTTTAATCGTAACACAAAAACCCTAAAGGTCTATTTATACATGAAGCATACAAAGGAGATAGTTGTGGGTTATATATCTCTCCTGGGTCCTAATGGATGGATTCATAGAAAATTTTAGAGACCATAGTACAGTCTGCAAGGGGCAGTGAGTCACTGTGTGCTTACGTGGGGAGATTTATGTACTGGGCCTTATCCTAAGCCCTTTACAAATACAGCCAACCCTCAACATTTACCTGTTTAACTTTTGTGACTTTAAACATTTGACTGATTTTATCAGTAGCCTCATTTTACTTTTCCTTAGCAACTAATCACATTCCTGTCTATGCACGGCAGAGAAAGAAAGGAGAGGTGGCAAGTTTGTGGAGTGGCTGGTGTCCTACTAGGCATGTTCATCCTTTTCCGAAGAGGGCCAATATAAATGTATTTCAGCTAGTCTTGTTCAACTGACCGTTGCAGAGTAGAGAGCTCCCTAGGCATTCAATGCCTTTTTTCATTGTTTTCTGTTAAATTCACATTTTGTGTCGCAATTTTATCCCTCAAGAGTAGAAAAGGTCCTTTGGGCTCTAAGGTGATGTCAAAACCTTGCCAATCTCAGCACCTTCTGACAGCAGCAACTAACGGCCTCTCTCTTGGTTTTCAGAGGATAGTCAAGGTAGAGAGGTTTACAGCTGCATAGCATACAACACCTTTATACTACCATCTGACACAAGGTAAGATTCAGATTTAAAAAAAATGTTTTCATTTTAAGGATTTTATTTGTGCCGTGTGTGTAATGAAAATAGAATATTCATTTTTTTGTTTGTTTCTGGTTTTTAAATTTAGATATTAGCACAAAAGGTCAGAGAATTCTAGGGACCTACTAGTGAGAAAAAATGTTATGCATGTTATCAATTGTATTTCATGTATTAAATTTTATGGGTTATCTCATGCTTATTATGTTAGGAAAAGTGAATATTATCAAAATTAATGTTTTATTATAAAGAATTCTGTGCAAAAAATGTATTTTCCAGCAATCTTTAATGAAAGATTACAGTTTTTGGTGATCACAGGAACCTAACTCTCAATTTCCCATGGGTTCATTATATCAGCATTTGTATTTTTTACTTTTGTGCCATGTTCCCCTGGTGAAAGTTGACAATTGACCATACTATCTCATTTGATCTCTCATAACAGTCCTATGAAGTAGGGGTTATTGTTATCCCCATTTTTATTTGGGGAAACCAAGGCAGATAGCAGTTATGTGACTTGCCCAGGGTCATATGACTAGTACATATCTGGGAACAGATTTGAACTCAGGTCTTCATGACTCTAGGCCCAGCTCTCAATCTAATGTGCCACCTTCCTACAAGGCACTTGTGTAGCTGTTAGGTAGATACACAGGCATGAGAGCTAGACTTTTCTCCAGCTTTTGTAGTGCTGTGAGCAAGAACCCATGATACACAATGCCCATGGGAGCTTCCCAGCTTCCAAAGTTGAAAATTTATACATTTACTTTATCATTATACTACTGTAATTTAGCATTATACTACCCTACATGAAATTAATTTGGTATGGACAGATTTTATGTTGCATGCTATTTAAAATTAAAAATGCATAGTTTGGGGCAGTCAAATTTCAGCTGTCTCTCAATATAAGAAAAAAACACGGTTTGAGAAGAGATATTTAATCTGAAATTTTACATATATTTAAGAGATTTATATAGTTGCATGTCTTTGGTCAAGTCACTTTATAATTTTATTTTGCCTCAGTTTCCTCATCTGTAAAATATGATGATTTAACTAGATGACATAGGGTCCCAATCATTGCTAAAGTTCTTTGCTTCTTTTTTTCTTTTTAAAGACCTCCTTTACTTCTAGCTTGGTCATGAACAGGCGAGAAGTCATATATCCAAGGTCGCATGGCCTTAAGGCTGCAGGTTCCCCACCCTGCCAATGGCCATGTTATCTCTTTTGGAGCCCCTAGCTACCTACTGACTTTGAAAGTCTATACATTTGTGGCCCTCTAGCTTTTCCTCGAGTTTGAGGAAGAGACTGTGCTTTGTTTCCGTTAGTATCAATATCACCATCATTGTCTGATATTACATCCCACATCCTGCTTATGGTCCAACAGCATTCTGTATTGGGGAGAGGAGGAGAAAGAGGAGGACGTGTGAGGTACACTACATGGAATGTGGTACTGTAGAAAAAGGTTTGGCTAATGAATCAGAGGAACTGGGTTCTAATTCTGACTCTCCCACTTACTACCTGTGTGACTTTGAGAAAGTCACAAAAATTTTCTGGGCCTTGGTTTCTGCCTCTCAAAAAGGAAGGGGCTGAAACTAGAATCAGGGGTGGGAAACCCATGGCCACAGGTGTCCTTGAGGTTGCAGGTTCCCCACCCCTGATAATAACTAATATCCCTTTCTGCTCTAATGTTCTGTAAACCCCTCCAAGGTCAGAAAGAAATGCACCTCATTTTGGATAGAAAACTCTCCCTCCAAATGAATCATGCTGCCATAAGTTTCCTCCTCCTTTAATATGTGTAAATATATAAAAATGTGTTTGCTTTTAATTTTTCAGTTGTGTCCAACTATCTGTGACCCTATTTAGGGTTTTCTTGACAAATATGCTGGAGTAGCCTGTCATTTCCTTCACCAGCTCATTTTACAGGTGAGGAAACTCAGGCAAACAGACCCAAGTTACTTGTCCAGGTTCACACAGCTAGTAAGTGCTTGAGGCTAGATTTGAATTCATGAAGATGGTTCTTCTGCTTCCAAGCCTAGTGCTCTATCTACTGAACCACCTGGCTGCCATATATTAATATATAGGTAATGTTATAGCAGGATTTCCTTTTGTATATGTATAAGTTAGACCAGGGGTGGGGGACCTGCAGGCTCAAGGCCACATGTGGCCTTCTTGGTTCTTAAGTGCAGCCCTTTAGCTACCATGAGACCACAGGTTCTCCACTCCTGGGTTAGACTAGATGGCTCCTGAATTCTTTGATCCTTTGGTTCTGCGATGGTTTATAAGATACTTGCCTCCCTATAACCATGTAAGGTAAGTAGGATTTTTGCCATTTTACATATCAGAAAACTACAGTTCAGAGAGAAAGTAACTTGGCCCCTGTCATAAGGCTAGAAAGTATTAGAATTAAGTCTTGGACCTAGTGTACTTTTCACTGCAAGGTACTAGGGTACCTTGAAGATCATGACCTCCCCTCCTTGGTGGCATTTAATTATTCTTCTTCGGGAACCCCATCCTGGGACTGACCTGTTCTGATTGGTAAATGAGTGAGTGAAAAGTCATCTAGCCTACTATTAGTATCCAGGCAACGCCAGAACATGTTCCACATCCCATTCAGCCATCTATCAGGAACCCAGGGCCTACTCAGGCAGTTTGACATCTGCCCTGTCATCACTCACTGCTTCTTTTTCCATTGCTTTCTCTGCAATCTGGAATAAAATCAATACTCCCGTTGCCTCTGGAGTGGGCATCACCATCAACTGCTTTATAGCTTTACTCCCCATCTCTGTGACCCCCCAGATCACAGCTCCCTTTCCTTTCCATCACTCTCCTAGACCTGTCTTCTTAATCTATTAGAATATAAGGTAATTGAGGAATGTATTTGTATTCCAAAGCTTAGAAAAGTTCCTGGAACATAGTAGCTGCTTAATAAATCCCTTTTCATTCATTCATTCATTCATTCATTCATTCATTCATTCATTCCCACAGGCAAAAAAAAAAAACATTTAAGGAGAAGACAAGAACACAAACCGTCTAGAAGACCACTTTTATAGAAAACTGAGGTAGTTGGGATAGCCATCATCATTAATAAAATATTGGAGAAGGAGCTGAGAATGCTTAGCCTTGAGAGGAGATGATTTAGATGGGACAGGATAGTTGTTTTCAAGTATTTGAAGGCTGTCATACAGAAAAGGGATATGTCATTCTATTTGGCTTCAGAGGATAGAACTATGAACAAAGGGTAAAAAGGGAGAAGATTTCAGCTTGATAGAAGAAATTTGTTCAGTCATGTTCGACTCTTTGTGACTCCTATTTGGGGTTTTCTTGGCAAAGAAAAGAGTGATTTTCTGTTTCCTTCTCCAGCTCATTTTACAGATGAGGAAACTGAGGCAAGCAGGGTGAAGTGATCTGCCCAGTCTCACAAAGTTAGTAGTGTCTGACCTTCCTGATTCCAGGTCTAGCACTGGGGTCCTATATCTACCTGACCCCCTCTAGGTCAGGTTCTTCCTGCTTTCCAAGGTGACGTTCAGAAGCTAATGGGTTATTTCCTCAGTTCCTCTCCTTCCATTCTTCACACAAATGAATCATACCAGGGCCTCTAGAAACAATAAAAGATTATTTAGTCTTTCTTTTGGCCTGCATTAACTTGTATATATTAAATAATTAAAACCAAGAGTGGTAAGGTAGAGAAAGCAATGGCTCTAGTGTCTGAAGACTTGGGTTTTGTCAACAAACTTTTTGCTCCCTAAATTTTCTTTGACACCTACCTTCTCTATCACTGTAGAGGGCAACACCATCCCCCCAGTCCCCCAGGCTCACAACCTAAGAGTCATCCTGGACTTCTCCTCTCTCTCCCCTGCCCTCATAGCCAAGCTATACCAAAGTCTGCAGATTTCAACTTTGCCATTTATACACCCACTCTGGTGCAGGCCCTTATCACCTTCATTAACACAATAGCCTTCTGCGGGGGAGGGGGGCAATATGCCTGCCTCAAGTCTCTCTCCACTCCAACCCATTTCCTACTTAAGGCAGTAAAATGATTTTCCTAAAAAGCAGGTCTGATTATGTCACTCCCCTATTTAATAAACTCCAGTAGCTTCTTATTGCCTCCAGGGGCAAATGCAAAATGCCATGTTTGGTATTCAAAGCCCAGCATAACCCTATTTTTCCAGTCTTCTTATACCTTCCTCTCTGATATGTACTCTTTTATCTAGAGACTCTGGATTCTTGGCTGTTCCATGAAAAAGAAACTCCATCTGTCAGCTCTGAGAATTTTCTCTGATTTCCCTCATGCCTGGAACACTCTCTCTCTATTGTAACTACTGAACTCCCTGATTTCCTTTCAGTCTCAACTAAAATTCTACCTTCTATGGACCCAACCCCTCTTAATTCCACTACCTTCCCTCTATTAACTATCTCTAATGTATCCTGTATATACTGTATTACTATTTTACAAATATATAAATCCATGCTCAAAGAGACTTTCTCATAGAAACATACCTAATAAGTACTAGAGCCAAAATTAGGAAACTGAGCCTCAGAGAAATGGAAGACTTGCTCATGGTCACATAGCTAGTAAATGTTGGAAGCAGGATTTGAATCTAAATCTCTCTTGACTTTTCTCCACACAACACTGCTTGAGAAAGTATGAATCTGTGGGAAGCGAGTTGGTAGAAAATCTCTCTGGTATTAATTGAAAAAAGTTATGTATGTGTATACGTATATATGTACATATATATTCATGAAATATAATGCAACTTATTTGCATTATAAGAAGAGAGTATCAATGGTAAAAATTGATTGCAAAATTAGTATGGTAAAGGATTACTCAACAGTTGCTGTTTCTGCATTTTCCATCTCTAATTAAAGTCTCTTTAGTTGATGAGCTTGAGGGATGAGAAGGTTGATGATGATGATAATGGGAATTAGGTAGGCCATATTGTGAAGGCCTCCACTTCTAGGCTGCATCTTTCATTTTTCCATCCATAATCTTAGACAACAAAAAAAATGGAAATATGAGCTGAGTAGTCCTGATTTATCTTAGACATCTAATAATATAGTCCCATCTGGCACAAGTAGCGAGCCTATTTATTTTTTGTACTTCTCACTGACAATGTAGTATAATAAACAATTTATTCTTTGTACTTTCCACAAAACTTGGTCCTTCTGAGATTTAGTCTTAACGGTATCCTTAAAGGCTGTATCACTTTTTTGTACTTCTCCTCAGTTATATTGCCTTTCATCTTTCTTTGCATGTTCATTTAAAAATATGAGAGTGCCCCATGCAGTCACAACCATCTCTTTAGATTATTTCCCCTTTTCTTTTTTCCTGGAACTGTACATGACTATGTTCACAAAACTTTATTTTTACTGGCCTCCCATACCTTTTAATCTGACTTCCTCTTTTAGAATGTCACCTCTGGGATCCTCTTTGAATTTTTTGAACTCTCATCTCCTAATATCTAGGATTCACATAAGATTTTACCTAGTATTCACCAATTTGGATGTCATGAACTGTAAGGTGATTGATCTTTTTCTCTTTTGGGGAACATGGATTCTTCTCTCCCATGGATTCTTCAACCTCTGAGTCTTTGGAAACACAGTCTAGTCTTCCTGTCTCTTAAAGATTGCCGCAAGCTGCTTAGTGGAAAAACCCCTAGACTTTACACCAGAAGACCCAAGATCAAATCCTGGCTATCCTACTTATTAACAATGTGGTTAACAATGTGGTTTTAGGCAAACTGTTGAACCTCTCTGTCTCAATTTCCTCATCTGCAAAATGGGGATGATCTCACTTGTACCACCTACCTTGCAGAACTGTTGTGAGGATCGAAGCAATTATATATGTAAAGCTCTTTGTAACTGTTAGGTGATACATAAATATAAGTTTTTATTTTTTGTTGTGGCTGTTGATGTTATTATAGGTTTTTATTCTGGCCCAGGCTTGACAGTCTCCTGACCAGGACATCCCCAGCCAGGTCCTTACAAAGACATCAGCTCTTCTCAGCTCGGGTTCCTGTTCTGCTGGGACACTAAGGACTTCCCACTTCCCCCCTCCATTGGGGCATATAATTACTTCCCAACATGCTTCAGGAGTAGCCAGGGAGTCGGCGGAGGCTAGCACAACAATGGTGACAATGCAAACATTAATTTCTGGAGTTCTTTTAATTAATTCATCAGGAGCCGTGCTGTGCGGCATGATTACGTTAAAGTGTTTAATTACAAATTTCTATGTAATGATGCACTTTAATTACTTTGGACTCATGCAATATTATCGGGCCCTCTTCCCAAGATTCCTGGCACTGGAACTGGGTGGTGCAGAGCTGTGCTATGGGTGCGTAGGCCTCTGAATTATTTATAGGCAATGGGAAGAATCCAAGACTGATGGATATAGTAGTGGAGATGGGATGAGAGATTACTCATCTAAGTCATTGGGCGAAGAGGTAGCCTTAGGATCATTGAGCATCGTGGGACTTAGATTTAGAGCTAGGCTATCTAATCCAGCCCTTGTTTTAGAGATAAGGAAAATGAGACCCAGAAGGATTAAGCAACTTGCTCAGGATCACAAAGCTAGTAAATGTCTAGGTCTAAGTCAAATGTCTAGTCTAAGACTGTCCATGACACACTATTCTGTCTCTAAAGATGGGAGACTTTGTTAAGCTGAATGTTCTCCACTTGAGATAATCTTTTTGAAAGTGAACCATTAAATGTGATCAATGTATATTTATCATTGTTTAGAGGTCAAGATTCTAACGATCACCGTAAAATGGTGATTTCAGCCTAACTGTGGAAGACAGGAAGGAAACAAGCATTTATTAAGTGCGTACTGTGTGCCAGACAAAGGCAGCTAGGTGGGACAGTGGATAGAGTGAGTGCTAGGCTTGAAATAAGGAAGAGTCCTCTTTCTGAGTTCAAATCTGGCCTCAGATACTTCCTAGTTGTATAATCAAGTCACTTAACCCTGTTTGCCTCAGTTTCCTCATCTGTAAAATGAGCTGGAGAAAGAAATGACAAACCACTCTGGTATCTTTACCAGGAATACCCCAAATGGGGTCATGAAGAGTCAGACACGACTGAAAGGGACTGAATAAATGTGCCAGGCACTGTGCCAAACAGTTTACAAAAATTAAATGACCTTGTGACTTAGGGGCTATTATCAACATTATACAGCTGACGAGACTAAGGCAAGTTAGGTGATATGCCCCAGTCACACAGCTAGTAAGTGACTGAGGCCACATGGGAGCTCAGGTCTTCCTGCTTCCAGGCCCAGGCTCTCTCCACTGTGCCACCTAGTTGCTTTAGGACTCAAAGGAGACAGTAAGACAATCACCATCCTTTCTCATTTTGATTCTTTACCCTTTTCTGCTAAATACGTATACATGTGTCCCTCCTATCCCAAACATCTGCACTAGACTCTTATAGTCTTAGGATTCTTGGAGTCTGTGCAGCTGGCGTCAGTATACAGTGAGGTTCACCTGATTCAACACCGGAATTTTTTTTTTTACCCCTAGGTCTGTAATTTGAAATGTGGTGCAGGTGTTAACCTGTCACTCTGGAAAACCTGTAAGGGTTGGCACAGGAGCACATTGGGAGGGTTTGGGTGGGAGAGTGAACAGATCATTCAGCCAAGTTATTGCGGTTAGATTCTGAGCTAAATCAGATGTAGACCTTAGTCTCCTGGCCAAGGGGGCAATCCATATCTGCATGTGAAGGGCTCAGAAGGCCTATGTGAGCTTAAATGTGTCTTGTAAATATAAAATTATGACACCTGGAGGTAGCTGTATTCCCTTGGAACACACTGCTTCATCTTTCAAGTAGCTGCCACTGGTTTGAAAGCCTTCTTATTTTATTTACATCTGAACTTGAACTTGACTATTTGTTGTGGTTCAGTTGTGTCCAACTTTTCATGACCCCATTTGAGGTTTTCTCGACAAAGATACTGGAGTTGTTTTCCATTTCCTTCTCCAGCTCATTTTATAGATGAGGAAACTGAGGTAAACAAGGTGAAATGATTTGTGTAGGATCACACAGCTAATAAGTTTCTGAGGCCAGATTTGAACTCAAAGTCTCCTTTGAACTCAGGAAGATGAGTTGTTCTGAATGTAGACCAGGCACTCTATCCACTTTGCCTCCTAATGGTCCCAAAATTAAACCTTCAAATAGTCAGAAGTAATGGTCGCCCACCATGACCTTGAAAGGAGGACCTTAACCTTGGAAGAAGCAGGGTGGTTTATTAGGAAGCCTATTGGTCTTAGAGGGAAGAAACTTGGATTCTGTTCCAGCTTCTAACACTCACTAGCTGGATAACGTCACACTGGTGTCAGGGGATACAATCTGACTCCAGAGCCAGGTCCTGGAGGTCCCATTAAACCACACTGATTCTGCAGAAACTTTCCTCAAGTCTAAATTTCCTCATTTGTAAATATCAGATCATAATACTCACCCTACTGATTTTCTCAGGTTATCAGTGAGGAACACATTTGGTAAACCATAACATTCTCTATAGCCCATTGCTTGGTACATAATAGGCACTTAGGACTTTGTGATTGATTCACTGCAAGACAACATACATTTTGTTATTGTCATTTAGTCATGTCCAACTCTTTGTATCCCATTTTTGGAGTTTTCCTGGCAGAGATACTGGAATGATTTGTTATATCTTTCTCCAGCTCATTTTCCAGATGAGGAAACTGAGGCAAACAGGGTTAAGTGATTTACCCAGGGTCACACATCTAGTAAGTGTCTGAGTCCAGATTTCACCTTGGGTCTTCCTGACTCCAATCCTGGGACTGTATCCACTGTCCAACTAGTCACCTAGTTGTCCATAATACACATTATTAAGAACTTGATGGTCTGCTCTGGAGGAATTTAGATAAGGCTTGATCCTTTTCTAAGGGTCAAGGATCTTAACAATTTAGAGATTGATAGGACACAAATAGGACACACTATGATATACAAGATTACATAAGCACACTAGAATGATATAAATAAAATTCAATGTGAGGTATTAGTGGGGAGCTCATGATTGTATAAGAGGGAGTCAAGGGAAAACTTCACAAAAAAGGTAGCATTTGAGTTGAGTTTTAATGGGCAAGACTTCATGGGATGGTTTGGGGAGGAACAGACAAGCATTTATACAGCATCTACTATGTGCCAGGCATCATCTCATTTGATTCTTACAACAACCCTGAGAGGTAGGTATTGTTATTTTACCCTTTTTACAGTAGAGGAAATTGAGGCAGATAGTGGTTAAGCGGCTTACCCAGGGTCATAGAACTAGTAATTGTCTGAGGCTTGATTTGAATTCAGGTCTTCCTGCTCCAGGACAGCTAGGTGGCCCAGAGGATAGAGTGCCAGGCCTGGAATCAGGAGACTCATTTTCCTTAGTTCAAATCCAGTCTTAGATACTTCCTAGCTGTGTGACCCTGGGCAAGTCACTTAATCCTGTTTGTCTCAGTTTCCTCGTCTGTAAAATGAACTGGAAAAGGAAATGGCAAACCACTCCAGTATCTTTGCAAAGAAAACTCCAGTGGGATCACAAAAAGTCAGACATGGCTGAAATGACTGAACAAGAGCAGAAGTCATACTGGAAAGGTAGTGTAGAAACAGATTGTGAAAGGTTTAAAATGCCAAACAAAGTAGCTTGGATTTTATCCTGGGGGCAATAGGGAGCCACTAGATCTTCTTGAACAGGAGAGTATTCATATATGGGCTTTAGGAAACACAAGTGGTGTGTAGGTCTGGTACTGTAGTAAAGGACCTCACTGGGTATCCAAGAAGTGGAGTCATAGGAGGCTGAAGAGGCCAAACTTTGACAATGACACGATTTTGCTCAGGGGTGACCTGAATGACCTAATTTGGGCTTTGTAGACTCAGAGAAATGGGTACATAGGATTATAAATTAGACTTGGGGGCGCCTTAAGGGTCATCTAGTGCAGATAAAGAACTGAGGACCAGACAGATTAAATGATTTGTCCAAGGTCCAAATGACAGAATAAATAGGGATGCACGGTGCTGCGAAAAAAGAAAGAAATACTCAGGTCCTCTAACTTTCAAATTCTGCATTCTTTCTTTTTCATAACACCATACATCCCTATTCAAAATAAGACATTTGTTCTATCATTTTTTGGTTGTATTCGACTCTTTGTGACCCTATTTGGGGTTTTCTTGGCAGAGTTACTGGTTGTCATTTCTTTCTCTACCTCATTTGACATATGAGGAAACTGAGTCAAACAGGGTGATGTGACTTCCCTGGGGGCACACAGTAGTGTCTGAGGCCAGATTTGAACACACAAAAATGTCTTCCTGACTCCAGGCCTGGCACTCTTTCCATTGAGCCACCCAACTGCCCTAACGTAGGACATTAGCACAGAAAAAAAATAACACAAAAAGAAAAAAAAAAACCCTTAGAAATCATCTGATCCAACTCCCTTGTTTTATAGAGAGGAAGCTGAAACTCTGCTAGGTTAAATTACTTGCCTGAGGTTGCAGAGTTCATTAGTGACAGAGCTGGGAATAGAGGCCCAAGTCTCTAGACTCCTAATTTAGCTCTGTTTCTTTTACCCTAAATGCATCCCTGAGGTAGGAGCATCTAGTCCACCTTCCAGTATTGCAGATGAGAGAATTCTCTTCCCCTCGTTCTTAATTCTCTTTTCCTGTTCCTTGCTCATCTGGGCCTTTTCCCATCACTTTCTCCCTTCTCACCATCTTTCTTACTTCTTTCTATCACTATCCCATTCGCCCCACCCCTGCCCCCACTGGCCTCATTCCAGCAAGTGCCCCTCCCTGCCCCTTCTCCATCTCATCTTTCTTTGCTGTGTTCTTCTTATCCCTTTGGCTCCAGATGGGGCTGACCTCCTCCCCACCCTGCCCCCATTCACCCTTTCCTTCCAATCCTAGCCATGGAAGACTCCTCCTCCTCAGCCCCCGACAGGTGTAGGGATGAGTACAGCATATGCCACTGTGCTTGGCTCTGACTCACGGCAACGGCGGCTTCTGCCTGGGTCTCTCAGGGTAGCGCTCAGCTGGGGCCTGATATTCCATGCCAATGCCATCTGTCCTTGGCAGCCCCAGTACCCCAGCACCATTGCCCCTCTCCTCCACCCTCTGCCACAGAGTCCAGGGTGGGGGCATGGCAGGGTTGGGAAGGGTGAGTTCTAGTCAGGTCAGCAATCTTGAAGGAGACCCAAGATCACTCGGCAGAGCTGCAGGACTCGGATGCAGAGCTAGGTTGGGGACTTCGCTGTAGGCCCAGTCCAGCGAATAACATCATGATGATGGTAGAGGGGTCCCCCCTTTGCCTTTTTGTATCTTTTTCTTACCTGTGTACACCACCGTCAGCTGCCCCTCCTTACTGACTCATTTTTCCCCTTTCCCAATCCAAAACCTGCTTTTTGGAGTGACTCTGACATCAGCCACTGGAACCCCAGCATGAATGTTAGCCTCTCCCCAACTGCATCAGTCTGAGACTGAATGAAAGGCTTTGCCCCCCCACCATTGATGATCACACATGGGGCAGGTGGGAAAGAATTTGGGGGATGAGACCTTCCAGGGCAGCTAGATGGCTCCATAATGCACAGAGTGCTGGGCCTGGAGTCAGAAAGAAGCATCTTCCTGAGTTCAAATCCAGCCTTAGACACTTACTAGCTGTGGGACCTTGGCTAAGTCACCTCACCTTATTTGCCTCAGTCTCCTCATCTGTAAAATGAGCTGGAGAAGGAAATGGCAAACCATGTCAGTATCTTTGCCAAGAAGACCCCAAATGGGGGTGAAAAAGAGTCTGACAAAACTGGAAAATGACTGACCAATGGCACCTTCCCATGTCACTATTTCTAGGGTTGATCTTGCTTAATAGATCCTGTCCGCATTTCATTACTAAATGAGGGAGAACAGAACAGAGCAGAGGGGAAAGCTTCATGGAAAAAGTAACATTTGAGTTGAGTTTTAATGGGCAGGACTTCATGGGATGCTGGGGGTAGGAACAGACAAACTCTCATTAAGCACCTACTATATATTAAGCAATTTATAAATATGATCTCATTGGATCCTTACAGCAACCCTGGGGAGATAAGCACTATTATTTCCCCCTTATATAATAGAGGAAACTGAGGCAGATAGGAATTAAGTGACTTGTCTGGCATTACATAGTTAATAACTGTCTAAGGTTGGATTTGAACTCAGATTGTCCTGTTCCAATTCCAGTGCTCTATCCACTGCACTATCTACCTGCCTCTCAGTAGGTAAAGGGAGCAAGAGAGCAGACTAGGGAACAGCCAAGGCAAAGGCATGAAGGTGGGAAGGTAGAGAGCTAAGTGATGGGGATACAAAGAGAAGAAAAAGCACGGTACAGGATCTGGAGTCAGAGGATCTGGTTCAAATCTTGGCCCTGCTATTAGCTACTGTCATATTCTCAAGCACATCACCTAACCTCAATGGATCTCAGTTTTCACATCTGTAATATGAAGGCACTGAACCTCTAACATCCTTTCCAGCCCATAATCTGCCATTTTGCAAACCTTCCAGTTGCCCTGAATCACAGCCATAGCTTGCCCCCTCTATGAACTAATGATAGCAGGGGCCCAGGTGAGCAGAGTGTATGGATACCCATATAGTGTGATTTCAATAGCTCTGAGAAAAACATTTTGCCTCTGAAACTTGAGGTAAAAAGTTTTTATTCTTGCTATCTACCTTCCAATGACTTTGTTAAATTAGTATCATGACCGTCATCATCGTCATCTCTTAATTTATAATTTACAGAATGTTATTACAGATGGAAGAGACATTAGAAATCATTGCTGAATCTAGGGATTCTTAACCTGGGGTCCATGAACTTTGGTTAAACAATTTTTTATAACTGTATTTCAACATAATTGGTTTCCTTTTTTAATCCTATGCATTTTATTTTATGCATTTTAATACATCACTTTGAGAGGAGGTCCCTCCACAGGCTTCACCGGAGAGATTAATGCCCAGAAGGGCCCATGACACAAGCAAGACTAGCCTTACTCCTCCATTTTACAGAGAAGGAAACTGAGTCCCATAGAGGGAAAGTACCTTTTAAAATTTCATTTTCCTTGTATTCATAACTGAACAAACACCAAATACAGTGACCATGTGTGATGCAAGCCAGAAAGAGAGAATTATACATGAGCTGGAAATGTCTGTTGTGAGATTTGCAGGGAGGGAAGTGAGTTTTCAAAGTTCACACAACTAGTTAGTAGCAAGACAGATTAGATCTCAAGTCTCCCGACTCCTGGTGCCAGTGTCTGAGAAATGAATTTGGACAAAGGGTTTAGTAGAGTTAATACCTTACATTTCTCCCTCCCCTTCCAAAGGATAGCTTTCTATTGTGATGGAAGGCCTTTGAAGGTAGGTTGTCCTGGTTTTTCCTGGTTTCTTTGGACATTGTCTGGGATTGCCCCAGTTTCCTTCCTGTGTCCTGTTGTAGATGCCACCCAAACCCAGGCTGTGGGGCAAGCTAGAGGCTGATGTGTTGCCACAGAAAGGGCTAGCACTAGATTTGGGTCAGAGGACCTTGGCTAAAACCTTGCCCCTAATGCTGACTACCTGTATGACTCCTGACTCTGTTTCTTCATCTGTGAAATGTGACTGATTCCCTTAGTCACAGAAGGGAAATTGTACTCCATTGTACCCCTCTCATTTTTTATGGATGAGGAAACAAGATGACCTCTAAGGGCCCTTCCAGCTCTCAATCTACAATCCTCTGACCTGGTGATTGAACATGTAGTTTGTCCCTTTGGACCTGGTTCATGGTGACCACTCTAATCATCTAGGCAGCTATGTGTTATGGATAATATGCTGAACTTGAAGACAGAAAGACCTGAGTTCAAATGTGGCCTTAGACATTTCCTAGCTGTGTGACCCATGTCAAGTCATTTAACCTTTGCCTGCCTCAGGTTCTTCAACTGTAAAATGGGGATCATAGTAGCACTTACCTCCCAGAGGTAAGTAAAGTGCTTTCAAATCCTAAAGCACTATATAAAGGCTATTATTATCACCATAATAAGGGAATTAAATACTGTCATGTATTTTTGTAAGCCATAATAGTGTACATAAATGTCAGCTACCATAAGGAGGCAAGGTGGCATTGGAGCCAGAAGACCCAGGGCTGGGTTTCAGGATCACCACTTACCGATTAACTGTGTGACCTTCAGCAACTCACTTAACTTTTCCGTTCTTCAGCTTCTTTATCTGTAAAATCCTCTTTCTGTTACCTATTTCATAGGGAAGCTGTGGTCTGGGCAGCTAGGTGGCACCATAGTTCACACAGCACCAGGTCTAGAGCCAGGGGGACAATTTCCCGAGTTCAAATCTGGCTTCAGACACTTATTAGCTGTGTGACCCTGATCAAATCACTTAACCCTGTCTGTCTCAGTTTCCTCATCTGTAAAATGAGCTGGAGAAGGAAATGCACAAACCACTCTACTATCTTTGCCAAGAAAACCCCAAATGGGGTCACAAAGAGTTGGACATGACTGAAATGACTGAACAGCAGCAAGGGAAGCTGTGAGGATAAAATGAAAAATATTATGTCAAGGGCTTGACGATCTTTACTGCACAATGTCAAAGGACAACAGCTATTACTATTCATCTCCTTTTTCTGTCTTCTGTCTCTTCCCCACACTTTTTACCTCCTGTTATTGGAATCCCTCATTACCCAGAATACTTCATTACCATTATACCTTGGTTATAGTGCCAAGCCATAGATGGGACATTGTACCTCAAGATAAAATGTCCCCTAAATGGAATACTGATAATAGGAATTGATAATGTTTCCTCATCTATCATTGTGGTATAGTGAAAAATATAAGGAGTTTGGAGGCAGAAGACCAGGGTCAGTTCTGAATCTGTTACTTGCTACCTGTGTGATCTTGGATAAGTCATTTGCCCTCTTGGGGAGCATCACTTTCCTTATTTGTTAAATAACGGAGTTAGATTCCACAATCTCCAAATTCTCTTCTACTTCTGAATATTATGGCCCTGTCGAATGATTTGAACATCACCCAATGGGGTTGAAATTATATAAGTTTTACATCACTGGTCCACATGTATTTCCTCCATCAATCTGTCATCTATAAACATCTACATCTACAAAAATCTGTCCAGGGTCCTCTTCTCTTCTCCCTCTACATCACTTCAACTGCTGATGTCATCAGTTGTCATGCTACTTCTATTCTGATGATTTTCAAATCTACCTATCCTGCCCCAATCTTTCTACTGACCTCCAATCTTGTATCTCCAGTCATCTTTCAGATATCTCAAACCAGATGTAAACATGTCCAAAACAAAACTCATTGTCTTTCCCCCTAAACGCCCCACCATCCTACCTTCCCTGTTACTGTAGAAGACAGCACTCATACTTCCCAGATTCACCACTTAAGAGTCATCCTGGACTCCTCACCATCTCTCAGCTCCAGTGTCTGTGCTATGGATTTCCCCTTTGCAGCATTTTCCCCAAACACCCCCTTCTCTCCTCTAACACTGCCACAGCTCTAGTGCAGGCCCATGGATTATTGCAGTACCCTGCTTGTGGGTTTACCTTCTTCAAGCATTTCCCCTCTCCAATCTATCCTGCATTGAGCCACTAATGTGACCTCTAAAATGCAGTCTCCAGCTCAGTAAACTCCTTTATTTCCCTATTGCCTCCTGGATCAATAGAAAATGCTCTCTTTGGTATTCAAAGCTGTTCATAACCCTCCTACATTCCCAGTCTTCTCATACCTCACTTCTCAATGTATACTCTTTGATCCACTGACACCAGATTCCTGGCTGTTCTACAAAGAAATTAAACAATCCCTGTCCTCAAGGAACTGCCATTCTATCAAAAGAGACAACACATATACATACAAGTATATACAAAGCATATAAGAATCAATACAAGTTAATTTCAGGAGGGAGCTACTATCAAGTAGGGGAGAATCAGGAAAGACCTCCTGTGGAAAGCAACATTTAAAGGAAACTAGCACTTCTAAGAGGTGGAGGGGAGAGAATGCTATCCAGGCATGGGAGTGATTGCAAAGGCACAAAGATAGTACGGGTGAAATGGGATGTGTGAAGAGCACAAGAAGGCCAGTTTGACTGGACCATTGAGTACAGGAAGGAGAGTATGTATGATAAGGCTGAAAAAGATGAAATTAACAGAAATGCTAAAAAAGGGAGCCAAGATGGCGGAGTAGAAAGATGCACATTTACGAGCTCCGAATCCACAACCCATAGAATTAAGGTAAAAAGAGATCCCCATAAATTCTGAATCACTGCAGGGGGTGCATAAACATAGGGGAAGAGATTTTTGTTCCAGAGAGCCCTGGAGAGCCGTCCACAGAATCTGTCGCGCCCCGGAAAGTGGACCCCACCCCAGCGCTGCCCTGGCCGCGGCCCCAGAGAAGCTGATCCGAGCAGGCTTCAGGGACGGAACCTCCGGAGGCCTGGAAGGTCCCTCCACCCACAGAAGCTACAGGTCAGTGAGAGAGACGGCTGGCTGGCCAAGAGGGGGAGCAGAGTGTCTCCGTGAATCGGACCCCCTTGGGAGGAAGCGGCCACAGCAGAGGCGGGGGCAGGAGGCAGCGGAGGCAGAGGCGGGGGCGGCGGCGGCAGCAGCTGTGGTGGTGGGACTCCCACAGCAGCAGGCAGGATCTTCATTACTGAAAGTCTCTGCATAAACAACCTGAGGGAGCTGAGCCTGGGAGACGGCCCTGCCCCACCCTGCTCTATTACTGAAGGTCTCTGCATAAAGCCCCTGAGGGAGCTGAGCCTGGGAGGCAGCCCTGCCCCCACCCCAGCACCTGAACTAAAGCTTGCTGCGGAAAGCCCATTTGAACCTCAGACCCCAAGTACTGGCTGGGTGGATCTAAGCGGGGGTGAACAGGAATCTCAGAAGTCAAGTAGCTGGCTGGGAAAATGCCTAGAAAAGGGAAGAAAAATAAGACTATAGAGAGTTTTTTCGAACAGATGCAAATGATCCCGACTTCCGGATCTGACGAGGAAATATTCTTGCCATCAGGGAAAGACGTGGAGGGCGGGGGGGCAGCAGTACCCCAGACATCCCAGGGGGATGTCGGATGGGCTCAGGCCTTGGAAGAACTCAAAAAGGATTTTGAAAAGCAAGTTAGACAGGTGGAGGAAAAACTGGGAAGAGAAATGAGAGAGATGCAAGAAAAGTATGAAAAACGGGTCAATACCTTGGTTAAGGAGACCCAAAAAAATGCTGAGGAAAATGACACCTTGAAAAATAGGCTCACTCAATTGGCAAAAGAGGTTCAAAAAGCCAATGAGGAGAAGAATGCTTTCAAAAGCAGAATGAGCCAAATGGAAAAAGAGGTTCAAAAGCTCACTGAAGATAATAGTTCTCTCAAAATTAGAATGGAACAGATGGAGTCTAATGACATTACGAGAAACCAAGAAATCACAAAACAAAACCAAAAGAATGAAAAAAATGGAAGAGAATGTGAAATATCTCATGGGAAAAACAACTGACCTGGAAAATAGATCCAGGAGAGACAATTTAAAAATTATGGGACTACCTGAAAGTCATGATCAAAAAAAGAACCTAGATATCATCTTCCATGAAATTATCAAGGAAAACTGCCCTGACATTCTACAACCAGAGGGCAAAATAAGTATTGAAAGAATCCATTGATCACCACCTGAAAGAGATCCAAAAAGAGAAACTCCTAGGAACATTGTGGCCAAATTCCAGAACTCCCAGGTCAAGGACAAAATCTTACAAGCAGCTAGAAAGAAACAATTCCAGTTTTGTGGAAATAAAATCAGGATAACTCAAGATCTAGCAGCTTCTACATTAAGGGATCAAAGGGCATGGAATAGGATATTCCAGAAGTCCAGAACTAGGACTCAAACCAAGAATCACCTACCCAGCTAAACTGAGTATAATACTTCAGGGGAAAATATGGTCTTTCAATGAAACAGAGGACTTTCAATCATTCTTGATGAAAAGACCAGAGCTGAAAAGAAAATTTGACTTTCAAACACAGGAATGAGAAGAAGCATGAAAAAGTAAACAGCAAAGAGAAGTCTTAAGGGACTTACCAGAAGTGAACTGTTTACATTCCCACATGGAAAGACAATATTTGTAACTCTTAAAACTTTTCAGTATCTGGGTAGTTGGTGGGATCACACACACATGTACACGCATGCATGCACACACACATACACACATGCACACACACACAGAGACAGAGAGCACAGATTGAATTGAATAGGATGGGACCATATCTTAAAAGAAATTAAGGTAAATGCTGAGAGAGAAATGTAGTGGGAGGAAAGAGGGTGAAATGGAATGGGGTAATTATATGTCATTTAAGAGACAAGTAGGAAACTTTTTAGTGGAGGGAAAAAGAGGAGAGCTGAGAAAAAAAAAACCAAGAAGTTTACCCTCATCACATTTGACTAAAGGAAGGAATAAAATGCACACTCATTTTGGTATGAAAACCTATCTTACAGTATAGGAAAGTGGGGGAGAAGGAGATAAGCAAGGGGTGGGGGATGATGGAAGGGAGGGCAAAGGGAGGAGGGAGCAATTCGAAGTCAACACTTGGGGAGGGACAGGATTAAAAGACAGAAGAGAAACAATGAGGGGCAGGGTAGGATGGAGGGTAATTCAGTTAGTCTTACACAACACGACTATCAGGGAAGACATTTGCAAAACTACACAGATATGGCCTATACTGAATTGCCTGCCTTCCCAAAGGGAATGGGTGGGGAGGGAGGGATGGGGAGAATTTGGAACTCATAGTTTTAGGAACAACTGTTTAGTTTTGTGTTGCTACTAGAAAATAAGACATACAGTTAATGAGGAATAGAAAGTCATCTGGCCCTACAGGAGAAAAGAGAAGATGGAGACAAGAGAAGGGAGGGATGACAGAAGAGAGGGCAGATTGGAGATAGGGAAAATTAGATTGCTTGGGGTATTGGGGTGGGGGGAGGGGATAAAAGGGGGAAAAAATTTGGAACCCAAAATTTTGTGAAAATGAATGTAAAAAGTTAAATAAATAAATTAAAAAAAAAGAAATGCTAAAAAAACCCTCAAAAACAAATCCAAAACCTTTCACCAAAGCTTTTTATGCTAGATATGTATTTTATTTATTTATTTAGATGTGTATTTTAATATGGTGATTTTGTGCTTACTTTTCAGAGTATGTCTTTTAAAAAAATCTTATTCTAAAGGTGTGATTGATATTTTACGAATATATTATCCCCATTTTACAAAGAAAGAAACAGAGACTCAGGTTAAAAAGTGATTTGCCTAAACTGGGACAAGAAATTTCGGTCTTCTGACTCTGAATTCACTTAGATACCCAGCAGATCCCATTTTCCTAACTATTAGATGTGGAATCAAAAGATCTGTGCTTTTGAATCCCACATCCTTCATTTACTAGCTATGTTACTCAGTCGCCTTGTTAAAAACTTCTCTTTCCTTCTCCTCTGCTCCTACTTCATCCCATCATCTCTGCCCCAGCCCCTACAATGTCCTTCACCTTCTCCTCTCCCCCAAAGCAACTAGGGTTCAACTGTCATGCCTGCTCCCCCCTCACAGGGATCTTTCCATCCCTCTCCTGCCAGTGAGGTTGCCAGATTCCAATGTACTTCTCTGAATCTCTCAACATCATTTGGAGATAATGTAATATCCTTCATACTTCCAGTCAGCGGACAAAAAAAAGCTGATCCAGGTGTTACATCCTTGGATTGGAAACTTCCCTGGCACTGATGATAACTAGCTTTCTGTCTTGCCCCCCTTTTCCCCTACACAGCAATTCTTGAATGTTGCAAATCCGATAATCCCTCAGAGTAAATAGCAGCAAGACCTTCTGCCTGTGAAATTTCCAGCTTTTTCTAAGATACATGTCCTGAGAAGACTTTGTACCTCCCCTTCTCTGTCCCCTTGAATCTAATCAAAATCATTCTTTTGCATAGAAACCTTGAGTGGTTCCCCATTAATTACAGCTGAAATTCCAAATTGCTTAGTCTTGCATTTCCATGATCTGACTTGGACTCACATTTCCAGTCTTATATGGCTCCCTTTTTTTCCCCTTCTGTTTGACTAGGCTCTTAAATGTCCTCCTAGCCTGCTAGATATTTCTTCTACCTTTGCACCATATGGTTCCCTTCTCCCTTCTTCTCCCTACTGCCTTCTTTTCTTCAGTCCTCCTTAGATGACTCCACCCTAAGGCCTACTCTCTCAATGGGTGAGTCCCTGACCCAGGCTGCCATTTTGTGAAGGGTCTTAGCCATACTCACTCTACTGCCAGGTTAGCTCATTTGTCCTAAGCAGTGACCTTCCTTCCTTTTTCCAGCTCCCCCAGCTCCCCTTTCTATTTGAATGGAAGTTCCCTGAAAGCAGGATCCATCAATATTTGTATCCCTAGTTTAGCACCTGGCAAGTTGATATATCTATTTATCCTCTATCAGTCTATCTATCCATCCATCCATCTATCCATCCATCCATTTCTATCTATTTGTATATTAGTATCTTATCTACCGATATATATCTGTCTACTCATCTACCTATCTCCATCTAATCTATCAATATGCACCTACCTACCTATCTATCCTCTGTCTCTGTCTCTCTCTAAGTCTTTCCTATCTTTCAAAGTTTAGATTAGATCCCACCTTCCCCAGGAAGTCTTCCCTGACCACTCCAAAACAGAGCAACCTTTCCTTTCTTTGACCTATACCAAGTATGGTCTGTATTAATCTTTGGCACTTGGCATATAAAGCCTGCTTTGATTAACTATCTTTCTGTGTGATTCATTCATTCATGTATTCAACAACTATATTAGTGAGGGAAAACGGCTCAGACAAATCTCCATCAGCTTCAGCATAGCATTTGACAAATATTTGTCTTATGATATTCTTATGGACAAGAGAGGTATGTATTTGATGGTAGTACAGTTAAGTGGATTTGGAACTGGTTAACTGACTGGAACTAAAGAATATTGATTAATGGACCAACGTTGGTTTGGAGAGTGATCTCTAGTAGAGTGCCAGGTGTCTTGGCTTTGTTTTACTCAACCTTATTTTATTCAACAATGAAAGCATAGAGTACTGAATCCAACTTTGAGTACCATATTTGGGAAGAGATATTGACAAGGAAGGAAGGAAACAAATATTCGTAAAATGCCTACTATGTGCTAGTCACTGTGCTAAGCACCTTACAAATATTATCTCATTTGATTTTCATAATAAGCCTAGGAAGTAGTTGGTGCTATTATTTTTCCACAGTTTGTAATTGAGGAAACTGAGGCACATAAAAGTCAAATGACCTTGCTCAGGACCACACAGCTGGTAAGTGTCTGAGGTCAATTTGGATTCAGTTCTTCGAAATCCAGTGGGTGGAATTCCAGCTAGGTGGTGCAGTGGATAGACCTGGAGTCAGAAGACTCATCTTCCTAAGTAAAAATCCGGCCTTAGACGCTTACTAGCTGTGGGAACCTGAGCAAGTTACATAACCCTGCTTGCCTCAGTTTCCTCATCTGTCAAATGAGCTAGAGAAGGAAATGGAAATCCGTTCCAGTGTCTTTGCAAAGCAAATCCCAAATGGGGCCACAAACAACCGAACAAACTTCTAATTTGAAGTGTGCTCTATCTACTGTGCCATGTAGATTCCTATAAAAGACACACACTAACCCAATAAATATCTCAGATTTCAGGGATTGATTTCAGAGCCCTATTTACCAAGCCTCAGGCACCCAGCATTTTCAGGGATTCTTCCAGGGAACAACACTGCTCAGATAAACTCATTTCTTGTACAGTGTTATTAACCTTGTATGCAATTTGTTTCAAGAATGTTTGCATTTTAAAATATCACAGGGAGAAGGCAATTCTTGATCTACAGGCATGATCCCTTAATCATAAAATGTCAGGCATTGGTGGAGAATTTTTTTTTGAGGAAGATCCTTCTTGGTATGCCTTAAGGCATGTCAAAGGTCACCATCTACTAGATATTACCAAGAGGGTCAAGTCTTTAGCAGCCACAGAAGAAACAAAGAGAAATGCTAGGTTTAGAGGTCTGGAACACTGGAGGCAGCCTGACACTGTGGAAAAAGACTTGAACGTGAGTCATGGAACCCAAGTTGGAATCTCGGCTTTGTTCTCTACTATCTGTAGTAAAGCTGTCATGCCTCTTCCCCTCTCCCAGGGATCTTTCCAACCCTTTCCTGCGCCTGGTGCCAGTTAAGTTGCCAGATTCCAATGTACTTCTGGAGCTTTGGGGCTTACATTCTCCATCTATGAAATGAAGGAATTAAGCTAGATGACCTCTAAAGTCTTCTCCCCTACTAGGAAAATGGTCTATGTTTACAAATATTGTTGTTCCCCCTTCACAGGAAACCCAGAGGGAGAGCCAGTCCTATCAGTGGTGAGTTCCCTTTTAACAGAACCCATCCCAAACTCCACAAAGAGATAAATCATGAGGTAAGTTAGTGGGAAAGAGGTGCTTGGGAGAAACAAGGAGAAGACACTGGACCCCTGGCCTCAAGTCGGTGATAGTCTAGGTAGGGAGATAGGACAGTGGGAAGGATGGAAAGGGCATTGAATCTAGAGTCAAAGAACTTGGATTTAAATCCCAACTCTTTTACTTATTAGCAACATGACCTTGGATAAATAACTACCCCTCTCTGAACTTCAGATTTTCTACCTGTTGAATGGGGGAAAAAGACCTTTCAGGTTTCTTCCCAATAGTGGCCTGGTAAATGAGGTGTATGGGAGTATTCAGTGAGGACTAGCAACTCTGGAGCGAAGATCTGCTGAGCCCTTTTCAGGGTAGCTCATCCCCATTTGGTGTCCACCTGTCACCCAACTCTACCTGTGCTCTAAGAAGCTACATCTAGCTTGTGCAGTGGCCACAGCCTGGTAAAACCTACTCAGCAGATGGGCTAAACCATGGTGCGGGTAACTCATAGGTGTCAAATCTGTCAGTGAGCTAATGGGGTATCTACCCCAAACATGAAGACTTTCCCTGGTGGAATGGGCAGATAAGAACAATTTGTTCCCAAGGGCATAAAGGTGGCTGAACAGGCACTGTGGAATGCTTAGAGTCTGGTCAGACACTGAAGATGCTAAGCTCATCCACTGCATCCTGTGCCATCTCGAGTAGTCTTGGATTTTGCCTTGCCATGGACATCAATGACTCTGGAAGAGAGGGTGAGGCTGATTAATTTGTGCAACTCTGACTCATTTCAATTCACATACAAACCAAGACATCACCCCTTGATGCCATTGGTCTACTTCAAAAACTAAGGATGGCCAATAACAGCTTCTTTAGAGCATCTACATACATTTAAGTTTAATATTCATGATTCACATTTTCTGTGTTAGTGTTAAGTGTAGACACTCAACAAAATAATGAATCAAGCCTTGATTTGTAGCCTTTGTGGATTTCCAAGGTCACACTGAAAAAAAATTAACAACAGGTTCCCCAGAATTCATATGAGCTAGCTCCAGCCCTATCCTGCTCCTTTAAATCCTATGAAAGTCATAAATTGAACAGAAAGGAATATTAGGTTTATGTACAAAACTATACATCCCCTTCTCCCTCCTTTCTTGCAATAAGGTTGTTTAAATAGGAATCGCACAGGGCATTTAAATTTTTGTTTGTATGTTTTGAATAACTTTGAGGATGGCACTGGGAAGAAAGTACTGGGGGATCAGAGAAACTTCTAGGTAAACTCTTAGGAACTTCCAGTTAACATGTGGTTTTCCCCATTAGACCTGTGAAGTTTTTTTTTTTTGAAAGCACTTTTTTATGTTTATTTATTTATTTTTAGTTTTCAACATTCATTTCCACAAAATTTTGAGTTCCAAATTTTCTTTTCCTCTCCCCTCCCCTCACCCCAAAACATCATGCATTCTGATTACCCTTTTCCCCAATCTATCCTCTCTTCTATCACAACCCTCCCTTCCCTTATCCCCATGTTCCCTCTTGTCTTGTAGGGCAAGATAAATTTCTATACCCCATTATCTGTATTTCTTATTTCCCAGTTGTATGCAAAAGCAATTTTCAACATTCATTTCTAAAAGTTTAAGTTCCAGTTTCTCTCCCTTCCTCCCTCCCCACCCATCCACTGAGAAGGCAAGCAATTCAATATAGGCTATATGTGTGCAGTTTTGCAAAAAACTTCCATAATAGTCATGTTGTGTAAGATTAACTATATTTCCCTCCATTCTATCCTGCCCCTATTTATTCTGTTGTCTCTTTTGATCTTGTCCCTTCCCAAAAGTGTTTACTTCTAATTCCACCTCCCATTTGCCCTCCCTTCTATCATCCCTCCACCCCACTTATCCCCTTCTCCCCTACTTTCCTGTAGTGTAAGATAGATTTTCATATGAAATTGAGTGAGCACGTCATTCCCTCCTTAAGCCAAATGTGAAGAGAATAAGCTTCACTTTTTCCCTTTCGCCTTCCCCTTTCTCCCCTACATTGAAAAAGCTTTTTCTTGCCTTTTTTATTTTTTAAAATTTATTTTAAGTTTTCAACATTCATTTCCACAAAATTTTGAGTTCAAAATTTTCTCCCCATTTCTCCCCTTCCCCCACCCAAAGTCTCGAACATTCTAGTTACCCCTATTACCAATCTGCCCTTTTTCTAAAATCTCTCCCTTCCTTTATCCCCACCTTCTCTTTTTTCCTGTAGGGCAAGATAAATTTCTATATCCCATTACCTCTATTTCTTGTTTCCCAGTTGTGTGCAAGAACAATACTCGACAGTTATTATGAAAACTTTTGAGTTCCAACTTCTCCTCCTTCCTCTCTCCCCACACATCCTCGTTGGGAAGGCAAGCAATTCAATATAGGCTATATATGTGAAGTTTTGCAAATGACTGCCATAATAGTCATGTTATATAAGACTAACTATATTTCCCTCCATTCTATCCTGCCCCCCATTTCTTCTATTCTCTCTTGTCGCTCCCCAAGAGTGTTGACTTCAAATTGCTCCCTCCCTTCCATCATCTCTCCCCACCCTGCTTATCTCCTTTTCCCTCACTTTCCTGTATTGTAAGATAGGTTTTCATACCAAAATGAGTGTGCATTTTATTCCCTCCTTGAGTCAAATGTGAAGAGAGTAAGCTTCATGTTTTCCCTTTCACCTCCCCGCTTTTTTCCTCAGTTGAAGTCTTTTTCTTGCCTCTTTTATGAGAGATAATTTGCCCCATTACATTTCTCCCTTTATCTTCCCATTATATTCCTCTCTCACCCCTTAATTTCATATTTTTTACATATGATCCCTTCCTATTTAACTCAGCCTGTGCTCTCTGTCTCCGTGTGTGTGTGTATGTGTGTGTGTATAAACCCACCAAGTACTCAGATACTGAAAAAAGTTTCAAGTATTCAAGACAATATAAATATTGCCTTTCCATCTAGGAATGTAAACAGTTCAACTTTAGTAAGTCCCTTATGATTTACCTTTTCATGCTTCTCTTGATTCTTGTGTTTGAAAGTCAGATTTTCTTTTTAGCTCTGGTCTTTTCATCAAGAATGCTTGAAAGTCCTCTATTTCATTGAAAGACTATTTTTTCCCCTAAAGTATTATACTCAGTTTTGCTGGGTAGGTGATTCTTGGTTTTAGTCCTAGTTCCTTTGACTTCAGGAATATCACATTCCATGCCCTCCAGTCCCTTAATGTAGAAGCTGCTAGATCATGTGTTATTCTGATTGTATTTCTACAGTACTCGAATTGTTTCTTTCTATCTGCTTGCAATGTTTTCTTCTTGACCTGGGAATTCTAGAATTTGGCCACAATGTTCCTAGGAGTTTCTCTTTTTGGATTTTTCAGGAAGTGATTGGTGGATTCTTTCAATATTTATTTTGCCCTCTGCTTCTGGTATCAGGGCAGTTTTCCTTGATAATTTCATGAAAGATGATGTCTAGGCTCTTTTTTTAATCAAGGCTTTCAGGTAATCCCATAATTTTTAAATTGTCTCTCCTGGATCTATTTTCCAGGTCAGTTGTTTTTCCAATAAGATATTTCACATTATCTTCCATTTTTTTATTCTTTTGGTTTTGTTTTGTGATTTCTTGGTTTCTCATAGAGTCATTAGCCTCCATCTGCTCCATTCTAATTTTTAAAGAACTATTTTCTTCAGTGAGCTTTGGGACCTCCTTTTCCATTTGGCTAATTCTGCTTTTTAAGACATTTTTCTCCTCATTGGCTTTTTGGACCTCTTTTGCCAATTGAGTTAGTCTACTTTTAAAGTTGTTATTTTCTTCAGCATTTTTTTGGGTCTCCTTTAGCAAGTTGTTGACCTGCTTTTCATGCTTTTCTTACATCTCTCTCATTTCTCTTCCTAGTTTTTCCTCCACCTGTATAATTTGATTTTCAAAATCCTTTTTGAGCTCTTCCATAGCCTGAGACCATTGATTATTTATTTTGGATATTTGGGATACAGAAGCCTTGACTTTTATGTCTTTCCCTGGTGATAAGTGTTGTTCTTCCTCATCTGAAAGGATGGGAGAAGATTTCTGTTCACCAAGAAAGTAACCTTCTATAGTCTTATTTTTTTCCCCTTTTTTGGGCACTCTCCCAACCAATTACTTGACTTTTTGATCCTTTGTCAAGAGTAGGGTATACTATGGGGATCTGTAAGATCTCAGTTCCTCCATGGTGGCACAATCAAGCATATACACTGGTCTGGGAGCAACTAGAAACTTTTGTGCCCAGAATCTGTGAGTAGTAGTTTCCTCTCCATAGCCACCTGTCCTCCAGTTCCACCAAGCCAGCACTGGGGGCTGATATTCAGATAAGCTGCTCGATTCCCCCAGGGGCTTTCAGCAGGGTCAGGGCTGCCATTCAGTGTGAGATAAAGATCAACTGCTCAATTCCTACAAGAGCATTAAGTGGGGGCAGGGCATCCACACAAGACTGAGGTAAGGATCAGCTGCTCAATGCCCCCAGGGGTTTTTACAATCCAACAATGGATGCAAGCTGCCATGGGGCTGCTGTGGGAGCTGCTGCCACCTGATGCCACCTCTGCTGCTGTCACCTGAGGTTGGAGCTATGGAAAGACCCTGCTCCCTTCTGGGCCAGCTGAAAAAACCCTCTCACTGACCTTTGGCACCTGAGGGTTGAGGAATCTGCAAACCACTGCTACTGCTGCTGGTGATTCTGCCCCTGAGGCCTGCTCATGTCCTCTTCCCAGTGCTGTCCCGTGTGACCAAGGCTGGGCTAGACTCTGCTCCACTTCCTGTGTGATAGACCTTTCCCGATGGCCTTTCAGGTCACCCTGAGCTGGAAATCTTCACTCTGTTGTTTTGTGGCTTCTACTGCTCTAGAATTTGTTGAGAGTCTTTCTTTACAGGTATTTTATGGACTGTGGGCAAACAGCTAGTATATGTGTATCTTTTTACTCTGCCATCTTCTTCTTATTTCTTTTATGAGAGATAATTTGCCTCATTGTGTTTCTCCCTTTCTCCTCCCAATATATTCCTCTCTCATTCCTTCATTTTATTTTTTTAATTTTAATTAAATTAAATTAATTAATTAATTTTATTTTTTTAGGTGTTATTTTCTTCAGCATTTTTTGGGGGTCTCCTTTAGCAAGCTATTGACTTGCTTTTCATGATTTTCTTGCATCTCTCTCATTTCTCTTTCCAATTTTTCCTCCACCTCTCTTACTTGGTTTTCAAAATCCTTTTTGAGCTCTTCCATGGGCTGAGACCATCGCATATTTATTTTGGAAGTTTTGGATGTAGAAATCTTGACTTTTATGTCTTCCTCTGATGGTATGCCTTGTTCTCCCTCATCTGAAAGGATGAAAGAAAATACTTGTTCATCAAGAAAGTAGCCTTCTGTAATCTTATTTTTTTCCTTTTGGGGCATTTTCCCAGCCAGTTACTTGACTTTTGAGTCCTTTGTCAAGAGGAGGGTATACTCTGGGGACCTGTAAATTTTCAGTTCCTCCAAGGTGGCACAATCAAGGGAGAGGAGTTTACTCCTCTCCTAGCCTGTGCTCTTGTCTGTGAGCAACCACAAGCACTCTGTTCTGCCCAGGATCTGCCAGTAGGGTTCCTTCTCCATAACTGCCTCCAACTCTACCACACCAGCCAATGCTCCCCCTTACCCCAGAAGAGCCACTCATGCTATTCCTTCTTTAAGAAGAGAGTAAGCTTCAGTTTTCCCCCTCTTACTTTCTCCCTTTTCCCCTCCATAGAAAAACCTTTTTCTTGCCTCTTTTATGAGAGATAATTTGTCCCATTGCATTTCCAATAGCCACTCAGGGCTGAGATCCAGATCAGCTGCTCAATTTCCCCATGGTCTTTAGGCTGAGGGCTCCAAAAATGGACACTGCCAATGCAGTTGCCACTGCTGGTGGGGCCAGACTTTGTTCCCTTCTCACCCAGGTGAGCTTTCTCACTGACATTTGAAGCTGTCTTTGGTGTTTGTGGGTTGGGCAATCTGGGAACCACAGCTGCTACCAGGGATTCCACCCCTTGAGGCCTGTTCCAGTGTTGTTCCCATTGGTGCCATGGTCAAGGCTGGACTGGGCTTTGTGGGCTGCGCCCTGCTCTGAGTGTGATAGACCTTTCCCATCAGTCCTCCAGGCTGTCCTGGGCTGGAAATCTCACTCACTCTGTCATCCTGTGGCTTCTGCTGCTCTAGGATTTGTTTAGAGCCATTTTTTACAGGTATTTTATGGGCTGGGAGGGGAGCTTCTACAGGTCCATCAATCTACTCCACCATCTTGGCTCTGCACAGACCTGTGAGCTTCTTGAGAGTAGGGACTGTGTTTTGCCTTTGTATTTTCAATGCTTAACACATGCCCTATGCCTAATGTTCAGTCATTTTCATTATTCTTCATGACCCGCTTTGGTATTTTCATGGCAAAGATATTGGAGTGGTTTGCCATTTCCTTCTCCAGCTTGTTTTATGGATAAGAAAACTGAGGCAAACAAGGTTAAGTGACTTGCTCAGGGTCACAGCTATTAAGTCTCTGAGGCCAGATTTGAATTCATGAAGATGTCTACCTGACTCCAGGCCTGGCACTCAGTAGGCTGTGCCACCTATTGCCACTAGTTCAATTGTAGGATTACAGAATGAGAAATAAAAAGGGCCTTTGAGATGATCTCATCCAGGAATTCTTGATTCGGCGTTCACAGACATTTTTCTTAAAAAAACATTTTGATAGCAATTTCAAATAGAATTGCTTTTCTTTATACTCCTATGTATCTAATCTTCTGCATTTCCCCTGAGAAGTGGTCCATGCACTTCATCAGATTGCCAAAGGGGTGTGTGATACAAACAGGGTTGAATCCTTCCTCTAGTTCAGTCTCTCCACCTCTCCCTTAAATTTTATAACTGAAGAAACTAAAAACCAGAGAGGGCCAGTAACTAACCCAGGGTCACACAGGGAGTAAGAAGCAAAGCTGGCAGCTGAATCCAAGTCTCCTGACTCCCAATCCAGGGCTCTTTCCAAGGTACCATGCTGTACTAACTAGACTCTCAGCTTCTCCAAGGCCCAGATCATCATATCTCCTTCTTCTCTCCCATCTTCCCCCCTCTCCAGTATCCACCTCTGACTTGGGCCCACTCTCAGTTGGTGCCTAATTATTTGCTTTGAATCAGAGCCATTCAGGATTAGGGGAAAATAGGATTGGATTGGATTTGGTTTTGTTTTTTTTTATAGACAACTTTCATGAACATGGCTATTGCACAAAGGGAGGCTCACCTCCATTTGTTGTGCATGTAGGCAAGCTTTCTGATCCAGGCCCTTTGTCAGCCTCTTCGTTCTAACGTCTATTTATGGAAAGAGCACAATTCTCTTGACAGATTCACGGGGTTATCCTTTGTCTGGACAATAGAATTTTGGCATCTTTCAATGTACTTTGGGTTAAAAGACTTCCAGGTTAACAGATGTGCTGCCCTCGGGAATCTGAAGCTATAATTCATGGAAATGAAATGGGCTGGAAGACAGATTCATCTGGGACTGCTCAGCCTCCATTCCTCTTTATACTAATCACGCCTCTTTCTCCCTCTCCTGGATCCTGACATGCTGCTCTCAGTCTTCCCCCTTAGATCACTTTTGGTTCAACTTAGCTACATTTACATTAGAAGCAAGTTGGAGTCAGCCCATTTTATGAATGGGAAAACTGAAACCAAAGTTGAGATCTCAAGAGATGTTGAGATTTTTATTTAATCTAAGTACATCATTTTCTAGCTCATATTTTTAGGGATTTCCAATAGGCTGAGATGTGCTACCATATAGTGTCATAAAAGTAGACCTGGAGGAGACCTTGAGCTCCTGTAGTCTATGCCACTTAATTTAAGGATTAAGAAGTTGTGACAGAGAGCTTATGGGAGTTACCTAAGGCCACACAGCCTTAGGCAAAATTTGAACTTGGGTTATCCATTTTATGTCACCCTACATATCAAATCAAAACAAATAAATGAACAAGTAAATTGACAGAAAAATGAATAGTAGCTAGCGTTTATATAATGCTTTAAATTTTGCAAAGCATTTTACAAATATTATCTCATGTGATGCTCAAAACAACTCTGGGAGGTGCTCTCATTATCTCTACTTTACAGATGAGGAAACTGAGGCAGACAGAGGTTAGGTGATGAGGAGGGATGCCCAGCTAGCAAATATCTGTGGCAGGATTTGAACCCAGAAATTCCTGATTCGTAAAGTCCAGTGATCTGTCTACTGTACTATATTATCCTCTCCCCACTCCCACCTCTTGAACTGATTCTTGACATTTGTATAGGCACTTGTGTTTTCAGGTAGGCAGAGATGTTCCCAGAAGGGTCAATCTCACTCCCACCAGTCTCACTCTCACTTCAATGCCATGTTGTTTTCCCTTCCTTCCTTTATGCATCTCCAAATCTCATTCATTCTTCAGAGTCCTGTTCGTCTTACCTCCTCCAGAAAACCTTTCTTGAAGACTTGATCCTACACTCATCTGGACTTCAGAGTTGCCAAAATTTCTAGAGTTTGTGCCGTGTATTTGATGATGCTAAAGAAGTCAGATGAAAGTTATTGTGGTCCTCAGGAGACCAGGCCACTGGGCAGATCTGCTGCCAGATACTAAACTCACAAACCCTTTATAATGCACCTACTTTTGAGCAGTTTTAATAGGTAAAAGGGGCAGCTAGGTGACATAGTGGATAGAGTACTGGGCCTGGAGTCAGGAAGACTCATCTTTGTAGGTTCAAATCTGGCCTCAGACACTTACTAGCTATGTGACTCTGGGTAAGTCACTTAACCCTTTTTGCCTCAGTTTCCTTACCTGTAAAATGAGGTGGAGAAAGAAATGGAAAATCACTCTGGTATCTCTGCTAAGAAAAACCTAGATGGGAACATGAAGAGTTGGACATGACTGAAAAAAAATGACGCAACCACAAAATTGTTTAAAAAATTCCTGACATCAAGATTAAATTGGCTTCTCTATAACTTCCACCCATCACTCCTGATTCTGCCTTGTTGGGCCAGACTCGATGAGTAGATTCTCTCTTCTACCTGAGAACCCACCTTGAAGGCAGATGTCATGTTTCCTCTAAACATGCTTGGTGATCCTTTCTGACAGGGACTCTACACTCTCTGTCATAGCCTTTGCTGGACATTCCAGCTTGTCAATGTTGTTCTTAAACTGTGGTGCCCAGAATTGAGCGCACTGCTGAAGATGGGGTACAGTGGGATTATCACCTTCCTATTCCTAGAAGTAATGGCCTTTTTAATGCAGCCAAGATTGCATTAGATTTTTGGCTACTATCCCACACTGGTGCCTAATATTATACTTGAAATCTACTAGAACCCATGGGATCTTTTTCAAAACACCTGCTGCCTAATCCTGATAGTTGTACTTGTAAAATTGATTTTTTATACCCAAGTGAAAGGCTTTACATTGATCCCTTTTAAGTTTCATCTTTGATTCATGGGCTCATGCTCTTGCCTACCCAGTTGCCTTTGATCATGGACACTAGGGGCCACATGGCCCTGCCGACCCCTACAGTATTGTCATTGGCTTCCTGGATGGCACCTCAGCCCTCCCACCAGGGACATATCTATAAGAGTTTCTTTAGGTATTACTTCTACTAGTTCTGGGCAACTGTTCTCTCCCTTCCTGGAAAAATGGTGAATAGCTTCTCCAAGTGAACAAAAACCCCATGCTCTTTCTCAGGGACCTTTACACTCTCTTTGTTACAAAGAGAAACCAGAGTGTCCTGCCTTCTCCCCATCTCTGAAAAGACAACTATTTTCTAGTTCTGCTTAAGACAGCAGAGGGAAGACCTCTTCTAGACCTGTAAGTTCATACACTGGATCCCTCAGCCCCCAGTAGCACCCTGGGTGCAGGACAGCTTTGACCTTATCTGGTCCACAGCACTCACTGGGTATCTCCAGTCATGCCTTATCTTGCTAGACTCCACTGGAGCTAGCATCTCCCCAACCTCCCCACCCCACCCCAGAATGGACTGTCCACCCTTAGACTTGGGAGCTTAGTGAACTGCTGGCTCAATATATGGCAGCAGTGTGATAAAGCAGGCAAAGAAAAACAAAAGAAAAAATGGTGAAAAAAAGAAAAAAAAAACAAAGAAAAACCAAACCCCTAATGCAATGTTAGCAGCATTCAAAGGAGCGTCATTTCCAGGAACAGGGAGATGATGTTCCCACTGTCCCTCAGCAGACCTCATCAAGTATTGAGTTCAGTTCTGGGCACCTTCACCTAAAGAAGGGCCACATCTGGCCTTCTCTTGCTCAGCTCTAGACCTCCACAGCATTTCCTGCACATCTTGGGCCATGTTGCTGGGCATGTGTTCCCTGCCGCTTTCCGTCCAGATCTCCCTTATTTGCTGCCTTCCCCTATAAGAATGTAAACTCCTTGAGGATTGAAACTGTTTAGCATCTTTTCTTTGTATCCTTAGCAGTTAGCACATGATAAAGACTTAATAAATGCCCTGTCTGCCTATCTATGTACCTATGCATCATTTACATACATATGTATACATGTATCCATCTACCTATCTACCTACCTATAGAAGTATCTGTGTTTCTATGTATCTATTCATCCATCTATCTGTCTATCTACCTAACTACCAATGTATGTATGTCTTTATATGTGTGGGCAGCTGGGTGGCACGATGGATAGAGCGCTGGGCCTAGAGTAGGGAAAACTTACCTTCCTTAGTTCAAATCCAGTCTCAGACACTTACTAATTGTGTGACCCTGGGCCAGTCACTTAACCCTGTTTGCCTCAGCTTCTTCATCTGTAAAATGAGCTGGAGAAGGAAATGGCAAACCACTCCAGGGTCTTGCCAAGAAAACCCCAAATAGGGTCATGAAGAGTTGGACATGATTGAAATAACTGAACAACATACATATGTATATATGTATGTATGTGTGTATGTGTGTATCTGTCCATCTACCTCTCTGTGTATGTAGGTGTGTATCCATCTATATATTTATATATGCATCTTTGCATGTATTTATTTATACATCTATCCACCTACCTGTTCTTGTTTGTTGTTCATTTTAAGAGAGGATATCATTGGGTGATGTCTTGACTTGCCTGTGAATTGGATTTAAGTAAGGCAGAGTTGCACAAAGTTATCAGCCTCACTCTCTCCTCCAAAGAAATGGAAGCCCAGTGGGAGGACAAAGTCAAGATGATTGGAGATGGCCTAGGATACAGTGGATGACTTTGGCATCTTCAACCTCTAAGTGCTCCACAGCACTTGCTTCAGCCACCTTCATGGCCATTGAATAAATTGTTCTCAATCGCCCATTCTGTCGTGGGAAGTCTTCCCATGCATGGAGTAAACCACCATTCTGACTCACCAATGGGTCTGAGGCCCATCGGTTACCCTCACTCTGGTTTAGCTCATCTTTCAGCTGTTTTACTGGGATGTGGCCACTGTGCAGCCTACAGCTTCTTGGAGCCCCAGGTGAGAGTTGAGTAACAGGTGGGTACCAAAGGCAGATGAGCAGCTCAGAACAGAGCTCAGCCGCCCTCATACCAGAGGTGCTGAACATCCCATACACCCTATCTACCTACCTACATATGTTTGTATTTATGTATCTATCCATCTACCTATCTATTTATGTATCCATCTCGCTGAATATGTATGTATCTACGTACCTGTGCATGTATCTAGGCATATATCTTTCTACCTACCTATGCATATCTCTCTCTTTCTCTCCTCTTCATTTTGACTTGTCCTTTCTCCCTCCCATGAATTAAAATCTTAGAATTGCAGGATTGAAAAGAGCCTTGGAGATCTACTTAAACATATTTTCCTAAACAAAAATTCCTTCTATAGTATCTTTGTGAGATGGGATTGGGTCTCCACTAGATCATCTCCGTTCTTCTTTGAGGTAACTCATTCCGTTAGTGCGCAATCCTAATTGTTAGAAAGTTGTTTAAAGCCTGCCCCTCTTTGAGGTTAAATAATTTGTGCAGGGTCACAAAGGTAGTAAGAAGTAGAGTCAGGATTGGAACCTAGAACCTCTGACTCGAGCCAGAGTCAGTGTTCTTTTCCCTGGACGATCCATAGATCTGGAAGGACCCCAAAGGCCATCTATACTAATTTCCTCATTTTACTGATAAAGAAACTGAGGCAAAAGGGGGTTAAATGGCTTGGCCTAGGTGACAAGATAAAAAGTTTCAGAAGTGGAATTCAAACCCAGGTCCTCCAACTCCAGAGCCAAAGCTCATTTCCCTGGACCATGTTGCTGCCTTCATATAGATCCTAGTACTGCCTTCTGTGCACAAGTAGATCATTCAAATCTCCAATTTCCGTTAGCTCTTCTCTTTTTCATTCCATATGCAATAACAGTAATTGACAATAACTAAAAGGCAACATGGTGGAGTAGACAGAGGGGCAGTTTTGGAATCAGGAAGACCTGGGTTCAAGGCCGGTCTCTGACATGTACCTGCGGGACCCCTGGACAAGTTGCTTGAACTGTCAGGGGTCTCCAAAGTGAGAGCCCATGATTTAACCCCAAGGAATGGGTGTGATCAAACACCTGGAGGGTGGGAAGATAGGTTACATGCTCTGCCCCTGGCCACAGCCATCATGGGGCTTATCACATCATGTTGTCCTTACTCCCCAACACTCCCGCAGTGCCCCCTTTCCCTTCATTCTGCAAGCTACTAATGTGTTCCTTTCTGAGTAGTCCCATCAGGGACATTACAATAACCAAATGTCTATTCTGGTTCCCACAACAATCACTGACCAAGTAGAAAAATTCCATTGCCCCCTAGCGCATGTGTCCCAGGACCTCCAATGACTGATTGGGAGGACAGGCTCCATGCTCTTGGGCAAGGAGTGACTGGCAAAGAAGAGCCCCACTTTCTTCCTTTTCATTTAAAAACTTTTTTTATGAAGGCAAAAAGGCAAAGCAATTGGGGTTAAGTGAGTTGTCCAAGGTCACACTCCAGATTTATGTACCATGTAAAGCAGCCTCGTTCAAGTTCTTACATTCAACTGATAGATTCACTTCAGGGGAGGCAATGAAATTATGAGGTTACTCTTTAATTTTAACTCTTCCGTTTAAAATTATAGTATGGTAGTAGTCATGTTGGGCAATTAGGTGGCACACTGGACAGAGCACTGAGCCTGGAGTCAGGAATAACTGAGTTCAAATTTGGCCTTAAACACTAGCTATGTGACCCTGGGCAAGTCACTCAATCCCTATGAGGCCACTGGACCCAGATGGCTCAGGAGAAGAAAATGAGGTTGGTGACTTTGCACAGCCCTCCCTCACTCAAATCAAAGTCAACTGCAAGTCATGTCATCATCTTGATGTCATGGCCCTCTTCAAGAACAAAGGACAAACACAACAACAAGGTCACACAGCTAGTAAGTATTTGAACTCAGACTCTGACCTCAGGGCCAGTGCTCTCTTCACCACACCACCTAGTTGCATCTCTTGCTTTTTATTTTCAGTGGGACAGGATGAGTCTCAGATGAGTAGGCATGAAGGGGTTGTGACATCTTGCTGATCTTGTTAGAGTATCTGTTCCCTCCAAACAACTTCTCATATCAACTTCCTTATTTCTTTTGTGAGCACCTTGGTGCCCTCTCACAATCCACCCCTCCTTCATCAAACATGTCCAATCTGTTACCAAGTCTTGTCATTTATAACCTCCTCATGCTCTCTCTCATATCCCTCTTCTCCAGTCATACAACAAACTTGCTAGTTCAAGATCATAGCTTCCTAATGAGTCTCTCTGCCCCAAAATTCTCCCCTGTTCAATCCATCCTCTACATATTCTTGTGTTTGCCAAAGTGATTTTCCTGAAGTTCAGGTCTGATCATGTCCCTCCCCTACTCAATAAACTCCATTGGTTCCTACTGTCTCTAGGTTCAAATTTTAATTCAGCATTATCTCATCCCTTTTAAATTTATATTTTTGGGTATGATTTACAATCCACAAAATTATTAGTAAAGTAGTACATAGAGATCATTTATAAATAAATACAAATTAATACATTGGGAGGATACATACTCAAAACTTGTGGATACACACACACACACACACACACACATATATATAAAATGAAAAAAAGTATGAAGACCACTGCACTTGGTCAAGAATGCTCTAATACTTTGAATTGCAGAATAGTTGTTGATATGCATGGATCATAGAAGGTTCCACATCTGAAGTTTACTGCACCAGTAAAATCACAGACAAGTGACAAAAAAAGAAAGCAAAAAACCTCTCTATACTACTTGAGTTTCAAAACAATCTCAGGGGTCAGTTCGGGTATTATCTTCCTTTTATATGAATGAAGAAAATGATGCTTAGAAAGGGTAAGTGATTTCTTTGCCCAAGGTACACAGTGTCTAACACATATCTGAACCCAGATCTTTGCTGACTCTGCATACAGCACTCATTTCACTAGGCTATATTGCCTTCCCTGAGCTCTTTCAATTGATCTTCTTGTGGAATGATTTCCAGCCCATTCTACTTTGGATGCTCTCCAGTTTGCCAACATCCTTCTGAAAACATGGTGCCAAGAACTGAATGTAATACTAATGATGTGGTCTGATGAATGCAGAGTTCAATTGGACCTTTCCTTTCTGGACACTAGACTCTTACTAATACAACCTAAGACTCCATTAGCTTTTTTTGGCAGCTGCATCATACCATTGTCTTGTTAAGCTCCTAATCAACTCAAGTTCCCAGGTCAATTTTCATAGGAAATATTATTTTGATATAGCCCTCCCTCCCAACCTATTCCTATGCAGTTAAATTTTTTAAGTTATATATTTTTAATGAGTAAGTATTGACTTTCTCTCCTTTCAACCACAGCCCCCACTCATCCACTCCATAGGGGGAGAAGAAAGAAAAACGAAAGCCTTGTAACAAATACATATTTTTTGTTGTCCAATTGATTTCAGTTGTGTCCGACTCTTTTTGACCCTGTTTGGGGTTTTCTTGGCTAAAGAACTGGAGTGGTTTGCCATTTCCTTCTCCAACTTATTTTACATATGAGGAAACTGAGGCCAACAGGGTTAAATGGCTTGCTCAGGCTAGCTTGCTTTATCTGGTACTTAGAGGCTTTACAGAGACCTTTCCTGATTAGAAAGAGACCTTTCCTGCCCTGTCACTGCTGCAACTTGATCTGGAGGCCCATAACTAAGAGGAGCAAGGCCAGTCAGTTTCAAGTCCAGCCCTGGGGCCATGTCTCTTCACCTAGGCCACTATTCTTTCCTCTTCAGTGCTCAGACTTGCCCTCCCTAAGCCTCTTCCAGCTCTTGCTCAGGGAACTGTAATTAAATCAGGACTGTCATTGCCTCTGGAAAGCACATCTCAATGGACCCTTTCCATTTATCAAACCGTTATCTTCCTAGAGTAAGACATCCTTCCCTGCCCATCATTCCTCAATATAAATTGTTTTCCCTTAGGATGTAAGCTCTTTGAAGGCAGAGACTGTTTTTGATTTTGTATTTGTTTCTTCAGTACTTAATACCCTAAAAATGCTTGTATCTTTTGAGTTTAGAATGGTGCTTATGCTGTATTAAACCTTTGTGAATGTTTTTCATCTCTCTATTTATCCATTCATTCATCCATCCATCCATTCAACAACCTTTTGAGGCGGCATGGTATGGCAAATTCATTCATTTATTCATTCAATAAACATAGTAATAAATAACAAAATAGAAACTGAGCTAAACCCTGGGGATACATAAAGAGGAAAAGACAGTCCCTGCCCTCAAGGAGCTCACAATCTAAGGTGGGTGTGAAGACAAAATCCCAACAAATACAGAGAGTTCCAGCTTTAAGTAAGTGGATCCTCTGAAGATCTCTAAACAAAGCAATATTCATCCAGTCATAATTTGCCTGTAGATATGGGTAAAGGAAGGAAAGTAGGAGGTAGGAAGGGGGCTCCAGGCCAGTGGAGGGGAGGGTGGCACAGGGTTCAAGGACTCATGAGGGTTAAGGACAGAGAAGGAAGCCTGGGGGGAGGAAGATTTGGGGTTGGGGCAGGCATATGAGGGCCTGACCAGAACCAGGGGCAGATATGTGGTGGGCAGACACAGACACATACAGGAAAGGATGGGTGGCATGGGAGGCCAGGAACAGACACATGGTACCCAGTACAGGGAAGACAGACATGTGCAGCCATGGGTGAGGGTAGCAAAGACCTGAGAAGGCCTCAAGTCAAGCACCTTAGGAAGCAGCTATGGCAGTCACTCTATTGTTCTGCTTTCACTTGGAAAGGTTTTTTTTTATTTAGTTTGGTTTTTTTCTGTGGTGATTGCTGGGGGAGGAGATTTTGGGGAGGGGTGGTAGTGTGGAAAGCATCAACCAAGGGGCAAGACTGAAGAGAAAGAGAACAGAACAGTTCAGTAAAGTTGCCTAGGGTCACACAGCTCATAAACTTATAAGAGATTTGAACTTCCTGACTCCAGGACCACTGTTCCCTGTGCCACCTCACTAATGTGGGCTCCTCTGAAGACTGTCCAGAAATGCAGTAATCACCAAAACAGATGAGAAGGTTCCAGTGATTTCAATAGACAGATGCGTCAAATCCTGGGACTATCTTTTGGCTTCCAGCTTCCAAACCAAATTTTCATTGTTCAATCATGTCCGACTCTTTGTGACTCCATGGACTTGTCCATGGGGTTTTCATGGCAAAGATGCTGGAGTGGTTTGCCATTTCCTTCTCTAGTGTGATCCCATTTTTACAGATGAGAAACTGAAGCAAGTACAGGTTAAGTGACTTGTCCAGGGTCACACAGCTTGTGATTTGAATCCAAATCTTCCTGACTCTAGGTCCACCATACCAGTTATCTATCTCATATATAAAGCAAAAAATACCAAAAACCTCACAAAGCTAATCAAAACAAGTATAGACAAAGTAATAGGGCAGTTAAATGGTGCATTGGATAGAGCACTGGGTCTGGAGTCAGGAAGACCTGAATTCAAATCACTTGTAAACTGTGTGACCCCCAAACAAGTCACTTAAGCCCAGCCTGCCTCAGTTTCTCCATCTGGAAAATAGGGATAGTAATAAAATCCACCTCCTAGGGTTGTTATGAGAACCAAATGAGATAAAAATTGTAAAGTGCTTAGCAAAATGCCTGGCACACAGTAGGTACTCTATAAATGCTATGTATTGTTAATATTATTGTTTATTATATACCAGCCTTGATACTTCTTAGCAACATGATCATGGGTAAATCACTATCTCTCTGGTTTTCCATTTCCTATGAGTAAAACAGCACAATAATAGAATGTGGCAGCCAAATTAGCAAACTATACTTGTACTAGACTCATAGCTTTAGATCTGGAAGATACTCTAGAGGTCACCTCGTCCAACTCCTTTATTTTACAGATAAGAAAAAATGAGCCACAGGGAACTGAATTAACTTGTCCAAAGTCACACATATAGTAAGTGGCACAGTCAGGATTTGAACCCAAGACCTCTGATTCCAGATCTAGCTCTCTTTGAACTGCAGGATCATAACTAGATTCAGAGAGAGAAAGGTCCTCAAAGGCCACCTAGTCGTACCCCTTCATTTTACTGATGAGGAAACTGGGGCCCAGGGAGGTTGTGACTTGCCCAACGACCACAGTTTCTGAGGTGGGATTTGAACCCAGGCCCTCTGACTTCAGAGCCAATACTCATTTCCTTTGTCCACATCATCATCCCACCTTCCACAGGAAGCCTTTCATAATCCTGCTGAATTTCATGCTTTCCCTCTTTTACATATTTCCTATTTATCCTCTATGTAGCTTGCTTTGTACATATAAACAATTCTTGCTTTACAGTAAATTTGCATTAGGCAAATTCTTCAACTTTATGTAAAAATTCTCAAATAAATCTGCAATACACACACACACACACACACACACACACACACACACACACACACCCCTATGTTAACTTTACTAAACTGTACTGTTCTCTTCAGTCTTGCCCCTTGGTTGATGCTTTCCACATCACCACCCCTCCGCAACATCTCCTCCCCCAGCAAGCACCACAGAAAAAAACAAACTAAATTAAAAAAAAACCTGCCTGCCTCAGTATCTCCATCTGGAAAATAGGGGGAGTAATAACACCCACTTCCCAGGGTTGTTGAGTGAAGAGCAAATGGTCTAATATTTGTAAAGTGCTTTGCAAATTTTAAATCTATAAATGATGGCTATTATTGTTTCCATCCTAGAAATAACTAGAACTTGGTTGATCCCCTTTTGTGTCTTTGGGTTGACAAAGTCAGACCTTTAGCAAACTGGCCCACCCAGCTGCAGTGATACCTTTTTGTCTTCAATCTGTCTAAACACATGATTCTCAGGACTCTTCTCTCCTTCACTGTTGTATGATTTCTGTCTTAGTCTGGAGAGGAACATGGTGCGTTCTTTAAGCTTCTGCTAAAGTCAGAAGGAACCTTGGAGGCTATCTCATCCAACCCTCCCTCTCAAATTACAGAGGAGGAAACTGAGGCAGCCCTTCTCTTTCAGCTTTTTCTTGGTTCCACAGTAGAGTTGCCCACAACAATGCTAACAGGGAAGACCCAGGAACCAACAGATGGCGCTGCCCCTTTTGCTAACTGGGAGGAAACTTGAGTTAACTGGGAAGAAACTGACTAGCTCTTCATCAAAGCTCTTATCTGCTCCAGGCACACGCAGCCTTTCTATTCATTCTGGGGAGTGGGGAGCTCTCCACTTTCTCAAACTCAGTCAGGTTGGGAGAGAGAGAGTTGGAGCCTCAACTTAGAGCCCCACCTCTGGCCCTTTGGCATTCCCTGGTAACTCAGTGCATGGCCACAGGTATCTCTACACATGGATGATTGTATGGACACCCACATAGGGATGCATATAAACCACCCCAGCAGCCCCTAAAATATAGCTCCACCTCTCGTCTAGGTGCCTATGGAGTTTGTAATTAAAAGAGGGTGAGGGAACCTCTGGCGACCTTGGGTGCTTTGGGGGCTCATGATTTGGCACTCTGTCTTCTCTCCTATGTCAGCCATTGCTGGTATATAAGTTGGTATTTTCTAACAAACACCTATAGCTGGATTCACAGTCACTGGGATGGCTGTCAGGGGGATGCTGAACTTGGATGGGAAGAAAAAAATGACATCTTTATTTTCACTAAAAACCTTTACCTGAAATTTATTATGAATGAAGGCAAAAGCAGCTTGATGTATCTTTTAAAAATAAACTTTAACTTGATTATATTTTAAGTGTATTATCTTATTAAATGCCTTAATAAAATAGCACATATATATTACTACATCAGATTTTTTTAAACTATTTTCATAACTGTATTTCAATATAATTGTTCTCCTTTATAATCTTTGAATTTAATTTCATGCATTTAAAAACATTATTCTGAGAAAGTGTCCATAGGTTTTACTAGAGGGCCTGGTGAAGGGAACAAGTATTTACTAAGAACCTACTATGTGCCAAGCACTTTAAAAATATTATCTCCTCTTATCTTTACAACTCTGGGAGGAAGGTGCTATTATTATCATCCCTATCTCAAGGCAGACAGAGAGTAAGTGACTTGCCCAGGGTCACAGTTAGCAAGAATTTAAGGCTTCATTTGAACTCATCTTCCTGATTTGAGACGCAGCACTTTTATCCATTGAACTACCTAGCTGCCTCTCAAGAAGGAGTCCACAAAACAATAAGGTTAAGAACCTCTCACCTTCAGACAGATCTTACACTGCCTCTGTCACACACCATGTGAACACCCATGCTTATGTTTACAGTGATCCTCCCACCTGGAGTGCTCTTCCAGGCCAAATTTTACCCATTAATTGAGGCCCATTTCAAATTTTGCCTTCTCCATTCAGTCATCCTGACCTATCTGAGTCAGTATGCTCTCTCCCTCCTCTGAATGAAGGCAAAACTTCCTTTGGTGCCATTCACCCAACACTTCTCATAAACTCCCTTAGATTTACAGATTCTTAAAGTTGGAAAGGACATTATGGTCTAGGTGTTGGGGTAGTGGAAAGAGAACTGAATTTGGAGGTCAAGGACACAAATTTGAATAGTGGGTTTCATGACACTAAGGCAGGTCACTTAACCGTATAGAGTTGGGCAGGTCCTTTTTCCTCTCTCTGCCTCAGTTTCCTCATCTGTAAGATGAAGGAGATTGTGGGGCAGGGAGGTGACAAAGTGGATAGAGCACTGGCCCTAGCGTCAGGAGGACCTGAGTTCAAATCCAGCTTCAGACACTTGACACTTACTAGTCATGTGACCTGGGACGAGTCACTTAACCCCAATGGCCTCACCAAAAAAAAAAAAAAAAAAAAATGAAGGCACTTGGACCAGATGTTCAAATAGATCCCCTTCTACTTCTAAATCTATGATTTGAGTTCAAGCTCCCATCATCTTATGGAAGAGGAAAGTGAGACTTTGCATTGTTATTAGCGATCTATTTATGTCCCATCTCCTAATTAGACTGAATGGCTCTGGAGGACAGGGGACTCTGTTTTCCATACAGTGCCTTGTCCATAGCAGATACCCAGTAAATATTTAACAGACAAATTGCCTTTTGCCAGAGAAGATTGTTGTGCATGCCCACATACACACACCATCAACGCTGTATAGACGTACACTTTTGATATGATAGGAATAGAATGAGTGAAAGACACATTCGTGCCATGTGGGCAAATAGCAATCATTTTTGTTCTGGTCAGAAACTAATAACAATTGGTTTTATTCTGGCCAGAAACTCTGAGGGTCTTTCCCTCCCAGACTGATTCTTTTGGGCAGGCAAACTAGGTCATCTTTTGTCTCATTTCATACCTAGTATTTGACTACTGAATGGGTGTTGCCTTGCACAAACTGGGACCTCAGAAAGACCTTAGCTTAAAAAGGTGCTCATGATTCTCCTTCTTTAATAAACGAGGCCAGGCAAGTCAAAGAACCAAGCATTTCTTATGCACTTACTATACATGCCAAGTACTGTGCTAAACCCTAGGGATAGCAGTACAAGCAAAAAGGTAGTCCCTACCCTCAAAGGGCTTACATTCTCTTGGGGGAAGACAGCACGTAACAGAAAGTGAAAAGTAGGTATGGGAGGAAGGGGATATATGAAGCTAAAGGGGGAGAGGGGAGTGACTTGGACCCTTCTCCCTAATGGAGGTCCTGGGAGGAATTCAGCAGTAGGAGAAGGGGGCCAGCGTGGCAGAGAGATGTTCTGCTGTGAGGAGGCTATAGGGACTGATGGGTGTTCCTGGGTGAGGAGGTCCCAGATACTAAGGGAGGTTCCAGGGTGAGTGAGCAGCTGAGGCAAGTTCAAGTCCACAAAATCAGAAGCACAGAGAGAAGAGGAAATGATGAGGAAACTGAGGCAGGCATAATCTTAGTGGCCTGCCCAGGATCACATAGCTAGTTAGTGTCTGAGTCAGGATTCAGACTCAGTTCCTCGTGACTCTTAGATGAATACTCTATCCACAATGCCCTGTAGCAAGAATCAGTCAAATAGGTAAGAAGGGTCTCTTCCAGCTGCCTAAGATGCTGGTATTTTTTATTTTGTTTTTGTCCAGGGCAACCAGTTTTCCATTCACCATAGGACTAGTGCCTGGAAGTGACTGTAAGAAGGGAGGAAACACCATGGGTTTTAGCTACTGAAAATTCTACCATATGGATCCTGATTTTCTCAGAATTCTCTAGGGAAGTCGTTCTCTCCTGTTGGCAAGGAGGATTGGAACTTCACTTCCTCTCTCATCTTCAGTTCTCAATTCACTACTTTTCGGCTGAATAATCCGGCCGCAGGGTAGTAGGTGGAGGAGACTTGCCTTTGGAGAGGAATTGATAGACATCAGAGCTGTTACTGCAGCTAGATGTGGATAGAGCACCAAGCCTGGAGTCACAATGACTCATCTTCCTGAGTTCAGATCTGGCTTCAGACACTACTTGTGTGACTTAACCTGGTTTGCCTCAGTTTCCTCATCTGTAAAAAGAGCTGGAGAAAGAAACATCAAACCACTCTAGCATCTTTGCCAAGAAAACCCCAAATGGGTTCGGGAAGAGTTGGATACAACTGATCAACAACATGAGCTGTGACTGGAATCTTTTGTATCTGGGGTAGGTGGCATGAAGCTTGACCTTAATTGAGTCAGGGCAGATGTGAGAGAAACAAAAACCCCAGGACATTGGTGGGAGTTGGAAAAAGGGGAGGAGCAAGTTAAGAAATGATGAACTCATTCCAGCTGGACATCTGGTACCTTCTGATTTTGAATAATTATTCTTCTGTTGATGCCTTCAAAATTTGGTGCCTTGAGGCAAAGTGCCCTGCCCCCTTCCCTGGGGTGGGAGCTTCTCCAGTTATAGCTTTGATGGACAGGACAAAGGTACACAGTAGGGTAGTAAGATGGGACAGCAATGGGGAGGATGAGAAGAAACAAAGGGCCTGGAGTCTTGGGTCATCAGCCCCTCAGTCATTAAAAGGAACAAAGCAGATAGGGACCATAGAAACCATCTAGTCTGACCCTCTCATTCTACAAATGAGGACGAGAAGGCACTGCAAGAAGAAGAGGCTTGCCCATGGCCCATTGCTAGCCAATGATGAACTCACAACAAGACTAGAAACTGAGGCCTTTCTGACCCACTTGGTCAGAGTTCTTTCTGTTCCACTATGCTGCTTCCTACATTACAAAATTACTCTTCTGGATTTCATAGGACCAATCATTTATTAACAAATAATACTATGCTATTTATTAATAAATAATACTATACTATACATAAAACTAATTTAGATTTTTTTATTGATCTTTAAAGCATTATATTTTTTTGGATGACCTCTCCCCCATAGCCTTCTCACATTAACAATGCATCCATCCTTATGACCCCTTTCTCTGATTGATGAATTTCCCACTGAACTCTCATTTGAGGAAGTTCTCAAGCCTGCCATGTTCTCTTTTTCAATTTTTAAAATTAATTTATTTGTTTTCAGTTTTCTACAATCACTTCTATAAGTCTTGGATTTTCTCCCCCTCGCTCCCCCTTTTCTCCCTGAGATGGCATGCAGTCTTATATAGGTTCTACACATACATTCTTATTAAATACATTTTCACATGAGTCAGGTTGCATGGAAGAATTACAATGCATGGGAGGCACCATGAGAAAAAACAAACAAAACACAAGAGAAAATATTCTGCTTCATCCTGTGTTCCAATTCCATAGTTCTTTCTCTGGATGTGGATGGCATTTTGCCTCAAGAGTCCTTTGGGAATGTTTTAGGTCCTTGCATTGCTATGAAGGGCTAAGTGTAACAGAAAAATTTCTTGCACACTGTGGTTTTTGCTGTGTGTAAAGTTCTCCTGGTTCTGCTCCTTTCACTCAGTATCAGTTCATATAAGTCCTTTCAGGCCTCTCTGAAGTCTTCCTGTACATCATTTCTTATAGCACAATAGTATTCCATTCCATTCATATACCACAATTTGTTCAGTCATTCCCCAATTGATGGGCATCCCCTCAATTTCCAATTTTTGGCTACCACCAAGAGAGCTGCTACAAATATTTTTGTACATGTGGCACATTTTCCCATTTTTATGATCTCTTTGGCATACAGTCCTAGAAGTAATATAGCTGGGTCAAAGGGTATGCACATTTTTTAGCCCTTTGGGCATAGTTCCAAAATGCTCTCCAGAATGGCTGGATCAGCTCACAGTTCCACCAACAATGAATTAGTGTTCCAACTCTCCCACATCTTTTCCAACATTTGTCATCTTCCTGTTTTGTCATGTTAGCTACCATGTTCTCTTTAAAACTAGAACTGCTCATGATTCCATGATGACCTTTTTTGCTTGTCCCTTGTGGGTACGTACCCTCCCTGACTTCCCCTGATTTCTTCTCCCTCTAAAATGTAAACTCTTGTGGACAGGGACTTTCTTTTTCATAATGCCTATCATATAATAAGTACTTAATTAATGCTATCTATCTTTCCTCCATCCATCCATGCTTCTATCCCATTCTATCTATGTATCCATCCATCCATCCATCTATCTACCAACCTATCGTCCTACAAATCTGTGTATTTACCTATGTATCTATCTAATTAATACATACTTCTTCCCACTCCCAGAGCACAATCCATTGGGATGAAAGATTAAAAAGAGGTAAAACATTTTTTAACAAAAGTAACATACCAACACCACATCTATAAAGTCAGATATTATATTTAGTATCAAACACATATTTTCCCATAACTCTGTATATTCTCATATCTCGTTATTGGTGCCAAGGTTAGTTATTATAATTTCACAGCATTCGGTTTTGACTTATTGTTATTTTTTCCCATTTACAGAGTTATAGTCATTGTGTATATTGTTTTTCTGTTGCTACTTACATTTATGAACTGCATCAGTTCATAAAAGCCTTCCTGTACTTCTCTGAATTCTTCCTATTCATTGCTAGTTAAAAGCAGCAATGTTCTGTTACGTTCATGTACCATGATTTGCTTGCTTAACCATTCAGGATTATAGATTAGAACTTGGAGATCATCTAGTTCAACACCTTGGTTTTAGGGACAGGGAACCTGGATCATGTCACCAAGATGTGGGTTCACATCCTGCCTCTGATATATACTACCCATGTTACCTTGGAAAAGACAGTTACCTTCTCAGTGCTTCAGGCAACTCTGTGGAGTAGGGGGTCAGCAAACTATGACCCCAGGCCAATCTACAACACCATCATCCCCCAAAAACAGCAAGAATAACAACCTAACACAGGTAGTAGGTCTGGATTTGGCCTGTTAGGGTTATCGTTTGCTGAACTCTGCCTAGAGGCAATATGACACAGTGGAGGGGCACTGGACTTGGAGCTTGGAGGACCTTACTATTTGTGTGATCTTGGGTAAATAATTTAACTTCTCTCTGTCTCATGTTTTCCATTTGTAAAATGTTGTTTGGGGGGCGGGCAGCAGGAATAGCCTCTAAGGTCCTTTCTAGCCCTAAATCTGTGATCTTAGAATTTAGCATTATAATGTATAGAACTGTTGCTGATCTTCATGTATACATGAGGATACACCTATATATGTGTTTGTTTGTACATGTATATGTGTATATATGTATCTGCACACATAGATTTATACCTATACATATATGTATCTACATATACATAAGACACGTATATCTATCTATCTATATACATGTACATCCACATATATATCCATACATAATTCAATCATATCTGGTACAAAAGAAAAGAAAGTTATTCTTGTGAGGTAGACCAGAATTTTTCTCCCATTATACAGATGAAGGAACTGATTCTCAGAGAGCTGAAGAGATTTAAATGCCCAAAAGAAAGCCATCCTAATGAGATAGGTGGGGATTTTCCTCTCCATTATACATATAAGGAAACGGAGTCTCAAAGAACTGAAGAGACTTGCTCAGCATCCTACAGCAAATGGGGTGAATATATATCTTCCCTCTTCTACCCAGAATCCACCCCTTGAAACAAAGATTTTTAAAAAAGGTAAAAAGAGTGGTTTAACAAAGTCAACCAAAACAACAAGGTGAACTTGAACCCAGGCCTTTGGACTCAGAGACCAGTGCTCTTTACCATCTGTACTTAGGTGTGTGCCCGTCCTCACTGGCATATATTCATATAAAGAGAAGCACAATAATGCCAAAGTTGCCGAGGAGGCGCGGGCTGATCACACAGCAAGGTCTAGCTGCATGGAGAGTACATATTTCCAGGAACCCCAGTAGAAATGAACAGCACGCGCGCCCGCCTGCTCCTCAGAATCTGCAAGCACAATTTATCTTTGCAGGTCAATAGCTCATATTGTCTGCTCTGCCGAATTGTTCAAACATATATAATGCTCTCAAAACATTGCTTAATTAGATTCCAGAGAACATTGACACACAAACAAAAGATATTAATATCAAGCATTCCAGCATCCATTGTAGTTTACACAGATCAAAGAACATTTTTGGTGCAAAGAGGTTGCGAGTGTGACAGGTTGTTACTTTACAAGTTAAGACCGCCAGCTCGCTCGAGGAGACGAAGCAGCAGTGATCAGAGGAGCCCACACAAAGGGAGCCGTGGGGCCGTTGGGAGGAATATGTGTAGAGATCAAAATCGCCTTGGTTGGCAATGTGGGGGAAAGCCAAGATTGCGGGAACATGTGAGGGAAATTAGAGCTTATTAAGGAAAACATGTAGTGGGCCAATTGATACAGGCTGATCTGTGCCAGAAAGAAGTGATAAGAGAGTCTGGAGGCAGCTGAGGAAGGTGTTGGAAAGCCAAATGGCCCTTCTGAGAACCATGGGATCCTAGAATGTTAGAGCTGGGAAGGGTCTTAGTGATCACCCAGCTAGCCCATCTTACAGAACAGGAAACTGAGGTCTAGATGGGTCAAGTGACTTGCCCTAGTTCACCCAATGAGTTGTTGGCAGAACCAGGACTAGAACCTAGGTCTTTGGACTACTAAGCTAGTGTGTTGAACCCCAAGATCTCTCTTCACCATGCTGAGCCTTAGCAGTAAGTCTAGTGGAGAGAACATTGAATATAGAGTCAGAAGACTTGGATTTGAGTTTTAGTTCTGTCATTAGCTACGTCAAGCAGGTCTTCCATTTCTCTCCTTCGTAAGATGGGGCTAATTAAAAATATACTTGTATTACCTACTTCATAATGGCTGATATGAGGAAGGTGCTCTGTGAATTATAAAGCTTTGTGTAATGGAAGTTATTATTTTCAATTTTATTCTCTCCCTTTTCAATGTTGTGAATCACTATCAATTCCTTCCCCTCCCTTCACCCATTAAGGTTTTGATTCTTTGGGGTATATATCTGTCAGTTAGCTCTCTGGGTCAATGGCTATGAATCCATCATCTCATTTGATTTTCTCAACATCCCTGGAAATAGTCCCAGAACAAGTTGCTATCCCACTATTATTCTTTTCTATTTAATGGTCTCTGGACTGCTGACTCGGGTGGAGAAAATAATCATTTTTCCTTTAATGGAATAAAAGTCATGAGATAGAAGCTCATCTTCTGTGGATTCACTGAAAGCATCTTTGTCCAGTAGCAGACAGGATACCTGCTATGATTCCTGCTACATCCCTGCTCACATATGCTATTGTCTTCTCCTAGGTATCTGCTCTGAAAGCTTGTCATTCCATGTAGACAAACTATGGTCATCATCATTATTATCATTCGTTTTTAAAAACTGGTGATGGCACAGTTCATGCTCTGTATCTATAACCCAATTTTGATGGCTGGAAGTTGCCTAGTTGGTTGGTCAGTTGGCCGTTGTCCTTCAGTCTTGAAGAGGATCACAAAGACATCGCTATACTAGGGTCAAGCATCTGCCTATGGCTGATCAGACCAACATGAGCTCAGAAGGCCCTACCACAGGCTGGTCACAAATAGTCCGGGTGAACAGTTGGGGTGGCTTCTCTAAATGTGCATCTTGCATTTCCTTTGAGCTATTTCAATTCTGCTTTGCTCATGGAGGTCAGCACCTTCTCCAATGTGGGCACGCCATGATGAGTGGTCCTGTGCTAGGGTCTCCCATGTCACACAATCAATTCCAAAGTCTTGAGAAAGACCTTGAGGATGTCCTTATATTACTTCTTCTGACCACCGTGTGAACACTTGCCCCATGTGAGTTCTCCATAAAACAGTCTTTTTGATAAGCATATGTTTTCATCTGAATAACGTGGCCAGCCATCAGAGTTGTGCTCTCTGATGTACAGTGTGAACGCTTGGCAGTTTAGTTCAAGTAAGGACCTCACTGTCTGGTACCTTATCCTGCCAGGTGATCTTCAGGATCTTCCTAAGACAGTTCAAATGGGAGCGATTCAGTTTCCTGGCATGGCACTGGTAGACTGTCAAGGTTTTACAGCACAATGAGGTCAGCACAATGCCTCTGTTGACCTTCAGTTTGGTAGTCAGTCTAATACTTCTCTCCCATACTTTCCTTCTCTCAAATACTGAACTGAACAATTGCCGTCTCTTGACTTTAAAGAGGCCCCTTCACTGAATAGGCATTATCTCATTCAAAGTGAGAACCTGAAAAGACCTTAGTCTAAAAGGGCCAGGGTCTCTCATTGTATCCTGGGCCATTTCCAGTCATCCTGAGGAATATCTGGACTCAGATGGCTCTGGAGGAGAAAGTGAAGCTGGAGACCTTGCATAGTCCTTCCTCAGTTAAATCAAAGTCAGCTGCAAGTCATGTCATCATCCCCTGATGACACAGTCCTCTGATAAATGCCATGACCCAAAGAGGGATAGGGATGGTGCTGAAATATGGGGAGGTAGGTAAAGATACACTGGGCAGGGAAGCAAAGTAGGAAGAGCCAACCCCCACTTGTCTATTCTTTTCCCTCCACTCCCCCATAATACCCACAAACACACGCACACACACACGCACGCACGCACACGCACACACACACACGCACACGCACACATACTCACCTTCCCAGCAGCTCCCATGTCAGCACTGTTGTTACAATCTGGGAAGGACTGAATAAATACAAGCAGATGGCCAGCTCATTGTACAGTACCAAGAAATGCACTTATCAGGCTATGGGGCACATGTGCATCTTGATGCACAGACATTTGTGTGTGTATCTTCCCTTCCCCATTAATGGGCATTTTGTTTGCAAATCCCCACGTATCCAGAAATGAATATGCCCCAGCAACAAGCATTTGTTTTGATGAAATGATCTCCCTATTGTGACCAGATTATTTTAAAGCCCCAGTGCCAAAATAGCAAAATGGTTTTGGCCTAGGCAGCTGGGAGGCATCCTAGAGAGTCTAACACATTAGGAGGTGGGAGAGATGGGTTCTAAACTCAGCTCTACCACTAATTCGCTATGGGACATTGGGCAAGTTATCATTCAGCAAATATTTATTAGGCACCTACCGTGTGCAAGGCATTGCAAGAGACAAACGTTGACCTGGAAATGAATGGAGTTTCCCTCTCCCCCCCCCCCAGCCCCCACCAAATGGGAGAAAAAAAAATGTTTACTTCTCTGGATTGGAGGCAGTGCCTTGTAATAAAGAACCAGGCGACCTGGCTTCTAATACCAGCTCTGCTGATAATTTGCTGTGTGACCTTAGGTAAATTGTTTCTCTGCTCTGGATCCCAGTTTCCTGATCTGCAAAACAACTGGGTGAAATTAAATGATTTCCAGGTTTTCTTCCCCTCTGCTTTGAAATTCCAAGGCTCCCTCACTTGGTTCTGCAACTTATATTAAGGTCGAATTCATATCCTGATTGCTGGGCAAAGGCTAGGCTAATCTTTATGCCATGCTAAGTAGTGTCATTAGGGGGAAAGCAAAACAGTTGTTGTTGTCTAAGGGAAAAACATGATTGTTTAAAAGAAAACGCCTCAAATGTATTCAATTATATATAATTTATATAATGACTGCAATAGTTTCCAGCCAAAAAATAATAATAATCGCCTGATTTTCCTTTCATAGCCCTAGAGACAAATTAAAATAATGTAAAGTAAGTTCATAATTGGCCTGGGCTGTGGTGCACTCTGGGAGCTTGGCAACTGCCTCCAGGTGTGTGCTCCTGACAAGGCAAACTGTACTACATCCCGGGGGAGGGGGGGCTCCTCCTTCCCCATACCTGGATGATGCCAATGCAAGAGACAAGGCCTCCATCACTGCTGGCTCTCCAAGACTTGCCACACTCATTCCCTACTGGACTCCATCAGGTATAGGGTGAAGACAAAATCCCAGAGAGGATGAGTCAGGAGTCACGGACTCCTACTTGAAGCAGCTGCTTTCCCTGTAGGCTGGTGGGAAAGAAACAAATTCTAGTACACTGAGACCTCGAAAACCCTCCCCTCTCTCATTCCCTAGCCAAGTTCTACTCATCCTCCAAGGCCTAGCTCTGGGTTATAACAGGCAAGGAGGCTACTGAACGAATCCTGGGGTAGAAATAATAATATTAATATAATAAATAACCATATATGACATTCATTTCCCTAAATTGAGAACATTTTAAATAGATGCTGCCCTATCAAGTATCATCTCCAAGCTCCAAGGAATAAAAACTTTCAAAATGCAGAAAAACAACCACCCCTCAAATCTCACAAAATACAGAGACTTGTGGAAAGAAATAAAAACTTTGAAGGAAATGGATAAGATACTCATCATACCCTTTGTCCTCACTCCTTCTGGGACTGTCCCCAAGATATTTTCAATGAATCTATAGAAGATGAGCTTTTATTCAATTACAAAAAGCAGTTATACCTATGCAATAAGACACAGAACATTACAAATAACGGCATAATGCCAGAACTGTTTCTATTTGAACTCCCTGGAAAAGATGAAAATGAATGATAATAGAAGATGATAAAAATAACATGAGATAATAGTGGTCTAAGTGCTGGCTTTGGAGCCAAGAAGTGGATTCATAGCCTATCTCTGACTCTACTGGTTGCGTGACCTCAGTCAATCACTTAACTTCCCTGAGTCTCAGTTTCCTTATTAGTAAAAGGATGGCTTCTGAGATCTCTTCCAGGGTTCTATGAATATTGAAACAAGAAGAATGATAATAGTGTCTAGGGGGAAGGGAATAGGTGTTTATATAGTGCCTGCTATTTGCAAGACACTTTTGCTAAGCATTTTAGAAATACTATCTCATTCGATACTCACAGCAATCCCTGGGAGGAAGGTGCTGTTATTATCCCCGCTTTACAGATAAGAAAACTGAGGCAAACAGAAGTGAAGTCACTTACTTGCCCAGGGTTTTACAGCTAGTAACTGAGGCTGGATTTGAACTCAGAGCATCCAGACTTGGAGTTCCATCCACTGAACCACCTAGGACTGGAAGGAACTTTAGACCCCATCTGTTTTTTCCCCTTCATTTTACAGATTAGGAAAATGAGATCCACATTTCTTAAGTGGAGAGCCTAAGTGGAGTGCAGAGCTAGTAGGTGTCAGAGTTGGGATATGAACCTAGGTCCTTTCACTCTAAATAAAATACACTTCCATAGAACTTGCAAAATATAGGTAACACAAATACCCTTATTCTCATTTTACAGATGAGGAAATTTGAGGTTCAGGGAGAGATTTAACGAACTGCCTGGAATTACACAGCTCAAAAGTGATAGGGCCGGGATTGACACCGAGTTGTGTCCTGACTCCAGGCCTTCATAGTTCATGAGGTCTCAATATGGACAGAGGCTCCTCATCTTAGAACACTGGCCTTCAGTTCCTTCAAGGAAAGGAACCTAGTTTGAAATCTGTACATCCTCCTCAGTAATAACTACCACTAAAATAGAACTTGAAAATTTACAAGCCACTTTACATACAATTATCTCATTTGATCCTTATACCAACCCTTTGAAGTAGATGCTGTACAAGTATTCTCTCCATTTCACAGATAAAGAAACTCAGCCTCAGAGAGATTAAGTGATTTGCCTGAGGTTACAACCTAATAATTGTCAGAGGCAGGATTGGAACCCAAGTTTTCCTGTCTTGAAGTCCACCACTCTATCCATTATTTCAAAAGCACTGTACCTGAATCAGTCAGTATGGTACCTGGCATAGTGCGGCGAGACAGTGGGTATTTTATATACTTGACTGTCACTTATCCACTTCAAAGGTTTGATCTGACTTTCCCATCCAATAGGAATCTGGAACTCAGTCAGCTGATAACTGCTGATAGCATGAAAACCCATTCCGAGCAAAACCATTTCTTTCCCCTGGCTGGGGATGAGGCATAAAATTCATATGATGTGTTCCAAAGCTAGACACAAATGACTTTTAGTTTATTAGGAGCAGTGGGGTATATTGACAAGAACAAAGAAAAACCTAATGAGCTGTTGTTCAGTTGTTTCAACCATGTCTGACTCTTTGTGGCCCTATTTGGGGTTTTCTTGGCAAAGATATTAGAGTGGTTTGCCATTTTCTTCTCCAGCTCATTTTACAGATGAGGAAACTGAGGCAGACAAGGTAAAGTGACTTACTCAGGGTCCCAGAACTAGTAAGTATCTGAGGCCAGATTTGAACTCAAGGAGATGAGTCTTCCTGCCAGGCACTCTATCTCTTGCCTCACCTAGCTGCCCAGTGTTAGAAGATGTGGATGCTAATTCCAGTGGTTCTGGCATTAGCAAGCTGTATGACCTAAGACAAGTCATTTCCCCTCTGCCTCAGTTTGCTCCTCTGTACAATGAGGGGATGTGTGGTGGAATCATTCCCTCTCTCAGATTCTGATATTCCGTAGTTCTATGATCCCATGTTTTTCATTATCTAATTTTCGCTCATATATGTAGATAACTCTTGAGTACTGGCTTTGAGACTGTTGAGGTTACAGATTACAGTTGTAATAATAGCTGATATTTATTACTTTAAGATTTATAAAAAGATTTGCATAAATTATTTCATTTGCTCCTTAAAAATTAGCTTATTACTCTTCTTAATAGGTGCTTTATTACATTCCCCACTTTACAGATGAGGAAACAGAGGCTAAGAAAGGTCATGGGATCAGAGATTTAGACTGGAAGAGACATTGGTGAACACCTGGTTCAATCTCTTCATTTTACAATGACAGAAACTGAGACAACACAGGTTAGAGAGCAAAGTCAGGATTTAAACTCAAGTCTACTGACTCAACACCTGCTGCTCCATCACTCAGCCATTGTTACACAGCTAATAGATATCAGAAAGCAGGTCTGTCTGATTTCAAGTTTAATATTCCATCCACTAGGCTATGGCTGCCTATCACATCCCTAAGAGACCTAACACCAGAGCTAAATCCACCCTGATAGAGATGATGGGTGTCTCAAAAACTCCTTCCTCTGTCCCTAGGTATCTAGGGGGACAGAGAAGACAGTTTAGCAGTGGCTCACTCAAGGCTTACACCTTCCTGTTATCCATTTTGGTTCTCAACATAAGAGGATTGGATCAGCCTCTGAAGCCTGGCACTGGATGCCGCCCAGCAGGGCTGAGGGGTGAGAGAGGGTGGCATCCCCTTCATTTGCTTCCAGTCTCTGCCTCTCTTAACAGCCTGATCTGCCCATCAGCCATTACCATCCAGTGGGTTCTCTTGTAGCCCAGGCTGTGGCCTGTCATGCTGGACCACTTCAGAACTCTACCTTCTCCAAATCTGTGATCAGGGAAAGAGGGAGCAGGTGGGAAATTCTCCAGGGAAGGTTCTAGGAGTTCAGGCCCCTCCTGCTCCCACCCTCCCATTTACTGGGAGTAGCTATCCTCTTTCTTTCACTTCCTTTCCCATTTATAATTTAAACTGGTTCTATTGAGTGGGCCTGTGCCTGCGTTCTACCTAGATTTATGCATGTTTGCACCTGTTCATGAATAATAATAGCAACTACTCACATGACTGCGTCATAAGGTTTGGAAAGCCCTTGAGAGACATTATGTCATTTGGTCTTCCCAACAGCCTTGTGTGATAAGTAATGCAAGTACTACCATTCCCATTTCATAGATGAGAACAAGAGAGGTGAAAGGGACTTGACCAGCTGGTAGAAATCATAGCCAGGACTTGAATCTGAACTTTCTGATTTCAATTCTGAGAGATCTTTGAACCTTAGTAAATAATGATATCACTTGAAAATAATTACTTTTTCTTGCTTCTGCCCTCCAGAGTTCAAAGTGCTATTGTTTCCTCCTACTCAAATTAACTTGTATTTTTTTATATATACTTTGTAGCTAAGACTTGAGAGGCAACATGGCAGACACATACACAGAGAGAGAGAGAGATACATCAACACATTCCGAGAGGGAGAGAGGGACAGAAACACAGAGAAAGAGACAGAAAGAGAGGGAGAGGCAGAGACAGAGACAGGAAGAGAGACAGAGACAGAGAGACAGTGAGAGACAAGAGACAGAGACAGAGAGACAAAGAGAGAGACAGAGATAGAGACAGAGAGACAGAGAGAAGAGACAGAATGAAGTACATATCTACAGGACAGCTTTGAAAGTTGAATATAGTATATGTAATTTTTGTCCTTATTCCCTTCTCCCCCCAATCCTTTCACTATTAATCTCCCCCTTACTATCTTCTTCTGATCTATGTCCCTCTTGCCAGGATTTTATCTCCCCTCCTTCCTGATTCTGGTTCTCCCTTCCTCATACACACACACACACACACACACACACATACATATATTCAGTTTATATATTTATGTATATAATATATATTTCTATATATGCATACACATGTACATACACATACACACATTTATACATCTCTCTCTATATGTATATATTAAAAGGGAAAAAACAAGATGTAAATGACATAATTTGTGGTTTCATGTGCTATTTTTTTCTGTTCTCCTTTGTATATGGAAATACTCACCAACATTATTTAGTGTTGGTTAAGTTCAGAATAAAAACATTAAAGATAAAAACAAAATGACAACTAGAAGGAAGTAGTGTTTCCTTATCTCATTGGTCTTTCCACTAACACTAGTATGTTAGGAAGGGACAAGGGCTTTGTTTTTGCCTCCATTTTACAAGTGGAAAAACTGCAGTCCAGAGGGACTGACCTACTCAACGCCATATAAATAGTAAGATCCTGATTTGCAGTCCCAGGTTTGTCACTAATCCCTGCTCTGTTGCTTTACCATCTTGCTGTGAATTTATATCTGCTTGTTAAGAGGCACATATATCTGTGTGTCCATATGGGTGTGTAGGTACACTGGTGGGTACACATGTGGGCACCTGCTCAGGCATAGAGCCAGCCAAAATCTGGAAACCCAAAGTACAGAATGAGAAACTGGTAGAGAGTGGTTGGCATATTTAGAGACTGTGCCCTGAGGAGCTGGACTTTAGATTTACAGAAATGGAATGAAACTGGAGGTATGCAGATGTGGTATTGGTGGGTGGATCTCGAAAGAGCAGATCTTCAGTGGGCCCCATTGCTTACACAGTAGTAAGTCTAAAGCCCTTAGCCTGACATTCAAAGCCCTTTATAATCTGACCTTAGTAGACCTTAGGTCCCAGCACATTCCATTATCTGCTCTCCCTTCCACTCAGACTTCTCTAACTCTAGGAATAAACACACATTTCTAGTCTTTGTTCATACAAACCTACCCACCCAAAGTATCCTCCCCTTTCTTTCTACCTATCCAGGTTCAGCCTATCTTTTAAGGCCTAGTTCAAGCCTCAGTTCCTGTATGACTCTATGACTGTCCTATGTGCTACCTTTCCAGTCTATCCACATGTGTTACATTTTCAAGTAGGTTGTAAGTTCCTTGAGGGCAGAGACTGCTTCTAATTTATATCTATATCCCCTGGGCTTCTATGTATTAGTTGAGTTATAGGGGAGGAGGGAAGGAGAAGGGGGAGGCAGACTGGGAGAGAGGAAGAAGAAGAGAGGAGGGGAGGGAGAGAGAGAGGGGGGGGGAGGGGGAGGGGGAGGGAGGGAGGGAGAGAGAGATCCTGGGCCTGTGTAGCCTAGTAAAGAATCACAGAAAGGGGCAGCTAGGTCTGCTTTGTAAGGGTGGGGGTTTGGGGTGAGGACTATGGCCCCATGTTCCAGTATTGAGTCTTTCCGTCCCTCCCTTCTCAGCAGAGATTTTTCGGCCTCCCGGCTCTCCTCCAGCCAGTCCCTGGCCACTTTCTGGGATTTGTATCTTTCCGTTCTGAGACCCAGGGACAATGGTTGCCCAGGGAGTACCTCGATGCTCCCTGTGAAAGATGCACAGATCAATTAGCTCAGTTGCTGGGTTTCGCTTTTGAATCAATTAACTGGAACTGAAATTAACTAAAAATATCCTTTGCTTATTAACAGACTGAACTAATTGCACTATGAGAGAGAAAGGGAAAGATAGAGAGAGGAGAGAGACAGATGGAGAGAGAGAGAGATAGGGACATCATATTTGTCATGATAAATCCTTACCTAGCACCCTATCCTTATCACACGAAATAGTGTTCTTTTCTAAACAGACTACTTACCAACCTCAAAATCAATATCATAATTCTTTGATAAAGAGGTGACTTTTCCAATCATACGCTGACCTCGTGCCCCAGGTGGGCTCCCTCTGAGAAGGGAACTTGGCAGCCAGACGGGCCTCATGTTGGGGCTTCCACAGGTGCGACAGTTTAGCGGCTTGTTTGCTGGGCCCCAATGAAATGCATATTCATGATTGGCTGGGCTCTTTGTCCGTCCTTTCCTCTCTTTGTTTCGGAATCTGGCTCCGCTCCCCGCAACTTGTCCTCCTCTCATCCCTTCCCTTCATTCCCAGTGCCCTTTGTCTCTGCCTGCGGCCCCCTCCCGTCCTTCTCCTCCATCCTCTCAGCTGTCTGGCCATTGCCCTCCTTCCCTTCATTCTGATCTTTGCCCCAGTCCAGCTCTCTCTCCCTCCTGCCCCCTTCTCCCTCCCCTCCTCTGCTACCTATTGCCCCCGCTCCTGTCTTCTCCCCATTCTATCCCTGTCCCTTTTGCCTCCATTTTGTTTCCCCTCCTTCCTGTTTCTGGCTCTCCCCTCTTCTTTATTTTTTACATCTCTCTCTGTGTTTCTGTCTCCCGTTCTGTCCCTTTCTCTCTCCTCCTTCTCGCCTCCAGCCCCCTTTCCTGCCCTTCTACCCCTTGTCTTTCCACCCTTCACCCCCCTTTCTTCCTCTTTCCTTTCCCTGTCTCTTGCTGCAATTAGAGCTAATCAGATACCTGAGCCACTCGGCAAAGCTATTAGCAGTTCTCCCTCCCCCCTGTGGGAAATCAGCAATGCTGGACAATTAGGTTTTTAGTTGCAACTCAGATTCTGATGCAAGCAATAAACAACTCAGCCTTGGCCAGCCTGGTTGGGGCTCTGGGCTCCAAGGTAGAGGGGGTGGGGCAGGGACCTCCCTGTTCTTTCCTGCAGAAGCACACCTGGAAGAGGAGGATGTACCCCACAGCTGGATGTAGCCAGTGAGGTGGCTCCTTCTAGTGGGCAGGCAGGGGACTGGGGCGGGGTGACTTGTCCTGAAACTAACCCAGCTCCCATACAGCCAGACCTCCCTCACAGCATTGTGAAAGCAAGGGATGGGACACCCCTACTGCCCCCTGTCTTCTACAAAATTGCAGAATCTTAGAGTTGCCAGAAACCCTTGGCCCTTTCCCCATTTGGAGTTCATTAGAGAGGTGGGAGGTTGGGGGATGAGGACAGGGACCTGCAGGGAGGAAACGTACATTATTTTGGGGGAAGATCTCAGAGAGTCTTGTTTCTTGCTTGCTTGGGTAGCTGGTACACACCGTGGCTGCTGAATCTATGAGCTGTGTGTGTGTGTGTGTGTTTTGTAATTAAGCAGTTAATTGCACTGGAGTTCTTGATTAGCTTTGGGGGATGGTAATGTTCTAGCAAGATGAGATGTTGTGTACAGTTCAGAATCATTTACAGAAATTGGAGCTAATTTTGCTGTCTGTGCTCATTACTGCATTAATTTAATTTGGGTTGCTTTTAGCTCATTAACACATCTAATTAATTCGTTGACATCACTATTAAGATGTCTCTTTGAAATTGGCGTCTCCAGATAATCAGGATGGAAGAGGCTGACAGATCAGGCGCGAAGCTGACTGGGAAAATGGAGAAGGGGGGAAAAACCCAGACGACTAATGAATTTTCCATCAGAATCACACGGTTTGGTTTGTCAGAGTCGGTATCAGGGAGGGAGAGCCAGCTAGGGAGGGAGACAAAGGAAGGCGAAGAGAGGGGGAGCCAGAGAGTGAGAAGGAGAGAGAGAGGCTGTAGTTATTTTTTAAATATTGAATTGGTTATGAAAACAAACAAACCTCACCAGAGGACAATAAATATTGTTAAATGAACACATATCAAGGCCCACATATTTCGTGTTTAATTTTCTTCCACTGCCTGGATTTCCATTCTGCTATATTTCGGGATGTAACTTCTCTCAACTGTGAATCATTTTTTTAAGCAGAGATGCTGGCTGCCAGCTGATTGGACCAGCTCCCCATCGCTCTCAGGATCCCAGGCCTGGAGCTCAGGACCCCGGGTGCTGGTCTAGCTTCCAGATCTGGTTTTTTTTGCTTTGAGGCTGCATCTGAGAGGACTAGCATAAGGAATCCTGAAGGGGGCGAGGGAGGCTTTAGGATGGAACAGCAGGGAAGGGGTGAAGAGGCCAGCCCAGCCAAGGACTTGATAGCTAGTGGGGAATAGGGCCAGTCCTTCACAAAGGCAGAGAGGATGGCTGATGGAGGCAGCACTCATGCTGCCTAAAATTCCCAGCCACTCCTTTGAGTTTAGGAAGGTCACTTGATAAAATACAAGTGTATCATCAGAGAAGAATAACACGTGCCCTTCAGCTCCATTAATGGATAAGTTCCCTAGCAGAGAGCACATCCCTGAGAGAATGGGACATAGGAGAATGAGATTTATTGGGGGTGGGGGAGAGGAGCAGGCCTGAGCTGATGCCAGGATGGGGACCTTTGGGCATCTGGGGAAAGACTAGAAAGCCAGTACCTTTGAGAAGATTTTATCTGAAAGGAGGAGGTAGCAAGGGGCTAGGAACTAAAGACAAACTTCACTGCCAGAGAGAAGGGAATAAGCCTTTATTAAGCGCCTACTATGCTATGTGCCAGGCACTATGCTAAGTGCTTTAGAGCTATTATTTCATTTAATCATTATTTCATTTGTTTCTCACAACATCTTAGGAGGTGGGCCCTATTATTATCCCCATTGTATAGTTGAGGAAACTGAGGCAGACAGAGATTAAGTGACTTGCCCAGGATCACACAGTGTTTGAGGTCAGATTTGAATTCAGGTCTTTCTGACTCTAGGCTCAGTGTGCTACCCACTCTGCCACTTAGCTGGCACATGTTTTCAACCCTAAATGAACTGTGCTATTGGTGGAGGCTAAAGGGAACCTCATAGGAGACACTTTAATTTTCAGGGCTATGTGGTACTAAAGATCAGGAGTGCCAACAAGGCAAATGTGCAGGATATGCCAGAATTTATACTGAGAAGTTTTATGAACTAATGAACAAAAGTTATATATGACTGCTAAATGATGCCCTTTACAGGATGCTCCAGATATTAGAGCTGGGAGAACTGGAAGGAAGGGGGGAAGGGAGGAAGGGAGGGAGGGAGGGAGGAAGGAAGGAAGGGAGGAAGGAAGGAAAGAAGGAAGGGAGGCAGAAAGGAAAGGAGGGAAGGAGGAGAGAGAGAAGGAAGAATGGAAGGAAGGAAGGAAAGAAGGAAGGGAGGGAGAAAGGAAAGAAGGAAGGAAGCATTTGTTAAGCAACCACTATGTTAAACAACTGCCATGTGTCACTTACAGCACTAAGCACTTTACAAATATTCTTTCATTGCATACAACAACCCTGAGAGGTAGGTGCTATCATCATTCCCATTTTACAGTTGAGGAAATTGAGGCAGACAGAGGTTAAGTGACTTTCCCTTAGATATCATCTATTGTAGGCTTCTCTGGAGGAGAGTGTCATATTGGTTGTTTTGAAAAGGACTGCAGATTGAAGCCTGGCTCTGCTACTTACCTTGGGCCAATCATTTCCTCTCTGTGGGGTTTGGTTTCCTCAATTATAAAGTGAAGGGGTTGGAGTGGATGCTCTCTAAGATTTCTCTCAGCTTCAAAACATCTGGTAACACCAGCAATGGGAAACATCCTCAATTCACAGGTTGGGAAACTGAGCCCTAAAGAGGTAAAGGGACAGGACTGGAGCTTTAGATCTTGAAGGAACCTTTGAGGTCAGCCAGCCTGTTTCTGCTCATTTTATAGTGGATAAACAGAGTCTCATAGAGCTTAAGTGACTCGACCAAGAGGCAGAATCGGGATTTGAACCTAGGCCCTCTGGTTCTAATTCGTGCTGCCCAAGGTCACACAACTAGTTAGTGTCAGAGCCAGGAATATGGCCCAGATCTTCTAACTGCTAGTCCTGCCTTGTACTATGTTACCTCATTAAAGCTATATATTAAAAACCAAACAGGACACATGGTATTCATTTCCCATCTCCAAGCCTTTGTACAGGTGAAGGTGATATCCCATATCTGAATATATTCTATTTTACCTTTGCACCTTAAAACCCCTATCTTCCTTAAGACACAGTTCTAACATTACTTCCCACAGAAGGCTTATCCATTCTGCTCCACCTCTTCCAGTTGTTAGCCATCTTACATTTTGAACCGTCTTTGTATTAAGTTGTATTTAATTATCTGTGTACATGTTTTATCTCCTCTATAGAATGTACATTCATTGTGGGCAGAAGCTGTTGTACTTTGTGTTTGGGTATATCCATACATAATGCATATGTACACATATATAAACACATATGTGCATATAATACATATACAATATGCATGTACGTACTTCTACGTCGTGATTATGTTCGTCCTTTGTTGCCGAAGAAGACCATGCCATCAGAGAAATGATGACATGACTTGCACTTGACTTTGTTTTGAGTGAGGGAGGGCTGTGCAGGTCACCAGCCTCACTTCTCCTCCGGAATCATCTGAATCCAGTGACCTGTTATTCTTCAGGATGACTGGAGATGGCCCAGGATGCATGGGGAGACCTTGGGCCCTTTAGGCCAAGGTCTTTGCAGGTACTCACTTAGGGTGAGGCAAAGTCCATTCATTGAATAGGCCTGTTTAAGAGTCAGGGCATGGCCCCTTTAATGTGTTCAAAAAAACCAAAGACATCAGGCTGGGTGGGAAACAGCAACAGTTACTATTGACAATATTGATAATTACCAATTATGCACATATACACATACAATGTATATGTGGGTGTTTATATATGTATGCGTACATATATATGTACGCATACATACATGCACATCTATATTTGCATATCATTGTTTGCATATTGTCTCCCCCATTAGATTGTGAACTCGAGAGCAGGGAATAGTTTTTGCCACCCTCAGCGTTTAGCGCATTGCCTGGAACATGGCAGATGCTTAATAAGTATTTATAACTGACTGATTAATTATTAAGCACCAACTATACATAAGGTACTATACTAGGTGCTGGGGATACCAGAACAAAACAAGAATAATTCTTGTCCTCAAGGAGCATACAGTCTACTTGGATGATGAAACATGTACACATTTAAGCAAATACAAAGTGTATGTACATTTGTGTATATATTTATTTTGTATCTATATCTACCTATCCATCCTACCTGTCTTTATCATCCATTCTGTCTATCCATTTTAGCTGTCTAATCCATCTTTTAATCCATTCTATTTCTCTATTCTTTCTGTCCATTCAACCTATCCATTCTATTTCTCTCTCTATCTATTCGATCTACAATCTATCTATTCTGTATATGCAATGGGATCTGGAAAGACTTCCTGTAGATGGTGGGACTTTAACTGGGATTTGAGGAAGGCAGGGAAACCAGGAGGTAGAAATGAGGAGGGCTGGCCTTCCAGGCATGGGGCCAGCCAGTGAAAATATTAAATTGAACTGAAAATAAAACATGCATCCATTGGTTCTCAGGATGTACCCTCAGGTCACATGCATGCAGCAGCACCTCCTTTTTTAGAGAAAGATAAGATCCAAGTGATACTCTTTATTAACAAGTGACAGTAGCCAAGTCCCTCCTTTGAGCTGAGTCTCCTTTTGTGTGTGTGATCAAATGAGATAGTATCTGTAAATCACTTAGCACAGTTCCTGGCACATACTAGGCAATATATAAACTGAGGCCCAGAGAAAATGATGCTATTGTCACTGTCATTATTACTATGAATTATAATAAAATTATTATTTTGGACTTGATCTCTGAGGTTCATTCCAACTTTATGTTTTTTGATCCTTTCAACCAGAAAGACTCTTCCTCTCCCCCTGGAAGAAACCTGTGGTTCGAGGCATAGCCCTCTAGCTCCTCAAGTGCAACCCTTTGGCTTAATCTAGTTTGGGTTAGGACTGGGATTAGATTCAGTCAAAGGGCCACACTTGAAGACCTAGAGAGCTGAATGTAACCTTGAGACCACAGGTTCCCCACCCCAGATCTAGACTTCCTCTCCTCCATCTCCTAAGGGCAGGGTAGGGCAGGATTATCCTGAAAGGCATTTGAACTTCTCCTGTGCTCAGAGTCATCCTTGCCTTTCCTCTTTCTCACTGCTGACAACCAATGGAGTGCCAAGGCCTGAAGAGTCTGCCTCTGTAATATAGATCCCATCTACACTCTCCTTTCCATTCCCAGTATTGCCACATATGTTCAGTTCTCCATGCCTGCCTACCTGGTCTATTTGGGATCATAGATCATAGATCCAATTTGGAAGGTCCTTTAGAAATCATTAAGCCCAACCCCCTCCTTTTACAGATGAGGAAATTGAGGTCCAGAAGTTGTCAGAAAGTCAGTCAATACAAAGAATTAGAAATTGAGGGGATGCCCATCAAATGGCTGAACAAGTTGTGGTATATGAATATAATGGAATACTATTGTTCCATTTGAAATGATGAGCTTCAGAAAAATCTGGGAAGACTTACATGAACTAATAATGAGGGAAGTTAGCAGAACCCCGAGCACATTGTATGCAGCAGTAGTGACATTGTACAATGAACAAGTTTGATAGACTTAGCTCTTCTCAGCAGTGCAGTGATCTAAGACGGTTCCAAAAGACTCATGATGGAAAAGGCTATCCACATCTAGAGAAAGAACTATGGAGTTTGAATGCATATTGAAGCAGACTATTTTCTGTCTTTCTGTCTGTCTTTCTCTCTCTCTTTCCTGTGGTTTTTCCTTTTTTGTTCTGATTCTCTTTTCACAGCACAATTAATGTGGAAATATGTTTAATAAGATTGTACTTGTATAGCTTCTATCAGATTGCATGCCGTCTTGAGGAGGGGAAAAAATTTAGAACTAAAAATTTTATAAAAGTGAATGTTGAAAACTAAAAGTAAATGAATAAATGATAAAAACAAGTCAGTCAATAAACATTTGAGTGACTCCAATGTGCTGGGCAATTTACTAAGTCCTGGGGATACCCAGGAAGGTAAAAGACAGTCCTTACTCTCAAGGACCTCACAGTCTAATGAGACAGCCTACAAACCACAATGTGCAACAAAGCATATATGGGATAAACAAGATGTAATCACCAGAAGGAAACCACTAGAATTAAGGGACATTGGGAAGGGCTTCCTGTAAAAGGTAGAATTTTAACTGGGACTTGAAGGACATCAGGGCAGTCAGTAGGCAAGGAGAGTGTTCCAGACCTGGGGGACAGATAGCTCAGACAACTAGTGAAAATAATGGGGGTTGGGAGATGGAGCATCTTGTCTGAGGACCAGCAAAGAGGCTGATATCCCTGGATCACAGAGAAAGTGGCACTACGTAAAATGGAAGAAGACTGGAAAGGTGAGGGGAGTGAGGAAGGTTAGGAAGGGCTTTGAATTTTATATTTGATAGTGGAGGTCATAGGGAAACACTGTAGTGAACTGAATGGAGCTGTGATGAGATCAGGCCTGAGCTCTAAGAATGTCACTTTGACAACTGAGTGGAGCGTGGAGGATGGGAGAGGCTTGGTGCAGGAAGATCCACCTGATGATGTCTGCAAGAGTACAGGCATGAAGTAAGTGATGAGGGCCTGAACCAGAGGGATGGCAGCGTCCAGTGAAAGAAGGAGGCATATAAGAGAGAAGTTATGAAGGTGAAAAAAACAACTTGTCAGAAGATTGGATATGAGGTCTGAAAGACAGTAAGGAGCTGCAGGGACACGTAGGTTTCAAATGTGGGTAACTGGGAGGATGGTAGTATTCTCAACAACTCCGGATGAAAGTCAGAGGCAAAACATAATTGCTAAATCCCACTGCCACTTCTATACTCTTGTTTAATGGGGAGAAACTTCTTTTAGGTCTTCACATTTGGGCATTCTAACCCTAACCCTAAATGCTGTGCCAGTCTGTGAAATGGATTAAGAACTATTTAGCTTCAGAGAGAATATAGGGGAGTCATGATGATACAGTCTACAACCTCAGATTAAGATGTCTTTGTTTAGATTGGGTAGCTATGTGGTTCAATGGATGGAGTGCTAGGCATGGAGTCCTCTTCCTGAGTTCAAATCTGACCTCAGACATTTACTAGCTGTATGACCCTGGGCAAGTCACTTAACTCTGTTTGCTTCAGTTTCCTCATCTGCAAAATGAGCTGGAAAAAGAAGTGGCAAACCACTCCAGTATCTCTGCCAAGAAAACCCAAATGCGGTCATGAAGAGTTGGACACAACTGAGAAATGATTCAACACACACCACCTGTTTAATGGGTCACATTGTTGAATAGCCAGCACTATAATGTAATATAACTTCAATGGAGAAAGACTTATAGATTAACAAAACAATGGATAATACAAAAACTGTTTTTATGTATCTACAAGCCTACATTTTTTCTTGCAAGCCAGCTTTTATGCCCCTCTGGTCAGCATCTCATTCTACGGCAATTCACAAAGCTAATCAATTGATCAGTTCTCAGACCATGTTGGCCTCTGGACCTATTAGACCAAGAACATTTCCATTCTCCATCTCAGAGCCAGCTGTAATTTCCCAAGCTGAATTCTCATTTTGGATGGTTTCCTCCCATAGGTGAAAATGATCTCCGTCAGAGTGCTGGTGCCATGACCAGCAGTAACCAAACTCTGTTCCAACTTGGTTCTCTCTGTCTCTGTCTCTCTCTCTCCCTCTGCCACCTCTCTCCCCTTCTGTCTCTCCCTTTCCCCCTCCTACATCTCTTTTTTTCCATTTGGCCTCCTCATTCTGGAACCTCCTTCCTCTTTACACCCTTCTCACCCTAATACACCCCTCTGCCAAGATGGCGCCCTGCTCTCTTGGATGAATTCTTCCCAGGGCCTCCATTTTCAGAAAGGACCCTTCATTCTTCTCCTAGCTTTAGCATATCTCTGCCAGAGGATCTTACCTATCCTGAAACCTCCCTCTCCCACCACCACTAGCTTTTCAGCTCATTTTTGTGCATGGTCTTCTCCATTAGAATGGAACCTCCTTGTGGACAGGGGCTGCTGCTGTGTTGATTTTTGTTTGTATCCCCGGTGTTTAGTACAATGCCTGGAATATAGTAACTACTTAATAAATGTTTGTTGCCTTGCCTTTTATTTCCTCCAACTCCTCCCCCTCCTCCTTCTTCTTCCTCTTCTTCTTCTCCTCCTTCATCATCATCTTCTTTTTCTTCTCTCTGTCTCTCTCTGCCTCCCTCCTGTGCCCCCCCTCCAACTGAGGAGTACTAGAACCCTCATTTGTCACAGATAATCCCTGAAGCAGATATGAATAACAAGGCATTGGGTGTATTTATAGATTCTCCATACTAAAGCAATTCAAAGCACTTTACTAATCTTGTCTGACTGAAGTTCACAGATGCAGATGGAGGGATACCCTCCTTTGTAGATGTGGAAATCACAGCTCAGAGATGGAGAACAATCTTTCTAAAGTTATATACAATAGTCAAGTCTCTTGAACCCAAGGATTCCCTGTTCCTGACTAGCATTCTTTGAGCTCCCAAGACCTATCTAAGGGGAATATATTTGGAGAAGGGGAATATAGGATGAGAAGAGAGGGGATTGATCCAGCTAAGTGTCCCACAGACAGAGAGAAAGAGCCAAAAGCCTGATAGGGCTGTGGATCCTGTCAAGGTGGCAATCTCCAGGTTTTGAAATGGTTTCAGGCATTTGGTGGGTGTCACTGGGGCCCTACTCCTGCCACTGACCAGTGACAGGCCTGCCCCTGCCTGCCCCCTTGTCATAGAGTACAGGGAGGGAGGAATATCTGTACTGATGGACGAAAGAGTAGATGAGAGTGACTGCTCTGTTTCCCAAGAGGAGGGGTCTTCAGGCTCAGAAAGTGGGGAGGGAGAGTTGGGCTGGAACCCATGGAGCATCCATTTTTCATTGTGTCTGTCACCTTTAGGTCTGGCTTCTTCTTCCCTCCTTAGTGTCCTGTGACTTCAGAGAGGAAAAGATTGGTCTGGGATGGAGAAGGAAGAGGAGAAAGAGGGTGTCATCATCAGGATGCAATGGCAGCAACCAGGGATCTGGGTGGAGGTTAGGGGATGGTATACTGAAGGGGAATCCTAGAATCCCCTAGCCTAAAAAATGCTGTTCCCCATGCATTGTGGTAATATCTGCAACTATGACATTTAATAATTGAATTTATTTTATCTATCTTTATGCCCTTCTTTTCAAGATGGATTAGTTGGAGATAGCTAGGTGGAATACTAATGATAAATACAACATATATTATTATTATTAGCATTTATGTAGTGCTTTAAGCTTTGCAGGGCACTTTATAAATATTATCTCATTTTATCCTCACAACAATCTTGGTTGGTTTCTGTTATTGTTACTGTTCGGTCATTTCAGTTGTGTCTGACTTTTCATGACCCCATTTGGGGTTTTCTTGGCAAAGATACTGAAGTGGTTTGCCACTTCCTTGTCTAGGTCATTTTACAGTTGAGGAAACTGAGGCAAACAGAGTTAAATGACTTGTCCAGGGTCACACAGCTAGAAAGTGTCTAAGGTCAGATTTGAACTCAAGAAGATGAGTCTTCCTCACTTCAGTTTCGGCACTCTATCCACTGAACCACCTTGCTGCCCACAGCTAGACCATAGGTGAAGGTGGCCACCTTAACTGAAGATAGACAATGATTCCTGATTACTCAGTCTCCATAACCTGAAACCTAGTCCTTGAAACCAAAAAGAGACCTATATCTGAAGAATTGCTCAGAAAGTTATTTTTATTAATAACAATATTATACGATTGTTTATTGTTGTCATTTTTGTCTTAGGTCCATCCAGCTCTCTGGACAGGGAGTGGCTTTCATTTCCACTTGAAAGTTTCTTATGGCCTCCCAAGTTGGGTCTCATTCGGGTGGTTTGTACCTATAGGTGTGAATGATTTTCTCCAGTGTTGGGCACTTATGTCTTGACCTCACTTTTGCTACTTGCTTGCTTTTCTTCTGTCAGCTCCCACATTTATTCCCCTTTCTCTCCTTCCTTTTTTTCCTCTTGATAAAACAAAAAATAAAAAACTCAAGCCTCAATTTATCCTAACCATCAGACTCTAGTTGGGCATGACTCCCTGTCCCCTTATTTCTTTCTAGCAGTCTCCAAGAACTCAGTCCCTAAATCATTAAAGGAAAAAGTGAATCTAACTAGGCAAAACAGAAGTCCCTGAATCCCCTATCCCTTAGTGAGGATAATTTGGATGCCCAGTGAGTCAAAAGACATAAAATCAAAATATGTCCAGATCCACAATGTATTTCTTTTAATTATTTTTTTTAAATTTATCTATTTCAATCTCCAACATTCATTTCCACAAAATTTTTAGTTCCAAATTTTCTCCCCATCTCTCCCCTCCCCCCACCCCAAAACACCGAGCATTCTAATTACCCCTATCACCAATCTGCCCTCCCTTCTAACATCACTCCCTTCCCTTATCCCCATCTTCTCTTTTGTCCTGTAAGGCAAGATAAATTTCTGTACCCTATTACCTGTATTTCTTATTTTCCAGTTGTATGCAATACTCAACAGTTGTTCCTAAAACTTTGAGTTTCAACTTCTCTTCCTCCCTCCCTCCCCACCCATCCCCACTGGGAAGGCAAGCAATTCAATATAGGCCATATCTATGTAGTTTTGTAAATGACTTCCATAACAGTTGTATTGTGTAAGACTAACTATATTTCCCTCCATCCTATCCTACCCCCTATTTCTTCTACTCTGTCTTTTGACTCTGTCCCTCCCCAAGGGTGTTGATTTTAAATTGCTCCCTCCTCCCATTGCCCTCCCTTCCATCTTCCCCCCAACCCTGCTTATCCCCTTCTCCCCCACTTTCCTATATTGTAAGATAGATTTTCACACCAAAATGAGTGTTCATTTTATTCCTTCCTTTAGTTGAATGTGATGAGAGTAAGCTTCATGTTTCTTCTCTCACCTCCCCCCCTTTTCCCTCCACTGAAAAGTCTTTTACTTGCCTCTTTTATGAGAAATAATTTGCCCCATTCCATTTCTCCCTTTCTCCTCCCAATATATTTCTCTCTCACCCCTGAATTTCATTTTTTAAAGATATGATCCCATCCTATTTAATTCACCCTGTGCTCTGTGTGTGTGTGTGTGTGTGTGTGTGTGTGTGTGATCCCACCAACTACCCAGATACTGCAAAAAGTTTCAAGAGTTACAAATATTGTCTTTCCATGTGGGAATGTAAATAGTTCAACTTTAGTAAGTCCCTTATGATTTCTCTTTGCTGTTTACCTTTTCATGCTTCTCTTGATTCTTGTGTTTGAAAGTCAAATTTTCTTTTCAGCTCTGGTCTTTTCATCAAGAGTGCTTGAAAGTCCTCTGTTTCATGAAAGACCATATTTTCCCCTGAAGTATTGTACTCAGTTTTTGCTGGGTAGGTGATTCTTAGTTTTAGTCCTAATTCCTTTGACTTCAGGAATATCCTATTCCATGCCCTTCAATCCCTTAATGTAGAAGCTGCTAGATCATGTGTTATCCTGATTATATTTCCACAATACTGGAATTGTTTCTTTCTAGCTGCTTGCAATATTTTCTCCTTGACCTGGGAACTCTGGAATTTGACTACAATATTCCTAGGCATTTCTCTTTTTGGATCTCTTTCAGGAGGTGATTGGTGGATCCTTTCAATATTTATTTTGCTCCCTGGTTCTGGAATATCAAGGCAGTTTTCCTTGATAATTTCATGAAAGATGATGTCCAGGCTCTTTTTTTGATCATGGCTTTCAGGTAGTCCCATAATTTTTAAATTGTCTCTCCTGGATCTATTTTCCAGGTCAGTTGTTTTTCTGATGAGATATTTCACATTCTCTTCCATTTTTCATTTTTTTGGTTTTGTTTTGTGATTTCTTGGTTTCTCATAAAGTCATTAGCCTCCATCTGTGCCATTCTAATTTTTAAAGAACTATTTTCTTTAGTGAGATTTTGAACCTCCTTTTCCATTTGGCTAGTTCTTCCTTTTAAAGCATTCTTCTCCTCATTGGCTTTTTGAACCTCTTTTGCCAACTGAGTTAGCCTATTTTTCAAGGTGTTATTTTCTTCAATATTTTTGGGGTCTCCTTTAGCAAGCTGTTGACCCACTTTTCATGCTTTTCTTGCATCTCTCTCATTTCTCTTCCCAATTTTTCCTCCATCTCTCTTACTTGATTTTCAAAATCCTTCTTGAGCTCTTCCATGGCCTGAGACCACTGAGTGTTTATTTTGGATGTTTAGGATACAGAAGTCTTGACTTTTATGTCTTTCCCTGAGGTAAGCATTGTTCTTCCTCAACTGAAAGGATGGGAGAAGATATCTGGTCGCCAAGAAAGTAACCTTTATAGTCTTATTTTTTTTCCCCTTTTTTGGGACATTTTGTCAACCAGTTACTTGACTTTTGAGTCCTTTGTCAAGAGTATGGTATACTCTGGGGATCTGTAAGATCTCAGTTCCTCCAAGGTGGCACAATCAAGTGTGTACAGTGGTCTGGGAGCAGGGAGAGATTTTTGTGCCCAGAATGTTAGCAGAGCTTCCTCTTCACAATCACCTTGCCTCCAGTTCTGTCAAGTCAGCACTGGGGGCTGAGATTCATATAAGCTGTGGGGACAGAGCCACCATTCAGTGTGAGATAAAGATCAGCTGCTGCAGGGCCTCTACACAGGGCTGAGTTAAGAATTAGCTGCTGAGTGCACCTAGGGGTTTTACGATCCAACAATGGATGCAGGCTGCTGTAGGGGCTTCTGTGGGGACTGCTACTGCCTGCAGGAAGTGGGCTCTGCAGTCTCTGCCTGAGACCAGAGCTATGGGAAAGCCCTTCTCCCTTCCTGGCCAGCTGAAAAAACCCTGTCACTGACCTTTGGCACCTGTGGGTTGAAGTATCTGTGAACCACTGCTGCTGCTGTGACTGGAGATTCCACCCCTGAGGCCTGCTCACGTCCTCCTCCCAGAGTTGAGCGCCAACTCTTCATGACCCCATTTGGGGATTTCTTGGCAAAGATACTGGAGTGATTTGCCATGTCCTTCTCCAGCTCATTTTACAGATGAGGAAACTGAGGCAAACAAGGTGTAGTAACTTGCCCAGGGTCACACAGCTAGTAAGTGTCTGAGGCTAGATTTAAACTCAAGAAAATGGCAGCCCTTCATATACTAGAAAACATGCCCTCCCCTGAGCCTTCTCCAGCCTAAGCACCCTCAGTTCCTTCAACCTTGGGCAAAACATTGAACTTCTCTGGTCTTTAGTTTCCTCCTCTGTAAAATGAGGGGATTGGATTGGGCCCCTTCTAGCTCAAAATGTATAATTCTCTATAGGTAACAGCTTACTGACACACTAAAAAATCCTAATGAATACCTTTAAGCAAGCAAATTACCAGCTAGAGGATAGATGTTTCAATATAGATTTAGTCTCATTTTCTGAGAATTGGCAATACTAATATCCCACTCCTATACCCTTCTAAGGTTTGCAAAGTGCTCTGCCATGCATTATTTCATCTGACCCTCACAATAGCTCCATGAGGCTATTACAGATATTATTATCCCAGTGTTGCAGCTGAGGTAAACTAGACTCAAGAAAGTTAAATGATTTGCCTTTGATCCCTCAGCTAAGAACTGACAGAAGCAGGATTCGAACTTAGCGGAATCCAAGTCCAGCAGTTCATTGGAAATCAGTAGAGATATACCTAAAACAGCAGCTAGGGGGAGCCATGGATAGAGCAGTGGCTTTGGAATCAGGAAGTTACATCTTCATGAGTTCCAGTCTGGCCTCAGACACTTACTAGCTGGGTGACTCTGGGCAAGTCATTTAAGCCTGTTTGCCTCAGTTTCCTCATCTGTAAAATGAACTAGAAAAGGAAATGGGATGATGAAGAGTTAGGACTGAAACCACTCAAAAAGAACATTCCTAAAACAGCTTCACAAAGATTTTTCAAAAACAGTCTGATTCAGCCGGCATATCCTAATTTTTACTTTCTTGTAATGTTCCCCTGACATTCCAGGCTCAGAGGCCTCGAGTGTACTTATAGCCCCTGCTCCCTTTCTCCTCCCCGCTAAAGTTAGATACCTGTGAAGGTGGATATAGCTGAGAAAATGCTCGACTTGTAGTCAGGAAGATCTGGGTTTGAATCCTACTCGGGACACTGTAGCTATATGAGTCTGGGCAAGTGGTTAACCTGCTCTCAAGTCAGATCAACAAGCATTTGTTAAGTGCCTACTACGTGACCCTGGTCAAGTCATTTAACTCTACCTCAGTTTCCTCATCTGTAAAATGAGTTGGAGAAGGCAATGACAAACCACTCTAATATCTCTGCCAAGAAAACCCCAAATGGGATCACAAAGAGTCAGATACAACTGAAACAACAACTTTGTTTCAGGCACCGTGCTAAACAAAACAGAGATAATAATAACAACTCGGGCCTCAGAGGGTTGTTGCAAGACTCAAATGAGATAATGTGTGTAAAGCACTTTGTGAACCTTAAAGGGCCATATAAATATTAACTCATTATTTTTATTACACTGCTCATTAGTCAGGTCCAATGCCTGATTCTCATTAGCTGGTTTAGGCTTCTTTTTGGCACCAGGCATGTAGGCCAGTGATTATCTGCATGGATGAAAAAACACAGCACATGAAGCACACAACCTCTACCCTCTACCCCACCTTCTGTGGAGTGTCCCATCCAGGGTCCCATAGCCAAGGGAGAAATTTCTCCTCTCTTTAATGGGATTCAAAGGGAGAATGTTGGAAACTCCTGTCTTTAGCACTTCATTAAACACTTTAGTTTAATAACATTCTCTAGGGAATGCCAACCTTGCATCACGTGGGTAGGGAGCAAACAGCTGCATCAATTAACCCCATAATCCCTAGGGTGCTATTAGGAGGTGAGATACCCTTGGAAAGTGCATATGGCTGCAATTAGACTTAAAATACTTACGTGTCAATAGCTTTGGTTATTTGTGTTGTGCCCCATTGATCCTGCTTACGTTTTCCACATTAAACAGGCTCTCTTTCTTCATTAATAAATTAGGTGGTCCTTGGATTCATTTACCTTTTCTTTTACATGTCAGTAAGAGTTGCCACCGGCCCTGACCTTGGGCACAGCTGGGCTTTGGGCTTCTGACCTTATTCATGGGCAGATGCTTATCTCCTCTCCTTGACTTCCATATCCTGGTCATTAACAGACAATGTGAAGAGGGGAAGAGTCAAGGCCTTGGCTGAGTTGACCACTAAGGACCCAGGCTCTGAGAAGCCACCATCCAGATGCTCTTTGATTTGGCCTCTGGACCCAACTTGAGTGGGCGGTGGAAGAGGGGCAGTGGCCAGGTAAGGTACCAAGATGGGAAATTCTGTCCTGTTTTGCAAATATGTCTCAACCAAAGGGAGATGAAATATTTTGGTTGGAATTGATCCTCTGTTCTGACTGCCCTGACATTTTTATTCTCCTTGGGTCTATTCATGCAATTAGCTGGCTATGAACAGAGAGACAGGATTGAAACCTAGGTGTTTCCTGACTCTAAGAAAATACCAGCATTTCAAACAGGTAGATGCATGCCCCTTGGGGCAGCTAGGTAGTGCAGTGGATAGAGCACTGGGCTTGGAGTCAGCAAGACTCATCTTGATGAGCTGAAATCTGGCCTCAGACATTTATTAGCTGGGCAAGTCACTTAATCTTGTTTGCCTCTGTTTCCTCATCTATAAAATGAGCTGGAGAAGGAAATGGCAAACCACTGCAGTATCTTTGCCAAAAGAAACTCCAAATGGGGTCATGAAGAGTTGGACATGATTGAGTAACAGAACAAAAATATGTGCCTTGGACATTTAGAGAGGTAGAGGCGCTGGTGAACGAGGAGCATAGACTTCCGTCTTGAAGGGACATTGCCAGTCATCTAGGTCAACCTTCTTATTTTACAGATGAAGAAACCGAAATTGAGAGGAAGAGTGACTTCATACATCATACAAGAGAGGTCATCCAGCCCAAGCAGATGCAGATACTAAGTCCCTGAAGGGGAAAGTGAGGTTCAGGGTCACATGGTTAGGAAGCATTTTCTATCAGTGAGTGCAGAACATCATGCCTCCCCCAAGATGGGCTGATCACCTGAAATCTCATCACCTTGAGGATTGACTAACTCCTCAACTTCCTTGGTGACTTCTCCCCTCTGACTGGAAGGAGGGAGGGTGGAGCAATTACCCTACCCCCAACCCCCAAAGCTTTCTTTATAGACAGCTCAGATCTGAACTTTCCAGGTAATTCTTCATTTTCCATCATTGGTTCTGTTTGGTTTCGACTCCATGGGACATCATCTCCCCCGATGCCTCCCACCCCTCTGCTTTTCAGTCAGTGTGTTGTCTTCTCCTCATTAGATTATAAGCTTCTTGAGATCAAGGATTATCTTTGTCTAATTTGTATCTCCAGCGATAAGCATAGTGCCTGGCACATAGTAAGTACTTAATAAATGTTTATTATTGAATTAATTGAATCAAAGCAGCAGAATCAGGATTTGAATCCAGGTCTTTTGTCCAGTACCCTTTCTACTATATGAACCTGTGTCAGGGTGAGGGTCCCAAAGCCCAACTAGAAGTAGGTTGGGGGAAGAGGAGGGGAGAGTCAGAAGCTTCATCCAAAGGAATACTTTACTTTTCATCAGGAGCTGGAGGACTTTGGAAGTTTTATGTGGTAGCTTGGTCTGCTTAGAAGAAAGTCTAGTGGTTCTGCTGTTTCTCTCCTCCCTTTCTGGATAGAAAACCAAGGTCTGTATTTTCTCTGGGAGACCATGAAAGAGCAGAAGATGGCCGACCATCTTTTCTTTTATTTTTCCAAACCAGGTGCCTGACAGGAGCCAGGAACCACTTGGGAAATACGTCATGTATTGCTTTACCTGGGAGGTCCAGCACAGTGCTGTAGTCTTATTAGAGAAAGGGCCAGTGTCCTCAGAAACACAGCTTCTCATCCCACCTGAGCTTTCCATGGTACAGCCTGGAGAAAGTGCTTCCTCGGCCCCAATCTATGGGGCCTGGTGGAGAGTTTGCACATCGTTTATCTGGTGTCAAAATGCATAGAAATCATTCAACATCTGTTGTTTTCACTAAATCCTCCTCCTCTTCTCCTCCAAACCCCTTAAGTTCCTTGCTAAGTCAGAATAGAATGACTGAGCCTATAAATATAATGGGCTTTGGGAAGGTGTACCTGGGACTGAGGTACAGATGTCATGTAACTTGGATGTCTTTGGTTTGGAAAGGTCAGAGAAGGAGGTGTGTGTGTCTGTGGGGGTGTGTGTGTGAAAGAGAGACCGGACAGAGACACAGATAGGGAGATGGAGAGACAGAGAAAGTGACAAAGACAGGTAAACTGACAGATTCACAGAAAGAGACTGATACAGAAAGAGAGAAAAAAGAGAAAGATGAAAGATATTTTATTGCATACTGTCTTAGTGAAGTTGTAAGCTTCAATAGTATATATATATATATATATATATACACACATTCATATATATATACATGCATACATATACATACTTTAATAGGCATTCATAGCTATTAAATAGCTATATAGTTATTAATATTAATATAGATATCAGTGTTAACATTAATAATATAGCTATTATGTTATTAGGCTATTAAAACTTAAAACTGCTCTAAGACTTTAGAGATACTGTATCTATGACACACATATAGATTATAATATGAATAACTGATACTTTATAGACTTAAGCTTAGCACTTTACAGACATTATCTCGTTTGAATTTCACCATAGCCCTGCAAGGTAAGTGCTACAGGAATAATTATCCCCATTTTATAGATGAGGAAACCAAAACTAGAGAGATGAAGTAACTTGCCTGTGGTCATACAGCTAGTAAGTAGCAGAGGCAGGATCCTAACCCAGGTCTTCCTGGCTCTTAGGTTAGCACTCTAGCCATGTAACACACTGTGTGTGTGTGTGTGCGTGTGTGTGTGTATGTATAAATATATACATCTGTATATAAAGATATTATAAATGAAAATGATATAAACTACGTACATTTCTGAAAAATTTCTCAACTGAATTATTTATTGATATCTGTTGTTTTTTAGATCACCTTTATTTTCAAATATATTTCTTCCTCTATCTAGAAAGTCACCCTTTGTAAGAATAAAAAGGAAGAAAAGAAGGGCAGTTCCGCAAAGCTAAACAAGATAGCAACTAAAATTGACAGCGTATGCAATACTCCACACCCCTAGTTGTCCACCTTTGTAAAAGAGGTGAGCATGTGCATATTGTCATCTCTTCTAGACTGCATATCAAAGGGACAGTTTGTGAGCAGGTAGGAAAGGAAGCAGGGTCATGCCAGACTTACCTCATTTCCTTGTCTGACATGCTTCCTAGATTGAAAGTTCAGAGGAATGCCATAGTCACAGTATGCCTGGCTTCTACCAAGGTGTTTGACAAAGCCTCTTGTGATATCCTTGAGGGCGAAACAGAGAAATGTGGGCTGGATGATGGGACGGCTAGGTAGATCAGACAAGCTAAGTGGCCAGACCCAAAGCACAGTGAATAATGTAGTGATGTCAGCCTGGGAGGGGAGGATGTGGGTGGGCGGGGGCTGGGGGGAAGAGGAATCTATTGATATATTACAAAATCTGTCCTTGGTCTTTCTTGTTAATTCAATATATTTATCAATGATTTAAATGAAGGCATAGATGACACAAAAATTAGATTTTGTTTGACTTGAAGTTGGAAAGGATGGCTAATTTGAGATGGCAGAATTTGCATCTCAAACTTACTAGAAAGGTAACTTTTATTGGGACAAATGTCATGCCCTACTCTTAAATTCAAATAAGTCTTCCTCACAGGTACCAGGTACCAGATGGGGGAGGCATAGTTTGTTATCGTTGTTGAGTCATTTCAATTGTATCTGATTTTTCGTGACCCCATTTGGGATTTTCTTGGCAAAGACAGTTGCGTGGTTTGCCATTTCTTTCCCCAGCTCATTTTACAGATGAGAAACTGAGGCAATGGTTTACATGCAAAAGACGTGAGATTTTTTTAATAGATTGCAAGTTCAATATAAATCAAGAATGTGATGTGATCACCCCCTCAACCCCCTGCCCCAAATCATTGGTGCAACCTCAGGTTACTTTAAGAAAGACATAGTATTCAGAATGAGAATGTTAACATGATAACAACAAGCCTGGAAGAGCCTGGACACTTAATTTTCAGAAGGACAATGATAAGAGAGAGTACAGACTGAAAATAACTATGAGAATGGTGAGGACACTGAAAATCATGTTATATGGGAATCAGTTAAAAGAACTAGGGTATCTTTAGTGTGAAGAAAAGAAGGCTTGGAGGAAACCTGATAGTTGTCTGAAAGTATTTGAAGAATTATTATGAGGTAGGGTAATTAGATTTGTTTTGCTTGGCCTGAGATGAGGGTCCATGATCAGGAGCCATGGGTGAAAATTGCAGAGGAAGAATTCAACTCAATATAAGAAAAACGTTCCCTAATAATTAAAACTGTCTAAAGTGAATTCCCTGGCACTTGAGGTCTTCAGAAAGAAGCCTAATGACTGCTTGTTGGTCACAAAGTTCATTTCTTCTCAGGTATGGTGCATACTAGAAGACCTTTGAGGTCCCTTCTAAATCAGAGATGCCACAATTACATAGGTATTTACATTAATATTTTAAGGGCCTGAGATCTAATTAGCAAGTGTGCTCATCCCACTGACACATATTCCAACCTCTTTACATTTTCCAGACAGTTTGTATGAGGGTTTTTCTTGGGGGCGGGGATGGGTGTCCAGAACTGTGATTTCATAGAAATTCCCAGAGTGGCAACTTCTTTCATCAATGCAGATCAGTGGCTCAGTCGCAGAGAGCTTCTTGGTGGCTAAGTGACTCATCTGTAGGCACACAAGAAGCAAGACTTGCACTCAGGTCTTATAAACCTCCAGGCCAGTCTTCTATGAATTCATGTTACCCTGCCTCTCTCTTCACGAGACACCATGCATGGGCCTAATGTTAAACTGTATGTCTATCAGTGGAAGACAAGCCTAGTTAAATTCAGAGATGTCCATCACTGAACCAGGTGGCTATGATCAAATAATGTAGCTTATTCTATGAGTCCCTCCAATTCTCTCAATTGAATCACCTAGTACCTGGACCTTTGGTAATGGACTTGTTGAATTTAACTAGACTTGCCTTCAACCAACAGAAACATAGTCCATCACTGGGCCTGTTCTTGACACTTTTCCAACTTTATAAGATGATGTGATAGAACATTCATTCCGTTGGTATCATCTTTGAGAATCCAGGCCTCTCTCCAGGATGAGAATGAGAAATCAGGGTAGGACCTGTATAGGATGTGTATGTGTGTGTATCTGTGAATGTGTGTATGTATATATATGCATGTGTATGTATTTGTGTATAAATGTATGTGTGCACATGTGCACATGTATATGTAAGTATATATATGTATGTGCATATGTATTATGCATGTATGTGAATGTGTATATGTTTTATGTATATGAGTATGTTTGTGCATATATGTATGTAGACATGTGTGTATAAGTATATATGTGCATAAAAGTGTATATTGCACATATATGCATAAATGTATCATATGAGTATTGTGTATGTATATTGTATACATATGTACATTTGTGTTTACATGTATCTATGTCATTGTATACATGTGTGTGTATATTTACATGCATGATGCATGTATACATGTGTTTATATATGTGAGTGAATATATATCACATGTGTACACGCATGTGTATTGTGTGTGAGAGGTTTAGGAATTGATATTATGTGTTTTATATTGCAAACATGCATGTGTATACATATAAAAGAGGTATGCATGTTTTATACAGTGCTACACATTTGTATGTGTAAAATGTATGTGTATTGCAGGTCTTTATGTGTATGCACATATGTTTTCATGTGTATGTATATGAACACTTGAATATGTATGCAAATGTGATGTGCATCTGTATTTGCTGCATTTACACATGTATGTGTAAATGTATATGTATCTATGCATGTATAGTATATTCACATGTATATATGTATATAGAAATGTAAATGTGCGTTGTATATATTTGTGTATTATATGTATTACATTATATGTGGTGTATATATATGCATACATACAAATGAATACACACATATATATTTGTGTATGTATATGAGAGGTAGATCTGGAGCCAGAGAGACCTGGGTTCAAATCCCTTATCATATATTTATTAGCTGTGAGACCCTGGACAGATGACCCTCTGTGCTTCATTTTATTCATGTGTAAAATGAGGAGTTTGCACTCCATGGATTCTAAGGTCCCTTTCCTGATCTAAATTTATGATTCTATGTATAATGTATATACACACATGCATACATGCATACATATACACACATACTCCTGGTCACATAGAGACTATAATCCATATTTGCACATATATGCACATGCACACATACAACATATGTATATGTATATCCATTTCTATATCTATTCAAGTATCTGAAGGACTGTTTTGTGGAAGGATTCCATTCATTCTATCTGGTTTCAGAGGGAAGAAAGCATTGAAAGTGGCAAAGAGGCTCCATGTCCCTTTCCTAATAATTGGCACCCTCCAATGGCTGCTTTCAGAGGGAGTAGGGGCTGCCTCCTTGGAGATCTTTAAGCAGAAGCTGGACAATCACTTGTGGGGTCCACTATCTTGGGGGGTTCCTTTCCAGTACAGTTTGGACTAGAATGACTTCTAGAATTCTGAGATACAAATATACCTATAGATAGATAGATAGATATAGATATAGATACACATATATACATACATACATACACATATAGTACACAAATATCAACACATGTATACTTATACACATATAAAATGTGTGCATGCATGGTTGTATATGTACATATGTAATATGTGTATGGACATATGTGTGTGTATGTATGTGTGTATACATCTTCCATTCATGTAGATAACTTTGGATTTCTGAAGACTATATCAGCAGAAACAGCATGCCATAGTGGATAAGAAAGCAGGCCTAGAAGTAGGGAAGACCTGGGTTCATGTCCTGCCTCTGATAAAACCTAGCTGCATGACCCAGGTAAGTCACTTAACCTTTCACTGCTCTACATGACTCTCTAGGACAGTAAGTTGCAAAGAAGGCATCAACCTGTCTAAGCAGAGGGATTTTCCTCACTGTTGAGCTACCTACACCTCTAAAATGATAGCTCTGTTCTGATCTCTCTCCCTTTGTTAGCAGAGTGCGAGGTCTGTCAGGTGTTGCTAATACAGAAGGTCTTTGATTATTCACTGAAAGGCGTGTGTGTCTGCCATTTGCAGACTATTGGGTGGTGATTCTTGCTCAGAGGTTGGTCACCAGATAATGGTTTTATTTTGTTTTTTGTCACAACAAATCTGTGAAGACATGAAGTGGTAATATTCCACATTGATGGAGGGATCACCATAGCAATAGTCACAGAATTGTCTTCCTGAGTTCAAATCCAGCCTCAGATATTTATTTACTAGCTGTATGACCCTGAGCAAGTCATTCCATCCTGTTTGTCTCTGTTTTCTTCATCTGTAAAATGATCTGGAGAAGGAAATGGCAAACCACTCCAGCATCTTTGCTAAGAGAACAGCAGAGGAATCCCCCAAAATCATACACCTCTGAAATGACTGAGAAGCAACAGATACATATAAGTATATGTAATTACATGTGCAACAATCTAACATGAATGTAGAATATAAGTACTAGCCAGAATTTCCCCACGATGACAAAAACACAGGTCGTATAGTTCTACTATGCATATAAAGCTAAATCGCGATTAATGCAAAGAATGGATCCCTCTAAGTAGTCACATTTATTCAGCTCACATTATTTGAAGTTATAATTATGTAAAATAAAGTGATTTGTTCCAATACAAGAGGAAATATACAGTGCAAATTTGAATAATGTGTCTATTTCAGGAGATTCATTATTTTGCACTAATGGGGATCTAGCTATACATATACACATATGGAGAGACGGGGGTGATATATATATATATATACATATATACATACACATATGTATATACATCCATACATATACACATATATATGTATGTATATATAAAACACACACAGGTATGGAGAGAGAGAGAGAATTTTTATATGGGAAACAAGATAAGAGTAAAGAGATGAATGTGAAAGAGAAAGCCTGAGAATTTGGATAGAGAGAAAGCCAAATCTAAGACCTGATTTCTCTTCCTCAAAGGATGATGGGAACATGCTGGATAATAGTGATCTGCTTGCAGTGATTGCAGAGACCTTCGGACAGCTCACTGAGAAACACCAGGGCAGACAATCTCTTGAGAAACGACACTGGCTACTCTTTACTCCTCTTCTTTGTCAGATTCCTTTGTCTGCACCCTGTTTCTTCCTATAGTTATTTCTGGGTCTCAGGAAACAAAAGGAGGATAGGAAATAGGAAAGATTGAAAGCAAAGAACGTTTAGGCAGATTCCCAGAGTGAGGAAAAACCAGAATCAGAGGGAGAGAAGAAGAGGGCTTTCAGTGGGGGTGGTGAGGTGGCGGAGGTGGGGGAGGAAGGCGGAAGCTGTGTCCTTGAAACCGTGAAGTCAGACCTGAGAACTCTACCACTCAGAACATCCTGCCCCATCCCAAGGTGGGGGAGTGTCATTAATCTTCAGCAAGTTGTTTGCAAAGTATCATTATTATTTATTGGAGCAGTGGCCTTGGAGACCTAGGACTCAGGGTCTTTTTGAATTTACCTGAAATTATTCAACCTTATGCCTCCTTTCTGCAGGACTGAGCTTCCTGCTTCCTGAGCCACAGGCCTCATGGGTCGATTGGTTGCCATCCTTAGAATCAATGAACCCAAGGGTTCAGGGAAGAGAACATGAGAGACATGAGAGAGTCCATGCCCCTATATTCGGGTAGAATCACAGCTAAACCAATCCAAATTCATGACCATTAATCCTAGTTTCTTTTTTCATATAAATTTATTTATTAAACTTTTTACATTCATTTTCACAAAATATTGGGTTCCAAATTTTTTCCCCATTTGTCCCCTCCCCCCACCCCAATACACTGAGCATTCTAATTGCCCCTATCACCAATTTGCCCTCTCTTCTATCATCCCTCCCTTCCCTTGACCCCATCTTCTCTTTTGTCCTGTAGGGCCAGATGACTTTCTATTCCCCATTAACTGTATTTCTTATTTCCTAGTAGCAACAACAATACTCAACAGTTGTTCCTAAAACTATGAGTTCCAACTTCTCCCCATCCCTCCCTCCCCTCCCATTCCCTTTGGGAAGGCAGGCAATTCATTATAGGCCATATCTGTGTAGTTTTGAAAATGACTACGATAATAGTCGTGTTGTGTAAGACTAACTCTATTTCCCTCCATCCTATCCTGCCCCCCATTGTTTCTATTCTGTCTTTTGATCCTGTCCCTCCCTGAGTGTTGACTTCAAATTGCTCCCTCCTCCCATTGCCCTCCCTTCCATCATCCCCCCCACCCTGCTTATCTCCTTCTCCCCCACTTTCCTGTATTGTAAGATAGGATTTCATACCAAAATGAGTGTGCATTTTATTTCTTCCTTTAGTCGAATGTGATGAGAGTAAGCTTCATGTTTTTTCTCTCACCTCCGCTCTTTTTCCCTCCACTGAAAAGTCTTTTACTTGCCTCTTTTATGAGAAATAATTTACCCCATTCCATTTCATCCTCTCTCCTCCCAATATATTTCTCACCATTTACCTTAATTTTTTTAAGATATGATCCCATCCTAGTCAATTCACTCTGTGCTCTGTCTCTGTGTGTGCATGCATGTGTGTATGTGTGTGTGTGTGTGTGTGTGTGTGTGTGTAATCCCACCAACTACCCAGATACTGAAAAGTTTCAAAAGTTACAAATATTGTCTTTCCATGTAGCAATGTAAACAATTCAACTTTGGTAAGTCCCTTATGACTTCTCTTTGCTGTTTACTTTTTCATGCTGCTTCTCATTCTTGTGTTTGAAAGTCAAATTTTCTTTTCAGCTCTGGTCTTTTCATCAAGAATGCTTGAAAATCCTCTATTTCATTGAAAGACCATTTTTTCCCCTGAAGTATTATACTCAGTTTTGCTGGGTAGGTGATTCTTGGTTTGAGTCCTAGTTCCTTTGACTTCTGGAATATCCTATTCCACGCCCTTCGATCCCTTAATGTAGAAGCTGCTAGATCTTGTGTTATCCTGATTTTATTTCCACGATACTGGAATTGTTTCTTTCTAGCTGCTTGCAATATTTTCTCCTTGACCTGGGAACTCTGGCATTTGACTACAATATTCCTAGGCATTTCTCTTTTTGGATCTCTTTCAGGAGGTGATTGGTGGATTCTTTCAATATTTATTTTGCTCCCTTGTTCTGGAATATCAAGGCAGTTTTCCTTGATAATTTCATGAAAGATGATGTGCAGGCTCCTTTTTTGATCATGGCTTTCAGGTAGTCCCATAATTTTTAAATTGTCTCTCCTGGATCTATTTTCCAGGTCAGTTCTTTTTCCAATGAGATATTTCACATTCTTTTCTACTTTTCATTCTTTTGGTTTTGTTTTGTGATTTCTTGGTTTCTCATAAAGTCATTAGCCTCCATCTGTTCCATTCTAATTTTGAGAGAACTATTTTCTTCAGTGAGCTTTTGAACTTCTTTTTCCATTTGGCTAATTCTGCTTTTGAAAGCATTCTTCTCCTCACTGGCTTTTTGAACCTCTTTTGCCAATTGAGTGAGCCTATTTTTCAAGGTGTTATTTTCTTCAGCATTTTTTTGGGTCTCCTTTAGCAAGGTGTTGACCTGTTTTTCATGCTTTTGTTGCATCTCTCTCATTTCTCTTCCCAGTTTTTCCTCCACCTGTCTAACTTGATTTTCAGAATCCTTTTTGAGCTCTTCCATGGCCTGAGTCCATTGGATATCTATTTCGGATGTTTGGGATACAGAGGCCTTGACTTTTATGTCTTTCCCTGATGGCAAGCATTGTTCTTCCTCATCAGAAAGGAAAGGAGGAAATATCTGTTCACCAAGAAAGTAACCTCCTATGGTCTTTTTTTTTTCCCCTTTTCTGGACATTTTTCTAGCCAGTTACTTGACTTCTGAGATTCCTCTCCACCCCAACCTCACTAGTGCTTGGGGCTATGAGCTTCAAATGCTGCTTCCCAGCCTCAGGGTTTTCAGTGGGGGGGCTGCTATTCAGTATGAGAGATTAAGTTCTGGTGCTCAGGTGGGGGCAGGGCCGCCACCCAGGCTCTGTTCTCTCAGGGGGTTTATGCAGAGAGCTTCCACAATGGATCTGAGGTCCTGTCTGCTTTGGGAGCCCCTGGCTGCTGCTTCCCCCTGCTGCTTCCTCCTGAGGGGGCCTGTGTTGTACTGACCTGTAGTGCCTGTGGGTGGAGGGACCTTCACAGCCGCCAGAGATTCTGTCCCTGAAGCCTGCTGGTATCTGGTCCTTTCGGTGCCATGTGACCAAGGCAGGGCTGGGCTCCGCTCCGGGTCCAGTGTGCAAGGGACCTTTGGGATCAGTTTTTCAGGGCTCTCTGGAACAGAAATCTCCTCCACTCCGTTGTTGTGTGGCTTCCACTGCTCCAGAATTTGTTGGGACTTCTTTTTACAGGTAATTTATGGGTGGGTTCGGAGCTAGCATATGTGAATCTTTCTACTCCGCCATCTTGGCTCCTCCCCTAATCCTAGTTTCTAACATCCAAGAGAAAGCTTCCTTTGTCTTCCTTGGGAAATTATTCTGGTGTTTAATCAATCTCATGGATTAGATGTTCTTCCATACATCTAACCTCAATCCCCCATGTTTTATTTTGTTCGTTTCCTTATGATGGAACTTGAAAGACTTCAGAAAACAAACTTCTCTTGTCTTCAGACTGATCATTTGCCATTTTTCAAAGCAGAACTTGTTGGTAGTGGCATAGTAGCAAATTCCTCTAACCCTCCTTTATGACTGATTGATTTCTCTTTCCCACTGCTAAGAACTGTTGTTGAAAATGACCATCAACATCTCCTTTGGCAGTCTTTTTGTGACTTACTGGTGACCTTGGTGACTTAGGGAAGGTTGGGCCTTGTCAAGAGCCCTGTCCCTGAGAGGCAGGAAATGTTCATTCTATTCCTGGTTTCTCCACTTACTAAATATCTTTAGGTAGATCACATCTCTCTGGGCCTCAGTTTCCTCATCTATAGAATGAGGGGATTCCTTTCAGCTCTGAAATGCTAGGTAGGATTCTATACCCCTCACCAGACTTCCAAGGGAAACTATGCTGCACAAGATGGACGCCATTCTCTCCTAATGTGCTAGAGTGAAGGCAAATTTCAATCTAATAATGTAAAGCAGCAATAACCATTATAATTAATTTATACAAAAGACATTATAAAATTACACTTTATGCATTCAAATCCCATCCAAGAGGCATGCTCGTTTTCCAGTTAAGCTATGGGGCCTCATGGAGACAGACGGGAAAAGAAGTATTTCAATATTTCTTATAATTTTATATTCTTTCTAATATCTCTCATGCTAATTTCATTATGCAACACAGTCAGCACGGTGATGTAATTATCGAAAAGTAATTTTGCAATAAATGGATTTAAATGTGTTCAAGTCCATTGTAAATTCAATCTCTTGGTGAAGGTGGATTGGGCAGGCGGGGGAGATGGGAGCAGGGATGAGTTCTGGGTGGAAACTGAGAAATCCTGTATGGCCCACGCCAGGGATCTAATTACACCTACTAATAACATCACTTGAGATGAAAACTGATCACCAAGCTTGCCTTGCTACCCTCCACTTTCTGTGTAATCCCAGCATTCTATGTAGCTCCTTAGGAGTTCTTTTTCTGACCCCCCAGGACCTTACTTAGACATTCTACCCATCTTTTCAACTCATTCTTCACTATCCTCTTACAGGAACCAGGAACCCTTTGTTTCAACCAGATTAATTCATTCACCATTCCCTGAAAGGACTTCTTGAAATTTTTAGCCTATGTACCACTGATTTTTCTTCTCTTCCTTGGCATGTTCCCCACTCTTTCCCATTTTCCCACCTCACGACTCCTGTTTTCCAAGTCTTACTTGTCAACATCCAGTGCAAATCCCACCTCTGCCATTCATGAGGGCAACCCTGGCTACTCTAATTGTTTATTTTCTATCCTCTAGCACCTCTAATGAAGGTCAACTTTGAAAAAACTACATACAGTTGTCTTCTTACTCTTTCCTAGCTCTCTATGTTCAAAAATCAAGACCTCCTTTCCAATCACCCCATTAATGAAAGTCAAAAGAAAGAAAGGAAGGAAAGAAGGGATAGAGAGAGAGAGGAGAAAGGAAGGAAGGGAAGAGGGAGGGAGAAAAAGAGAGAAAATAAGGAGAGGCAAGCAGAGGTAGAAAGACAAAGACAGAAAAACAAAGGAAGATAAAAAAGTAAGAAAGAAAGGAAGAGAGAAAAAACCCAGAAGCAATGAATTGTTGATTTATTTTAAGGTAAGTACTTGGTTTCCATTAAAGTCACTATCTGATTTCATTTGAAGGCTTAAGTACTTAGAGTCTGTGTTTGTTTTATGACTGTCTGACTCTGAAACCTGTGGTGGAAAATCCTTCCTCCATCTTTCTTCTAGGATACTGGTAAAGGATTCTTCTTAAAGTCAAGATCATTCTAGGATATTACTGTAGAAATTTTTTTAAAATTTAAGAATTCTAGAGTCTTGTCATTGCAAGAGGCTGGTTATCTGGCCTAAGCCACTACCTATTGCAAGTCTTTCTTCTACAGACTCTCTGGCAGATGACTGTCCATCATCTATCTGCATGAGGACTTCCAGTGATAGCACGTATACTGTTGAATATCCCTAACCATCAGAAGGTTGTTCCTTCTAATTAACTGAAAGCTATACCCTCAAACATCTTCCCATTGGTCTCTGTCCTGTCCCCTTGAGCTATGCAGAATAATCTCATACTCTTTTATATGAGTCTTTTGATTATTTAAGCCGTTAAGTGGCAAAGTGCATAGAGGGCTGGTTTCAGTCAGGAAGACCTGAGTTTGAATCCTGCCTCAGACACTTACCAGCCCGAGTTTCTTAAGAATACTAACACCTGTCTCACATGGTTGCTCTGAGAACCAAATGAGATATGTAAGGTAGTCTTGTAAACCTTAAAATTGTTATTGCTCAGTCACGTCCAACTTTTCCTGATCCCATAGACCATAACACACAAATACTATCCATGGGGTTTTCTTGACAAAGATACTGGAGTGGTTTGCCATTTCCTCTTCCAGGGAATTAAGGCAAACAGAGGTTACATGACTTGCCCAGGGTCACACAGTTAGTATATCTGAGGCCAGATTTGAACTCAGGTCTTCCTGCCTCCAGGATCAGTGCTCTATCCACTGAACTGCTTCCATATTAGTGGTAGCTAATTGTATTTGAAAAGAGATATCAGATTTTCTTTGTAATTGTCTCCCCTTCCTCACCCCTCACCCAGTGCAGCCAAACTTTTCTTTTCTAGGTTAAACATTTCCATTTCCTTCAACCAATCATCATATAACATGGCTTCCAGACCCTTCCCTATGCCTGTACACATCTTTGGATGCTCTCTGGACTTCACACTCTACAGAGGAGAACCTCCCAGCAGGTGAGAATCTTGGTCCCTTTTTTTTACATGAAACAACATAGAATGCTCTGTTAAGTCACTCAATATTCAGTTCGTCAAGCAAGTTGCTATCTGGAAGCAGATGTCCAGTCCAGGAGAAAGGCAGAGTAACTTTTTCATGTTGACTGAATTCAGTCATTGAATGAACGTTCAGTGAAGGTAGCTGTGTTAGGTGTTGTGGGGAATACAAAGAAATGGATGAAAAGAGGAAAAGAAATGTAACATGCCATCCCTATCCTCTAAAGCTAATGGGCACTGAAATAGAGGAGAAAGAAAGCAGGAGGGAAAGAAAGAGGAGAGGGAGAAAAGAAGGATGGAAAAAAGAAAAGAAAGAAAGAAGAGAGAGAGAAGGAGGAAGAAAAACGAGGAAAGCTAGGAGGAGGAAAGGAAGGAAGGAAGAAAAAAGAAAGAAAAAGAAAGCAAAGAGAGTGGGAGGAATGAAGAAAGAAAGGAAGGAAGGAAGAAAAGAAAGAAGGAAAGAAGAAGGAAAGAGAGGAAGAAAGAAATGAAGAAAGAAAGGAAAGAGAGGGAGAGAGGGTAGGAAAGAGGAAGGAAGGGAGGAAGGAAGGAAGAAATCAAACCCTACCCAGTCCACCAAGAACTAGACACCTCTTTCCTCTTTCTCATGTTAAGCCCTAAATCCATCTGGAGAGTATAATGTTGCCTTTGGACATGACCACAGAAGGCTTTTCTGTTGAGGGAGGACAAAGCTTACTCCACTGCACATCAGGACTGACCTTAATATGAGCATCTATTACAATTTATGGATTCATAGAATGTTTGACTTTGAAAGAATCTAAGGCTCTCTGGGCCTCAGTTGTCTAATCAGTAAAGAACACTGAACTCTGACTGAGCTAAGATTAGAAGACAGATCTCAGGACTCTAGTCTCCTTACTTTCTCATTTGGTTACAGTGAAGATAATGTTTTGTGAGCCTTAAAGTATTATTTAAACATGGAATAGAGAATTAGTCTCAGAGTTAGGAAGAGCTGGGTACAAGGCCAATCTGTGACATATTTAGTGACCCTGGTCAGGTCACTTAACACCTTAATGACCCACCAAACTCTAAAGTGATAATTTGGAACAGTTACCCATCTTTCTTGGTAAGTGGGAAATTCCTTATGCTGATGACATCACAAATCTAGACCCCTTCCCTTCCCCCACCCACTTTTGTTGTCATTATTATTAGCACTAGACCAGCTACCTCTGTGCTTGGAAATGTGGATGATTCAAAGGGATGATAAGATCGTAGAGCTGAAAGGGAACCTAAAAAGTCTCCTGGTTTATGGAGCAAATGAAGAAATAGAGGCTTCAACTCTCTCTACTATAGCTCACTGTCTTTCAAAAAGTATAAGACGTCACCTTTGCCCTCAATCAGCTTATAATTTGTTTGCTTATTAGGGGCTATTCCATCCATTTGTTTTTTTAAAAAACAATTAAACTTAGTTTTTTCAATTAACCAGGAAATTTATTATATCTCCTTCCTCCTCTAATTGGAAAAGGAAAGAAAAAACCAGAACCTTTGTAACAAATCCACTTTGGCTTATCCAAAAAAAATCATATTTCTCATTCTGCTTCTTGAGACCATTATGTCTCAAGAGTAGACTTCATCATTGATCCTCTAGAATAGGGGGTGAGATATTGTGTTGATCAGAGTTCAGACATCCTAGGAAATTCTCTCTTTGAAGGAGTGACCATGATGGGGACAGGGGCAGCTAGGTGGTGCAGTGGATAGAGCACCGGTAAAGGGGTCAGGAGGACCTGAATTCAAATCTCACCTCAGACACTTGACACTCACTAGCTGTGTGACCTTGGGCAAGTCACTTAACCCCAATTGCCTTATCTTGGGTCATCTCCAGTCATCCTGATGAATATCTGGTCACTGGATTCATTTGGCTCTGGAGTAGAAGTGAGGCTGGTGACCTGTACAGCCCTTCCTCACTCAAAACAAAGTCAAGTGCAAGTCATGTCATCATTACTCTGATGCATGGTCTTCTTCGGCAACAAAGGACGAACACGATGGGCAAATTTTGCATTCTGCAAATGGAATAGTATGGTGCCTTGATTCTAACATGTGTTCAGTAAATTTTGTTAAAGGGATGGATAGGAGACATGCTGCCTCCTTTCAAGAAGCTTATATTCTAGTTGATGAGATATATGGTTGTTTCTTAGAGTACAATAATGGGTAGCTAGATGGTGCAGTAGACAGAGCACTGGAATCAGGAAGACTCAGCTTTATGAGCTGTAATCCAATCTCAGACACTTACTAGCTGGGGGAAGACACTTAACTCTGTTTGCCTCAGTTCCTCAACTGTCAAATGAGCTGGAGAAAGAAATGACAAACCCTCAAATGGGATCACAGAGTCAGACCCAACTTAAACTACCAAACATAATACAACAATATTCCATTATATTGAAAATACCACATTTTATTTGGCCATTCTCCGATCTATGGACAGCTGCTTTGTTTCTAGTACTCCACTACCATACAAGCTATTCTGTACTAATAAGACATATTAGACATGACAATTAGAAGATGGGGTAATTAATGGTAAATGCTGAACTGCATGGTAGGGATGTTAAATCTTATGGAAGTTAAGAGAATGGGGAGAATAACATGGATTGGAGGAGTAGAGAGATCTTCATGAAGAAAGTGGGACTCAGGTAGGTCTTGAAGGACGAATAGGATTTGTATCCTGGCAAAGGATGGATGCAAGCAGGATATCTACTGTGGGGAACAGTGTTAGTAAGGATGCAGATGTGAAAATGAGCATGGCAGGAGTATAGGACAGTGAGGATTTGGACCTCAGGGTGATTCGTTTGGCAGTTTGTTTACATTTCTTTCTGGACAGAAGTCACACGAGTGTTAGTGTTCAGGCAGTCTGACAGCTTTGTGGCCACCTCAAACTGTGGGATGTGTCCCACATAGAGTTCCTAAGGTCGCAGAGTCCGTGGGAGATGGGGCTCACATATGCCCTGGACTGGGTCACTTCTGCAGTGTCAGTATTTGTGTGGCATCAAATTCCCAATTATAAACCAAATTGAATTTACAATTTGCTTTTGGGCAATGTGTAAATTGGCACTTCATTGATTATTAATGAAGTGCTAATTGCTCTTTGCAACCAATTTTTATGCAAATGATGCTGGTGCTGTTTGCACAATTTTGCAATTTACAGTTTTACATTTGCAGCGCTGGGCATAGGGCTGCAGAAAGCGGCAGGTTTGTCAAAAAAAAAAATTGCAAAGCTCAGAGTAATTAACAGGAAAGGACAGGATGTTTTAAGGGACTGATCCAGTTTTTTAATGATTGCCAGAGCTCTTAGTTTGACAGAGGGCATTGAGAACTTCCCTGACCCTCCGGGTAGACATCAGGCATTTGAAGGGCTGTTCACTGAGTATACAAATCTGCCTGTGAATTTCTTGCAGGTTCATTAGTGCTAAGGCTATGTGTGTTTTTCATTTGAGGCTTGGAGGATGCTTTCCACTGAGAGAATGATGCAATATTGGTTTGTTGATCAATTCGGCCATTAATTCCTCAGGCATCATAACTTGCTCTCAGTTTCCCCCACCAAGAACAAGAAAGTTGGGCCACTATTTGGTCTTAGGTATTTTGAGGGTGGCTACCTTGCTAAGATCCTCCAAAAGTCAAGGTTCCCTCTCCTGGCCTAAAAGAAAAGGTTTGGGGCTTTCCTGGCAAATTAGTGGTGACATGTTATAGTAGGAGTTGTGAAATTAGGATCATAAAACTTTAGTGTTGGAAGGTAGAGATGAACGAGTCTAACCTTTTCACTTTTTAGATGGGAAAATGAAGGTAGTTTTAACACTGATCTCACTGAAACAGAGATTGAAATTGAGGTGGATAATATGGGTGTTTTCTAAGGCACATGAACCAACCAACAGAGTATAATGAAATGGGCTCTGAATTTAGAATAAGAGAACCTTGAGCATGAATATTTGCCTTTTCTATCTTCAGGACCTCAGGCAAGTCATCCAACTAGCCTGGGCCTCAGTTTCCTTATCTGCAAAATGAGGAGGATGGATCAGATGACCTTTAAGTCAACATTTATTAAGTGCCTACTATGTGCCAGGCACGAGCACATAGGTAGTGCCATAGTGCACAGAGCGTCAGACCTGAAGTCAGGAAGACTTACCTTTCCGAGTTCAAATCTAACCTCAGACACTTACCGGTTGTGTGACTCTGGGAAAGTCACTTAACTGTATTTCACCTCAGTCTTCTTATCTGTAAAATGAGCTGGAGAAGGAAATGGCAAACCACTTCAGTATCTTTGACAAGAAAACCTCCAGTGGTGTCATGAAGAGTCAGACAGGACTGAAAAAATAACTCAACATCAGCAAATGTGCCAGATGTTCTGCCAAACATTAGGGATGCAGTGAATAAGGCGGAATGGACAGGACGTGGCAATGTAGAGAGGGAGGAAGCCAAGATGACACCTAGGTTTTGAGCCCGAGTGACTAGGAGGATAGTGGTACCCTCAATACTAATAGGAAAGTTAGCAAGAAGGGAGCGTTTTGTGGGAAAGAGCATGAGTTCTGTTTTTGACAAGATGAGTTTAAGATATTTCTGGGATATCTAGAGTGTCATTCCTTTGGCTTAAGCCAAACAGTGTAGCTTCTGTTGAAAACATACATCTCGTTCTGAGACAGGTAACAGTTTAAAACTTATCAGTTACTTGTACCTAAGAGTGAATAAGCTTTCTTAGGTTTTTTGAATGACTCTTTTTGATAGGGATGAATGTGGACCCCTAGTTATTGACCCCTAGAATTTTGGAGTTGGAAGAGGCCACAAAACTCTGTACTTGAAGGCAGGAATCTTTTCTATACTACATATCTTTGATACTTGCTCTTTGATACAGTCTCCACTTTGAGATCTCCAGGGGCATGGAATTCACTGCCTTTTGAAACAACCCATTCCATTTTGGGGCATCTTGAACTGTTAGGGAGGGTTGATTTTTTTGTGTGTTGTCTGTTTTTATTTTGTTTTTTGTTACATAGACCCCAATACTTCTCTGAAACCTTCCCTCTGGGCATAGGCCTACCAAATCTAATCTGCCAAATTTTTTTCTACTTGACAATCTTTCAAATGCTTGAAAACAGAGACCATTTCTTCTAAATTTTCTCTTCATCAGGTTAAATTTCCCAAGCTCTTTCAACCCATTCAGAAGGGGAACCACTAGGTGAGAGTGTCCAACAAGTTTAGAAAAAGTTAGTGATGAGTGAGAAAGCAAAGTGTAGCCAATTTGCAATGGTCAGCTCTGAATGGGAGACTTCTTCTCCTTTGCCACACCTTATTTGGATTATTGGTTCCAACATTTTTTCAATTTGGAAGCAAAATAATCTCTTCCTTGAGGGGTTTGGAAGAAATGACATGCTAGGAATTAACAGCAAGATGGGGAACCCAGGAGAGAAGGGATCACTGGAGGTGAGAGGTGGAAGGGGGGTGTTGCCTTGGACACCAGAATCAATCAAGATGGCGCTTGCCAAAGGCTGCTTTAGTTGGTTGCCTAGCAATAAGCACCAAGGGACTGTAACACAGAACAGGAGGAGGCTGGTCAGGGGAGTGGCTCCCAAGGGAAAATCCTCCTTGATTTCCCCATGGAAGCTCTCTCCAAGTGTTTGGTTAAGAGTATGTGAACCTTTGGTCAGACACTTCACAGCCATTTGTAGGGATGAGAGAGTTGTGAAAGAGAATTGAGAGTCAAAATTAGACCTTCTCCACTGAGCCTGTGAGGGGCTACTAAGGCTCACTTGTCACAAAGTGTCACATATATCTGAACTCACTTAATTTGCTCTGTCTTCAAAGTGTGGGCCCATTCTGGGTTAGAACAGTGCTGTAACTCAGGGAGATCTGCGGGGACAGTAGCCCTGAAGGTGGAGTTTGAGAACAGAAGCACTATCCAACCTAAACTTAAACAAATGACAGTCACTTTCCATGGATGACCAGAAAGCATCTGGGGCCAGGATCAGATCTGCTGTGAGCTGTAAATTAGGGCAGCTAGGTGGCACAGTAGACAGAGTGCCAGGCCTGGAGTCAGGAAGACTCATCTTTCTGAGTTCAAATCCGGCCTCAGTCACTCGCTAGGTGTGTGTGAGTCTGGGCAAGTCACTTAAACCCAGTTGCCTCCCCCAATAGAAACCAAAATCAGCCTCTGCTTTTCCACCTAGTTCGTCCTGGTTCTTCCTTCTGAGGCCAGGATGAACAAGTCTGAGCACTTTTCCAAAGGACAGCCCTTCACATACTTGAAGATAGTAGTACTCATGGCCTCTCTTCTCTGAGCTAACCATTCCCAGTTACTTCAATGGATCCTCAAGAGTAATTACCCTTTCTAGAATGGGATATCTAGAATTGTGCACAGTGTTCCAGGTTATGCCCCTTCAATATGGCTGGCACAATGGTGCCATGCTAATCTTTCTAAAATACCACTTTTATCTTGTTGCTCTCCTGCTTAAGGTGCCATGGTAGCTTCCTGTTGCCTGTTAGATCAAATTCATCCTGGTTCTAATACTATCTTCATCATGTGGTCCTTTACAACTTCATCACCTACTGCTCCCCAACATGCAATTTATACCTTTTGCGGAAGAAGATTCCTTGCTAACTTGACCAATACTACATTTTCTGTGTCCTCTACCTGAAATTGTTTCCTCAGGAGCTTAGGATTTAGAATTGGAAAAAGCCTTAGAAATCACTCACTCCCACTTCTTTTCTGCTTTTCCAACCTTTATTCACCTAATAGGTATGGTACAGAGGGAAAAAAATCTGGATTTGGAGTCAGATGCCTAGAGTTTAAATCTCAACCCTATCATTTATGACATTTGCCAATTTATGGAACTCATTTCTCTTGGAGTGGGACTAAAATGGGGATTTTAAAATCTTTTTTGGTCATGGACACCTTTGGAAGACTGGTGAAACCGATGAAGCCCTTTCAGAATAATGTTTTTAAATACATAAAATAAAATGCATAGGATTACAAAGGAAGCCAATTAAATTGAAATTCAATCACTAAAATATTTTAAAAAACAAGTTTGCAGACATCAGGTTAGAACTTCAGTGAAAGATCTCCAAAGTTCCTTCTGAGTCTATTTCCTATGATCCTTCTTTATTTAATATTTTCTACCAATACTCATCGCTCTGTTGAACTTCTATGACACTTAACACACAGAATTTAGTCTTTAAAGTATGTAAGTCTATGTCTATATCATCTGTATTTCATCTCTATCAATTAGTCTCTCTAACATTTTGGACTTTGTGTGTGTGTGTGTGTGTGTGTGTGTGTGTGTGTGTGTGTGATTTGCATGTGTTGTACTCTATCCTGTTGGAGTTAAAAGTCAAGGTAAGTAGACAAAAATAAATCTTCAGAATTTAGAGAAACATGGGAAGACTTGTATGAATTGATGCAAAGTGAAATAAGCAGAACCAGAAAAACAATACATGCAATGACTACAACAATGTGAATAGAAAAGAACAAGAAAAATTTTAAACTCAGTGTTATATAATAATAATGCTCCTGAAGAGGAGAAAGGATGATGCACCTCACTTCCTTCTTTGCTTAGGTAGGGAACTATGGATGTAGAACCCAGTGTAGGCTCTTGAAGTGTTGGTTAGTTTTATTGGACATATTTTTAGTTCTTAAAAATAGATTTTTATTGATATATGTTGTTTTTATATAGCCTATATTTAATCCTGTGTTTCTGCTCTTTCTTTCTTCTAGAAAGTCATCCCTTGTAAAAAAAAAAAAAAGAGAGAGAGAGAGAATTAAAAAGAAAAGAAAAAAATCAGCAAAACATATCAGCACATTAAGAAAAAATCTGATGTTATAAGCAATGTTACACATTCACATTTCTTTTGGGACCAATTTATTCTTTACATTTTGGCAACATTCATCTTCCATTGTTTTGTGTTTTTCTTTGGCATTCTTTGTCATAAGGGGTGGGGCTCTCTGGATGAGGGAGAACTTATTAGGAAATGAAAGTGATATAAAAAAGATAGGAATATTGTTTTAAAGAATGTCTTCCTTGTGTCTCAGACAGGAGAAGCATAAGGTTAAGCACATAATAGGTTCTCTACATGTGAGTGTGTAATGTATAGGACTCTGGTTGAGGGAACCAAGAGACTTGCGTTTGAATCCTAGGTTGGTCATGTGCTGGACCTCAGTTTCCTTATGTGTAGAATGAAGGAGTTGATCTCCAAGGTCTCATCCAGCTCTATCATTCGGTAACACTGTGAAATATGAATTGAATTGAGTCTACTAGAATAACTATTTGTCTTATACATAACATTAATACCTTGGAGTCTGTAATAATTTTGTCCCCAGGGGCCAAGCTAGGGAGCTCATTGTAAGTGAAAACACTTTTTAATGAGGTCCTTTTATTATTCCATTAAGCAACCCTCCTGGATAGAGGTTTAAGATGGATTCACCTTATACTGAATCTGCTCTGTAGTATTATAGTGAGGTTTTAGTAAAGAAAGAGCTCTTAACCTGGGGTCTGAGAACTTTTTTTTTGTTATTATTTTGATAACTGTGTTTCAATAGAATTGATTCCTTTTGTAATTTTACATATTTTCATTTATGTATCTAAAAAAAATAGTTCTGAGAGAGAGCCTGTAGGCTTCACCAGATTGGCAAAGCAGTCCATAACTCCCAAAAAGGTTAAGAACCTTTATGTCTAGTATATTTCATCTTGTTTGGGTGAACATTTTGCTGTGCCCTCTATATATTATAGTATGTAAGCTTTTTAAAGGCAGGAAAACAAGTTATTTTACTGGTTTTTAAAGAGAAAACCTGCATCCATTGGGGAGGGGTTAAACAAGCTGTCAGATAGGATTGTTAATGGAATATTATTGTGCTATAAGAAATGACAAGCAGGGTGATTTCAGAAAAACCTGAAAAGATTTACATGAACTAATGCATAGCGAAGTAAACAGAATCAGGAGAACGTTGTACACAGTAATAGCAGTATTCTTCAGTGAAGAAATGTGAATGACTTAGCTATTCTCAGCAATACGATGATCCAAGACAATCCCCAAGGACCAGTGATGAAGTTATACTATGTGCCTCCAGAGAAAGAACTGATATTGATTGAATACAGATTGAAGCAAGTTGTTTTTCACTTTATTTCTGCCATTTTTTTATTCAACTCTTCTTGTACAAAATGACTAATATGGAAATGTTTTACATAATTGCAAATGTATAACCTATATCTAATTGTTTACCATCTCAGAGAGTGGAGAAGGGAGAGAGGGAAGGAGGAATGAATGTGGAACTCAAAACTTTAGATAAAATGTTAAAAAAAAAAAGAGAAAGAAAGCCCAGACTTACAGAAAAGATGTTTAAGGGGTGACTATTTAGATTAGCAAAGTATAATTACTTTTCAAGATACCTTGCTAGAAAGACTTTAGATAGCAGGCTTACCTAGGGTGTTTAAAGTAGAATTTACTTTATTAAGAATAGATAATATTCTATATTGCATGGAATATTGCATATGGTGCCAGACTCCGTGTTAAGTGCTTTTATAAATATTAACTCATTTGATCCTCACTGTAGTCCTAGGGCCATAGATGCTATTCTCTCCATTTTACAGATGAGAAAACTGAGGCACACAGTAGTTAAATGACATGTTCAGGGTCACCCAGCTAGTGAGTGTCTGAGGCTGGATTTGAACTCAAATCTTCCTGGTTCCAAACCTAACACTCTATCCATTGTTCTACCTGGTTGCTTTACAAAAACTTGCTTTACACATTCTTTTTCAGGATTACAAATAGTGCATAAAGTAGAAGTGTATTTGGAATTGCTGTTTCAAGATAAAAAAAAGACCCTTAAGGGGGATTTTGGGGAGTACTCACTCAATAATCAAAGCCATTATAACTCATCGAGATCTCTAGGGCTAGTTCCTAAGTACTAGTCCCTAGTTCCTAACTTCCTACTTCCTAACTTTCTAGCTTAGAATTGCTACTTCCTAAGTTCTAGTTCCAGTTCCCAACTTCCTACTTCCAAGTTTCTAGTTGCAGTTCCTCAGTTCCTAGTTCTATTTCCTAACTTTCTAGTTCCTAGGTTCCCACTTCCTAACTTCCTAGTTTCTAGTTACCAGTTCCCAAGTTCCTAGTTCCAGTTCCTAAATTCCTACTTTCTAGTTCCAGTTCCCAGTTCCTAAGGCTCCTAGACAATTCTCAGAAGACAATAGCAAAAAGGAGTTAGGAGCCTAGGTTGTGAGCCCTCAGAGATTGCAAACCTCCCTCCAGATGCCCTCATTTATCTGCAGAAAGTGGCCTTACCAGAGCACATGAACAGCCAGGGACCCCGGGAGCTCTTTAAATCCAGATGAATTTCTGAGACCAGGCAAGGTTTGGCCAGATGCCCTGGGCAGCTACACATTAAGAGATAGCTGGAGCTGTTGGACACCTGTGAATAGCTCCTTCCACAGACCTTTCTGGGTTGCTATGGCCACAGGTTCATGACTTGTGTTTACCTTTGAACTCCAGTTCTCAGAACTGTTCTGAAAACTTCTTAGGCACTACTCTGCTTGGCCCATGAGGGCCAAGAGGACTATGGCTCCGTGTCCTAATGTGTGGTTTCAGTGACTGGCTTACTGAGGCCAGACCTGACTCTGAAAGTGCCCCAGTAGTTTAGGCTCGATTATAACAAAAAGGAACAGTCACCAGTTAACAAAAGGAAAATTACTTAGCCAGAGCAAAGGAAGGCTGTCAAACGAGGATTGGCATTGAGGACACCTCAGATTGGTTCAGCTTCAGTTCCCTTGCCTGGGATGCCCATCATGTTTTGCCAGTCAAGCATCAGAGAGAGCCTCCTCAGGGCTACTTTGTGCTCAGGCAGCCAGGGAGTAATTAATGTCAGCACTTTGGTCCCCAGAGTCAACTAGGTCTTGAGGATAGTTTCAATACATTTTAAAGGAACAATTAGACCAACTTAGATGGGGAAAGTGCTTAGGTTATTGCTCCCGCTTCCCTAGCTGACCCCAACATACCATTGCCTTAGATTTTGTACATATTCCTCCATGATTCAGACCAATAAGCCAGGACAACGAATAAGCTATGTAGTCATAGCAAGTAGCACTGCTAAGTGAGTGAATGAAAAAAACAAAGTGTTTACAGTCAGGCAGCCTGGGTTCAAATTCTGGCTCTGTTACTTATAACCTGTGTGACCTTAGAAAAGTCACTGCATCTCTTTTGTTGGTCCATTGTGTCTGACTCTTTATGATTCCATTTGGGGTTTTCTTGGTAGTGATTCTGGAGTGGTGGTGTTTGCCATTTCCTTCTCCAGCTCATTTTACAGATGAGGAAATTGGCGTAAACAGGGTGAAGTGACTTGCCCAGGGTCACACAGCTAGTAACTATGTGAGGCTGAATTTGAACTTGGGTCTTCCTGATTCTAAGCACTGTGCCATCCATTTGCCTCTCATTTCTCTTGGCCTCCATTTAATAATACTAGGAGCTAAACTTTAAATAGTGCTTGAGGGTTTGCAAAAAGATTTCCAAATATTATCTCACTTGATTAATAATACATTGACCGTATGAGGTAGGTGGTATCATTACCCATCTTATAGACGAGGAAACTGATGCTGAGAGGTCAGGTGACTTGCCAAGGGTCATACAGGTAGTGAGTTATGTCTCAGAAGGAATTCAAATTTAGGTCTTCCTGAGTCTAAATCCAGCAGTGTCTCCATCAGATTACCTAGCTGCTTCAACATTTATATGACTTTTTCAGGTTTGATAAGTACTTTATATGTATTATCTTATTTGATTCTCACAATAACCTGGGGGGGGGGTTATCTGTGTTTTACAGATGGGGAAAATGAGGTTAATAATAAATAGTTAACATTTTATAGCACTATATATTCTAGGTACTATGCTATACACTCTACAACTACTATCTCAGCTAATCCTCACAACACCCCTATGAGACAGGTGTTAATAATATCCTGGAAACTAAGACAAACAGGAGGGAAAGTGACTTGCCCAGAGTCTCACTTTAGGTTGTGTCTGAGACTGGATTTGAACTCAGGTTTTTCTGACTTGATCCAGTGCTCATAGGAAATCGTTAGAGCTAGTAGATTGTGAGACTCGGACTTGAATCCAGGTCTTCTGACTAGAAATCCAGTCTTCTTTCCATGATAATAAAAATGATTCAGGAGCTTCAAAAGTACAAACTCTGGGATCCGGTCCTGTATAGTTGTATTCTCAGACTTAATGAGAAAAACCAGTTCTGAGTATGGGCACTGAAAATACACCAGATCCCAAAGATGAGATCGTTGAATTGGTGCCCCAGAAACTTCTGTTCACCAGCTCATCTTGAGCAAATGACAATGTATGGGAAAGAAGGCAGATGTATTTTTTTAATCTTTGAATCTCCCCCAGAGGAAAAAGCGTGCCAGAAAAAGTAAAAATTGTGTGAACTGGCAAAATGTTGATATTTGTCGATAAGACTACATATCAGAACAACAATCCTCCTGAAGTTATTTTCTGCAGATATGGGCTGTGGATTCTTGCTGTGATAGGGACCCTCTCCTATACTTTCATCTATTTTCTATTAAGAGGTGGCCTACCTTTTTAATTAGTATCTTTCCTTTCTAACACCACTTCCATTGCAATCAATCAATTAATCAATCAACATTTACTAAGAGTCTACTAAGTAGTGCAGTGGATACAGTACCAGCACAGTAATCAGGAGGACCTGAGTTCAAATCTCACCTCAGACACTTGACACTCACTAGTTGTGTGACCTTGGGCAAGTCACTTAACCCTAATTGCCTCATCCTGGGTCATCTCCAGTCATTCTGATGAATATCTGGTCACTGATTTCAGATGGCTCTGGAGGAGAAGTGAGGCTGGTGACCTGCACAGCTCCCCCTCACTCATAAAATAAGGTCAAGTGCAAGTCATGTTATCATTTCTCTGATGGCACAGGCTTCTTCTTCAGCAACGAAAGATGAACACACTGTATGCCGGACTCAGTTTTAAGGGCTACAGATACAAAAAGAGACAAAAGATAGTCCCTGCCCTGAAAGACCTCACAACCTAGTAGGGAGATAACATGCAAACAAATACATAAAAAGCAAGGTATATACAGGATAAATTGGAAATAATTAAAAGACAGAAAACACAGAAATTAAGATGAGCTGGGAAAGGCTTCTTGTAGAAGGCGGGATTTTAATTGGGACTTAAATGAAGCCCAGGAGGTCAGTAGTCAGAGCAGAGGAGGACTTGGATGACAGCCAGCCAGAGAAAATGCCCAGAGATGAGAGATGGAGTATCCTATTAGTAGAACAGCCAATGTCACTGGATCAAAGAGTACGTGTTGAGGAGATTGTATTTGCCCCGAACTTTGCCTTCATCAGAAAATTTTCACTTTCCTGGCTTCTTAATCTTTGCCCAAGTTATCTCGGTCATGGATTTCATGGATTTTACACCCCAGGCAAAGAAACCTACTAGCCTTCAGTATATAGCACTTTTTTTTGAGGAAATGGGGTAAAATGACTTGTCAAGGGTCACACAGCTACTAAGTGTCTGAGGTCAAATTTGAACTCAGGTCCTCTTGACTCCAGGGCTGATGCTCTATTTACTGCAACTCCTAGCTACTCACTGTATTTGTTTTTGTGTATTCTATATTTATTTATCTGCAGATATTTTCAAGGTAGGTGGGTGGCCCAATTGGAGTTTAAAAGACCTGAGTTTGAATCCTGCTGAGATGCTTAATCTCAGTTCAAACCCCTTAACCTCAATGTGCCTAGATTTCTCCATTTGTAAAATGGGGGTAATAGCATCTATCTCATAAGCATTTTTGTGAAAATAAAATGAGATAACTCCTATAAAGATTTTCAAACCTTAAGGTGTTCTGTAAATGCTAATTGTTATTTTGTGGTTGTTATATCTCCCTAGTAGAATGCAAATTTCTGGAGGTCAGGTCTCTTGTATATGTAAATTCCCTTAGCCAGTGCCCAGCACATAGTAAGCCCTTAATAAATGTTTGTGATAAATTTATTAACTTGCTATGTCCTCTCCCCTTCTCTCTCTCTTTTTTCCTCCTTTTTCTCCTTTTTCCAGGTCTCTTGGAGCTTCTTCTGATGGTTTTGTCCCTTTACTACCCAAAAGGGTAGAAAAATTCCTGAAACGAAAGAGTGTGAGGCCGATTGTTTATGGGCAGGAGTTCAGGAACTTATATTATTCTTCTGACACTTCTAAGACATAGTAGGCCTCTCCTATCTCTTCCTCCTTTTCCTTTTCCTCTACTTTCTCTTCTCTTTCCCTCTCCATCTCCCTCTCCTTCTCCTTTTTTTCCTCTTTGACCTTCTCCTCTTTCTATACAAAGTCCATTATAGGGACTTGGAAAAAATACCCAAAGTGAGGTACAATCTGTAGACAAATATCAGAATCTCTCCTTGAGGAATTAATCCCAGGCCAATTCAGACTCAGGGCATGGGACCCAGGAAATCTAAGGAAAACACACACACACACACACACGCATACATACATCACGAGTGCACACACACATCCTTAGAAAGTAAACTGGCAAAGAAGACTGAACGTTTCAATGTCAACAAAATATTTGTTTAGGTTTCAGGTAGGTGGAAGTCCACAAAGACCCTTTGTTGTTTCATCATTTTGGTCAGGTTCAACTCTTTGTGACTCCATTCAGGATTTTCTTGGTGAAGTTACTGGCCTGGTTTGCCATTTCCTTCTCCAGATCATTTTACAGATGAGAAAACTGAGGCAAATAGGGTTAAATGACTTGCCCAGGGAGACACAGGTAGGAAGTGTCTGAGGCCAAATTTGAACTCATGAAGTTGAGTCTTCTGGACTCCAGATCCAGCACTCTATACACTATGTTACCTAGCTGCCTTTTACAAACACAGATTTACACATTATAAATAGCTGTCCTTGCACAGATAAAATGGAGTGAATTAAGACAGCTGTCTGAATCATATTAGAGCAGGAAAGGAGATCCAAGATCATCTAGTGATTTTATAGATGAGAAAGTGAAAGACCAGAGAAGTTAAATGCCTTAGAGAACCAGGCTTCAAACCCAGGCCTTCTGACTCCAAAGCCTTTCTCTTCCTCCATTGTGCCATGCTGATGGTGCATGCTCAGAGCAACATTGATTACTCATTTTGAGGAAGAAGGATTAGCAAGGCTGGGCCCCAGTTATTTCAGATTCAAGATTAGAACTGATTGGATTATCCAATCAATTTTCAACTTTCTACTCCCAGACTGAGAATCCAACACATTTAATTGTCTATTCTCTCTCTCTCTCTCTCTCTCTCTCTCTCTCTCTCTCTCTCTCTCTCTCTCTCTCCCCCTCTCTCTCCCTCTTTCCCCCCTTCCTTCCTTTTTTTCGATTCCTTCCCTTCTCTTTACCCTCCTTCCTTCCTCTCTTCCTCCCCTCAAAACTATTGATTAATTGTGGAACAATCTCAATGTGAAGGGTTCTTTGTATCATGGACCCTTGGCAAGAGAATGTTTTTAAAAGTATAAAATGCATAAAATATGCAGAATTATAAAGGAAGACAATTGTATAAAAATAAAGGTATCAAGTGGGTGGAGCCAAAACGGCAAAGTAGAAAGACACATATACTCTAGTGCTTACCCCATAGCCCACAAAATACCTGTAAAAAATGACTCTCAACAAATTCTAGAGCAGCAGAAGCCACAGAACAACAGAGTGAAAGAGATTTCCAGACAAAGTAACCTGGAAGACCAATAGGAAAAGTCTATCCCACAGGATACTGAGTGGAGCAGAGCTCAGCCCTGAACAAGCAGCACGGGGAGGAACAGGACTGGAATAGGCCTCTGGGGCAGAATCCCCAGCAGGGAGGGTCCCAGATCCTTCAACCCACAAGATACAAAGAAACCTTCAAAGGTCAGTGTGAGAGGGCTTTCTCAGCTGGGCGAGAGGGGAGTGAGGTCCCCACAGCACTGGCCCCAGGTGGTGGCAGAGGCAGCAGCAGCAACAGCAGTGGGCAGCGGGTGGCTACAGTGGTCACAGAAGCAGCCTGGATCCATTGTCCCAGCAGCTCAGTTTAAAGCCTCCAGGAGAATTGAGCAGGGGATCTGAACCCCAGCCCTCAGTGGTGACCCTGCCCCCACCCAAAGCCCTTGGAGGAATTGAGAAGCTGATCTGATTTTCAGCCCTGAGTACAGTCTTGGGGGGAGGAGGAGCAGTAGGACCCTCCTCTTGACAAAAGATTCAGAAATCAAGTAACTGGCTGGGAAAATGTCCAAAAAAGGGGGAAAAATAAGACCATAGAAGGTTACTTTCTTGGTGAACAGGTATCTCCTTCCATGCTTTCTGATGAGGAAGAACAAGGCATACTATCAGAGGAAGTCAAGGCTTCTGCATCCAGTACCTCTAAAATAAATATGCAATGGTCTCAGGCCATGGAAGAGCTTGAAAAGCAAGTCAACAGCTTGCTAAAGGAGACCCAAAAAAATGCTGAAGAAAACAACACCTTTAAAAATAGGCTAGCTCAATTGGCAAAAGAGGTTCAAAAAGCCAATGAGGAGAAGAAGACTTTAAAAAGCAGAATTAGCCAAATGGAAAAGGATGTTCAAAAGCTCACTGAAGAGAATCATTCTTTAAAAATGAGAGCGGAGTTCAGGGAAGCTAATGACTATATGATAAATCAAGAAGTTACAAAACAAAACCAAAAGACTGAAAAAATAGAAGATAATGTGAAACATCTTGTTGGAAAAACAACTGAGCTAGAAAATAGATCCAGGAAAGATAATTTAAAAATTATGGGACTACCTGAAAGCCATGATCAATAAAAGAGCCTAGACATTATCTTTCATGAAATTATCAAGGAAAACTGCCCTGAGATTCTAGAAGCAGAAGGCAAAATAAATATTGAAAGAATGCACCATTCACCTCCTGAAAGAGACCTGAAAAGAGAAACTCCTAGGACTATTGTGGCCAAATTTCAGACTTCCCAGGTCAAGAAGAAAATACTGCAAGCAACTAGAAAGAAACAATTCGAGTATTGTGGAAATACAATCAGGATAACACAGGATCTGGCAGCTTCTACATTAAGGGATCAAAGGGCTTAGAATAGGATATTCCAGAAGTCAAAGGAACTGGAATTAAAATCAAGAATCACCTATCCATAAAAACTGAGTATAGTACCTCAAGGGAAAAAATGGTCATTCAATGATATAGAGAACTTTCAAGCATTCATGATGAAAAGACCAGAACTGAATAGAAAATTTGACTGTCAAACAGAAGAATCAAGAGAAATATGAAAAAGTAAACAGGAAAGAGAAATCATAAAGGACTTTCTAAAGCTGAACTGTTTACATTCCTATATGGAAAGATAATATTTGTAACTCTTGAGACTTTTCTCAGTATTTGGGTGGGTAGAGGGATTACACACACACACACACACACACACACACACACACACACACACAGAATACAGGTTGAGTTGAATCAGAAGAGATGATATCCATAAAAAAAGAAAATAAAATTAAGAGGAAAATGAGGAAAATATTGGGAGGAGAAAGAGAGAAATGGAATGGGGCAGGTGATCATTCATAAAAAAGAGAAGAAAATCTTGTTCAATGGAGGAGAAAAGGGAGGAGGTGAGAGAGGAAAAGTGAAGCTTACTCTTTTCATATATGGCTTAAGGAGGGAATAATATGCTCACTAAATTTGGTATGAAAGTCTATCTTACACTACAGGAAAGTAGGGGAGAAGGGGACAAGCGGGGGTTAAGGGGATGATAGAAGGGAGGGCAAATGGGAGAAGGGAGTAACTAGAAGTAAACACTTTTGGGAAGGGACAAGGTCAAATGAGAGAACAGAAAAAAAGGGGACAGGGTAGGTTGGAGGGCAATATAGTTAGTCTTACACAACATGACTATCATGGAAGTCTTTTGCAAAACAACACATCTATAACCTGTATTGAATTGCTTGCCTTCTCAGTGAGGATGGGTGGGGAGGGAGAGGAGTTGGAATTAAAAGTATTAGAAATGAATGTTGAGAATTGTTATTGCATATAACCGGGAAATAAGAGATACAGGTAATGGGGTATAGAAATCGATCTTGATCTACAAGAAAAGAGAGAAGATAGGGACAAGGAAAGGGTAAAGTGTGATAGAAGGGAGGGCATATTGAGGGAAGAGGTAATCAGAATGCAAGGTGTTATGGGGTAGGGGAGGGGAGAGATGGGGAGAAAAATCGGAACTCAAAATTTTGTGGAAATGAATGCCTTAATCTAAAAAATAATAAATAAAACTAAAAAAAATAAATAAAGTTTTCAAAATATTTTACCCCAGGTTAAGAACCCCTGGTACAAGATATACACAATTTAGATAATTCTAGCTCTCAGCACCAAAGGCCTATAATGGTAGACTACCTTTTCTCAAACCTGTAGGATTATCATGTTGATTTGCCTAAATCAATATTTTATATGCAAGTCCTTTTTTTATTAAAAAAAATTTTTTTCAGTTAATAAGTATTGTTTTTCCTCTCCTTCACACCTCTTTCCTCAAAACCCAGTCCTTGATCTGGGGCATGTTGGATTCGCCTTCCTCAAGAAAATACAATTGGAGCATCCTTCATGGTTTTTTCAGTGGTTGAGGGGTCTTTGATGATAACATGTTGATGAGGCTTGTTCCTTCTGGGGGCAATTTTCCAGGGGTACCTGTGCTTCCATTAGAGCTTAAGTGTCTTGGGTTACAAAAGGTAGGGATGTTTGAATTGTGACTGGACAACTCCCCTCTAGACCTTCAGGGCCTGCGCATTCGATTCTACCCTGAGGGGGACAATTTCCTTCTTTGCCTTTGTCACTATTATGTGGAGAAAGGTCTTTTCCTCATTTCTCTGTTCTGCTTTCTTATTTAGATAAAACCATCTTATTTAAACTTTGTGCTTTCTCAGCATTCTGTACAGAATAGTCATGTAATAAATATTTGCTATATTCTTTCCCTATACCACTTTCTTATGTATCTCCCTACTCTGGCTACGTTCATTGGCCATCCACCATACCAGGAAATCTCTCCCTCATCTCTGCCTCCTGGCTTTCCAGGCTTCCTTCAAATTCCAGCTCAAATCCTACCTCTATAGAAACCTTTTCCAGATTCCCCTTAATTCTAGTGCCTCCCTTCCATTGATTATTCACTATTTGTCCTGCATATAGCTTGCTTGTATATACAAGGCATGTTGTGTCTCCCCCATTATACCGTGAGGTCTTCATGGACAGGAGCTATCTTTGACTTTTTGTTGTATTCTCAGCACTTAGCATTATGCCTGGCACATAGCTGCTTAGTACATGTTTATTGACTGACTGACTTACGATCCTAGAGAACTGTCTAGAGCGTTTAGAGAATGTGAATTGGCTGAGGTCACACAGTCAACAGGTATTAGAAGTGAGGCTTGGACCCAGGTCTTCTTGATTCCTAGGCTGGCTTACTGTCTAGTCCACCAAGATGCCTCTCATTACTCAGTGTATGATAGAACAACCTCAGGCCAATCCTCAAAGTCCAGAGGAGGTAGGTATCGTGTGGGAGTGCTGCTCATACCTGGGCTTGGAGATTCTGCTTGGTAAAACAGGCTTGGCAGGGGTGTAAGATGTAAGAAAACTAGATGGATTAGTAGTGGGGAGTAGCCATGTTATGAAGAACTTGGAATCTCAAGCATAGGCTTTTATATTTGATCCTATAGAAGATCCAGAGGAGCAGCCTGGAGTGTCTTGGACTAAGAATGGAGAGGCTGAACTCTGCCACTAATACTTTGGTGATCACATTCTCTCTCTGGGCCTTGCTTTCCTTATTTGTAAAATGAGAGGACCAGAATGGAGGATCTTTTAAATCCCTTCAAGGGCTAAATTCCATGATCTTTATATTTATGTCAACTAAAACCTTATTTATGAACTCATTTAAGGCAATGATGAACAGGCCAGGTGCAAATTGCTGTGGAAACTGGCCCCCAGGGGAGCCCATGCTCCCCGAAGCCTGTGCTTAGACAGGGGATGTCATCTGGGGAAGCGTTCACTCTTTGCTGTCTATCTCCTGGCAGAAGGGACTTCTTCTTTCCCCTTCCCACCCTCTCAGGAGCCATGCCCTGTAATCGAGATGTCAGCAGGACTCTGCCAAGGCACAAGGCAAGGGGAGGCTTCCATTTTGTTTTCCATAATTGTTGCCTGGGTTTCCAGCAGTGACCTCATTAGTATCCTAGAGAGGGGTCCCTTGTTGGTTGATGTTGCTCTCCTGGAGACACCCCCTCCCTGCTAGGTTACCAAGATGCCTTAAACCCAGGGGATGCCTCAGCACCTCCTGCTGTTCTTTCTTCTCTTGTGTCTGTTATTGCAAGATTCAGGTGGGGCCTCACTCTTCCAACGTCAGAGCCGATGGTCCTACTGTATTTGGCTCCAGTCGGACCACATGTGGGGTTCTCTGTTTGTTCCTTGGCACAACATCTTAGCAAGGATACTGATAAGTGGGAGAACATCCAGAGGAGGGCAAAGGGCCTTCAGTTCATGCCATACAAGGCTTGGTTCAAAGTAAGGAGAGCGTTTAGCTTGGAAAAGTGAAAACTTGTTGCGGGGGGTGGTGCATTGAACATAGAATCATAGTTGTTTTCAAGTGTTTTAAGAACTGTCTCTAGAGTGCTGATCAACTCTAAAAGCAACAGGGAGAGGTATGATTTTAGTGTGCTTCGAACCTCTCAAGATTCCTGTTGCTTCATACTGTTAATACTTGGGACATTTATCATTATTGAAAGCATGTATTACTATTTTCACATTCTGTCAATAAACTCTTTTCTTAAGAAACAAACAAAAGAAAGCAAAAAGAACTGTCTCCAGGAAGAGGGACTGAATTTATTCTGCTTGGCCTCAGAGGGAAGAACTAGAAGCCATGAGTGGAAATTACCAGGAGACAGATTTAGGTTTCACATAAGGAAAATCTTTCTAATAATTAGGGGGGACAGGTAGGTGGCGGCAGTGAATAAAACACCAGGCCTGGAGTAAGGAAAACCTGAATTCAAATCTAGCCTCAGAAATTTACTGTGTGGCCTTGGGTTTAACCCCGTTTTCCTCAGTTTCTTCATCTGTAAAATGAGTTAGAGAAGAAAATGGCAAACCTCTCCAGTATCTTTGCCAAGAAAACCTTGGATAGAGTCACAAAGAGTCATACACAACTGAAACAACTGAACCAAAAAAAAGTGGGAAAAGCTGTTTTGGGAAGGCAGCAGATTCTACATCACTGGAAAAGTTGAATGACCACTTGTCATTGTGGAGGAAATACTTCTTGTGACTGGAGTTGGAGTAGATGTCCATGGGGGTCCCTTCCTGTTCTGAAATTCTGTGATTGTATAACTTGTGACTAAAATATGTGTGTGTGTGTGTGTGTGTGTGTGTGTGATCTCTTATTTCTTCCACGTATGACCTAACTCCTGTCTAGACAGGCCACAGATTCTACCTATCTCTCCCTTGCTAGCGTGGTGTATGTGGCCCAACCCAGGCATCAGAGGCCACTTAAGGTTTAGATGCCCCCTGATGGTAAGAAGTAGGTTTATAATCCTGGGGTAGAAGGTTCCTCAGGGGTAGAAAGGAAACATGTGTTGATCAAATACCTATCACAGCCTGGCACTGTGCTGAACACTTTACAAATATTTATCTCTTTTAGTCCTCCCAATTCTGGGGGGGGGGCGGTTGCTATGATTATCTTCATTTTACAGTTAGAGGAAACTGAGGCATATAGAGTTTAAATGGGTTGCTCAAGGTCACTCAGAAAGTAAGTGTCTGAGATGGGATTAGAACTCAGATTTTCCTGATAGAACCCAAGGCTCTATGCATTGTAAAATCTAGGTTACTCCTTGGAGCAAGGAGACCTGAACTTAAATCCCATCTCTAACGTTAGATTTGTGACTATGGCATTTCTTTTAACCTTTCTGCATTTCAGGCTACTTCTCTGTGAAATGGGAATATTGAAACTGTGACGTACCTCCATGGATTGTTGTGGGTAAATGCACTAGGTAAAATTCCATAATAAACTATACAATAGCATGTGTATAGCAGCAGTACAGTCTGCAAAGCACTCTGTAAGTATTCTCTCATGTGACCGTCACTTTGTGCTCACCTTATCCCCATTTTGCAGTGAGGAAACTAAGGCAAATAGAGTTTAGGTGACTTGCCCAGGGTCACACAGATGGTGAATAAGGTCGGGTTTGAACTCAGGTCTTCCTGACTCCAGGTCCAGTGCTCTATTCACTGAAACACCTCGCCGCCTCAAATGTGCCCTGATCTAGTTCTGGATACTCTATATGATCACGTTGGCTCTTTCAGCTGCTGTATCACTCTGACTATATCTCCAGTGCCTTGTATATAGAAGGCCCTTCATAAATACTAGCTCACTAATGGACTGTTGACTCATCTTAAGCTTTTGGTTCAGTAACATCAATAACACATTACCCTAGTTCAGACACCTGTCTTCTCACACATCGATTTCTACCATAACTTTCTAACTCTTCTCTTTCTTATTGGTGTATCCTTCTTTAATCTGTTTTGTATAACTGGGCAGCTAAGTGGTGCAGTAGATAGAGCACCAGGGCAGGAGTCAGGACTACCTGAGTTCACATCTCATCTCAGACACCTGACACTCACTAGCTGTGTGACCTTGGGCAAGTCACTTAACCCCAACTGCCTCATCCTGGGTCATCTCCAGTCATCCTGATGAATATCTGGTCACTGGATTCAGATGACTCTGGAGGAGAAGTGAGGCTGGTGACCTGCACAGACCTCCCTCACTCAAAACAAAGTCAAGTGCAAGTCATGTCATTATTTCTCTGATGGCATGGTCTTCTTCAGCAATGAAGGATGAACACACACATAATATAAGCTTCTGCATTAACCAAAAAAGTCTGTTGCAAAACTCTGGGTTAAGACAAAGAAAATCTGGGCTCTGTAAACATGTCCATTTCCATGACTTTTTGTTTGTTTTCTTTCTCAAGGGATGGTTTACTAGGAAACTAGGGGGAAATTCAAATTTTGTGTCAGTGAAACCAAGGAAAATAAACTTGTTCACAACACAATCCACATCTATATAGGAGGAGTATAAACTAAGAGGAGAGGCCTACTTGGGACAGAAGCCTTCACAGTTTGGGATGTAAAGAAGAGACTGAAATGAAGGCAAGTGGGTGAGTAATATCATAGGTGAGTCCCCAGGTCTTGAGAGAGTTAACCCTCTTAGCTTTGAAACTGTTGCCATAGTCTTAGCTGTCCTCATTAGGGAGTGGGTGAGAACCAGCTCAACTAGTCATCCTATATAGCTGGCCATGCACAACCAGATCAGACCACGTTTCTCATCCAATTTAGCCGTCCCCTCCGGCAATCTTACCATTGGTCCTGCCAAGACTCCTATCACATGCCCCTACCACCCTAAGCTACCATTGTTCTAGAAAAGGTGTGTCCTTTGGCAGACTTATTGGTCAACTCACTATACCTGTGACTCCCAGACATGCCATCGTCTATCACTACATCTATATATGTGTTGATTGCCCTAATAGAACGTAAGCTTTTTGAGAACAGGGAACGTCACTCTTGCACATGTAGCTTCATCTCTTAGCACAGTGCCTCACTTGTAGTAAGCCATAATAAAAATAACTCATAACCATTCATTCAAGGAAAATAGTTGAGGGTGCTAATTCTTTCCTTCCAAGAATTTTCCCTTAGGAGGTCACTATAGACTTTGCCTTAGAGGCTGGAATACTTTGTCCACTCTTGGCTGTTTCATTATTCTATAGTCCCTTAGACCTCAGCTCTGGTCACATGCTGGGAATGACTTTCTCTGCTTTAGGATAGGGATGCTGTAATAGATTTTCAGAGATGCCTTGTCCTTCATTCTTGTTAATTACATTCCAATGGGCAGGTTTAACAAATATTTATTGAGCATCTACTATGTGCAGGTATAGTTGGCAGGCACTCACGGAGAAATAGTGGCTATGATTTCTGACTTAGGGTCTAATTGGATAATGAAAGTTGAGATGGATTACTACAAACTTCTAAGACTGGTCTATTGCAAAACACTCTACCAAACAAATGAGATAAAACATATAAGGCACTGAACAATAACAAGTATATATAGAGGTATACGTGTATGTGTTGTATATGTACACATGTAAAATATATGCACAAATATAAACAGAGGCATTCATGTACACAAATGTTTGTTGATGTTGTCACCACTGACAGAATGGAAGCTCTTTAAAGAAGTCAGTCAACAAGCATTTATTAAACACTTACTATGTGCCGGGCCACTGTGATATTAGGTATTGTTTCATTTGCTTTTGTCTTTGTGTTACCACTGCCCGGGGCCATCGCCAGTCATCCTGATGAATATCTGGCCACTGGATCCAGATGGTTCAGGAGAAGAAAGGGAGGCTGGTGACCCTGTACAGCCCTCCCTCACTCAAAACAAAGTCAAATGCAAGTCATGTCATCATTTCTCTGATGTCATGGTCCTCCTTAAAAACGAAGGACAAACACAATCTGTGAGTAGACCGAGCTGCCTGAGTGGGGACCCAGCTGCTGAGTAACTCATCTCATCCTCCCCCTTCTGTCTCCCTCTCCCCTTCCTTCTCCTCTCCAAAGGAAGGTAAATTTGGATGGCCAGAGGCTGCCCAGTTAACTTGGGGTTTACTAGCTAGATGTCTTTTTTTCTTTTTCTTCCTTCCTTCTTTCCTTCCTTTCTCTTTCTCTCTCTCTCCCTCCTTCCCTCCCTCCCTCCCTCTCTCTTTCTCCCTTGTCTTTCCCAAAACCTTAAACCCAGTACACTCTGAAGCCCATAGACTGGACAACAATAAGTCCACTTAATGACTGTTCTTTGGATGCTCCTGGCTTAGAGTGCTTATCAATAGTAACTGTTTCTCTTTCCCTTCCAACTGGATTTAGTTATTTTTTTCTTTTGCTCATTAAAGGGGCCATTCCCTGCCTACTTCTTAAACAAGCCAATTTACTGAATGGGGGTTACCTCCCTTTAAGTGAGTACCTGAAAAGGCCTTCACCTAAAAAGGTTTCCCATTGCATCCTGGGCCATCTCCAGTAATGCTAATGAATATCTGGTCACTAGACCCAGATGGCTCAGGAGGAGAAAGTGAGGCTGGTGACCTTGCACAGCCTTCCCTCACTCAAAGCAAAGTCAAATGCAGCTCACGTCTTCATTTCTCTGATGTCACGGTCTTCGAAAATGAAGGACAAACAGAACAACCACTGCCTAGCATGGTATTTGACAGATGGTAGAAACAATAAATACTTGATGATTAATTGATTTAAATGTCAATTTAAGACTAAACTATGGAAGATGGCACAATATAGTAGGTCCTATTGTAGTCTTGAATACAATATATTGTACTTTAGACTCTATAATCTAATAGACAGTTTTTGCTGGAGTTCAGTGGAAGGAGAAATCATTGGGTCAGAGAAGAAATAGGGTCTGAATTGGGTCATGAAGAATGGATACAGTTTTGAAAAGAGTTGGGAGAGCATTGAATGGAGCAAACATGGTGAAAGCCAAGATGTAGAAATGGCCTAATATGAGGCATGTTCAAGGTACAGTAAGTGTGATTAAAATAGACCATTTGAGAAGGTGACTAGTTGGAGATGAAAGACTTTCCAGCTGATTTTTGTCATACATTGTCACATGTCATGGGCAATGGTGAGTCAAGGAGACAGGACCAGAAGAGCCAAGACAAAGACTGGAAACAAGGTGTGGCAAGCAGTTGAGGACATGGACCTATCCAGGGAATTGAGAACTAGAGTAATATGAAATACATTGAGCCCAGGACAAGTCCTGCCTTAGGCAGGAACCTATTTATACTCTTTCTGCTAAAATAGGCACCAATGCCTGGCTTCCCACAGTGTGGCCAGCCTAGGACCTAAGGCCTAATAGCTAAGGCAATCCAGCAACTCACCACAACTGAGAGATACTGGCACTCTCACTTAAGATAGCTTAGGGATTGCCCTCCATTAAACTGGATCATTTTCAAATTGATTTGGAGTAAGAAGGGACTGCATAGGATCTAAAGGATGAGGAAGTGGAAAAATATGAGGCTCTCTGATTCTCCTTTAATCTTCATTTCTCTTCTCTCTGCCTGTTTCTCTTTCCTCCTTCCCTGTCATCTTTTTTCCCTTCCTTTCTACCTTTCTTCCTCCCTCCCTCCCTCCCTCCCTTCCTTCCTTCCTTCCTTCCTTTTTTCCTTCCATTCTTCTTTCCTTTCATTCCTTCATTTCTTATTCCCCCCATTTCATATTCCTTTCTTCCTTTTTCTGTCATTTATCATCACTTCTTCTCAGATCTCCCCTCTGCTATGTGGCAGGACAACAGGGTTAGCCAGGGGAAGTTCAATGTTGAAATCCTGGGGAAAAATGTGTTTTAAATACAATGCTGTAAAAATTGTAATAAATATTTAATTTTATTTTTATTAAATACTAAATTGATGATGGCTGACACTTTATTAAAGTGTCAAAGTGAGTGTTCCTACATTCTAATTACTTATTCTAACAAGGAGGCGAAAGGCTTTGGGAGTGGAGCTGGCTGCCTGAGTGTATGTGTGTGTGAGGGGCACTCCCGTTAAGTAACACCTATTAAACTATCATTTGCACCTAGAGGCATCTCATTAATACCTCAACTAGTGAAATCACACTGCCTCTATCTACCTGCCCTGGGGCACCGGGAGAAGAAACAGCTCCAGGATTCCATCCCTAGCGCCTGCATCCCCTGACCAGTAATTCCTACAAAATTAATAACAACTCTTCCCACCTAATTGAATTCTTGACAAATAAAGAATCTTGCCTGCTTTATGCTAAATGCATTATGGGATGGCAGGGTGTGGGTAAGGATAGGGGCAAGTCATCAGACAACAAATATCTAAGAATTGACACTGAGTCAGTGCCATGTCTAGACCAGGGTTTTGTTCTTAAAGGGCATGAAGGAGTATACCACGGCTGTTGTCCTTGATGGTGATGTTACAGGTGAGGACTGTAATTCCAGTCCCCCAATACCTATGATTTCCTTAAGTTATCTATTGTGGAACTGATGTCTATAAATTTATTTAAACATTCATCAATGCTATTTCTGTTTTTCCTGTGCAATCTCTTGGGTATGTTGTATCCTAATGTCTGATATACATATGTGTGTGTGTATATATATGTATATGTATATATATGTATATATACACATGTACATACATATGGGTATGTATATATGTATGCACACACATATGTGTGTTGTATGTGTGTGTGCATATATATACATACATACACACTAGTACTTCCTTTTGTTGGTCTTAAATTTTTAAGTTCATTGGGTACCCCCAAATATATTGGATACTGGAACAAGTCCATAATCATATTTTTTCTTCTCTCTTGCCCAGGACTCATTTCCTCCTTTGTGTCTCCTTTTCTTCTGTATTTCCTGCTGTCCTTCCCTATTCCTTCTTCCTCCTTCCAATTGAAATCTTTTCTGAGTCCTTCGTACTTCTATTTCACATACCACCCCTGTCCCCACATACCCCAATCTCTGTCTGCCTCATTCATGTCTACCTCTGTGGTCCATCTTGCCTCCTCCTCTTTCAGGGATGTAATTCCCCTTCATATCAATTTTTCACACTTGCTCACCTATGCCCTGTAACACCCTTTTCTATTAATTCTTTTTTGGCTCTGGATAGAAAGTTATCCAAGTTGGGTTGGCTAACTCAAAAAACTAAATACCACAGAGTTAAGAGGAAGCCCAGGGAGCTAATTTAAGGGCAGAGGTTCCTAAAAGGGACAATTCTAATCTCCACCCTGCCACTTACAAACTTTGTGAACTTGGGTGAGTCACTTCCATTCTATAGACCTGTTTCCTCATTCATAATGAAGGTGTTAGATTAGATTATGTCTCTGGTCCCTAATAGTCTAGATATTATTATCCTACATAGGACTAACATGCCTTTATCTGTGGGATAAATAGCATAGAACAGAGGAAGGATGAAGGAAAGGTTCTTATTATTGTATTTCTCTCTAGATACAGTATGTTGGGAGGGAATAAACCCACTCCTGGTGAATCCACTCTCTCATAAGGTAAATAACTCAAGTGCTAAGGACCTCCACTGTGCTTGATCTCCTAAGAGGTAGGATGGGAGTAGTCAGTCAGGCAAACCAACACCTACTAGCTGATCATTTGATATCTCATCATCTGCTGTTAACTCAGCTTTGGATACTCAATACCTTTCCCACTCCCTCAGCTCCCTCTTCCCTCTGACTAGAGGTATGAACAGTAAACTTTTCTTAAAGCTTTCTTTTATAGGAACAGTTGTGTGGTGTAGTGGCTGGAACATGAGTCAGGAGGAACTTAGTTCAAATCCAGCCTCAGACACTTAGCTGTGTGTCACCTAACCCTGATTTCTCTCTTCCCCACCCCCAAAAAAGAACTTTCCTTTATGGAGGGCTAGGATCTGGATTTTTCAGCTTTCTACCAAGTATAAGCCTTTCAGTTTCCTCTTGTGTGTTGTATTATAAGCATTATATTGTAAGCACACAGCTGGCATTTGAATAGTTATGATACTGTGTTGTGTTGTATTGCCAGGCTAAGCTGTGGCAATACAAAGAAAGGTAAAAAACAGTCTTGGCTCTCATGGAGCTGATAATCGAATGAATGAATGAAAAGTGTTTAATAATGGCAAATTTTATAAAGGAAACAAGTAGGTTCAGTGGATAGAATGCTGGGTCTGGAATTGGAAAGACCTGAGTTCAAATCTGACCTGAGACATTTACTAACTGTGTGACTCTGAACAAGTCACTTAAACTTCATTTGCCTTAATCCACTGGAGCAGTAAATGGCACACCACCCCAATATCTTTGCCAGGAAAACCCCATGGACAGCAAAGTCCTCAGGCTCATGAAGAGTCAGACACAACTGAATAGCACTGATATAAAACACATTTCATAACTACTATCTCATTTGATCCAAACAACAGTTTTATTAGCTGTTATTACGCCCCCATTTACAGAATAGGAAACTGAAAGACAGGTTAAGTGACTTGCTCAAAGTCCTATAGCTAGTAAGTATCTGGTCTTTTTGATTTAAAATCTTGTTTGTGCTTTACCCACCAGGACACCTAGATGCCTCAAGCACTTACCATATTCTAAGTACTGTCCAAGGTGCTGGGGATATAAATACAAAAAGAAAGTTCTCACCCTGGATGAACTTGAATTCTAATAGGAGAAAACAATATATGTGTGGCAAGTGGTGATTACAGAGGCATGTTTTGGCCTGGGAAGTCATAAGAGGCATAAGACAATTGACTCATCCTTTTCAGGAATGGAATGATTACCATTCTGAGAGCAAAAGATAGAAAAAACAAGAGAGGATTAAGATATGTTCCAACCATTTAGCAGTAAGATGGTCAGAATGCGTTGGGTTATGAATCTGAGAATATTGAGACTTGGTGAACTCTCATCATTCAGGAGCTCAGGGTCTTAGGACAAGAGCTAGAGTACTGAGTAGGAATGGAAAAACTTAATAATTAGATCTGTTCAAAAGTAGAATGGGTTTGTCCTGAGAGATAATAGGCTCCCCTTCAGTGAAGATCTTCAAATAAAACCTGGAAAGTCACTTGTGGGTTGGGTCTTTTGTAGAGGGAGTTTCTGTTCAAGTATGGGTTGGACTACCTGGTCTTGTGCCTTCTAACTCTGTCATTCTGTGATTCATTGACTTTACCCTATAGACAATGACCAGAGTCAGTTTATAAAATATGGGAATAAAATGATCAAATGTGTATTACAGGAAGATTCTTCTAGGGGTGGCATGTAGGACAGTTTAGAGAAGGGTTTCTTAGCCTTCTTTGTACTGTGGAACCCTTGGGCAGTTTGGTGAAGCCTATAGGCCCCTTCTCAGAAGAATGTTTTTAAATGCATAAAATTTAAATGATTAGAAAAGGAACTGATAATATTGAACTAAAAATATAATTTTTCTAATCTAATTGGAAGTTTGTGGACTCTAGTTTAAGGGTCCCTGGCCTGGAGGGAAGGGAGATTAGAGGTAGGGAGACCAAGTAGAATGATATTGTAGCAGTCCAGGTGTGATTTGTTAAGAGCCTGAATTACACTAATTTTCATGATGGAGAAGTCATGGGGAAAAACAAAATAGAATTTAAGAGTCGTCTTCATGATAAGAGACAGTTGAGTAGATTGGGGAGAGATTGGCAGTAGGAGAAGGTATGACTTGAAGGACTGAGAATTATGTAGAGAAGAGGAGAGGAGAAGAGAGGAGAGGAGAGGAGAAAAGGGTGAGGAGATGTGATGAAGGTTAGGGTATGGTATATAGTAGTTCTTTGCTCAGCAAGATTGTTCCACCTCCAACATTAAAATATCCCAAACCAACATAGCAATATCAGATTGCATGTATCAACTCTTTCCCATATAGGATCATAGATTTGGAGTTGGAAGGGACCTTCTTGGAAAAGAGGTTAAAACACTGTTTAACTTTTACTGAGAAAGAAGAATAATTAGAAAGAAAGCCTTATTCCATTAAGATTCTTAGCATCTTATGATGTCATGCTAATAGAACTACATGGTACAGGGGAAACAACACTGGCTATAAATAACACTGGCTATAAAGTCAGGATGTGGGTTCAAATCCCACCTCTGTCATTTGCTATCTGAGTGAGCTCGGTTGGGCAAGTCACTTAACATTAGACAAGTAGGTGGCATTACTGATAGAGCGTCAGACCTGCAGTCAGGAAGACTTGATTTTAAATCCAACTTCAGACTCTTATGAGCTGTGTGATCATGGTGCATGTTACTTAATCCAAGCATTTTCATGGACTGTCCCCCATTCCCTTCATCCTCTACTTTCTCATTTGCTTCTTAGCTTCCTTGGCTTTCTTCCAGTCCCAGCTAAAATTCCACCTTCTATATGAAGTCTTTCCGATCGCTCTTCACTCTAGTACCTTCTTTCTGTTGATTATTTCTCATATCCTGTATATAGCTTGTTGGCACATAATTGTTGGCATGTTGGATTGTGAACTCTGGAGGGTGGGCTGTCTTTTGCCTTTCTTTGTATCCCCAGTGCTTAGAACAGTGTCTGGCACATAGTGGGAGCTTAACAAATGTTTATTGACTGACTCAGCCTCTGCTTATCTCAGTTTCCTCATCTATATAATGGGGATAATAATTTCATTTATCTCCCAGGGTTGTCATGAGGATAAAATGAGATAATGTTTGTAAAGCACCTTGAGCACCTTAAGATGCCATATAAATGCTAGTTAATGGTGATAATAGTAATAACTATAAACTGATGCAGTCTAAATGCAAATTGAAGGATACTATGTTTCACTTTCTGTATTTTTTTTTTCATGTTTTTTCCCTTTGGGTCTTTCACAACATGACTAATACGGTGATATGTTTTTCATGATTGAACATGTATAACCTATATCAAATTGCTTACCATCTCAGGGAGGAGGGAGGTGAAGAAGGGAAGGAAATTTGAAACACAAAATTTAAAAAAAAGAATGTTAAAAATTGTCTTTATATGTAATTAATAAAATAAAATATTATTAGCAAAATAATAATCTCTTTAACTTCAATTTCTTTATCTGTAAAATGAGGGAATTGAACTAGAGTAGAAGCTCTAAAAGAGTGGTCTAGGGATCCTTAAGAGTCCCTGAGACCCTTTTAGGAGGTCTACAAGGTCAAAACTATTTTCATAATAATACTAAAAGGTTTTAATTTTTAATTCAGTAAATATTGATAGATATAATTCACATCAACAAAAGCTCTTTAGGGCATCCTCGATAATTTTTATGAGTGTAAAAGGGCTTTGAGACCAAAAAAGTTTGTGACCTGTTGGACTCCATGGCCTTGGAGATTCATTATAGTGTGAATGGCCAGGCTGGTCCTGCCTACATAAAGGTGCCAAGTTCATTTTATGTAGGAATGTCTTCCCCTTTCATTACATTTGCTGAAATTTCTACCTGTCCTTCAAGACCCATCTCAAATTCCACATCTTCTTTGGCTCACCAGCATTGGTTGCTTCTTCCTCAATTTAGTTTAATTTTTTAAAATAAATTTAAATAAAAAAGTTGTTAAGCACCTATTGTATGCAAGCACTGAGCTGGACTGGGTACACAAAGAGAAAAATAAAAGCATCCTTGCACTGAAGGAATGTACATTCTAAATAACATAACAGATAAACAGATGAATTAATACAAGGTAATTTGAAGAAGGTGGAGAACACTGACAAGATTTCTTGTAAAAGGTGGCAATAAGCTAAGTCTCAAGGAAGATTCCTCAAGGAAGTCTAGGAACCTGGGCACTTTTTAATTTCCAAGCATTACATGGTTTGACTCTGACCCCACTTTCTTAGGGCCAAGCCTGTTTAATATTTTACCCCCACTGGGTTCTCTGGTAGTCCAGAAGCATTGAAGAGTCTCTCTTCTCTAAAACTGGCTCAAGCCCCCATTGGTTATATTTTCTCATTTTTAGAGGCCCAGTGACTAGCATTCTAATTTCATTTAACCCCAAAGAGATTAATTTTTACAAAGGGATTTGTGCTTCAAAGACATAGCAAGGACAAAATGTCTCTCAACAGCTTGGAAAATAATCTCTACCACCCTTTATCTCCACCCCCACTCCCACAATATCACTGTGGGCTCTAGGGAGGGAGTTACATAGCCTGTGGAAAAGGGCTGCTCCTAACCTCATGGTAGGCCAGTGTAGAAGGTCCATGCATGCTCCTCCTGTCCTCTAATCTCCAGAAAAGAGACCTCTAGCATCTTGCATGTGGTTGATGACATCTTAGGCTGTCTAGGCATGTGCTACACCCCATTACACTAGGTTTCTAGGGGATAAAAGACTTTCCAGTTGCCCATCTGCAATATCTTCTAATGAGGCCCTTCCCTAATGACGAGGTTTAGGGGTGCTGGAGACCCCAAAATGCCGATAGTCTGGGTCGTGCTTGAATGAATTTGACTCAAGCCTTCTTAAAGCCAAAGAAAACAAAATTTATTAAAGATTTGCCATCTTGAGTTGACTCTTAAGGAGCCTAAGCATTTGTAATGCTTGTATTTGCAAGAGGGCCAGACAGAATCTCAACTAGACAGAGTCTGAGCTGGATTGCATCTGAGCGTCTCCATGGAGGTGAGATGGAACTAAATACAGAAAAGAGTATAGGAGGGATCTGGGGGTGTGGTCTGGGAGTCCAGGGTGATGGGAGGAGAGGTTTAGGGAGGGTCTTGAGGAGAAGGCCAAAGAGGGAATTCCAGAGAGTTGGAGACAGCTGGAGGTAATCAGGAGATATCAGACAATGGAATGTCTGGGTGGGAAGCAGGTGGGGCAATCAAGAGGTAACAGATAATGGCCACAGATTTGAGGGGGAAAGGCCAGGTTAAGTGGGGAGATTCAAGGACTACTCAAGGAAGCTCCCAGAGTCTGAACTCCATCACCTAATACCAGCATTTTGTGACTGTCACCAACACCATTGAAAGCCTAAAGTCCAATTCATCTACAACCCAACTCACAACAGCATTAGATATTTTGATGGAATGCATGACCTCATTGTTGTAGATGGTCACTGGTAATATGTCACAATTTATTTACTTTCATCGCATACCTCTAAATTGTCCTTCCTGAGGACAATTCACAACTTGAATTATGAGCAATTGTGGCATTTTGTGATTTACAACCATGGGCATCTCTGGGAAACTATTGGTGGTCCCTTTGTCCCAAGGAGAAATTGCATCATTAAAAGCACTTTGCAATTTTCCAAATACAATCTAGTTAGATCTCTTCCTTCTCTTCAATTCTGGGCCTAATTCATTGTCCCAGATATATTTACTAACAAATTTGTCTGACCATTCAACTGTATGTCATAGACTGAATTGTAAACATTTTCTATCCACTTGTTTTTTCTTGTATGGATGGTTAGGCCAAAATCTTGTATGCATAGGTGTATGTTTGTGTGTGTGTGTGTGTGTGTGTGTGTTTTTCAGACTACATCTATTTCTGGTATAGTGAAACCTAAATGAAGAAATTCCCTGTGTTCTCGTACTTGGTCTTAGAAGGTACCTGAGGGCAATGACAAGTTAAGTGAAGAACTGCAGACCAGAATGGGTACTGAAGACATCATCAAAGACATGCAGGACTGGGAGTGGAGGTGGGCCAATCACATAGTGAGAGTGGGGGATAACAAATATTGACTATAGAGTCCATTGATATGCTCTCCTGTAAAGAGACTAGAATAAGATGTCCCAGAATGATGGGTGGATTCCCATTGGAGAATTTATGGGAGAACATAGACAAGAGTCACACCATTTGAAAAGGTATAGATGGCTTTCAATCTGTGTTTTTAGAAGCAATGTCTAAAGCAATGAGATCACAGGTCCATCAAAGTATCTACCTCAAGATCCAATAGCCTGTATGTATCAGAGCCTTCATGTATGAGCCCAGGTTTTCCTGATTCCGAGGCTAGCTCTCTATGCACTATGTCATATTGCTACACTATGTTACATGTTACAATCATTTACAGGATTTTGCTATGTTCTAATGTTTGATAAGATCAGCATCTGGAGGACCTTACCACTGGTAGGGAATTCCTATTCTATCTGAACTCCATGCTAGATTTTTGGTGGCAGCAAACACATTTGGAGAGCATATGTCTTTATGTTTCATTTGGCATTAATAACAAGACAGACTTCAAAGTTATCTCTATTACTATACCTCTCAAGGAATTATGTATGATTTTTATATATGTGTGACAGAGAGATACTTCATTGGAAGCGTGCTTTTAAGATAATATTTTCCTCGCTTTATAACTTTTAAATTTGTTGTTCAATCACTTCGCTTATGTCTAACTCTTTGTGACCCTATTTGGGGTTTTCTTGGCAAAGATAGTGGAGGGGTTTACCATTTCCTTCTCCAGCTCATTTTACAGATGAGGAAACTGAGGCAAATAAGGTTAAGTGACTTTCCCAGGATCACACAGCTAGTGTCTGAGGCTGGATTTGAACTCAAGTCTTCTTGACTTCAAGCCTAGTGCTCTATCTAGCACCAAGGGGTTAATTTAGTTGTATTCTTTACACTTTCTGTCAATTGCTTGATTATCAAGGTGTGATCTGTTGTAGAATTGTGGCTCCATGTTCCCTTCTCATAACTTCCTCAAGGATGCCTGAGATTTGTGCAAAGGATTTTTGCTATTTTGTGTTTTCCATAAAGACTTTGCAGAGATGGGAAAATAGGCATATGTGTTTTCTTACTTGTCCTTTTCCAGTAATAAAAGCATCTGTTTTTCTCCCCCGCTTCCCCAAGCTTCTAGTATCTTCTAATTTCTCTATAGCTTCATTCTCTACTATGGCTTTCTTCCTGTTGATCTTTTTGTCAATACTTAGAAGCATGAGAAGCTAAAATGACAAGGTACCCTATGCATGAAATGATATTTCTTGTTGCCCATGGGCACATGCTAAAACCTTTTCCACCAGTGCCTTCATTTGTCTCTCTCAGCAGAATTTGAGAACTATTTTTTTATTTAGGGGCAGGTTTCCGTGTCTTCTGATTTCTTTGATAACAAGTACATCAACACTGACATGGTGGAATTCACAAAGAGCTCATTCTTGACATACTCACAGTTAGTTAGGTAGCTAGCTTTTGCTATGTACATGCTTTGTGCCAGTGCTAGGGAAACAAAGAAAGGCAAAAGTCAGTCTCTGCCCTCAAGGAACTCACAGTCTGGTCGGGGAGATAACATGCCAATAACAATGTATGACAAACACACACATATATGTAAATATAAAATATGTATATATGTAGACTATAACAATGTACAAACAAGCCATCTGTTGTTATTCAGCCGTGTCCAACTCTTCATGATCCCATTTAGAGTTTTGGGCAGAGATACTGGAGTGTTTGCCATTTCCTTCTTCAGCTCATTTTACATATGAGGAAACTAAGGCAAACAGAGTGAAGTGACTTGCTCAGGGTTACAGAGCTGCTAAGTGTCTGAGGTTGGATTTGAACTCAGGTCTTCCTGACTCCAGTCACTATGTCACCTAGACAAACAAGTCATACACAAAATAAATCAGAGACAATTAACAGGGAAAAGGCTTTCTGCAGAAGGTGATAACTTTAGCTTAAACTTGAAGGAAGCCAAGAGGAAGCAGTGAACAGGAAGAGAATTTCAGGCATGGGGGACAGACAGCTAAACCCTCAGAGTCCAGAGATTGAATGTCATGTGAGAAGAATGCCAAGAAGTGTCACTGAATCTCAGAATTAAATTAATATATGGATATATCAATATATGAATTATATAATAATGTTATATAATATAAATTATATAATAATATATTACATAATCTTAATTATATTGTAATATAATACATTAATTATAATAATAGATATAATATCACAGAATATTACACAGATACAATAGAACTAATATAATAGATAGATGAAACACTAAGTAATTTTTAGCATCCTTTTTGCTCCCTTTTCACTGCTCTGACACCATCGCTAAAGAAGTAAAAAAATGCACGGGACCAAAGGCTTTTGAGTATTTCCCTTTGGTTCATGGTTGGCCATGGCTAAAGAGCCCATTACCTGTTGACTAACCTACTAGTGATAACAAGCCAGGTTGTTCTTTGGATAGTGGATGAGGTCTAATGTTGGGATTTCCCTTGACAGAAGCTTTTTTGGTTTGATAGATTCATAGAATTAGAGGTAGACAGGACCTTTGAAGTCTAAGCCTTTTATTTTATATATGAGGAAAATGGGGTCCAGTTAGGTTAAGTTACTTGCTCAAGGTCACACAGAAAGTGAGCAACCGTGCTGGGAGTCAAACACAGATGCTTTGTTTCCAAATTCAGCGATTTTTTTCCCACCATGCCACATTTTCAGCACATGTCGAAGGCAAGTTTAGGACTCCCTAGTCTCTGACGCTGAAGCCAGGGCTTTTGTCACTGTAATCTGCCCCTGCATCCACAGAAAATCCTGGGGTGCCTCCATGTCAAGGTGAAGTCATCAGAGTGGGATGTTGGTGGAGGAAGACTTTAGCAACTTAGATTTTTGAGTTATTTAAAGATTGTAAATCATTTCCATCACAGCAGCCTGTGAGGTGAGGTGAGGTAGTATAATGTCTTTATTTTATCAATGAAAGAAGTTCTCTGACTTGGGCTAGTCACATAGCTAATGATGTGTTAACATTCATGCATCTGCTCTTTTCAATATGTATTCTACCACAACCTCTCCACATTTTTTTAAAATTTTGATAGCACTCGTGTATTTATTTCAAACAACAGTTATTTGTGTATGTTTCATATTACATAAATTGTAAGGTCTATGAATGTAATGGCGAGGGAAAGAATATTGACTTTGGAGTTAGAAAGCCTGGGTTCAAATCCTTCCCCTGATGCTTGAGCTCCCACCCTTTGGGTCTCAGTTTCCTTATCTGCAAAATGAGGGCATTGAATTAAATGGTTTCTAAGATCCATTTAATGGGGCAGCTAGGTGGGACAATGGACAGAGCACTGGGTTTGGAACCAAGAAGACTCATCTTCCTGAGTTCAAATCCAGTCTCAGACACTTACTAGCCTTATGATCCTGGACAAGTCACTTCATCCTGTTTGCCTCAGTTTCCTCATATGTAAAATGAGCTGGAGAAGGAAATGGCAAACCACTTCAGTATCTTTGCCAAGAAAATCCCAAATGGGGTCATGAAGAGTCAAACATGACTGAAAAATGACTCAACAACAGTGAGTTGTGACCCCATGATCTTGTCTTGTTTGTGCTTTGTATTCTTACCAGCACCTAGCACAGTGCTCTGCATACAGTAGTTGCTTGCTAAATGTTTGTTGAATAAATGAATAGTCTCTGCTGCAAGGGATGGGCTGGGCAGCAGCTCCCTTCCCCTCCCAGGGGCAAGTAAGTCCCTAATTCTAGTCACTCTGGGGCAGAGAGCAATTGGCTGGAAACTTTCCATTCTATCCCTCTCCCTCCCTTTTTACCCAAAGCTGGGTCCTTTTTGCCCCCTTTGTGTCCCCAGAGCAGTTTTCTTAAATCTGAAAGGATTGGGTCTGGATTTCAAGCGATGTTTAGACAAAGGCTATTTGAACAGCACTTGTGCAAATAATCCAGGAGAAAAACTCTTTGAATAACCTTGATAATTTTTTTTCTTTCTGACTCTCTCCTTTTCCATGAGGGGTAGAGGGGAAAGGAAAGAACAAGTGAGGCTGGGGAGGAGGAGGCATGATAACAGCATAGTTGCCTGCCAACTTCATTTGAATGCCAAAGAGTCTTTTGGCTTTAATATCTCTTTGTTATTTTCACAGCTTTAGGGACAAACTCATATGGGAGAGAGAAACTCCTAAACTGTTCTACACTCTCAGATGAGGGGTCTTTTTGGTGAATTGTACAGGAAGCCCCATATGCATGGGGGACTGGTGATTATTTCTGTGTGACCTTGATCAAGTCACTTAACTTCCTCCATTTGTAATATGAGGGGGTTGGACAAGACAGGGATTCTTGATCTTTTTTTTTTTTTTTTATGTGTCATGGACCCTTTGGACAATCTGGTGAAACCTATGCACCCCTTCTCAAAAGAATGTTTTAAAATTTATTTTTAAAAGATGGAGAGTACAAAGGAAACTAATTATATTGAAATGCAATTGTGAAAATAATCTTTAAAAAAGTGCTTGACCAACATAGAAATGTATTTTGCATGATTACACATGTATAACCTATATAAGATTGCTTGTCTTCTTATGCAGGGGAGGGAGAGAATTTGGAACTCCATTTTTTTAAATGAATATTAGAAATTGTTCTTATATGTAACTGGGAAAAAAAATTCATGAACCCCAAGTTAAGAACCCTCAGACTCTGACTTCTCTTCTAGCTTAAAGCCTTTTTTTCAGAGCTATATTTCGAAAAATCTTAAATGAAAACTACACAGGACAAAAAAGTAAACTGTCCTAGCTTTTTAAAAATAGCAAACAAATCAATGAATGATTGAAATTTTTTAAAAATCTAGTCTTCAAACCCCCAAATATCTTAGAGAATACAAGCTCCCAGGCCATCACCAGTCATCTTGACTTTTGTCTTGCCATTGGACCTTGGTGACACTGGAAGAGAGGGGCAGGCTGACGATTTTGCACAGCTCTGCCTCACTTAAATCCAGTTCATAACAAAGTTGAGACATCACCTTTGTGATGTCACTGGTTCTCTTTGACAACCAAGGATGGACAAGAACAGTAACAAATGTATGATCCTACATCCTTTGTTCCCACACCACGATGAGGACCTTTCCTAAACAGAGACTACTGTTGCAGGACATCAGAATACTTTCTAAATAAAGGAAGACTGATCATCCAGCTAAGCATCCATCAAAGCAGCTCAGGAAAGGCTTCCCCAAAAGGAGCTAGTGAAGTAGAATAAAGTATATTCATAAAGTAGAATGGGAATTTTGAAAAGTCACCTAGCCTGTGGCACACTAGGACTAAAAGGGAGAAGAATCTTGCTTAAAGAGCTCTATTGAGCTCTCCCTCTATTCTTTTCCTTTCCTACTTCCATCCTTTCTCCCTTTGTCTCTTCCCTTCCCTTCCCTTTCTCCTCTCTCCCCCTCTATTCCTCTCCTCCTTTCCTCTCTGTTCCTCCCCTTCTCTCTGTCCCCCTCCCCTCTTTTCTCTTCTCTTTCCCTGTATAGAAAAAGTCACCTTAACTTCTTTTCAGTTATCCTTTCCTCCAATTTTGATCATCTCTGACACTTTCCCATACTTTCAGTTGTAGAGATGGCTTGGGCTTTGGAACTAGTAAAATAGATAGGTTCAAGTCCCACTTCTGATGAACTTTGGCTTGTGACCTTCAGCACTACAGGTGACTCTCTAAGATTATAAGTTACAGAGGAGATATTAACGTTACTGCATTGGTTCTTGTTTCCTCACTGGTGAGCTCTCTGTATCAGTGAAATCACAGGTGCCATCCCTGTTTTAACTCTCATGGCCAGGAACCTCAGTCTTTGGGATTATACCCCTCCATGCTACAGTTTTGGTCCTCTTTCTCCTGGAAGGATAGTTCTTTCAGATATTCAATAATCCCTTCAGCATTCTCTATCATCTTTCAGTTGTTCAGTTGTATCTGACTCTTTTTGACCCCCTGACTCATACCTGCTGTCCTCCACCATCCCCTGAAGTCTGTCCAAGCTCATGTTCATTGTTTCCATGACACTATCCATCTCCTCCTTTGCCATCTCCTTTTCCTTTTGCCTTCAATCTTTCCCATTATCAGGGTCTTTTCCAGGGAATCCTGTCTTCTCATTACATGGTGAAAGTATTTAAATTTTGCTTCAGTAGTTGATCTTCCAGTGTGTGTGTGTGTGTGTGTGTGTGTGTGTGTGTGTGTGTGTGTGTGTGTGTGTATGTATGTTTATGTATAATCTGAATGAATTTCTTTTAAGTATTGACTGATTTGCTCATCTTGCTGTCCAAGGGACTTTAAAAGTCTTCTCTAGCACCACAATTTAAAAGCATTGATTCTGCAGTATTCAGCTTTATAGTCTAACTCTAAGAGCCGTACATTACTACTGGAAAAAAACCATAGCTTTAGCCGCCTATAGTCCTGGTTAACTTATCTAAGTTCCTTTAACTTTTCTTCAAAGGCCTTATTATCCAAGTCTTTTGTATTTTTCTCCTCTGAGCCCTCCCCCAAGTTCTCTATATCACTTTGGGGGCCACAAACTAAATTAATGCCTTCAATGGAAGCATCTTCTTTCTCCCTCTAAGAAGGAAAATACTAAACTGATAGGAATCCTCAAGTGTCTAGGAGCCCATTTAGTGAATTGTGAAAAAGTTGGACTAGGCTAGACCGAGATGAAGATGAGAGTAGAGAAGAGGAGAGGAGAGGAGAGAAGAGGGGAGGAGAGGGATGGGAAGGGAAGGGAAGGGGAGGGGAGGAGAGGGGAGAAGAGGGGAGGGGAGGGATGGGAAGGGATGGGAAGGGGAGGGGAGAGGAGGGGAGTTGGAAGGGACCTTAAAAATTATTTGACCCATGCTCCAACTACAGATGAGAAGGATTCCACTGGCCTTTATATTGCAAGATGTGCTTCAGACAAGAGTTTGAACCCAGTAGAACTATATGAACCACAAAACTGAGCAAATTGCATTAAAATTTCATTTTAAAAGTTTCTAGTGAACTAGTTTGAAGAACTGAATTTATATATTTTCTGCAGCTTTCAAAGAAAAATATTCTGCAAAACAAACTTGAACTGAATCAATATTTCATTCCCTTCAAGTCCCTGGCCTTAAGTGAGTCATTTAGCACCAGCATTTTTATATCTCCCGTAGTTTGGAATAAAGGGAGAACTCAGTTGCCTTCTGAGGAGTTCCCAACTCCAGTCTCTTCCTGGGCTGAAGGTGGGGGCAAAGCCTCTTCTTCATCTCTCCCACCTTGGTTCCCTCTTATTCCCTTTCCTTCTTTATTCTCCTCCCCTCCCCTCTCTATTCCTTTCCTCTCACCTCTCCCCTTCTGATTTTCCCTTTTCTCTCTCCATTCTTTGCCTTTCCTATTTCCATCCCTTCTCCTCTCTGTCTCTTCCCTTGCTCCCCTTCCTTTACTTCCCTTCTCTTTTCTCCTCTTTTCCTCTCCTTCTCTAGGTTCTCCCCTTCCCCTGCTTTTCCCCTCCTCTCTCTCCTCCTCTCTCCTCTCCCCTCTTTTCCTCTCCTTCCCTGGGCTCCCCTCTCCCCATTCTCCCCTCCCCTCCTCTCCTTCTCTCCTCTGCCCAGAAGGTGGAGCACTTGCCGCTGCTCTGGCCCCCTCTCCTCTCTCCCTAATGAGCTAGTCTGTCTGAACTTGGAATGAATTTTGTTCTCTTTTCATCACTCTCTCATGTCCAGCTGCTCCTGTCAACACCTTCTTATAGCATGTAATTCATCGCTCAGGGTGACAGCTGGAGCCGCAGGCCTGGGACCGGCCTCCTTTGCCATTGGCTACTCTCTGACAAGGCTGTGTGCCTAAATGAAGGGGCTTCCCCTCGCCTCCTCGCACCCGCACCTGAGGCTAATGAACTCTCCCAAGAATTCGCCAGCCCCCTGGCCCTCCCCAGAGCTGGCCCTTCCTCCCTCCCTCTGGTCAGTTTGATTATTGCCCAGGGCCACCAGCATCCTAAGGGTCATGGGCCTTGGGCAGAGTCCCAGCCATGCCTCGGCCCAGTAGGAATTCTATGTATTGGGGGCCTCTCCTCCATTTGACTGTGGGTCAAGTGGGACGCAGATGGGCAGAGAGGTGGCTTAAGGAAGAAGAGGAATGGGAGGACAGGTGATCCTCCTCTCAGGTCCATCCTGAGCCTCCCACCCAACCTGAATCCCTAGAGGAGCCATCCATCCAGACTATCCAGTCTGGATACGGTCAGTCTCTGGACGAAACCCTGGAGCCTCCCTGTAAAGCTACTCATCAAAGAGTAGACCTGAGCGGGAGGCAGGCCCTTCGAAGAGGGTCTAGTTACTGATATGTGTAAAGTACTTCATGATCATGTAGTTTCACCTTCTGATTTCCTTACAAAGTAATCCCATCCAACAGAGACTCCTAGGTGAACATGGTGGAAAAAGGGTGAAAGAACACACAGTGACTGTGGAGTCAGAGGACCTTAGTTCAGTCCTCTGTGATACTGGGCCCTTATCCTCCGCCAAGTTTCTTCATGTGTATAATGAAAGGGCTGGACCAGATGTCTCCAAGGTTATCAACAAGACGGAGAATGTTCAAGGCCCCCATTTACTTCCTAACTGTGCAACAAAATGCTGAAACATAGTGGAGCTTGAAAGGAGCAAACCCACAAGCTCCCTAGCAACTTCTATATAGTACCTTCATCCTTCATTCCTCTCCTCTTGTCTTCATCTGGAATTCCTGGATAAATTGGAGGAATCTGGCCTAGCCTACAAGGTAGCTTGGAAGTCAGACAGGACAGCTTGTGGACCTTCTCACTTTATCATCACTGTGGTTTTTCAGTGAGGAGGAGAATGACAGTCATTGTCTGTGGTGACTTTGCCAAGGAAGAAGGCAACCCTGGCATGTTTCAGGGCTCCTCCCTAAGTGGAAAATAATCACAGTGTTTATATGGTGCCATCTTTAGTGTACAGAGTATTTCATCCATTCACCTGATGCTCTAAATTAAGAGTTCTCAAAGTGTGGTCTGGCAGGGGGTCTTTGAAGTTCAAAATATTCATAATAATTCTAAGAGTTTTCATTTCTGATATAGTAGATACTACTATCTAGTAATTACAACAATAATATTAAGTAGCCATAATATTAATTAAATAATAATACTAAATATAGTAATAACATTTCTATAGCACTTACTACATGCCAAGGCACTGGGCTAAGTTTTACAAATATTATCTTGTATCATCCTCACAACAATCCTGGGAAGTAGGTGTAACATCATCCCCATTTTACAGATGATGAAACAGAGGCAAACAGAGAATCTGCCCAAGTCAGTAGCCAACCTAGTAAATTTATTACCCACATAAATAAAAGCCCTTTGTGGGGAGGGGAGATCCTCAAAAATTTTTAAGAGTATAAAAGGTTCTTGAGATCACATAATTTGAGAACTGCTGCTTTAAATATATTTCCTGGTTGTATATTATCGGTGGCATGGTCACTGCCTTTTCTAACGTATTTATTTTGAGGCAATGCTGAATCTGTGATGCCATCTACATGGGTGGCCACCAACGGGGCAGATTGCAACCAACCCACATTTTGTCTTGTCCCTAGTCCATGCACTTCTGTTAGTTGTCAGTCTAACTCAGGCAGGTCCAAGCTCCACGTTAGAATGGAATAGTCATTCAACAGATGACAAAAGGAAGTTTACGTAACCAGAGCATAGAAAGGACATTTAATATGTATATGCCAACGCACTTAGCTTGAGTAGTTAAGCTCCTCCTCACACTCCTTGTCTTGGTCAGCAAGACAAGGTGCAACAATTCTTGTGGTCTTGGATTGTCTTTTGAGTCTGTGGTCATCTGTTGAGTCTGAAAGATCCCAATTTCACATGGACAGGTTTTTTTATGCTTCTGGGAAACTGCATCAATAAGTCCAGAGCTACCAGGAAGGTGTATTATGGAAGATGATGTGCGAACAAGACAGATACAGAATAAACCTGAGATAGTCACAGAAGGAAGCCACTAGAGTTCGGGGGGTTAAGGAAAGACTTTTTATTTTTTCCCTATCTTTTTTTTTATTTATTTAACTTTTTACCTTCATTTTGACAAAATTTTGGGTTCCAATTTTTTCTCCCCTTTTATCCCCTCCCCCCACCCCAATACCCCAAGCAATCTAATTTTCCCTATCTCCAATCTGCCCTCTCTTCTGCCATCCCTCCCTTCTCTTGTCTCCATCTTCTCTTTTCTCCTGTAGGGCCAGATGACTTTCTATTCCTCATTAACTGTATGTCTTATTTCCTAGTAGCAAGAACAATACTAAACAGTTGTTCCTAAAACTTGAGTTCCAAATTCTCCCCATCCCTCCCTCCCCACCCATTCCCTTTGGGAAGGCAGGCAATTCAATATAGGCACTATCTGTGTAGTTTTGCAAATGACTTCCATAATAGTCGTGCTGTGTAAGACTAACTGAATTACCCTCCATCCTATCCTGCCCCTCATTGTTTCTCTTCTGCCTTTTGATCCTGTCCCTCCCTGAGTGTTGACTTCAAATTGCTCCCTCCTCCCATTGCCCTCCCTTCCATCATCCCCCCCTTACTTATTTCCTTATCCCCCACTTTCCTATACTGTAAGATAGGTTTTCATACCAAAATGAGTGTGCATTTTATTCCTTCCTTTAGTCAAATGTGATGAGGGTAAACTTCTTGTTTTTTTTTTCTCAGCTCTCCTCTTTTTCCCTCCACTAAAAGGTCTCCTGCTTGCCTCTTAAATGACATATAATTACCCCATTCCATTTCACCCTCTTTCCTCCCCCTACCTTTCTCTCTCACCATTTACCTTAATTTCTTTTAAGATATGGTCCCATCCTATTCAGTTCACTCTGTGCTCTCTGTCTCTGTATGTGTGTGCATGTGTGTATGTGTGTGTGCGTGCATGCGTGTACATGTGTGTGTGTGACCCTACCACCTACCCAGATACTGAAAAGTTTTAAGAGTTACAAATATTGTCTTTCCATGTAGGAATGTAAACAGTTCACTTTTGGTAAGTCCCTTATGACTTCTCTTTGCTGTTTCCTTTTTCATGCTTCTTCTCATTCTTGTGTTTGAAAGTCAAATTTTCTTTTCAGCTCTGGTCTTTTCATTAAGAATGATTGAAAGTCCTCTGTTTCATTGAAAAACCATATTTTCCCCTGAAGTATTATACTCAGTTTAGGTGGGTAGGTGATTCTTGGTTTGAGTCCTAGTTCCTTTGACTTCTGGAATATCCTATTCCACGCCCTTCGATCCCTTAATGTAGAAGCTGCTAGATCTTGTGTTATCCTGATTTTATTTCCACAATAATGGAATTGTTTCTTTCTAGCTGCTTGCAAGATTTTCTCCTTGAGCTGGGAGTTCTGGAATTTGGCCACAATGTTCCTAGGAGTTTCTCTTTTTGGATCTCTTTCAGGTGGTGATCGATGGATTCTTTCAATACTTACTTTGCCCTCTGGTTGTAGAATGTCAGGGCAGTTTTCCTTGATAATTTCATGGAAGATGATATCTAGGCTCTTTTTTTGATCATGACTTTCAGGTAGTCCCATAATTTTTAAATTGTCTCTCCTGGATCTATTTTCCAGGTCAGTTCTTTTTCCCATGAAATATTTCACCTTCTCTTCCATTTTTTTCATTCTTTTGGTTTTGTTTTGTGATTTCTTGGTTTCTCAGAAAGTCATTAGACTCCATCTGTTCCATTCTAATTTTGAGAGAGCTATTCTCTTCAGTAAGCTTTTGAACCTCTTTTTCCATTTGGCTAATTCTGCTTTTGAAAGCATTCTTCTCCTCATTGGCTTTTTGAACCTCTTTTGCCAATTGAGTGAGCCTATTTTTCAAGGTGTTATTTTCTTCAGCATTTTTTTGGGTCTCCTTTACCAGGGTATTGACCTGTTTTTCATACTTTTCTTGCATCTCTCTCATTTCTCTTCCCAGTTTTTCCTCCACCTGTCTAACTTGCTTTTCAAAATCCTTTTTGAGCTCTTCCAAGGCCTGAGCCCACCCGACATCCCCCTGGGATGTCTGCTGTACCGAGGCCCCGCCCTCCATGTCTTTCCCTGATGGCAAGAATATTTCCTCGTCGTCAGAGCTGAATGGTGGGAACATTTGCACCTGCTCAAAGAAGCTCTCTATAGTCTTATTTTTCTTCCCTTTTCTGGGCATTTACTTGACTTCTGAGATTCCTGTCCACCCCCGCCTAGATCCGCCCAGCTAATGCTTGGGGTCTGAGATTCAAATGGGCTTTCCGCAGCTGGCACAGCTGCTATTCAATGTGAGCTTAAGTTCTGGTGCTGGGGTGGGGGCAGGGCCACCTCCCAGGCTCAGTTTCCTCAGGGGCTTTATGCAGAGACCTTCAGGATTGGAGCAGGTAGGGGCACGGCCGCCTCCCAGGCTCAGCTCCTTCAGGGGGTTTATGCAGAGACTTTCAGTAATGAAGATCCTGCCTGCTCGGGGAGTCTCGGGCAGGCTGTTGCTGCCGCCCCCACCTCTGCCTCCGCTGCTTCCTGCCCCTGCCTCTGCCTCCACCGCTTCCTCCCGAGGGGGCCCAAGCCACGGAGCCACCCCGCTCCCCTCTTGGCCAGCCCAGACGTCTCTCCCACTGACCTGCAGTGTCTGTGGGCGGAGGGACCTTCCCGGCCGCCAGAGGTTCCGTCCCTGAAGCCTGCTTGGATCAGCTCCTCTGGGGCCTCCCGGCCAGGGCAGTGCTGGGGTGGGGTCCACTTTCTGGGGCGCGACGGACCCTGGGGCTCTCTGGAACAGAAATCTCTTCCACTGTGTTTCTGCACACCCTGAAGTGATCCAGAACTTGTGGGGAGCTCTTCTTACATTAAATCCATGGGCTGTGGGTTTGGAGCTAGCATACGTGAGTCTTTCTACTCCGCCATCTTAAAGGAAAGACTTCTTGTAGAAAGTGGGATTTTAGCTGAGACTTGAAGGAGACCAGGAAGTTGAAACAGGGAGATTTTGGTTCAAATCTTGCCACAGACACTTACTTCCTGTGTCACCTTGGGAAATCACAACCTTTCTGGGACTCAGTTTTCTCATCTGTAGAGTGAGAAGATTGGACTCAGTACCTGTTGAAGTCCTTTCTAGCTCTAAATTTGTGATCCTATGACCCCTTGGTCAGAACCTTCTCCCAGTAGTATTTCCTAAGGAAACTTGGAAGTAATGACAAGGGGATGCAAAAGCTATAAAACCAGTGATAGTCAACAGTGGGTCGAAATTGGTCAGTAGACATTGATACCCCCCAGATCAAGGATTCCCCAGAAATAATTTGTACCATAGAGGGCACTAATTCTGCATTTTCCTTTCTGCTGCTCTGGGGAAGACAACAGAAGCAGGTCAGCCATCATGTCCTGAGGCACTGCACCCCAGAAAATGATGCCCCCCAGGTAGACTGATTAACTTACCTCATTGGGCTGATTGGCAAGTACCTTTCTCTCTCTGTCCCCCAGTGTTCTCACCTATGAAATGAAGAGACTAGGTAAAATAATCTCTAAGGTCCCTGAGTTCTCATAGTCTATGATTGCTCTGAATGCTTTCAAGGAACCACCTTCTACTCTATAATTGAACTAGACTGAGGCACCAGAGGGAAGAATCAAAAACAAAATGTATTTTTATGAACACAAGGCTATGTATAGTCTTCTCATCCAACCTCTCCCTGGATCTCTTAACTTGGCTGTGCAGATGCAAGGCTACACACCGAATTCTTCCAGATAAGAATTTATTCAAATTAAAGCAGACATGACATTATTAGATTTTTTCCTCTCCACTCCAGGTGATTTACAAAAGGATCCAATTTCTCCTCTGGTGACCCAAAGCATCATAAAAGAATAACAACCGTCTCTTGCATTAGCTACCCTAGCTAGGTAGCTATTGATTCATTCATTCAATAAGCATTAAGTGTTTCTGTGTGCTAACTACTGGAAATACAAAAACAAAAATGACAGTTGGGAGAGTTCTTGCCCTTGAGGAGTTTACAATCCACTGGGGGCGAAGAGTGAGAGAGAAACTACAGTGTATAAATGATAAAATAAATTCAAAATATTTTAAAAGCAGATATGAAGGTGGAAATGTTCAGTTGTTTCAGTCACGTCTGACCTTTTGTGACCCCTCTGGGGGTTTTCTTGGCAAAGATAATGGAATGTTTTACCATTTTCTTCTCCAGTGGATTCAGTAGAACCATTTTGTCAGGCAATTAGAGGTTAAGTGACTTGCCCAGGGTCACATAACTAGGAAGTGTCTGAGGCCAAATTTGAACAGATCTAAGGGGGAAATTTAGGCAATGGAAATACAAAAGATGCCAATGAAAATTTATTTAACACAAAAAAATAGGGGATTTTGGTTTGGAGAGTAACAGAAATAGTGAGTTAGCACATGAAGCAGTAAAATAACACACTATTTCCAAAGGCCATGGTATTATTTATTTGATTACTATGCTTCATAAAGGAGGTGGGGAAGGAGAGTACACGTGACAGGGGAGATGGCAAGATGACCTTAGGTGGGTGACTAGATGAGATGCCCACCTGATCTGGGGCTGCCTTCCTCTAGCAGGCTAGGTAAGTTTACACCCACTTAGCTACTGATCAAGATGGCTCAACCCAAGGTCCAGAGTTCCAAAGATCAGTGAATTAATTTCCACAAGGTCTGTAGGCATGAATTCTGGAGGTCCCTTGAGGACAGTGCTCATTCTTTTGGGCGGTGGCAGGATGAATGAATAGATGGACGGATAGCCTACATGAATAGATGATTGAGATGTGAAATGTGAAATTTAGATTTAGAAGATTTTTAAGAAGCTATCTAGACCAACTCCCTCATTTTATAGATCTAGAGAAGTTAAGTAATTTTCCCAAGGTCATCCACCTAAGAGACATAGACAAGATATATAGATACTCTCATTCCAAATCTAGCACCCTTTCAATATATCATGATACCCCAAGAAATAAGAGAGAGGAGATGGAACACGGGAGGGAGACAAAGACAAACCATGACATCCTGAAGGTTGACAAACTGAACACCCATCTCATCTAGGAACTGAAAGAAGCCTCTAGAAAGGTCTTCATCATAATATCACACAAGGGTGTGTGTGTGTGTGTGTGTGTGTGTGTGTGTGTGTGTGTGTGTGTGCCAGCATTCTAAAGCTGGCAGAAACCTGCCTGTCACCACTGTGTACAATGAGGGAAGAATATTACCCAGGGAAAAACCACAAGATAAACAAACTCTGTCCCCTAAGGTCTCTATAAGGTAGACCAGAGAACTCTTAACACTATCCTGCCAATCCCTAGTGGCGAACAGAGCGGAAACATCGGTACCTGAGGCTGGGGAAGAGGACCAGGGGGAGTAATGTGGCAGCCCACTTTCCCTTAGCCAAACACTTGACCTGGGTGAATGCTTTCCCAGAATGACATTAGACATTGGCCCTCTGAGTCTGAGCAATGGTCTAAGAACCAAGAGTTACATTGCTGTTTTGTTACATTGTTTTTTCAGTTGTGCCCAACTCTTCAGGATCCCATTTGGGGTTTTCCTGGCAAAGATACAGGAGTGGTTTGCTATTTCCTTCTCCAACTCATTTTACAGATGAGGAAACTGAGGTAAACAGGATGAAGTGACTTGCTCAGGGTCATACAGCCAGTAAGTATCTGAGGTTGGATTTGAACTCAGGTCTTCCAGGCTCCAGGCCAAGTGTTCTATCTACCACACCACCTAGCTGTCCAAGAACAAAGATGTTTGGGTTCAATTTCCAGACCTGCTACTCAACACATATGTGATTGGACAAGTCATTTGTCCTCTCAGTCCCTCAGTTTCCTTGTCTGTAAATTGAGAATGATGACCTTCTTTCTCTCTCTGTACATTGTCTCATGGTAGCACCATTCTCTCCTCTGGTATATGTATATAGATGACTTCCCAACCTGCATCTCTAACTCTGACCTTTTTCTGAGCTTGAGATCCACATTTCCAACTGCCTATTGGATATCTCCACTTGTGTGTCCTGTCAACATTTTGAACTCAACTTATCTAAAACCAGATCTACCATTGTACCCCTAATTCTTCTCATTCTTATGACTTCACTTTTTCCTCAGTGGCCCTACCATACACTGTGTCCTGTGTCTGAAACCCCAGGGATCTCTTTGACTCTACCCTGTCCCATATTTCTCCCACCCCTTCAGTTACCAAGACCTGCTTATTCCTCCTCTGAAACGTCTCTCAACTCCCACTATCATCACCCTAGTACTTGTCTTCTTTATCATCTGCCTGAACTATTAATCTCTCTACTCCAACTCTTACTTTTCACAGCTGCCAAAGGAATGTTCCTTAGGCACAAGGCTAACTGTCACTCAAAAACTTCAGTCATTCTCTCCTGAATACAGGAAAAAAGACAAACTCTTCAACCTGGTATTTAGTACCCTGTACAACCTGACTCAATCTGTATTTCATATTATTCTCTATGTTTGAGCCAAACTGAGCTATTAGAAGTTTCCCAAATTTAGCATTCCATTGCCCACTTCCGTTCATTCCCATGTGACCTGAGCCCCGTTGCCTGGAATTCTCTCTGTCTCCTCACCTCCATCTTCTAGCATCCTCATTTTCTTTCAAGGCTCAGCTGAAGGGTGACTTCCTAGGTCAGAGGTGGGGAACCTTCAGCATTAAGGCCACATGTGGTCTTCTATGAATCCAAATTTTACAAAATGTAGTACTGGTGCTCTAGGTGAAGCTTTCTCTGATGGATCACCATTGCTTCCCTCCTCACACACATCATCAGTATTTTTCTCAAATTACTTTTAAATAAAATGTTATTGATATGTTTTGTTTTTGAATCTCCTTCATTACTGAACATAGCCCTCCCCTCTCCCCTATCCAGTGAGATGCACTTTATAACAAAGAATAAAAAAGAAAAAAGATAGTTTAGTAAAACTAGCCAGTTCATCAACAAACTCTTGAGAGTATATGCAATTTTCCATTCCCATCTCCCAAAAGAAGAGATGGAAGGTATATTTCTTCCATCCCTTCTTTGGGCCCAAACTTGGCCATTATAATTATATAATATTTACTTTTGTTTCATCTCAAATGACTTTGTATTGACTTAATTAGTATACTTGTTGCATTCCCAGAAGAGTATAGTAAAGTACTTGAGGGTAGGAACTATTTTGTTTCAGTCTCTGTATTTCCAGAACCTAGCAAAGTGTCTGGATTCACACACTTAATAAATGTTTATTGAATTGAATTGAGTAGCTTTTCTGACAGGTATACTCACCTCTGCCCAACCCTTCCTTCATAATAGAATAGGAAGCTAGGTAGATAAAATGTTTTAGGAAGCATTCTAGGCACTAAACTAAATGTTGACGATACAGATAAGAGCAAACAAGACTGTCCCTTTCCACAAAACACTGAAATTTTAGTGGAAGGGGGAAGGGGAAGAAAACACATAAAGAGGAGGCAGAAAGCAGGGCTTGAGGGAAGTACATTAGAGCAGGCATAGAGATGGTGAGAAATGATATGGAGGACTGCTTTCACAGTAAATAAGGAAACGAATGCCAACGTTCCAGGGGGAGGGGGAGGAGGAGGATGGCCAAAAGACAGAGAGTATGGTGTGGGGATGACCAAGGAATAGCAGGAATATCTGATTCAAGTTATTCATCTATTTAAAAAGGTTTGTTGATTTTCTACTGTCTGCCAAGAAAAGGTCAGATTTATTTGCTTGGCATTCAAGGCTCCTCACAATCTTTCCTAATCTTTCCAGCACTATCTCAGGTTCCTGAAACTTCCTGAAACTAGAATAAATAATTCAGCTCTATGCCCTGATCCTCCTGTACATACCCTGGGCTTTCTTGTCCTTGCTCACATCCTCATGCCTAGAAAATCCTCTTACTTCTCCACCTATTGAACTTCTATGAATCCTTTAGAATTCATTTTTAAAAATCTCCTCTTCCATGAAACCTTCCCTGATCTCCCTGACTGGCAACAGTCTTCTCACTCAGACCTCATATAACATTCTGTTTCTCACCTCTTTTTTTATAAGTTTATTTATTTTTAGTTTTCAACATTCACTTCTATAAGTTTTAAATTTTCTCCCCCTTCCTTCCCTTTCTTTCCCCCTTCCCCAAGATGGCATGCAATCTGAGATGGGCCCTACATATACATTCCTATTAAGCATATTTTCACATTAGTCATGTTGTGTAGAAGAATTAGAACCAATGAGAAGAACCATGAGAAAGAAGAAACAAAAGAAAAGAAGAAAATTGTCTTCTTCACTCTGTATGCAGACTCCACAGTTCTTTCTCTGCATTTTCCATCCTGAGTCTTTTGGAGTTGTCTTAGATTCTTGCATTGCTGAGAAGGGCTAAGTCTATCAAAGTCAGTCTTCACACACTGTGGCTGTTACTACATATAAATGTTCTCCTGGTTCCGCTTACTTCAGGCAGCATCAGTTCATAGAAATCTTTCCAGGCTTTTCTGAAGTCTGCCTGTTCTTCATTTCTTATAGCACAATAGTATTCCATGACATTCATATACCACAACTTGTTCAATCATTCCCCAGTTGACGGGTATCCCCTTGATTTCTAGTTCTTGGCCACCACAGAAAGAACTGCTATAATCTCACCTCTCAACACATTATAATGGGGCAGCTAGGTGGGGCAATGGATAGAGCACTGGGCTTAGATTCAAGAACTCTCATCTTCCTGACTTCAAATCTGGCTTCAGACACTTACTAACTGTGTGACCCTGGGCAAGTCACTTCACCCCATTTGCATCAGTTTGCTCATCTGTAAAATGAACTGGAGAGGGAAATGACAATTTCCTTAACTCTGGTATCTTTGCCAAGAAAACTCCAAGGGAGTCAGACATGACTGAACAATGCATGTTATATTTGAGTTGTCTGTGTTTGTGTCTTAAGACAAAAGAGAGGCAGTGGCATGGTGGATAGAAAGGTGATCTTAAAATTAGGAATATCTGAGTTCATGTTCTGCTTCTACCACATATTAGATGTTTGATGCTGGGCAAGTAACTTAAACAACTTCTTGTTTTGGGGCAACTCTAAAATTACAAGTTGCAGAACACTTGCTGCATTGCAGAGGGTCTTTCCTCAGTGGATGGGGAGTTTCCTCAGTGGGCGCTCCCCTGCACCAGAACCACAGAATTTTTGAGGTGGAAAGGACTTCAGTGACTGTCTAGTCTAACTCATATCCAAAGAAGCCCCATCACTATAGCTTGCTTGAGAAGTGGCCATCCAGCTTCAGCTTGAAGACCTCCAAAGAAAGGGAACTCACTATTTTTGCTTTCAGAGGCAATCAGGGTTAAGTGACTTGCCCAGGGTCACACAGTTAATAAGTGTCTGAGGCTAGATTGGAACTCAGGAGGATGAGTCTTCCTGACTCTAGGCCCAGCAGTCTATCCTTTGCTCTTTGTAGCTGTCTGTGTTGGATGTTTGCCTACCGTCTTCTTAATGGTTAGTTGTAGAATTTTGCCAGAAATCCAACCCAAACTCACCGGTCTATAGTTTTCAGACTCTTTTCTCATTTTTATTTTTTAAAAATTTGAGCATTTATCCCTTTTCAATTTTGTGTTTTTTCTCCCATTTTCCATGAGCTTTCAAACGTCACTGACAATGATGGCTCAGCACTAACTTCTGCCGATTCTTTCAAGACCTAAGCAAATAATTCTTCTTTCTGAAGTGCCTGGAATTCCTCAAAGCAGCTGGATTCCCTCTTAGTATTTCCAAACATCTTCGATGTAAACTCTCTGTTAATCATTTTTGTCATGTCATTTGCAGGATAAATGTCATTCTCCTTTTTAGAGAAAATAGAAATAAAATGCCAATTCAGGAGTTTTGTCCTCTCTATTTTCATCCTATCCACCCCAAACAAATGTCCTAACAGAACTATTCTTACACCTTCTTTTTTCTCCAAATAGTGGCTTAAAAAAACCATTTTCTGTTTTAGTCCTTTTCTTACTTTACCAGCTTCAGCTCATTTTGAGCAGTTGCATTCCTGACACTCAAACAGTATTATCATGCTTTTATATTCATGTGCTGTTACCTGGCCTTTTGTCTGTCTTCTGTACATTTCTTTTCTCAGTCGAAGTTGGTTAATGAGTTCCCTATGCAGCCACATTGTTCTCTTCCGACAAATCTCATTTTTCCTTCCTTTTTAAATTCTTTCCCTTCTTGGGGACAGAAATTCATTCTTGAGCATTTCCCATTTCTCCTGTACCATAGTGTGTTAGTCCATGGGATCCTTCCTACCTATCTTTCTTCTGAAGTCTTTGAAATCTATTTTCCCAATGATAGAGTATATATACATTCCAGATTTTGCTCCTCTATCATAATACCTAGGATGGAGTGGTCACTCCCCCATCCTTCCCTCCCCCCCAGTGTTCTTGTCCTCTTCATCCCTTGTAACCACTCCATTTTTATTAATGAAAACCAGATCTAGAATAAAATTTCTCTTTCCTGATTCCTCTCCTTTTTGAAGGATAAAATCCTAACTCTGGACCAAAAACTAAAAAGTCAACTGCATTATAACTATTCCAACTGCTAGTCTACAATTATATTGTAGAATAGTATTATGATATAATACATTACATGTATTATATAAATTATATAACATAATAACATAAATTATAATAAACTAGTCTATAATCCTTTAAGGCAGGAACTATGCCTTATCTATATTTTGTCTCTTCTGTGAGAAGAAGGTATGTAGTAACTACTTCACAGAGTTGTGAGGATCTAAAGAAATAGCATTTATAAAGCATTTAGAACAGCATCTGACACATAGGAAATGCTTCATAAATGCCTATTCCCTTTCCACTCCCTCTTCCTTAGTACCTAGTGTGGTGATCCATGGTATTAGGAATCCCAGCTGAGATCTTCTATAATTCTATCTTCTGTGTGTTTTAGGAGCATGTAAGTAAGGGACAGGAGCCACAGTGCCAGAAACCCCTAGAACCATTGCTTAGTGGCTTGGTTTCTCTGGTGTAAGTCTTACTTTGCTTTCCCCTGCCTCCTGTCACAGAGGAATATATGTTGACAAGAAGACAGCAGAAAGCACTTCACAGATCTATAATCTCCTAAGTGTGGAAACTCCCTTCTCTAGTGCAGATTGCATCCTATCAATTCATGTCTGTGTCCTTCCATAAATCTTCTAAAGTGGTGGCCGGGGGAGGGGGTGGAGGTGTGGTGCGGAGCATCCTCTACTCAACATGCTAAGGGACTTTCTCTAGATGTCTTGACATTACCTGGGTACCGATACAGCATATAGACTATTCATCTCTTATCTCTGTGTGTTGTTATTCAGTTGTTTAAGTCATCTCTGACTCCCTGTGACCCCATTAGGGGTTTTTTGGTCAAGATACTGGAGTGGTTTGCCATTTCCTTCTCTAGCTTATTTTACAGATGAGGAAACTGAGGCAAACAGGATGAAATGACTTGCCTAGGGTCACAAAGCTAGAAATGTCTAAGGTTGGATTTGAAATTCCATGCACTGTGCTCATCTTCCTTTCACAGTGTATATCTCTTCGATGATGCTCTTAATCCCACTTCTAAAGTCCAGTTCTTTGTCAGTAATGAGTTGCAGCCCTACTCACATCTCCTATGTATCTTTATTAGGATAATACGTAACTTGAATCCTTGGGGTGGGGGGCAAGGGCTTTGTGCTTTGCAGTCATAGAGCATTTCCAGACTATTGGTCTTAAAAAGATGGATCTGTGTTTCAGGGATAATTTTGAGACTGCTGGATTATTGTGTAATTTCCTAGATGTAAAACTGCCCATTGTCTTTCTTCTATTCAACTCTGGACTCAGTTCATTGACCCTTTGTAATGTCTGTCCAATATGCACAGACTAAGGGACTGGCATGTCTATTTGTGTGTCAGAGTCTGAACAAAGGACCTTTTTCGTCTGCTGGAGGCAAACAGATGACACAGTGGATAGAGCACTTGATCTAGAGTCCAAAAGACCTGAATTCAAATTTGACTTCAGACACTTACTATCTTTGTTTTTTCTTTTTATTTTCCAGTCACGTCCAACTCTTGGCGATCCTATTTGAGGTTTCCTTGGCAAAGATACTGGAATAGTTTCCTATTTCCTTCTCTTATTCATTTTATAGATGAGGAAACTGAGGCAAACAGGGTGAAGTGACCTGCGCAGGGTCACACAGTTAGTAAGTGTGTCAGGCAAGATTTGACCTAGGAAGATGAGTTTTCCTGACTCCTGGCAAGTCATTTGATCTCTCTGTCAAATTCTCCTCACCTGTCAAATAAGAGAGATGCATCTGAGATTCTAACTATAATTATCTATGGAATAGAATGCCTTGGGAAATGGTCACTGTCACTGGAAGACTTCTAATGGAGGCTGGATAGTCACACATTAGGGATATTGTAGAGGAGATTCTCTTTTAGGCATTTGTTGAACTAGATGACCTGACCTTTTAGCTCCAAGATTCTGTGTTTTTGTGGATCTGATTTAATTCTGCTTAGAAGTCTTTAGGTTTCCACTCCGCAGTCCCATCAATTTGTCTTTAGTGGTCTCAACCACTGGTTGAGGACCTAACCATAGGACCACAGAATTAGAGCTGGGAGGGACACTCCAAGTCCATTTATCCTCTAGAGGCCCTTTTTACCTCCCTGGCCCCTCCCTCAAGCCAGGTGATAAATACACAGAAGCAGCTGTGCAAACATGGCCTCTCCCAGCCTGGCCAGTTATCAAAGGGTTAAAGTGGCTGCTGCCTCAACGACACGCAATTTCTGATCCCCTGAATCCTTTTTTAATTATTTTGTTATGACAAAAGTAGAAATATCCACCTTCGAACGGCTGCCTTTATTGATATGCTGCTATTTGTGCCTCTGTGGAGGTGCAATTCCATAAATGCAATAAATTAGAAAACCCCTTTCCTCACTAGAGAGACACTGTCTATATTTCTAAGATCTGAACTCTGGAAAAAAAAAACCCAACTCAGGACCCCATCACCAGGGTGAACCTGAGAACACAGTCCCAGACCTTCTGTGCGTATAAGAGACTTTTTACATATCCAATACACTTTCCTAGCCAAGAGTCCATTATGAGCCTGGGGGGTAATGGTGATTGTATTTTTCTATTTCAAGACTTCAGTAGGTCCAGGAGAGGAGGACAGTATCTTTCAGAGCAGGAAAGGATAGTCCATGTCCTCCATGTTCCCCAGATATCTTTACTCCAGATAGTACTCCTTTATACCCTATCTAGAATTCATACTTCTGGAGCTGGAGATGACATTCAAGACAGCTAGTTAAAACTCCTCATTTTGTAGGTGAGGATACTTACTACCTGTGTGATCTTATACATGCATTTTAATCTTGATTGAGTCTCAGTTTCTAGGTGAAATAGAAAGAGCTCTGAACTTGTAGATATGGAATTTGAGAGTACAAATCCTGGTGCTGCTACTTATTACCTGCATGATCTTGGGCAAATCACTATGCTTTTATGTGCCTCAATTTCCTCATCTGTAAAACAAAGGTGTTGGATCACAAGATGACCTCTGAGGTCCCTTCTAGCTTTAAATCTATAATCGTATAAGTTTGTGATCTAGCCCATGGTGAAAGTACCTCTGGTCTAGTAAAAATGAAAATGTCAGCTGGTTACATACGGGTGTACACAGGTATATTTATCCACACACAGAGAAGACACTTCATTTACCTTGCATCATCTGGGAATGAGGCAATCCACAGTAATGAATTTCCTAGATAATTAAATCTCATTCTTTTAAGCATCAAAAATCTTTTATTTTAATCATTTTCAATAGAAAGCTTTCTACGACATATACATTTCTATGCTTTCGTAAAGAAGAGGACAGGGAACATAATTTCTCCTATTCTTGAAATGTTTGCGTCGTTACTACTGAAGGGCAGTGTTGTGTAGCCAAAAGTGTAATGGACCTGAAGCCACTAAGAGCTCATCTACTTCTGACAAGGGACAAGTTTTTTTTTTTTTTTTCAGAAACATCTACTAAGATTAAGAAGGAAACAATTATTTGGAAAAACTCTTTGCAACCAGTTTCTCAAATAAAAGTCTCATTGCCAAGATATATAAGGAATTCAGATCTATAAGAGCAAGAGCCATTCCCCAAGTAATAAATTATCAAGGGATAAGAGCAGGCAGTTCTCAAGAAAAGAAATGCAGGCTATCTATAGTTATATGGGGGGCGGGAAATACTCTAAATCACTACTAATTAGAGAATAAAGCAATTTTGATATTTAATACCCATCATATTGGCAAGGATGGAAAAAAGAAAAATGATAAATGTTGGAGTGGCTGTGGGAAAATGGGCACTGTGGTGGACCTGTGAAAAGCTATAACCATTCTGGAAAGTGATTTGGAATTTTACACAGAGTATTAAATATTTGACTCAGCTATACCACTGCTAAGGACAGCTAGGTGGTGCAGTAGCCAGAGTATAGGACCTCAGGTCAGACTCACCTTCCTGACTTCAAATTTGGCTTCAGACACTTAAGATCTGTGTGACCCTGAGCAAGTCACTTAACCTTGTTTACCTCAGTTCCTCCTCTGTAAATGATCTGAACAAGTAAATAGCAAACTGCTCTAGTATCTTTGCCAAGAAAATCCCAAATGGGATCGTGAAGAGTAGGAGACAATGAAAAACGATTAACAGTAATAACTATAGTACTACTAGGTATATACCCAAAAGAAATCAAAGAAATAGGAAACAGTCCTGATGAACAAAAATGTTTACAGCAACACTTTCTGTGGTGGTAAAACAAAACAGACACCAGGAAACTAAAGGGACATACCTAACAACAGGATCTGGCAAATAGTAGGCACTTAGTAACCGTTTATTGAACTGAATGACTGAATAAGTTGTGATATACGAATGTGAAGTGGATTAATTCTATGAATCATTCTATAAACTGTTGAGTTATGAGAAATGAGAAAACATGATTTTGAAGACTTTTGTAAATTGATTCAGTGAGAATGGAGCAGAAGCAGGAGAAAAACATATACTATAGCATCAATATTATACAAAGGAACAGTTCTGAAGACCTGTATAAACTGATCAAGAATGTCCTCAGCAGTGATTTGAGTATGTTTCACCCATAAAGAAGTAAGATTTTTAAAATAAATTTTGAGGGTGGCCTATGGTTTTGGTTAGGTGACCCAACTGGACTTAGAGCCAGAAGACCAGAGTACAAATACCATGTGTGGACCTAAGAAAGTTAAACATTGTCTGCCTCAGTTTCCTCATTTATAAAATGTAGATAATAATGGCATCTACTTCACAAATGAAATAATATTTGCAAAGTTTTTTGTAAACCTTAAAGTGCTATGTGAATGCTAGTATTATTTTTTTAATTTATTATTACCCTGTGGGTTTTACCTATTTACATTTCTAGGATTTTCCCTTGGGAAAGAGAAGTAGAGCATTAGATGACCAGTGATTACATAAAAATATGAACAGAATATCCAAATCTCTGCCTCTCACCCCAGCAATCAAAAGGTTTCCTTACTGGTTCAAAGTAAACCTGAGATTTTTGACCATGAGCCACTGAATGTGATCCAGAGCACTCATCATGGGGATGGTCTGGGGCACAAGACTTCATTCCCTTCAGGGACTATAAGGAAATCAAATTCTCCAGGCCCAAAGAGCATCATGGGAGAAGCTAAGTCTGGTGAATTTTAACTTAATAGAAAGTTTCTTTATCACTCAACGAATCTGAGTTCAAATCCCAGCCCCACTTACTTACTCACTGCCTGTATGACTTTGGTAAGTCCTTGCCCTCTCTAGGTCTCAATCTCTTCATTTGTAAGATGACTAGAATGGACTAGGGTATCTCTAATGGCCTTTCCATCTCTATAGCTATGATGCCACTTGTGATCAGGAAACTTTATTTTATATGCATCATAATTATCTTATCCTAATGCATTAATTGGGCAGCTAAATGCCTCAATATAGAGCTAAATTCAAATCTGACCTCAGACCCACTGTGACCCTGGGCAAGTCATTTCACCCTGTTTGCCTCAGTTTCCTCATCTGTAAAATAAACTAAAGAAGGAAATGGCAAGCCACGCCAGCATCTTTGCCAAGAAAACTCCAAATGAGGTCACAATGAGTTGGCCACACCTGAAATGACTGAACAGCAAGTATATTATTCACGAATTTGTATGTTCTCTTATCCCTTGGCCGGGCTGTCTGGCTCCAAATCTAGCACTCTTTTCACTATAGCACACTCACTAGGGCCTCTGTTTGTGTTCTCTTGTGTTGTGTTGTGTGTGTCCCTGGGGATGTCTCCAGTAAGGGCTGGTATGGGTCAGTACACATATAATCGCATTCACTGATGCCTACTGGCAAACTTGTGAACCACTGTACATCTGCCAGTGAATTGCATGGGCATACCCTGTCTCCAAGAGGAGGCTTCCATGGAAAGGAGCTGAGCAGAGCAGTGAATTGTTTGTTCATTACAATACCCAGAAGGCATGCTTTTAGGAAAGGGGGGGAGGGGAAATTCTGGATGTGATATAAACCCCCTTAACTGAAATGACACCATTTAAACAAAAATGCCAGTTTTACAAAATGAGAGTGATTTCTATTAAGGCAAGTTTGAATGATGCTTATTAGCCTTCGAGCCTTTTATATATTTTTAATTGAGATTTTATGGATCTTAATTCATTAATAAAAAGGAAAAGGAGAAACATGAGTATAGTTTATCTCCTTTCGCTATTCAGATAGAACTGAATTTTAGAAAATAAATACAAATCTTGGGATAATTGAAAATTCCCATATTTCAGCAAAGCACTTTCTCTTTATGATTCAATCAACAAACTTTTATTGAGAGTCTATTATGGAAAAGGCTCCATGTTAGCTTTTTTTGGGGAAGGGGGAGGAAATCAAAGATATGGTTCCTGACCTCAAGAAGCTTACAGTCTGTAATGGGGGATAAGTCATTCATGAATAGCAAAATGCAAAGTAATTTGTGATAAACATTATACAATGGAAAAAAAAAGGAAGAAGCATTTATTAAATGTCTATGTGTGCTCAGCCCTGTACTTAAGCCCTTTATAAATATTATCTCAGTTGATCCTCACAGCAGCCTTCTGAAGTAGATGCTGTTGGATCCTCATTTTATAATTGGGGAAAATGAGGCAGACAGAGGCTTAAGTGGCTTGCCCCAGGGTCACATAGCTAGCAAAGTGTCTGAGATCAGATTTGAACTCAGTTGTTTCTGACTCCAACCCAACGATTCTATCCACTGTACTACCTAGCTATCTCCAATGTACAAACAAATGATGGTAGGAGCAAAGTTCTATGGGATTTAGAAGAGTCGGGAGGGTGGGGTATAGTGACTACATCTGGATACAGGAGCCAGGTAAGGCTTTGTGGAGAAGGTTCCTTGTAAGATAAGACTTATTCAATTCAATATTTATTGGGTCTCTGCTATGTACAAGGTACTTCGTCAGATGCTAGGAACATAAAAGCAAGAACCAGAGTCCTTGCTATCAAACATCTTATCTTCTACCAGGTATGTAGGATTCCAATAGTCAGAGATTGGAGAAAGCTACTCTTTCCTGCTGAAGGAAGGAGCAGGGACAAAAAAAGGTATGGAGGTAAGAAAATACATGGTATGTTGGGGGAGGTACAGAAAATCTAGGTTGAATGGAGAACAAATTTTCAGGTTAGGGAAAAGGCCTTGAATTTCATGCTAAGGAGTTTGGACTGTATTCAGTAAGCAATGGAGGGCATTAGAGGGTTGTTGCTTGTTTTAGCAGCAGCAAAGTAGCATCATTAAACCACTGGTATACCAGGAAGATTAATCTGACTGTAGTATGTAAGACACGTTGGAGGACCGTGTAACCTCTTTTCTTCTGACTGTTCTTTCTCCTTTCCATGTTTCTGTGAATGGCATCCATGTTCTTCCAGATATCCAAGCCTCAAACTGTTGAGTCATCTTTGACCCCTCTCTCCTCTCAGAGCTCATTCCCCATAGGTGACCACTTGCCAAGACCTCAAGAGCTTACCTCCACAATGTCATTCCCACCCCTACCCTCTATAATCCTTACTTCCTTTCAGCTCCTATTGCCTCCATTAGAATTTGGACCCTTGTGACCACTCACCAAGATGATGCAACAACTTTCTAGTCAGTTTCTTTGACTTTCATTTTTCCATCCTCCATATGGCCGCCATATTAATGCCATGAAAACACAATTCTGAACAGGTTTCTTTAACTCAAGCATAATCATTTGGTCCCCACTTCCTGCAGAATAGAAATCAAATATTCAAAGTCTTCTGATATGGCCCCACTTTATCTTTCTATTCTATTAATAAATGATGATAATAGTAACCATAACAAACATTTGTAAGCCACTTTCCCTATCTCAATCGATCTTCGCACCAACCTTGTGAGGAAGGAATTATTATTCTCCCCATTTTTACAGAAGAGGAAACTTCTGAAATTTTCAGAGGAAAAGAAGAAAGTCCAGAGAGTAAAGAAACTGGTTAAGTGACTTGTCCAAGGTCATACAGCTAGAAAGCATCTGAGGCTAGATTAGAACTCAGCTCTTCTTAAATCTAGCCCTCTTAACATCATTAAACTTCCCAAAGTGTTTGGTTTATCTCACTACTTTGCTTCCTGAACATTCCCCATGCTTCCTGCTTGTTGAGCCTTTGCTCATTCTACAGCAGAATCTTACCCTGGGTTCCATTCTAAAGTTGGCACAGATGGCCAAAATTGCACATAGCAAAATTACCTTTGAAAGTCCTTTAAGTTATTCATATAATTACACCCCATTTTTAAATAGTCAAGACTGGAAAGGGGCTAAGGTTCTCTTTAAAAGAAAACAGTCTATATCAGCAGATGGGTTGAAATGGTTGCCATGGAAACAATTGAATTATACACTTTATTTTTTCATTGTACCTACACCCAATTGAACTATTGATCAAGAGAAAAACTGGAAGTAGGACTTCTCAAATAGAAAAAAACAAAACCAGAAAAAGGCTTAGAAGAAAATCTGTTCATTAAGGGAAAAAAAATGCTCTCGAAAGGCTGACACCCCAAAGGGTGATTATATTAAAGGGTGATAATCCTGTCACATAACTTTTTCTTCATCATATTTCACTATGAGGCAAGATAAGACAGAAGGAAGTAATGGGGAACCTGATATGGGACTTCTAGCTGCCTGGGAGTTCTAGGAAGGTCAACTAACACATTAGCTCTCTCATTAGCTCTAACCACCTGGGCAGAATGAAAACACTGACTGTGGTTATGATAAAAAAAAGAAATTCTAGAACCATACTCCACGTGGTTCACTCTATGAGATGCAGGGTGTGTGTATCGGGGACTGAAAAGGACTTACAAGGAGTAGATTCCTATCTCCCCTCTCAGGCTCACTCCAAGGCAATATATACTCAATTAAGTGATATGGTGGGCACCCAAACTGCTGTAAATATGGACCACTATTGATCTTTTCGTGATCCTTAACATGATAAAGAATTTGCCTTCACTATTAATGTTGATGCTAATACCAACATCACTACCTTGAAAGGACCAGGAAAAGTTTCTCCTCTTCCAGGAAGTCTTCTCTGATAAATACCTCCCCATAGAACTTCCTTAGCAAGTAGCTTGTAATGTCCCATTTAGCACTTCAGTGTACCTGGGGTACCACCCCCCTGTTTTTGCAAGGACATATAAGGACCTCTGGCAAAGTCAAAATACTCTGAGTCCACATGTACTCAAAACTACAGCTTACAGGTACCCACCAAGATGTTTACTTTTACTAGTCAGCCAGAAGACACAATTAGTTGAAAACTAAAGCATTTAAAACAATATTGAAGTAAGAAAATTAGGAATAGAGCATTTTTCCATAAACCTGGGGTACTCTCCCACAGTATATCATCATCAATGCAATAAGTGAATATGCCTAGGGCACCAACAAAGACATATGTAGCTGGGATATATGCATGAAAGGGCACATGTATGGGAAACCTGTGGCCAAAGCACATGAATGAAGGGACTCAGATGAGAGACACCTATAAATAGGGCACACAAATGGAAGAGTTTTTACTTTCTTGCTACAAGGCCACGCACATGCCTCTACTTCTTCTGGACCTCCTACCAGTTGTTCTCATGAGCTGCATGGTCTCTACTGGGTGGGTAGTCTCTGCCAGGCATTATTCCACTGGTCACAACTAGTATGAATGAATAGGACACATGGTTGTGGGGCTTTTCTTCTTATTTTCTTTTTCTGTTTCCAGCTTCCGACTTCATCTAGAGTCCTCAGCTGTGATGATGCCTTTTCCTCATAGGAAGAATGGGCGTCCCCATCTCTTTTAGCTTAGAATTCTGAGGTTTACATTTCCGTTAGTTTTGTTTTTAACAACAGATGCAGGCTTATTTGTTACAAGAGTCTCCCACTTCCCTCCAGTTGGGAGAGAAAGAAAATAAATGCTTGTTAATTTTTTAAAAGTTATTAAAAAAAAAAAGGAACAACTAGACAGAGATCCTTAACCTAGTCTATCCTTGGCCTAGGAAGAAACCCTTGAATTTTCTCCACGAGGAGAGGAATCCATCAGTTTTCAGAGACTTAGCTGTAAGTATCTTTTTCTCCAGAGGGAGACTATTTGCCTCCAGGGTTCAAGCTCTTTCAGAACATGAAATAGCTAGCCTGCTAAGTAGAGCCCATGGGCATTTAATATCTTTAAAACTATTGTGTCTGGGGCTGAATTGCAGGCAGTTGTCCCAGACAACTATTTGACTTGGTGATAGAAATTCTTTGTAACTCTCCACTTAATCTCTTATGAGTTTCCTATACCCTCAAGTCCTGTTCCAGAGAGGGTCTGTCAAAGAATTTTGTCAAGAACTGTGTGGGTTTCTGGCACTGTGGTTTTCCTATATCTCCAGCATCCATCCCCTAGGTATCGCATACAAAACTATGGGAAGAGGTCATGCTGACTCCTAAAGGTAGATTGCTCAAACTGATCAGGTTATGCTTAAAGGGGGGAATGATACGCTGAGAAAGAGTGCTGCATTGGGAGTGAGAGGACCTGGGATCAAATTCTATAGCAGCTGGGTTGGAGTCAGGAAGTTCAAATCTTTCCTCAGATACTTTCTAGTTATGTGACTGAGGGCAAATTGTTTAACCTCTATTTGCCTCAGTTTCCTCACTGGTAAGATGGAGATAATAATAGCACTTACCTCCCAGGGTTGTTGTGAGGATAGCATGGGAACCCAAGACCTGTCCCATAACAGTACTATATAAATATTAGCCATTGTTATTATGACCTCTTGGTCTCTTGTTGAGTCATTCAGGCACGTTTGATTCTATGCTATCCCATGAACATCGTCTGTGTGGTTTCCTTGGCAAAGATAGTGGAGTGGTTTGCTATTTCCTTCTCTAGTGTGTCTCCATTTTGATCTTCGGAAAGTCATTTACCTTCTCTGGACTTCTGTTTCTTTGTCTATAAAAGTAGGGTGTTAGAGAAGATGTCTACAATTCCTTCTATTCCTAATTCTATTATCTTCCTGGTTGTAATATCTCTGCAATAGGGCAGTTGCCCAAAAGCCTGGGGAGAAATGGAATGGCTTGAGCCTGCGTAGAGAAAAGAAAGGGAATAGCAGAGGTCCAAGCCCCAAGAAATTTTGCCTAGTGCCCTAGCAACCTGGGGATTTGCAAGGCCTGTTGGGTGGAGGTTGTCCAAGTCTTCTATTGCTCTGTGGGTAGACAATGTCCCTTTCCAGCTCACTCTAGCCTGGCTGTCTTACAGGCACCAGGGGTGGCCTGGCTCCCAGCCTGGGCCTCATAGCTGAGGGAACCCAAGAGGGCTTGGAAGAGCTACTAATGATGGCGAGTTTGAGGGGTGGTAGCCTCACATGCTCAGAGCCAGGAGGTCACGTAAAACCCACAGCTGCTGCTTTGCATGTTCCCTGATTAGATCCAGGCATGTGGCGTATGAAGGAGGGTTGTAAAGTCAGCTTTTATTGAGGCTAAATAAAACGGCTGACAAAATCCTTTTATTAGGAGGAAACGCCAGTTTCCTCATGACATTTCAGAGCTTTTCAAAGCTTCCATTTCTTTTTGAGCAGCATACATATTTAGGATAATAGCTCACTTCCTCACAGGGTTGTTGGAGGGATTACATGATATGAGTTATATAAAGAAAGCATTGTGTAACTATAAAGCAGTATAATAAATGCTCTTATTATTATTAAGATAAATAATAATAATGATATGGAGTCTTCCAAAAAAGAAGTTTGGGTCATTTAAAAGAATACTACTCAATTAATACTCTAAAATTGGACTAGGGCTGTATTGAATCACAGAGTTGGAGCAATATATTTAAAATCACATGGGGAGCAAAAGTAGAGGCCTGAAGGCCAGAATAAGAACTTGAATCTCTTGACTTGTCATGTTATAGAGAGAATTCTTTAAAAAAAATTTTTCAGTTAACAAACTTTTAAAATAATTAATCTGTTCCTTCCATTACCTCCTATCTCTAGAAAGATAGGGGTTGAGGTGTGTGTATGTGTGTGTGTGTGTGTGTGTGTGTGTGTGTGTGTGTGTGTGTGTACACAGAGAGAGGGAGAAGGAGAGAGGGAGGGTGAGGAAGAGAGATACACATAAAGACAGGGAAAGACAGGGAGAAAGGAGGTGAGGAGAGATAGACAGACAGACGGATTGAGACAGAGGGAGACAGAGAGACAGAGACAGAAAGAGAGAGAAAGAGGGGGTAAGGGAGAGAGAGACACAGAGAAAGAAAGAGGAAGAAAGGGGGAGTGAGGAAAAGAGAGGGGGGAAGGAAGGAGTGAATGAGAGAGGGAGGGAGAGAGGAGAGAAATAGAAACAGAGACAGAAAGATGGGGTGAAGGAAAGGGGGGGGGAAGAAGGGGGAAGGAAGGGGAGAAGGAGGGAGAGGAAGGAGGGAGGGGAGGGAATGACAGAGACAGAAACAGAGGGAAAGAGTTTCTCAAAATTGTTTCTCTCTAGTATTCATAAATGGTTTCCCTTTTTCTACTCACCTTGCTCTGTAATAATTCATAAAGGTCTTCCCACTTCCCTCTGAAATTGTCCATTTCACCATTTCTAATGGCATAAGAGTCTGAAATTCTTTTCAAAAAATACATTTAACGATGTTTTTTGTCTTTCCATTGCTATAATTTCTCATTCTCCAGACTAACCTCTGCCTTGTGACAAAGAAAAACAATTGAGCAAAAGCATCCACAGTAACCGCACCTGACAAAAGGTGCCATGTTCTGTTCCATTAGTCCCCTTCCTCTCTGCCATAAGAGGGAGGTAAATTTCATTATCTGTCTATTATCCCTTCCCTGATTTTTTTTTCAGTTATTCCGAGGACAGCTTCCTTTTCTTTTTTTAAACCAATCTTTTCATTTATATTGGTATAGCATTGTATATGGGTTTGGTTTATTTTGCTCTGCATCCATTTATATAAATTTTCCAATGTTTCTCTGATTTCCTCTTAGTCCTCATTTCCCATCGTATTATAGAATTCCATTATATTAATATATCTTTTTGGGTTTTTTCAGTCATTAACTAATTGATGATATGAATTGTTTCTAGTTCTTTACACTGCAGAGTGCCAATATGAATATTTTTGCAAATGTTTCTCTACCATTCTCCAGTATTTTCTAATTCCACATCTCACCTTTTGCTTTTTAGTTTTCTTTTTCTATGCTTTCCCCCCTATTATTGTTAAAGTTCCTTGAGGGCAGCTACTGTCACTGTTTTTCTGCTTGAATTTGTATTCTAAGAGCTCAATGTGCTTCCTGACACACAGAAAACCAAGAAAAAATGATTCTTGACTTGACTTGACCTTGCCTTTGGTCTTTAACTTTCTTGGGCTACCTGCTAGGTAGTAAGATTGTTAAAGAGACAAAAATTAGGATTGCAGTTATCAAAGCGGCAGCTTAGTTATATTTCTTGTATAATTCCAAATTGATATGTCCACCAATGATACAATAGTGTACCTTTCTTTCTCCCCATTGTCTGTTCTCATATTTTGTCACCTTTGCTAATTTGAGAGCATGAGGTTGAACCTAAGAATTGTTTAAATTTTCATTTCTTGTATTATGAGTGATTTGGACATATTGTCGTGTCACTTAGAGATTGCAATTCTTTTGCAAACTATTCATATCCTTTGATGACTACACAGCTCAGATCATTTAAAATCCAGTTCATACTCAAGTCAAGACATTGCCCTTGCAATGTCATTGGTCTTCTTTGAGAGCAAAGGATGAACAAGAAACACAATTATATCCTTTGACCACTTATCCATTGAGGTCATCTTTGGTTTTTCAGTGACACTCACTCTACACATTCAATCTATTGCCAAATCTAGTCGTTTCTATTGGCTCTCTACTCAAAAGCCACCAGCCGGTATAGACCCTCATCACCTCTCCCCTGGCCTCCTGCAATAATTTCCTTGATGTAATTCTTTCCCCACACAAGGGCATCCTCTACTCAGTGTCAAAATGCTTTTACTAAAGAGACATCTACAGTATATCTAGTTTGAGATATCCAAGGGGAAATGATGATGAGGAAATGAGAATGGAAGCTGGACAGGTTATTAAGAGAGTTTTTGTCAAGGAAAAAGACAAGAGGGACCAGGACAGAGCTTTGAGGGACATTCACAGTCAGTTCATAGGCATTGCCTGTCTGAAGATCCAGCAAAAGAAACTGAGAAATAGCAGTCTCATAGGTAGGAGAACAACTAGGAGAAAATGGCACCATGGATATCTAGAAACAATGGTATATCTATGAGAAGAGAGTAATTGACAGTGTTAAAGACTCCAGAAACATTAAAAAGGAGAAGGATTGAGAAAAGGCCACTGTTTCTGGACTATTTATATACTTTCATCACCCTATCAATAGAAGGTGGTCTCATCATATGGTGAAGGTGAGGAATGACAGGTAAATAGCTAGTGTTCTGTCAATAAGTATCCTCACCATTTCAGGAGAAAGCAAGGAAATTCTCTCTTGGTTATAGCACTAAGCACCCTGACACATCCAGGATGGTCTGCTATCATAGGTTCTTAGATGTGATTTTCTAAAAGGAAAGTAACTTTTGAGGGATCAACAATCTTCTTTACTCACATAAACCAACAGAAAAAACACGAGAGAAATAAAGATCAACTGACAGGGCTTCTAACTGTCTGACCATAAGCAGTACATACATCACAGATCAACAGACAGATTCCACTATCTGACCATTATATACATAGATAACTACCAGAGAAAGAAGCACCAACGTCTGGGTTTTCAAAGCTGGAGAGCTCCTTAACACCTACTGAGAGTCTCATCTGGCATACAAACCTTTTTCCAAAGAGTAAGCCCCTAAAGCAAAACTCCACCTCAGAGTATATATGTGTGTGTGTGTGTGTGTGTGTGTGTGTGTGTGTGTGTATGTATATATGTATGTATATATATGTATGTATGTATATATGTATATATACATATATACACATATATACATACATATATACACATATACATATATACACGTATACACGTATATACACATATATACATATATACGTATATATATATATATGTGTATATATATATATATACTTTTTAGAGCTGGGAGACAGGGGGAGTGCATCATGACCTTCATGACCTGGCGTCTCATTAGAAATTAACAAAAAGTGTGGGTCTTCCTAAAAAACAAGCCTCCCCTAATCAAGCTTCCCTTCATGGGCTCCACCTGAGGCCTATTAATGGGTGGTCCATGGGTAGACATGGTCAAGAGTCATACTAGAGAAGGAGGCATGGAGGGACTACAGTCTGCATCTTTGAAGGAAAGATTCAGATCAGTGATGTCATAGATATAAAAATGTCTATATTTTATTTAATAATACTGTGAAGTAGGATCTACAAGATAATTATTCTCATTTACAGATAAGGAAGGACACTGAGCCTGGAGATGTTACTTCCCCATGGACACCAAGTTAATGAATGTCAAGGGGAGGAATTAAGTCACAATCTTATAGTCCATGCTGCTTCTCACTTAGCCCAAACTATATTAGTTTAAGCTAACACTAGCTTGGCTTCTAGTCAAGCAAAGGTGCCATCTTGGTTGGAGAGGGAATCATCAACTGTGGTAGGCTTCTCTTCTTTCTCCCAAGAAGCTCTCTGGGATCTTTGACTCTGCTGTTATCAGTTATCATATCAACTGTTTAACTCACTTCCCCACTGATAGGTTAATGGGTAACACAGCATGACCAGGATAAAATGACTAGGATAAATCCTCCAAGGCCAAATCCTACTAAAGTCCACAAAGAAAAACATGGCTTCATCATAGGGTTCACCTAGGCTTGATATCCTCACATCTAGAGAAATAGGAGAATTGGAGTTGGGGAGAAGAGAGGACTGGGGAGGACATAGTCTTCAAGTATTTGAAAGGTTCACATTAGAAGACAGATTAAATGTGTTTTGTTAAATCCCAAGAGGCAGAATTAAAAGCAATGGATGGAAATTACATAGAGGTAGATCTATATTTGATATTAAAAAGAATATCTTAACAAAAATATTTGCAAAACACTTAGCACAGTGCCTAGCACATAGTAGGTACTTAATAAATGCTTGTTCCCTTTTCCTTTCTAACAGCTATCCCAAAGTGAAATGGGCTGCTTTGGGAGGGTAATATTAATAATCGCTAGCATTTATACAAGGAATTAAGGTTTAGAAACTGTTTTGCATATGTTCTCATTTGATCCTTATGACCACTCCTATAAGGAAGGTCATGTTACTATTTTACAGATGAGGAAATTATTGCTGATATAGGTTAAAGTGACTTGTCTAGGGTCACACAGCAACTTTCTAAGGAAGGAGTCAAAGTCAGGTCTTTCTGCCTCCAACAGCAGCACTCCAGCTAAGTAAGGGCTACTCCCTTTCTAGGGTAACTAGGCAGTGCGGTGGATAGAATACTGAGTCTGGAGTCAGGAAGACTCATGTTCCTGAGTTAAAATCTGGCCTCAGACACTTATTGACTGTGTAACCCTGGGCAAGTCACTTAACCCTGTTTGCCTCAGTTTTCTCCTCTGGAAAATGGGCTGGAGAAGGAAATGACAGACTATTCCAGTATTTTTGCCAAGAAAACCCCCAAAGGGGTCACAGAGTCAGATATAAAGGAAATGTCTGAAGGAGATCCCTTCTCTGGAAGCCTTCCAACAAATGCTTACAGACCACTTGCTGAGAATATTGTAGAAGAGATTTATTTTATTTATAGAGTAGACTACATGGTCTCAAAGATTCCTTTCTGTTCTATGAATCTTAGGTTCTATGATTCTGAGGGGAGCAAAGGAAACATGGAATAGCTTACTCAAGTCCCAAACACATTGTTCCATCTATCTTTGGAGTAACTTAGACTCTGAATGCATGAACCCATTATGGACTCCCTTTATAGGAGATTCTGGTCTATTTTTCCATTGTTCAAAACCTGGTTTCATTGTCCTTCCATCCAGGGTTGGCCTAATTCAGAAAATTATCAGACACTTACTGAATGGATTGTCAAGATAGTAGGCATATTTACTAGAAGGACATGAGGGCAGCGGGGATAAATGAAAGGGAGAGTTACGGAGGGATGTGAAGGAGAACCAGGGACCAGTCTTCCATTCTACCAGTTGGCTGGCATCCTTGGCATTTGCTTAGTCAGCTCTGTTTGTCATCCCATCATGAAGGCCCATCTTACTTTAAAAAACTGTCCAAATGGAACTCAAATGGTGCAAATCAAGCATGCATGCCCAAGTTGGGCTTCCTGCTATTTCAACCAATCAACATATGCCTCTGGAACATCTAGCCTATCCATCAGTCAACAAGCACATGATATTATGAGCCAGGATTGTCATAAGCACTGAGGTAGATTGTCCCTGCCCTCAAAGGGCTTACATCCTAACAGAGCAGACGTGATGTATCTCTACCTATGCAAGGCATTGTCTTGAGAGTTGTTGGGCTCTGTGAAGTTGTATAAGGAATGACTTTCTATGCTTTTACTTTATCTCTGCCTTTGGAATTCCCATTCCTTCTTTGATGTCCAATTTAAACACTACCTTCACCTTTGATCCCCTCCAGTGTGAAATGTACCTTCCTTTACGCACTTTTTCTCCTTTTGGTGGAGTGACTGACTTCTGCTTTCCCAGATATAGGGAACTTCTACTGTGGAAACTCCCTCCTCTCCTAGGTTACCGTAACTTACTGTCTTCCTGTTCAGCTCAGGAGTCCTGAGAAGTTGAGAGACTTGCTCCTGGTCACACAGCTATACCTCAGAAGCAGGACTTGAATCCGGGTCTTCCAGATGTAAAGGCCGAACTTTTATACACTGCCAAGCTGCTCAGTGAATAAAGCACAGTGCTTGGAGTCAGGAAGACCTAAATTCAAATCCTGCCCCAGACCCTTATTAGCTGTGTGACCCTGAGCAAGTCATTCAACCTTTCTTTTGGTTTCAGTTTCCTCAGCTTTAAAATCCATCTATATCCTCGGATTATTATGAGAAGTTAATGAGATAACATTTGTAAAGCACTTAGTGCAGTGCCTAGAACATAGTAGATTCTTTCGAAATGTGAGCTATTGTAGGAAGTCTTTCCCAATGCCTCTTTAAAAACAAAACTTTTATTAATTTATTTTAAACTTAAATACACAATAAGAAAAACAAACATATTATAAACTTAAATTACTAAAACTTAAATAGAAAATATGAAAAGAGTGCCTCAGTTCTAGTGTCTTTCATCTGTTCATTATTTGTTTATCCTACATATAACACTCTTTCTCTGTATTTGCTTGTGGTCTACCTCATTAGACTGTAAGCTCCTTGAGGGCAAGGACTGTTTTTGCCTGTTGTATCCCCAGCACTAAGCATAATGCCTGGAACATAGTTGGTGTTTAATAAATGTTAACTGATTGATTGGTTGATAATTATCATTGCTATACATTGACTTTGAGTTTTTGCCTTTGTTTTATTTTTGGATGGGTGCTATGATTTCATTGGTAAAGGAAATGCCCAGTTAGCAACATCCTCTAACAATGTAGGCCGGTGCCTTCTTTGCTGCTTAGAGTTGCCCAAGGCATTGAGAGGTTATGTGATTTCTCCGGTTATACAACTCGTACATGTCCAAGGCAAGATCTGAATCCAGGCCTCCCTGATTCTGAGGCCAAGCTCTCCTTCCACTAGTCATACTACCTCTTTCATGTTTATCGTAGTTATCTGCCTATTTGTCACTTGTAAGCTGTGGGCTCCACAATTGTCGATATCTAGTCTTATGGAAATTTTGGATTCCTTCTAGTACCTGGCAGAGTATTCATTACACAATTAGTGCTTAATAGACATTTTTTGCACTTGTTCAGTCACTTCAGTTGTGTCCAACTCTTTGTGATACCACTTGGGGTTTTCCAGGCAAAGATAGTAGGGTGGTTTGCCATTTCCTTCTTCAGCTCATTTCAGAGATGAGGAAACTGAGGCAAACAGAGTTCAATGACTTACCCAGGGTCACACAAGGAGTAAATGATTGAATTGAAATGGAAATGGAATGATGAAAAGATACCTAACAATGAAGGTTTTGGGAGGTAAAAAGCTAAGCATTATAAGAGTTAAGGGGTGAGTAGAGGGGACCCTCCAGGGGGGCAGAGATGATCATATGGTTTGGGCTGCACTGTTTGGGTTCCATTTGGAATATCTTCAAATTTCACCTGAGTCTTTCAAGATGAGAACACAAGAATTCCATTCAAGGTTGAACAATGCTGAACCTTGGCTGGTCAGAGAGGGCTTCTTGGAGGAGGAAATGGGCTCTCCTCTGAACCCCAAAGGAAATTTTGAAGTCATACAGAGGGGCATTCCAGGGGCAGAACAGATAATAGCTGGAGCCTCAAGGCACAGAAGAGTCAGTGTATATCACCCTATCAGTGGATGCAGAATGTGGCAGCTAAGTGGTAAGAGTGCAGGCCTTGAGTCAGGAAGATTCATCTTCCTGAGTTCAAATCTCAGACATTTAGCAGCTGTGTGACTGTGGGCAAGTCACTTCACCCTGTTTGCCTCAGTTTCCTCACCTGCAAAATGAGCTGGAGAAGGAAATGACAAACCACTCCACTATCTTTGCCAAGAAAACCCCAGATGGGGTTACAAAATATCAAACATGATATAAATGACAACAAAGACTGAGCTTTGCAGTCAGGAAACCTGAGGTTCAAGTGCACCTCTGACAAATTCTAGCTGGATGAAATGGCCTGTTGTCTGAAGTTCTCCTGCCATCTTGGCAGCCTCCTGCCTCCCCAGCCCCGGTGGTCCACGCTAGAGGGTAGTTGAATTTGCTAGCATCCCCATTTCTGCTGGCCAACCTTTGGTTTCTCTCTTGCCCTTGTGCTGGCCGGTGTAGACTGTTTAAATTGGAAATTATTTGTATTACTGTCTGTAAATAATAGATGAAGGAGTAAAGTGGAGTTTGGTAGCCTTTCTATAAACTCCTCCTCACTTTAATTAGTGCGAAACAGCCTGGTGAGAATGCGAGGTGCCTTGATGCTGGTAATTAAAACTGAAACCACTGCAAAGCTGCTCTATTTTTTATCGAAGCTGTTGTTAGGAGTCGAGAGCCCGCAGACGGCTCTGCAGTAAAGAGTGATAATGAAGGTGTGAATTCCCCTGGGGGGAGGGGCAGCTGCAGCGATGGCTGAACTTACAACAGATGAAAATGCAGAAGCAATTAGAGGTGGCTGTGTACAGGCTGGGCATAGGAGATTAGTTGGCATCTTGGGAACGAGGCAGGGAGGGACAAGGAAGGATGCTGGGGGTGGCAGTTACAGGGGAAGATGGCTAGTTTTTTTTTCCCCTAATAAAAAGAAAAACTGTCAGGTTGACACTTTTAGCATTTTTCTTTTAAAAGGGAGGAGTCTATTTTTTAGCTTTCTAGAACTCATTGCATAATAGATATCAGAGCTGGAAGACTGGAAGCTTCCTGAGGACAGGATTCCTTGTATCCCCAGCACCTTAGCAGAGGGTCTAGTATAAAGCAGGTGCTTAGTAAGTGCTTGGTTGATTGATCTTAAAGATTTGTCTTGTCCCACTTCTTTTTACAAGTGGGGAAACTGAGGCCCAGAGGAAAATGACTTACTCAAGGTCACACAACTACAGCTAGGAGAAGCAGAAATTCAAGTGACCTTAATTCCTGACCTAGTCTTTTTGCTGTACTATGCTGCATCCCTTGATGGTTTGTCATGGTTAATACACGTTTACAGATATTCCTGCCTCTTCAACTCCCTAACTAGAAGGCAAGCTACTTCAAGGCAGAGACTGTATTTTACATTTTATCTATTCCTCTCTATCTCTTTCCAGCACTTAGCACAAGGATAGAACAGAGGGGGTTGAATCAACCTTGGATTTGGGGAATTGGGATAAATTAAATTATAGCAATAATAATAGCTGACATTTATATAGTGCCATGGAAGTATTCCATTTATTGTCTCCTTTGAGCCTTGCAGAAACCCTGTGAAGTAGATAACACAACTGTTCTGGGCCAGGCCTAACTCAGCCTGGTCTGTTGGTTCAGGCTTGAGATTCAAATGAAATAGGACTCTCAGTGCCACAAAAGAAACAGAATTTGGACCAGCTAGAGTTTATTGAGTTCATCTGCAAGGGAGTCTCACCTGAAGAGGGAAAGACTCCCTAAATGCACAGAAAACAAGATTTATATAAGTGTATATAAAAAAAGTTCATGGAAGTTTTAGGGAGAAACTGGATAAGGGGGACCGGCAAAAGCTGATTGGGGAAGGTCCCTATAGCTGGTGCTCAAAGTTGATCTGGCATAATAACTCTTTTACCCAGTTTCAGAGTTAGGGGTTTCTGCATCAGAGGATGGGAGAGGGGGCTAGATTGTGGAGGGTGGCACATCCTGTTTTGGGTTACATGCACTGCATACAGTAATGGGAGAGTACAAACATATATGAGTGAACAAAATAGAGTGATCCTCAAAATGGTGTGGCTCTGGATCCACAGTTCTCATAGACTAAATCACGTAAGTTCACTCAAAAATGGAAAGGATAGTCAGTAAATATATAGCATTACTTCACATGGCTATACCTTCTTTCATCTTGGATTTGCTCATATGGTACACTCAGGCCGAAGAAAAGTTCATCAAGCCTGGAAAGTTCCTGGCGTTTATGCTATAGGTAACTAGGAACACCAACAGCTATAATCTTAGCTCCTTGGATTAACTTTTAGTTAGTCCTGACTGTGATCTAGTCACACTATGGATTTCAACCACATTAAAAGGAGATGGTCCTCCTACCACACCCTTTACGGTATGCAGGAGTGCAATGTCTGAAAGTTCTCCCCCAAGTAGAACAGTACTACCTCCTAACTTTAATTGTGCTACAGTGTCCTCTTAGGCCATGTGTTGGGAATTTCTAGTTACCTGACAAGAACTAGAATCCTAACCGTATCAGTAGTAGATGTTTTTCAGACCAGTGACATCATGGTGTTGATGTCTTCACTTGTGCATGAATTGGGTTTAAATGAGGCAGTTTCACAAAATCTTCAGTCTCACTCTTTCTTCCAGTCATCCAAGTCCAGTGGCAGAATAAAAGTCAGAATGACTGGCAATGGTTTAGGATGCAGTGGATGATCTTGGCATCTTTGATGTCTGACCAAGCTCTAAGCACTCTACAGCTTTAACCACCTTCATAGCCAATGGAACAAATTGCTCTCATCCACCCATTCCATTGGAGAAGCCTTCACATGCTTGAGGTAACCATACCCTTAACTCACTTATAGGTTTGAGGCCTTTCAGTTACCCTCAACCTGCCAAAACAGTTTACTGGTGTGGCGTGGCCCCTGCACATGCTACAGTTTCTTGGAGCCACAGGTGAAAGTTGGGTGACAGGTAGAAACCAAAGGTGTATAAATAGTGCTGAAAAGGGCTTGGAAAGTCCCCACACAGAGGTTCTAATCTTCCTTGTATACCTTATATAATCCCAGTAGTAGATACTGTGCCTATCTCATCCCACTCTTTGGTGGCAAAGTCCTAAAGGTCTTCTAAGGGACCTTCAACTACTTAAATGGCTTTAGAAAGCTTAATCCCTAGTTCTGAACAATTCTTACCTCAAGAACCTAGAGTGGGTAGAGGACTTTTGCTCTTGGAGTTCAATTTCCCAGGATCCATGTCCGTAACAATCTCTTTTTACCCTAAAAAGTAACACCTTGTGATTGTAAGGACCCTATAAAACAGGTGGGCACTGGTCAGTGAGTGGGGAAACCTTAGGGTTGAATGCACAAGCTAGAATGTTGTGTGTACCTTGACCAGCCTCCATCAAGGCTTGGGGGGAGAGGAGACCTCTGAGAGAGAGAGAGAGAGAGAGAGAGAGAGAGAGAGAGAGAGAGAGAGAGAGAGGAGACCTCAGAGAGAGAGGAGACCTCTGAGAAAGAGAGACCTCTGACAGAGAGAATGAAGGGGGAATCTTTAGGGTTATATGCACAAGCTGGAATGCTGGGTGTGCCTTGACCAGTCCCCATCAAGGCTTGAAGGGATTGGGGGAGTGCACAAGTTGTGCCTGTCTTGATTGACCCCATCGAGATGTAGGAGTAGTTGCTCCCCCCTCCTTCTTGCCATCCCCTGCAAGAAGGGTGGTTAGGGAATGCTGTAGGACTTAATGCTTCCATTGTCAGCAACCCTTGTGAGAACACTGACTAAAATAAAGTAAGATTATTAACCCCTCCAAAAGTATCTGCCTGTCTGAACCCATGCTAGCAGCCTTCAAGTGTGCTGTGTTCATTGGGGATACAGTAGCACCGAAGGAGTAGATGCCAAAAAAAAGAAAGAATGAATCCCAGAAGGAACCAGACCAGAAGTCTCAGGCTTCACCTCCTCTTTTATAAAGATCAAGTCCTAGATGGTAATGATTGCATCCATGTTGAGGAGGGTGAGGGAGGCCAGTTGATCTCCTGCTGTAAAGAAGTAACAATAAGCTGGAACTATGCCAGGACAGGACCATAGTACAGGTAACACTTTGGTACTGTCACTTGATCCTAATGGGTCAGCATCATCTGTAGTAAGGTAATCAAGAGATCCTATTCTTCTTGCAAGCAGCCTATCCTTGGGCCTATGTGAATACCAAGACTTGGTTCTTGGTTAATACCAAAACCACCCACTCAGTTTTCCCTGGCCTAACAGCCTTCCCCCTAGGAGTACAAGTGGGTACGGGAGGGGACAATGATACCAACTCTTTGACCCTTTAAAGGTCCCTATCATGGGTCTTCCTCTTTATTCCAAAGGACTGGGTAAGGACTTCCTCTTACCTTCAATACGAGACCATCAAGTTGGCTCAAGGATCCCCTTTCTTCCTGGTAAATTCTCACTATAATTTTGCAGTCAGTTTTATCTTTCCCATTTTGTTAGAAATCAGGGGACCTACAAACAATTCTACATACCTTGTCCTCCAAACCCTCTCTGGGATATTGTCTGAGCCATTCATTGGAAAAGACAACTGTTAATTAAAAAGATCCATTTTTAATAGTGTACAGAGTAGGCATGGGGAACCTGTGGCCTCGAGGACACATGTGGCCTTCTAGGTCCTTGGATGAGGCCTTGGATAGGTCCTTGACTGAGTCCAAGTTTTATAGAACAAATCCTTTTATTCAGGGGATTTGTTCTGTAAAGTTTTAATTTAGTCAAAGGGCTACACATGAGGACTTAAAGGGTCACATGTGGCCTTGAGGCTGAAGGTTCCCCACCCCTGGACAGAGCTATCTGAGAGAACCAAGATCTCAAGCTCTTGAGAACTCCCCACATAAGGAAGGGTCATTGAGGGTCAACTGTAACTATGGCTAAAACCAATCTGCCCTCATGAAATAATTCTTCCTAGATCCTAGAAGCCATTGCTCCAGAGATCCCTTCCCCTTTCTAGGGTAGCAGTGATTGGTCAAAGATATAGCTTCTGGGAATAGCCTGTAGTCAGGAGCATGTCAAAGGCTCCCAATGGACAAAGACTTCCAGAAACATGAGCTCCAGAGAGTGGAAAAGGAGAGAGAAAGATGGCAGGATGGCTTCTTTTAGGTTTCTCAGGGTTGTGGACTCTTCCAGACCCCACTCAAAAGAGGTGGCCTGTGGGCAAGTCTGTTGGATCCAGCTTTCAAGATCTGTTTATTAAATTTTAAGTATGAGCATTTATGCCTCAGAAATCAGAAAATGCTATAAACTAGAGCTTGATTTATTTTGTTGTTTTTGCATAGGCTTAAGAGACAAAGAAAGTATTAATAACACCGATCAAACTTAAAACTGAATTGTACGTACTTATTTTGGAGAACTGGTTATAAAACATTTGCCAGCACACTGATGTTTGTGGGTGGGGATATGAATACTCAGCTGGAGAATGTAGATTCTCTAGAACCTAAATGACCCAATAAACCTCTGCCTACTGTAAACATCAGTAGCTTGTTCTGGACAGTATCTGGAATCATATGGGTTCTCCCCATCCATTGTATTCCCCAAAACATAACTGAGTAGATTGGACCCTGGATTTTCTTTGGGCTAGTCTTCTGCCCCTCATCCTTCATATGGGGCATGTAATGTATATGTCTGACTTAAACCGTAACCCTGTTAGCTCCATGTTGGAATGAAATGAGACACTCATAGGTGATCAACAATTAGCAAAAGGCAGTTTATTGAGGCATGAAATAGGAAGGATTTTCAACAAGGATACTCCAATACTTAGCTTGGGGAGACACATCCCTGACTCCATATGGAAATGTGTCTAATCAGTAGAACATAAACCACCATCCAATTTCTGCCCTCATCCAGTCTGGTTAGCATTAAGTCATTAATATTATGGTGGACATCAGTGCAGAGAGGATTCTCCTCCATACCCCCATACTCTCCCTTAGGATCTTTTTCAGGCACCTTACCACTATACTGTCACAGTATGGGGGAAAGTTCAAATGGCCTTGAGTAAATATATTAAAGAAGGTAGACTCCTCTTGACTAGTCTAAGCTACAGAAATAGAGAAAAAGGCATTATGGAGATCAACAACCCAATACCATTTCCTCAGGGTCAGGCTATCTGCTCCACCACATTGACAAGGTTGAGAATTGCCACAGTGATCTATGTAACAGTTCTTTTAAGTGTCCTATAATCCATTGTAAGCTGTCAGGTGCCATCTGACTTCCCCCCACCTCCCATACACTGAAGTAGCTAAGTATTCTGGCCTCCTTATCCCCATCAATAGGGAAGAAATAGTTTTTATCCCTCCTAGAACACAGTCTCCTGTTAACTACATGGTATGACTTGGCTATTCTTAGGGTTTCCATTTGGCCACATCCACAATAATCAGCATAGAAGTTGCTCATAAGTATCCATAGAGATACTGATGCCTAAGAGCTCATGATGTCAAATCCCATAACATACTCATTCTGATTGACTACCAAGAGTGTGACCCATACAGAGTTTTTCCATTGCAATAATAATCACATCTACTTTACACAGTTGTTGTAATTATCAAATGAGAAGCATTTGGTAAACCTTAAAACACTGTAGAAATATTATCATCATATTAATGATGTTGCACTTTCCCTCAGCAGTCTGTCCACTGAAACTCCTCATGAAAATTGAGGTACCTCAAGGGATCTGGGTATGATAGTAACCTGGCTACCAGTTTTTATTATCAACTGCAATCAACTTTGGCCAATGGAGCGAGGAAGAGTGCTGGTGTGGTGGAGCTGGTGGAGGCTCTGGAGAGGAAATTCTACTGGCAGATCCTGGGCAGTAAAGCCTGTGGTTGCTCCCAGACCAGAGCAAAGGCCAGGAGAGGAATAAACTCCTCTCCCTTGATTATGCCACCTTGGAGGAACTGAAAACTTACAGGTCCCTAAAGTATACCCTCCACTTGAAAAAGAAATCAAAAGTCAAGTAACAGACTGGGAAAATGCCTAAAAAAGGGGGAAAAAATAAGATTATAGAAGGTTACCTTCTTGGTGAACAGGTATTTTCTTCCATCCTTTCAGATGAGGAAGAATAATGTATACCATCAGAGGAAGACATAAAAGCCATAGCTTCTGCATCCAAAACCTCCAAAATAAATATGTAATGATCTCAGGTCATGGAAGAGCTCAAAAAGGATTTTAAAAATCAAATAAGACAGGTGGAGGAAAAATTGGGAAAAGAAAAGAGAGCAATGCAAGAAAATATGAAAAGTGAGTCAACAGCTTGCTAAAGGAGACCCAAAAAAATTCTGAAGAAAATAAAACCTTTAAAAATAGACTAACCCAATTAGCAAAAGTGATCCAAAAAACCAATGAGAAGAAGAATGCTTTAAAAATCAGAATTAGCCAAATGAAAAAGGAGGTTCAAAAGCTCACTGAAAATATAGTTCTTTAAAAATTAGAATGGAGCAGATGGAAGTCAATGATTTGTGAGAAACCAAGAAATTACAAAATAAAACCAAAAGAATGAAAAAATTGAAGACAATATGAAATATCTCATTGGAAAAACAACTGACCTGGAAAATAGATCCTGGAGAGACAATTTTAATATTATGGGTCTACCTGAAAGTCATGATCAAAAAAAGAGCCTAGACATTGTCTTTCATGAAATTATCAAGGAAAACTGCCCTGATATTCTGGAACCAAAGGGTAAAATAAATATTGAAAGAATCCACCAATCACCTCCTGAAAGAGATCTGAAAAGAAAAACTCCTAGGAATATTGTAGCCAAATTCCAGAGCTCCCAGTTTAAGGAGAAAATATTACAAGCAGCCAGAAAGAAAGAGTTTTAGTATTGTGGAAATACAATCAGGATAACACAAGATCTAGCAGCTTCTACATTAAGAGATCAAAGGGCTTAGAATATGATATTACAGAAGTCAAAGGAACTAGGATTAAAACCAAGAATCACCTACCCAGAAAAATTGAGTAAAATACTTCAGGGGAAAAAATGATCATTCACTGAAACAGAGGACTTTCAAGCATTTTTGATGAAAATAACAGAGTTGAATAGAAAATTTAACTTTCAAACACAAGAATCAAGAGAAGCATGAAAAAGTAAATGTGAGAGAGAAATCATAAGGGACTTACTAAAGTTGAACTATTTACCTTCCTACATGGAAAGATAACATTTGTAACTCTTGAGACTTTTCTCAGTATTTGGGTAGTTGGAGGGATTATATACATATAGACAGAGGGCACAGGGTGAGTTGAATAGGAAGGGGTGATATCTAAAAAAACAAAATTAAGGTGTGATAGAGGAATATATTGGGAGGAGAAAAGAAGAAATGGATTGGGGCAAATTGTCTCTCATAAAAGAGGCAAGAAAAAGCTTTTTCAATGGCAGGGAAAAGAGGGGAGGCTAAAGGGAAAAAATGAAGCATATCCTCTTCACATTTAGTTTAAGGAGGGAATAACATGCACACTCAATTTTGTATGAAAATCCATCTTACACTACAGGAAAGTAAAGGAGAAGAGGATAAGTGGGATGTGGGAGGAAGGATAGAAGGGAGGGCAAATGGGAGGGGGAGTGATTAGAAGTAAACACTTTTGGGAAGGGACAAAGTCAAAAAAGAGAATAGAAAAAATGGAGGCAGGATAGAATGGAGGGAAATACAGTTAGTCTTACACAACATGACTGTTGTGGAAGTCTTTTGCAAAACTGCACATATATTGCCTATATTGAATTGATTGCCTTCTCAGTGGATGGGTGGGGAAGGAAGAAGGGAGAGAATCTGGAACTAAAACTTTTAGGAGCCAATGTTGAAAATTTTTTTGCACACAGCGGAGAAATAAGAAATACAGGTAATGGAGAATAGAAATTTATCTTGTCCTACAAGAAAAGAGAGAAGATGGGGCCAAGGGATGGGAGGGGTATGATAAAAGGGAGGGTAAATTGGGGGTAAGGGGTAATCAGAATGCATGGCATTTTGGGGTGGGGGAGGGGAGAGATGGGGAGAAAATTTGGAACTCAAAATCTTATGGAAATGAATGTCAAAAACTAAAAAATAATTTATTAATTAATTTAAAAACAAAAGAAGTTCTTGCTCTCCTCAGAACCCTCACAAAGGTGTGGTAGATCAAGAATGGGGTAGAGTCAAGGGACCTGAGTTCAAATTCTTGCTCTGACACTGTGGAAGTTTCTAATGGGGGAACCCTATAATTCCTGTGTTCAACTGTGATCTGAATGGCTACTAAATTCCTCATTTTCTATTGGTTTCCCAAGAAGACATGACCTTGGGCATATCCCTTCATCCTCCTTGGCCTCAGTTTTTCTCATCTATAAAATGGGGGATCTGGATGAGCTCAGAGGTGCCAGACTCAAATAGAAGCAGCATTATTAATTCATACACAAAAATTTCTATAGGCCCTTTATAGGCTTAGTTTTAAAATATAATATTATATTTAAGATATTTTAATGTTAAAATAGTTTAATATTATTTAATTATTTAATATTATTTAATATTAAAATATTTTAATTAATTTAATTTAAAATATTAAATATTTAAAATGTATTTAAATGTAAAATCATCTATGGTTCTTTATTTTGTTTTTACTTATTTTGTTAAACACTTACCAATTTCCTTTTAATCTAGTTTGGGCTGCACTCAGTTTTGCAGGCAATACCCAGCCCAAGGGCAGAGTATTTGATACCTCAGGACTGGTTGACCTCTAAGTTTTCTTCCAGTTCTAAAGTCTATGTTCCTATGGGTGCAAATTCTTGCTTTATGGATACAGGTCTTTCCAAGTCCCACACTTTGAGCTACTCAGCATTATTGGGGCAGGCTGTGTGTTAGAAGAACAGTCAGAGAGGTAAAGAAGGAGATGACACAGAGAGGACTTGAGGCTCATAAACATTCGACCAGCCTATAAGATCCCCTGTCATTGACAACGGCAATTCTCTGCCCTTTATTTCATAAGATTTAAATCCTATAACCCAAAGAACTTTCAGGTCACATGTTGCCCCATTGTGAGGTTGGCTCATATTGAAAGTTGACCTTACTACTCATTTTAATCTGGACTACTTTTTAAGGATCAATGAATCAATCGATGAGCATATACTAAGTGCTAGGTAACTGAGAAGATAGCAGGTTAAAAGTGAAAATCCCTGCCCTTAAGAAGCTTAAATTCTATTCAATTCTATGAGTCAGGAAGACTCATCTTCCTGAGTTAAAATCTGGCCTTTGACGAAGCTAGAATGGGGCAGTGAGGTATACAGTGTTGTGCTTGGAATCAGCAAGATGTTCCTGAGTTCAAATCTGGCCTCAATCACTTGCTAACTGTGTGGGCAAGTTACTTGATCCTATTTGCTTCAGTTTCCTCATCTGTCAAATGAGCTGGAGAAGGAAATGGCAAACCACTCTAGTGTCTTTGTTGAGAAAACCCCAAATGGAATCACAAAGAGTTGGACACAACTGAACAAAAATACAAAACAAGAAAAATACAGAAAAACAAAATACAAAAGTTATTTGGGTAGATCATTGCTAAGATTACTCTCAGATCTCAATTCCTCTTTCTTTTGATAGGTGATTTTCATGAGTTGTTGTGGCCAAAACTGTCAACATCTTGCCGCAAAGCTGTTGATAAGCTTCTCCAACCTTCCCTAGGCTGGCCCTCAGATGACAGTCATACATGTCATCACTATATTTTACTACAAGTCTACATTTTCTTCAGCCATGTCCAACTCTTTATGATCCCATTTGGGGTTTTCTTGGCAGAGATACCAGAGTAGTTTGCCATTTCCTTCTCCAGATCATTTTACAGATGAGGAAACTGAGACAAACAGAGTTAGGTGACTTGCCCACAGTCACACAGCTAAGCAAATATCTGAGGCTGGATTTGAACTCAAGTCTTCCTGACTCCACACTCTATCCACTGAGCCACCTAGCTGCCCCATTTTAGCTTGGTAGGACCTGCCAAAGCTTGTTGTCTATTTGCACAGTTTCCCAGAGCTCAGGGTCACTGCCATATTACAAGGAGGCATTCATTCATATGATTCTGGCATCATAGATGTTGAGCTAGAAGGGATTTCACAGGTCAACCAGGTCAGCCTTCCCATTTTACAGATGAGAACATTGAGGTCCAGGAAATTTGAATTTGAATTATTTGCCCAAGGACACACAAGTTATAAGCATTAGAGATAGGATTTGAACCCAGATTTGACTCTGGAACTAATAGAGAAGCTTTCATTAACTTGGAGGAAAAGGTTAGGGCTTAGTGGGGGTTGGGCATGGGGTCACTGCAATATAGCCCACTCCCACACTCTTCCAAGGGATGGCCCTGCCTTCTTGTTCCACCCAGAGAAAAATCCTTCAGAAAAGATACTTGACTTTGATATGCTACTAATTTAATGTTTATCCAATAACAAAGGCTTTGCAAAGCCCCTTACCTTTCCAGGAGCCTCAGGTAACACTGTCGACTCATAATTGCTCTGATCCCTTTATCCTATGGCTTAATAAATAATTTACCTGAATTATTAAAATGAAAATTTCAACATTATTAAAAATTAACCAACTTAAATGAGCCAATGGTAAATAGCTGGGGTGGCTCTTTCTGAGGAAAAGCTGGCCAGAGACAGTAAGGTAAATAACCCAAAATGATTTCAGTGCATTTGACATCAGATGCTGCATACATAACCATCTACCTACAGGGGTTGAGAGGAAGACCTCCAAAAGAGAAGAGGAAAAGGAGGGATGACAGAACTGGGGAGAGCTGGAAGGTTAAATAACTCTAAGGAAGGGCTCTACACAGTGGCAGCTACTACCGGGAACTGTAGCAGAGTCTTTTCCTTCCCAAAGAATACTGGCCCTAACTAGGGAACGGCATGTGTGGACAGTAGTACTGTCTGAAGGAGAATCCAAGGACACAAAGTATGCTGGGAATTGGAGGGGAAGTACTGAGCTAAAGGGTTTGAATGGTTTCGTGCTAAAGGTTCCCGAAACAAGACTCTTTTTCCACCCACAAGCTGATCAAATTGGGGAGTGATCAACTTGGAAAGGAAATCTAATTTTTTTAAGCTACTTTTTTTTAAAGAATAAGATATTTTAAGTAAAAACACTATAAATGGGAAAATACTATCTATGAATACGGCAAGAGAAACAGATTTTTTGTCAATTGCATGCCATGTCATGACTGAACTGTAGACTCAGAGAAGTCTCTCTGCCCCTCAGAAACTCATTTCCCAGCAGAGCCAAGACTCAGGGTTTGCTAAAGCCAGCTGATACCAGGCAGTTGTTAAATTTTCAATGTGAAACTTTGGAAACAAGCCAAAGTACAAATCAAGACTTGATTTATACTTAAGAAAGTGATGGAGAAAATATTAATAATACAAAGGAAACTTAGAAGGGTGTCCTGTATACGTCTTTTTTTTCCTTTCCAGAAAGCCAGGTGTTACACATTTACCAGCCCACCACTGGCAAGAAATAGCCGTATTTCTAGTTCTCTTTTTCCTGCTTGATAGTATTTTATTTTTTCCAATTATATCTAAAGATAGTTTTTAACATTCACTTTTATGTGAGTTTGAGTTCCAAATTTTTTCTCCCTCCTTCCTCCCCAAGACAGCATGCAAGCTGATACAGGATATGCATGTATAATCATATTAAACATATTTCCATATCAGTCATGTTGTGAGAGAAGAATCAGAACAAAAGGGAAAAAACACAAGAAAGAAAAAAAGAGAGAAAATAGTATGCTTCAATATGCATTCAGACTTCATAGTTCTTTCTCTGGATATGGACAGCATTTTCCATCATGAGTCTTTTGGAGTTGTCTTAGATCATTGTATTGATGAGAAGAGGTAAGTCTATCAAAGTTGGTCACTGAAAAATGTTGCTGTTACTGTTTACAGTGTTCTCCTGGTTCTGTTTACTTCATTCAATATCAGTTCATATAAGTCTTTCCAGCTTTTGACACCTGCATTTCTAGTCACAGGTCCCATACTACTAGAGATTGACAGAAATTAGTCAAGGTCCAAAAGAAATCAGCCTGTTGACAAATGTGAACTTCAATTAAATGGGAAGTTCAGGATTCACAGCTACAATTGTACAGGTTATAGCTGTTGCCATATCCCTATATCTCTTGGGAATTATAGCATAATAGAATTCTATGGCTAGAACATTAGTGATCATCTAGGTTCATACCACTACATTACAGAAAGGAAGAGTGAGGACCAAAGAGAAGTGATATTGGATTTTGAGATGGAATATACCTTTGAGGTTATCTAACCTAACCCTCTCATTTTACAATCGGGGAAATTGAGTCACAGACAAGTTGAGTCACTTGCCCAAGGTCACACAAATAGTGAATGGAAGAGTCAAGATGTGAATATAGGCCCTCTGACTCCAAAACCAGTATTCTTTCCATGGTACCGCACTGCCTCCCTTAGCTCAAACTCACATAGCTAGCTGCAGTGCTTAGAGCATAACCTAGGTTGCTCATTCCTTTACTTTACTTTAGTCTATTACTTTTTTCTAATAAAAATTTATTGAAATAAGCCCACAAGGGTAGCTATCTGTATAGAGCCCTGGCCTTGGACCCCAAATGAAAGAAAAAAAAAGAAATAAAATCCCAAATAGGGTCTCGATAAGTCAGACATGCCTAAAAAGTGACTCAACTACCAACAGACGACTGGTTAGCCTGAGAAAAAGACCTGGAGGATACATGATAATTGGCTTCAAGTATGTGAAGGGCTAACATATGAAGGAGGGATTAAACCTGCTCTGCTTGTCCCCAGAGGCCAAGACTAGAAGCAATGAATGGAAGTCATAGGGGAAATTTTAGGTTTGATACAATATAAAGGAAAACTTCCTAACAATGGAAGCTAATCAAAACTGGAATGGGCTGTCATGAGAGATGATGTGATCCCCCTCCCTGGATGTCTTCAAGCAAAGTTACTAGGTAACTCAAGTTTGTGGACAGATTCCTTCCTTCTTCCCTTTCTTCCTCCTTTCCTTTTTTTTGGGTTAAGTGACTTGCCCAGCAGCACACAGTTAACAGACATCTGAGGCTGGATTTGAACTCACCAAGATGAGTCTTCCGAATGCCAAACTCCATACTCTATCCACTGTACCACCTAGCTGTCCAGTTGCAGTTCCTTGAATTGGTCTTCAGATGGCATCACCTCAAAACCTCATAATACCCTATGTGACCTTGGGCAACTGACCAGGATCTCCCCTTCCTGATCTTTAAAATGAGGGTTGAATTAAATGACAAAAAAAAAGTACCTTCCAGGTTTAGATCTATGATCCCTTGAAAATATCAATCCTTTCACCAGTTTGTTTGCCTTTCCAACTTGTCAATGTCTTTCTTGAAACATGGTGTACAAAACTGAAGAAATACTTAAGATATTGCATCAGGGCAGGGTACAATGGGACTATAACCTCCTTAACTTTACATTTTCTTTTAATGCAGTCTAAGATCACTTTAGGATTTTTGGATTTTGTTTTTTTCTTTTTTCGGCTGTCATAGCACACTGTTGAAAAACATTGAGCTTGTGGTCTACCAAAATCCCTAGATCTTTTTCAATCAAGACATGTCTCCCCTAGTTGAGTTAAAGACTGCAGATTAGAGAGATAGAACAACATAATGAAAAAGAAAGCCACTGAATCTGGAATTAGAAGAATTGAGTTTAAAATCTAGTTCTGTTTCTTACCATCTGGGCGATCTCTAAACTCTAAATCTTATAAATTCAACCTCATCTTGCAAGACTTCATACATGCCAGAACTTAAGTAGCACTTAATAAAATATTTATTTACTGATTGAGCCAGGAGTATACTGAAGTCAGTTCAAAAAGGTTTCCAAAATGATTGTCAAGTTTTCAGTGTAAACATTAATATTTTGGAAATCAGGAATTTTTTGTTTTGTTTTGTTTTATTGATTGCTTAGACTTGAGAAAGTGAGGGGGAAATGTTAATAATGATGATGAATAATGATGAAAGGGTGTCATGGGTGCATCCCCCCACCTCCAAACTCCTCTGTGGTTCCCTGTAATTGCCCCTGTACAGAGACCTTCTCTTAAGTCCCTCCTCAGTTATTTAAACTTCTGGCTGTCCTCAGTTCTGTCCATCCTTCCTTTTCCTCCTCTCTTTTGGTGGTTTCCCGCTCAACCCCAGTAGTCGGTGGTTATGTATTATTAAAAGAAAAGCCCAACATCTGATTGTTAAAAATTTGCTGACACACCACTAGACTGAGCTCTCTTCTTTGGAAAAGTCTTCATGGAAAAGTAAACCAGAGAAAATTGATATTCCTAAACTTATCCCTCAAACTTTAGTAGTCTCCCATTCATTACAAGAGGTAGACATCTCTTAATGGTGCCTTTATACGTGAAACAATGATAAAGAAATTAAAAATTTTAACAATCTATCTTAGTTTTCTAAGGATGTATTATCATTAAGTCAGTCAACAACCAAGCATTTAGTAAGCACTTACTATATGCCAGGGGGACCATCTCCAGTCATTCTGACCCATATCTTGCCACTGGGCCTAGATGGCTCCTGAGGAGAAAGTGAGGCTGGTGACTTTGCACAGCCCTGCCTCACTTAAATCCAATTCACTCACAAGTCACGGCATCATCTCCCTGATGTCATGGTCCTCTTTAAAAATGAAGGAAAAACAGCAACTATGTGCCAGGCACTGTGCCTTTCACCAAGAACACCAACAAAGGCAAAAAAAAATGATCTTGGCCCTCAAGAAGCCTAATGGGAAGGGTCAATGTAAGACAGCAGCAGCAGCAACAGACATACAAAATATATACAGTGTGAATTCCCTTCAGAGGGAAAAAGACATGGTGGCTAATGGGAAAGTGGAAGGAAAGGAGAGAACCAAGAAAGGCCTCAGATAGGGTGGGATTTAAGCTGAGCCAAATTAACAGTTAGGTGGCATTGTGGTTATTTGGGTGGAGGTCCTAGAATTAGGAAGACCTGAGTTCAAATTCTGTCTCAGACACTTACTAAGTGTGTGATCCTGAGCAAGTCACATAACCTCTGTTTGTCTCAGTCTCTTCATCTGAAAATAGGATAAGAATAGCACCCACCTTGCTGGGCTGTTTTGAGGGTCAAATGAGATTATATACTACATATCCCAAAATTCTTACTACTATTTTAAGCTATGATTTTTGAGACACCCTGTATTTAAAGCACTTTGCAAACCTTTAGATGTTAAATAAATGCAACTGAGTCTTAAAGGAAGGTCAGAGAAGGCAGGAGGTAGAGGTGAAGAGAAAAAGTAGAAATTGACAGTGAAAGGAACAGAAATGAAATGTCATGTGTGAGAGACAGCAAGAAGGCCAGCATCCTGGATTGTGCGGCACATGGAAGGTGGTAAAAACCAGAATACGATGGGACTGGCATTCTGCCAAATAGAACATTTTATATTTGATCCTGGAGGTCATGGGGAGCCACTGGAGTTTAAATGACATGGTCAGACCTGGACTTTAGAAAGATCACTTTGGTAGCTGAATGGAGGATGGATGAGCTTGAGTCAAGGGACACTTGGGATAGAAAGAACAACCCATGGGGCTATTGCAGTAGTCCAGGGATGACGTGATGAGGGCTTGCACCAGGGTGGAGGCTGTGTGAGCAGAGAAGATGTTATGAAGATGGCAAGGAGGAGATTTAGCAACTAATTGGATATGTGGGGTGAACCTGACTGAGGATCCATTATGGCAGCCTGGTTGACCAAGAGAATGGCGGTACCCTGGACAGTAATAGGGAAGTCTGGAAGTGAGGAAGGTTTTGGAGATAAGATCAGGTTACTTTGGGCATGGTTCCGAGTTGCATCCCAATGGTTGGACCAATCCACTGCTCCACTAGCACACACTCTTGTCCCTCTTTACCCATAGACACTTTAACACTTGTCATTGACCTCAAGTTCCTTTAATTTGTGTTTTTCTAATTATTAGTGATTTAGAGAATTTTTTCATATGATTGTTGACAGTCTGAATTTCTTTCTTATAAAATTGCCCAGTCATGTCCTTTTACCGTTTACCTTTTGGGGGATATTCCTTATGAGTTTGAATTGATTCACTAATAATTCTCTGTGGGGAGCTTTGCCAAGTGATGTATATACCCTTTGCTCATTTATACTACCACCAGGCCTATACTCCAAAGAAAGAGGAAAGTGAGCCTTAGGGATAAAAATATTTATAGCAGTTTATTTTTTCCCACAATGATCCCAAATGGGGATCCCCAAGGGGATGCCCTCCTATTGTGGAAGAACTACATAAATTATAGTAATGACTGTAATGGAATGTTATCATACCATAAGAAATTACAAAAGGGGACAATTTCAGAGGAAACTAGGAAGATCTTTACGAACTGATGCAAAGTAAGATGAGCAGAACAATTTATACAATGACAACAACATCCTATTTTTAATTATTATTTTATTTGTTTTCAGTGTTCTACAATCACTTCCATATAACTTAGATTTTTCCCCTCCCTCTCCCTCCTTCCCCCCTCACTTCCCCCTCCCTCCCTGAGATGGCATGCAATTTTATATAGGTTCTACACAAACATTCCTATTAAATGCATTTTCACCTTAGTCATGTTGCATAAAATAATTGAAATGAATAGGAGAAATCATAAACAAATCAAAACATAATACAAAAGAAAATGATCTGCTACATTCTGCGATTGAACTCCATAGTTCTTTCCCTGAATGTGGAAGGCATTTTGCCTTAAGAGACCATTGGAAATTTTTTAAGTCCTTAAGTAATGAAGCACTAAGTCTTTCAGAAAAGATCTTCTCACATCGTGGTTGTTGCTGTGTATAAAGTTATCCTGGTTCTGTTCCTTTCACTCAGCATCAGTTCATATAAGTCCTTCCAGGCCTCTCTGAAGTCTTCCTGTTCATCATTTCTTATAGCACAATAGTATTCCATTACATTCATATACCACAACTTGTTCAGCCATTCCCCAATTGATGGGCATCCCCTTGCTTTCCAGTTTTTGGCCACCACAAAGAGTGCTGCTATAAATATTTTTGTACATGTGGGACCCTTTCCCATTTTTATGATCTCTTGGGGATACAGTCCTAGAAGCAGTATTGCTGGGTCAAAGGTATGCACATTTTTGTAGCCCTTTGGGTATAGTTCCAAATTGCTCTCCAGAATGGTTGAATCAACTCACAGCTCCACCAACAATGAATTAGTGTTCCAACTCTCCCACATCTTCTCCAGCATTTATTATCATCCTGTTCTGTCATGTTAGCCAATCTGATAGGTGTGATGTAGTATCTCAGAGTTGTATTGATTTGCATCTCTCTAATCAATAGTGATTTAGAGCATTTTTTCATATGACTATAGATAGCTTAATTTTTTCCTCTGAAAATTGCCTGTTCATATCCTTTGACCATTTATCAATTGGGGAATGATTTGTATTCTTGTACATTTGACTCAGTTCTCTACGTATTTTAGAAATGAGACCTTCATCATAGACACTAGTTGTAAAAATTCTTTCCCAGTTTTCTTCTTCCCTCCTAATCTTAGTTGCGTTGGGTTTGATTGTGCAAAAACTTTTCAATTTAATGTAATCAAAATTATCCATTTTGCACTTCATAATGTTTTCTATCTCTTGTTTAATCAAAAATTCTTCCCTTCTCCATAAATCTGATAAATATACTATTCCTTGCACCACTAATTTGTTTATAGTATCAATCTTACACCTAGATCATGCACCTATTTGGATTTTATTCTTGTGTATGGTGTCAGACATTGGTCTATGCCTAGTTTCCACCACACTGTTACCCAGTTCTGCCAACAATTTTTGTCAAACAGTGAGTTTTTATCTCAGAAGCTAGAGTCCTTGGTTTATCAAACAGTAGATTGCTATATTCATTGACTACAGTGTCTTAAGTACCTAACATATTCCACTGGTCTACCCTTCTGTTTCTTAGCCAGTACCAAGTGGTTTTGCTAATTGCTGCTTTATAATACAATTTGAGATCTGGTAGATCTAGGCCACCTTCCCTAGCATTTCTTTTCATTAGTTCCCTTGATATTCTGGACCTTTTGTTCTTCCAGATGAATTTTGATATTATTTTTTCTAGCTCTACAAAATAATTATCTGGTAGTTTGATTGGTATGGCACTGAATAAGTAAATTAACTTTTGTGGAATTGCCATTTTTATTATATTGGCTCATCCTATCCATGAACAATTGATGTTTTTCCAGTTACTTAGATCTGACTTCATTTGTGCGAAAAGTGTTTTGTAATTGTGTTTATATAGTCCCTGGGTTTGTTTTGGCAGGTAGACTCCCAAATATTGTATAGTGTCTACCCTAGCTTTAAATTTTTTTTTCTATCTCTTGCTGTTGGGTTTTGTTAGTAATATATAGAAATGCAGAAGATTTGTGTGGGTTTATTTTGTAACCTGCAACTTTGCCAAAGTTGTTTATTATTTCAGGTAGTTTTTTATTTGGTTCTCTGGGATTCTCTAAGTATATCATCATATCATCTGCAAAGAGTGATAACTTAGTTTCTTCTTTGCCTATTCTTATTCCTTCAATTTCTTTATCTTGTCTAATTGCTATAGCTAATATTTCTAGTACCATATTGAATAACAGTGGTGATAATGGACATCCTTGTTTCACCCCTGATCTTATTAGAAATGCATCTAGCTTATCCTCATTTCATATAATGCTTGCTGAAGGTTTTAGGTAGATACTGCTTATTATTTTATGGAAAGTTCCATTTATTTCTATGTTCTCCAGCGTTTTTAATAGGAATGGGTGTTGAATTTTGTCAAAAGCTTTTTCTGCATCTATTGAGATAATCATGTGGTTTCTGTTAGTTTTGTTGTTGATATGGTCAATAATGCTTACAGTTTTCCTAATATTGAACCAGCCCTGCATTCCTGGTATAAATCCTACCTGATCATAATGCATTATTTTCGTGATAAGTTGCTGTATTCTTTTTGCTAAAATCTTATTTAAAAGTTTCGCATCTATATTCATTAGAGAAATTTGTCTATAATTTTCTTTCTCTGTTTTGGCTCTTCCTGGTTTAGGTATCAAAATAATATTTGTATCATAAAAAGAATTTGGGAGGACTCCTTCCCCAATTTCCTGAATAGTTTATATAGTATTGGAATTAATTGTTCTTTAAATGTTTGATAGAATTCATTTGTGAATCCATCTAGCCCTGGAGATTTTTTCCTGGGGACAATCGATGACTTGTTCAATTTCTTTTTCTAAAGTGGGGTTATTTAAGTATTCAACTCCTCTTCTGTTAATCTGCGCAATTTACATCTTTTAAAATAATCATCCATCTCATTTAGATTGTCAAACTTATGGGCATACAGTTGAGCAAAGTAATTTCTTATTATTGTTTTAATTTCCTCCTCATTGGAGGTGAGTACACCCTTTTCATTTTTAGATATTGGTAATTTGGTTTTCTTCTTTCTTTTTTTAAAAGCCAAATTGATTACATATTCTAGACAAAAACGTGGAAAAGTTTTAGAACTCTTATCAATGAGTCCAAATAGAAAGCATTTTGCTCCTTTTGTGACAGAGGTGATGAACTTAAAATGCAGGAAAAAAACCATACATTTTTAGATATGACTGATGTGAGGTTTTATTTGCACTGGACTATATAAATATGAATTAAGGAATTTGTCTGTGGGTTTTAAAAATTTGTAAGGATAGTGGGAGGGATGGATTAATAAAAAATACCTGTACCATGATCCAAAATAATTCCAAAGGACCCATGATGAAAAATGCTATCCATCTCCAGAGAGAACTGACAAATTCTGAGTGCAGATTGAAGCATCCTTTTTTTTGCTTTCTGTGTGTGTTGTGTGTGTGTGTGTGTATGTGTTTGGCAACACGGCTAATACAGAAATATGTTTTGCATGACCACATGCATAATCAATATCATATTGCTTTACTTCTCAAGAGGTGAAAAAGGGGGAAGAAGGGAGAAGAGAATTTAGAACTTAATTTTTTTAAAAAAATGAATGTTAAAAATGTTTAAATGTAATTGCAAAATATTTAATAAAACATACAAAGATAGATTTTTTAAAATACCTGTTACTTGAAAACTTTTAGACAACCAACTTTTCATCAAAAAAAGAGAAGCTGTAAAAAGAGATTGCCTTGTCTAGTAGGGGCTTACTTAGGATTAAATAATATGAAACAGTTACAGACCCAATTAGTAAGTGAACAACACTGAATCAATGATAAAGCTAGAAGGATGTTCTACATTTTTCTAGTTCAATGCCCTCATTTCATAGGTAAAGCAGGTCCTGAGAGGGTTATGACTTGCTTAGCCATCACACACTGGCATAATCAGGGCTGGGACCCAGGTTGGTAGAGCCTTTTCCACTCTGTCCTCCCATCTACACAATAAAAACTTATTTGTGAATCATAATTATATGGTGGAACACTGGTAGGGTTTGGAGTCAAAGGACCTATGTTCACATCCATTTTGCTACGTATTGCCTGTGTGACTATGATTCTGTGACTGTGGTATGGTGAAAAGAGTGCTGGACAAGATGGAATGGATTTCAGTTCAGTTCCTGACTCTGAGGTGTATAACCTTGGGCAAATAATTTCACCTCCCTGAGCCTCAGTTTCCCCATATGTTGTGGGAGGAAAGTGTACTACAAAAGTGTGTCAAATAAAAATGTCTGGCAGCATACTGACTTAATGTCATCTTTGTTGTGCTGTATTTTATGTTATTAAATATTGCTCAGTTACATTTTAATCTCGTTCTAGCCAGGTTTTGTCAGTGCTCTTGGGCTGGCAGAACTTGAACTGAACTGCTCTGTTCTAGAAAAAATCTCAGATCTCAGTTGTTTCAGTCACATCTGACTCTTTGTGATTTGATTTAGGGTTTTCCTTGACAAAGATACAGTGGTTTTGCCATTTCCTTTTCCAGATGCAGAAACTGAGGCAAACAGGGTTAAGTGACTTGCCCAGGGTCATGTAGCTAGTAAGTATCTGAGACCAGATTTGAATTCAGAAAGAGACAGGATCTTTCTGGCCAAGCCCTGCACCACCTAGCTGACCCATCTCTCAGTGCTGACATTTCATCTGCCTTAATACTTAAATGAGAGAAAGGCTGGTTTAGTGGAAAGAAAATTATCCTGATTATGGATGGGGAATCCTGGTAGTCTGGATCATTTGGGATCAAGACCTGACTCTGATATATGCTGATTGTGTGACCCTCGGCAAGTCACCTAAACTACCCTAAGGCCTGTCTAAGGGTCCTACACTCCTGGGTCCAAACAGACAAATGAATAATGAATGAAAAAGCAAAGCCCAATTGTAAATAGAGCAGGGAACGGCTTACTCAAAGAAACCTTTTGTTGACTGAATACTTTTTTAAAAAAGCAAATAATCATTCCTTAATTTATTTGTTAGGTAGGTAGGTGGCATCATGGAGAAGGGGTTGGGCTTGGAGCCAAGTGGACTTGAGTCTGAATCCTGCCTTAGTCACTTCTATCTATGTGACTGGCTCAAGATGGAGATAACAACACAGCACCCACCATACTGGTTCAAGGCAGCCATTGAAAGTTGTGGATAAAAGAGTTCTAAAAGCCCCAGCCATGGGTCAGGCCTCCACCTTTACACTTACCCTGTGAACTTTAGGTTGGTTTAAGGCTGGTCTTTGCCATGGATTCATAGATTTGGAGCTGAAAAACACCTTAGAGGTCACCTACTCTAACCTCTTCATTTTACAGATAAGGAAACTGAGGTCTGGAGCCATCAGGCGATTTGCCCCATAATAAGCATTTTGAAAGCTGTTATGATATGCCCAATATTTAATAATATTTGGTATTATTTAGTATATTTAGAATTATAATATTTAGAAATAAGTAGCAAAGCTAGAATTCCAGACCAAGCTCTCTTGCCACCGAAAGTAATTGCAACTCCTGCAAATTGGAGTCAGCTAAAGCAAAGTAAAGGAGGTGGGGGAGTACCCACAGGCATATTGGCAGTTACAGGTTTGGGAACCTCCCCATCCCATACCAGAGAAACTGATGGAGATTTTAATTAAATACAGACCAACAGACCACCTGGCTAAGTAAAATCTGACAGCATCAAATCCACCTGGCCTGTGATAAAAGGGAATGCTAGCTCTTTAACCTGCCCCAGTTTTGATTTTAAGTTAATAAAATAATAGATAACAGTGGGGATAGCAATGACCCCGTGAGCCAAATTTCCTCAGACTTTCTGAAGGCTATTGATAAGGTCCCTCATAAAAGATTATTAAGGAAAATAAATAACAGTGGGAATATGGGAGAAGTCTCCCAGCAGATGAGAATCAGGTTATGAGACAGAAAAAAAGGAAACCCAGAGGACAGATGCTTCTTGGAACAGAGAGAGGTGAGTGTTGCATGGGGGACCCAGAGGCCAATGTTATTTAATTAATGAAAGGGAGCAGACGAGCAGGGAAGTTTGCTCTGAACATTTTAAGTTGTTTCTAATAGTGATAAACACTTTCAATGGGCAAGCACCCAAACTAGGTTCCTTCGGGATTTTTCCTAGGAAGGAAAATATATAGTTCAGGTTACATTATTTTTGGCAGGGATTCTTAACCTGGGGGGTCCCTGAACTTGGTGTGTGTATGTGTGTGTGTATGTGTCTAAACATGCACACATGTACATTATACATATACACATACATACATATATGAAATGTCATGTGTGTACATATACATATATGAAATATTATTTGTGTGTACATGTATGTATATACATGTAAATATATGAAATGATATTTATGTGTACACATGTATTATGTATGTATGTGTACATGTTTGTTATATATAGTTGAGATATATTTCAACAGAGTATATTCCAGTAGAATTGTTTTTCTTTGTAATTCTATTTTATTTTATACATTTTAAAAACATTATTCTAAGAAGGGCTCCACCAAAGAGATCATAAAAATAGGAAAAGGACCCACATGTACAAAAATATTTATAACAGTTCTTTTTGTGATGGCCAAGAATTGGAAATTGAGGAGATACTCTTCCATTGGGAGATGGCTGAACAAGTTGTGGTAGATGAATGTAATGAAATACTATTGTGCTATAAGAAATGATGAACAGTCAGACCTCAGAAAAACCTGGAAAGACTTATATGAACTGAGCTCATGAAATGAGCAAAAAAAAAAAAAATGAGAACATTGTACAGAGTAACAGCCACAATGTGCAAGGACTGTTTCTGATAGACTAAGCCCTTCGCAGCAATGCAAGGACCTAAAACATTTCCAAAGGACTCTTGATGCAAAATGCTTTCCACCTCCAGAAAAAGAAGTATAGAGTCAGAACTCAGAATGAAGCAGACTATTTTCTATTTTGTTATGTTTTGCTTTGGTTTGTTTTTTCTCATAGTTTCTCGCCTTCGTTTTAATTCCTCTATGCCACATGACTAATGTGAAAATGTGTTTTATAAGAATGTATGTGTAGAACCCCATATAAGATTGCATGATGTCTTGGGGAGGGAGGAGGCAGGAAGGGGGAGAAATTTCAAAACTTATGGAAGTGATTGCTGAAAACTGAAAACAAATAAATTAATTATTAAAAAGGGAGTTCCATAGGCTTTACCAGGCTGCCAATGGCATCAGCAATACTGTGAAGATTAAGAATGCCTCCTCTATGGAATACAGATATCTCCCAAGTTTATTCTATGCCATTTATGTTACCAATTTCTGTAGGGAAAGTGGTGGGGTTTGGTTGAGGAAGGAAAGTCCCATATTTGTAAGCATTAATCCTTACAATAGGGGAGTGTATCTGGAAAGATATGATTGTGATGAAGAAAAAAACCTAAACAGATTCATCATATAACCAAGATGCTCCAAATCTCTGGGTCAAAGAGGAGATTCAGGTCATAAATCTTTGAGACAAAAAGCAAATGACATATATAACCTATATCTAATTGCTTGTCATTTTAGAAAGGGGGAAGTAAGGAATGGAGGGAGAAAATTTGGAGCTTAAAAATTAAAAAAAAATTGAATGCTAAAAATTGTCTTTACATGTAATAGGGGAAAAATAAAATACATTCTTTAAAAAGACAAAAAGCAAGTGAAAAACAAGGAATTTAGATGTGAATATAGAGGCTGATTATCCTGAAGTGACATGTCAAGTTTGAGGATGCATTTGATAAGTGGATTTGAAGGATGCTGATTCTGTCGTTCGATAGGTTTTGATCCAAGAAATGAAAAGCATTACTTGAAAAGTCCATACTAATTTTTTCTCCCCTTCTATATAGCCTTATGCCTTCTTACTTCCCCTGGTCTGAAATTCCATCTTCCTTCCTGTACTCTCAGTCTCTAGACTATATTATTCATATGGTTTTGATGCCAAAGCCCTGAATAAGAACCCCAGCACATGGGGAAAATTCAGTTGAGTGGGCATTGTGGTGTAGCTGTGATAGAGACCCGTCTTATCTGGGACACGGTCATGTTGGGAGAGGAGGTAGGCATCTTTCCAGAGGGTCTGGCCTTCTCTCTTAGGGGCTTGGAAGGAAGTGTTCAGTGGCCTAGAGGTGGCTGAAAATCATTCAGCGTAAGGAACATAAGGGCAAGTATGAGAAGGAGGCACTCCTTATCCCATCCAGAGAAGGAAGCTCATATCCTGGAAGTCAGCACTGTAGGCAAAGTTCTATTTGCCCTTGTTCATTATGACTCTGTATGATGCTAAGAAGTGGCAGCCAAATGATTCAATTTATATACTGCCAAATCTGAAGTCAGGAAGACTCCTTTTCCCAAGTTCAAATCTGACCTCAGACGCTTGCTAGCTGTGTGACCTTGGGTAAGTCACTTAACCCTGTTTGCCTCAGTTTCCTCATTTGTAAATGAGCTGGAAAAGGAAAAAGCAAAGTACTCCAATATCTTTGCCAAGAAAATCCCAAATGGGGTCACCAAGGTCATACATGACTGGAATGATTCTACAGCAACAACAAATGATTCTAAGGCCGGAAACATGGTGTGTGAGTGGTCCCAGAGTGATGGCCTTCACAGGACATTTTCAGAGGGTTACCTCCCTTTGCCTTCTGTCTGGGCTGGAAGCCTCTGTTGATGAGCAAGCAGCCTGGGGAGAGTATATGTTGCCCACTCAGAACAGCTAGCTTGCCTGCTGTTGTTTCAGGATCTGAGTGACTTGTTTTCTTAGAAAATTTATTACCATCTCCAGCTTTTAAAGGAACATGGTTCTGCTATTCTTAATTGAAGGTTTCAGTACGGAAGTTGAAACACTTCATCTTTCTTCCTGTCATTCTGCCTGTAACCCCTGCCTTACAATTATCTTCCTACTTTTCATCTCTCCTTCTCAACAATTTTCTCTGATCTTTTTTTCTTCTCAAGAAACCAACACCAAATGAGCTTTAAAGAAAAATTGTGGAGCTTAGAAGCCAAGCTGTGACAAGGATCTACTAGCATTTGCTAGGAATCAAGACAAGAGACATTGAGTTAATCACCTCAGCTCTCTGAGCTTGAGTTTTCTCATCTGTCAAATGGGAACACTAATCTTCGCTCTGTTTATTTTACAGGCTGTCATGAGTATCAGATGAAACCATGTTTGAAGCATAAAGAGCACCCTACACACATAAAGTGTTATTATCAATCTGTTCCCCCAACTCCAGGACCAAGTCTCCGGATCAGAGCTGGGACTAAGAGTAGGCAACATGTGCAGCTACCTAGGGTACAATATTCAGAGAAGGCACAAGGGATACTCCTCATAAATGCACAGATTTTTTTAAAGCTAGAAAATTCTATTGCATATGGTGGGCAAATTTACATTTTATGACAAGTCAAGTTACATGTGTTACAATGGATGATGAACTTTTACCAATTTTTTTTTTTAACAAATGATGAACTTTTTAGGGCTAGCAACACCAAGGGAATACAATATTTAAGATTTTAGTACTAAGAAATATTTGAGCCATCAGGGCTACTCAGAATAGGCAAAGGGCTCTCTCCCACATGCTTTTGAGGATTTGTTCTCCCTTGGGTTACTTAACTTCTGTCTGTCTCAGTTTCTTCAAAAGTAAAATGGGGATCATTTTAGCACCTATCTCCCAGGATTGTTGTGATGATCAAATGAGGTAAGATTTGTCAAATGCTTGGCACACAGTAGGTGTTAATAAATCCCTTTTACCTTCCTTGTTTGAGTGACACAACAGTCTTAATAATTATTATGTTATAATAATGTTATTATTATTCCAATTTATAGATGAAGAAATTAGGCTGAGAAAGGTAAATTATTTTCTCAGAATCATCCAACTAATAAAGCCAGGTTTGAACTCTGAGCTAATCAGTCTAATAAATATTTGCGCTGGGGATACAGTGAGTAAAAACAGAGATAGTCCCTGTCCTCTATGACTTACAATCTAAAGCGGGGAAAACACACAAAAGAATGCAGGGAAGCAGGGTTGGGGGAGGCACAGGACATCAGGGGTACCTTGTCTTGTGGAGTTGAAACCTGGCAACAGCAAATGCAGAGTTGGATGAATCAAAAAAGTCCAGGTTTTGCATCTAGAAAAAAAGGCATTGGGGGGAGTTTGGTCCTCTTTCCTTCAGCCCTTCAAGCATAGGGAGAGGAAGCAGAGGGAAGTGGTATCAGCCAAGGTTTGAGTTAGAAGCCCGGTGATGAGATTAGAATGATGAGATTAATGGGTGGGTGTGGGGAGGCATCTTGTTGTGTGGAGTTAAAAGTAGAAAGAGCATCAGGTGCAGAGTAGAAGAGTTTCCAGGCTAACTCTCTATTCCCTACACCACTTAACTATATACCAGAGATGTGCTAAATGCAGAGAATGCAACAGCCCATACCCATTAATCCTCCATTTTTCTAGGGACAACTAGTAAGTATGTATCCTAAAGAGATCATAAAAAAGGGGAAAAGACCTACATGTACAAAAATATTTATAGCAGTTCTTTAGGTGGTAGCAAAGAATTGGAAGTTGAGGGGACATCTATCAATTTGGGAGTGGCTGAACAAGTTGGGAGTATGAATGCAATAGAATACTATTGTTCCATAAGAAATGATGAGCAGGTGGACTTCAGAAAAACCTGGAAAGACTTACATGAACTGACGTTGAGTGAAGTGAGCAGAACCAGGACAACACTGTATACAGTAACAGAGACACTGTGAAATGACCAATCTTAATAGACTTAGCTCTTCTCTGCAATTCCATGATCTAAGACAATTCCAAAAGATTCATGATGGAAAAATCTTTCCACATCCAGAGAAAGAACTATGGTCTCTGAATGCAGATCAAAGCATACTATGTTCTTTTATTTTTTATTTTTTCTTTCTCATGGTTTTTCCCTTTTGTCCATCTTCTTCTTTCACAACATGACTAATATGGAAATATATTCAATATGATTGTACATGTATAGTCTTTATAAGATTGCATGCCATCTTGTGGAGGGGAGAAGGGAGGGAGGGAAAAAATTTGAAACTCAAAATCTTATAAAAGTGAAAGTTGAAAACTATCTTTACATGTAAGTAGGAAAAACAAAATACTAATAAATAAAAATAGAAGCACAGAGAGAGAGAGAGAGAGAGAGAGAGAGAGAGAGAGAGAGAGAGAGAGAGAGAGAGAGAGAGAAGGACTTATCTATTCTTTGGGACCAAGAAAGATTACTGCAATTAGTCAGAGACTATCTTTTTTCGATGTGAATTTTATTTTTTTGGTTTTTCATATGATATGTGTATATGTATGTACATACACACACACAGAGTTCTCACTTTATATAAGTGAACCCCTCCAAAGACCTCTACATAAAGTAATTTTTATTTAATGAGAATTTGCCCACTAACATGGGAAGAAGAGGAGGCAGGAAGAAGGCCAGGTACCCCTAGATGGAGGGGGCAGCCATTGTTCAAGGACACATGGGTAGGGGTGGGGATAGAGAATCAAGTGCAGGAGGAAGAACATGTAGAGGCCAGATATGTGGGGGTCCAATACAGACACAAACAGGAGAGGACAGGGGAGGTAGGATGGGAATTGACACACAATCCTTTAGTAAGTGGAACAACGATGGACAAGGTGGACGGGGCTGGACAAGAGGGCTAAAGGGCAGGTGGGTACAGCAGGGCAGAGGTCTCTTCTCGATGCAGGAGCTCTCAAGTCAAGCCCCATCTTCTGTTTTCATTTGGAGGAAATTTTTTAGGGTTATTTTTTTTTGTTTCTTTTTGTTGTGGGGGTGGGGGAGGGGGTTACTGAGCAGAGGGGCAGGAACAGAGAGAGCAAAGTATTGTACAATAAAGTTAACATAGGGTTGTTGTGGATTTTTTATGCCAATTTCTTTTTTTTTAAATTTTATTTATCTATTTTTATACCAATTTCTTTTCGAATTCTTTACATAATGCACATTTACATAACTATCTGCATAGATTTGTAATAAGAGACAACATGGTGGAGAGCTGGCCTAAAGACCAAGAAGTGGCTCAAGTGCCACTTTTGATATACACTGTTTGAATGATCTGGGAAAACTCATTTAACCTCTCGGTTTCTAGAGTAGACCATAAACAGGACTGTACACGAGGATTTCCTTTAGAAAACTGTGTATTAACATCACATATTATCACACTGTTATATATTTTATTAAACATTTCCTAATTACATTTTAATCTGGTTCAGGCACAGTCCAAAGCTTAGCCCAGTATTGGGAGGGTGAATTTGATACCTGTGTTCTAGACACATTAAGTAAAGGGAATTTCCTCCTCAGGGAATTTCTTCCTCTGGGAATTTCCTACACCAATGAAATCTCAGGTCCAGTTGAACTATTCACCAGGTATTTTGTTCTGGTTTTGCTTTCTTCTTTGCATGAGCTCATACAAGACTTCCCATGTTTCTCTGAATTTTTCCTATTTGTTTTTATGGGGCAATAATATCCCATTACGATCATATACCATAATTTCTTCATTAAATTATGCCTTCATAGAAAGGTTTGGTGGCCAACTTGTCCAAAAGGTTAGAGTTTGGGGCTCATAAGACTATACTTACTTATTTGATCCTTGAATGAACCAATTAATTTTGTTCTCTGAAACAACAATGTTTCTCAGGCCACTGACCCAAGTTCCCTGCAACCACTATAGAGCGGGGAAGCCCTCCTGGTAAAGGGCACAACGTCCCTGGCACTGCCAGCACTAACCTCTTGGATTTCTACTTGTATCTGCAGTGCTTAGCAGAGGACTTTAGACATAATGTTTATCAAATGTTTTTCCATTCATTATTTTGCATTGATCATTTCGTTCATTTATTCATTCAATTCTATGGCCACCAAGAGCATTATTAATTCTAGCAAGATCTCACCTACCACAGAGTTAATTGCTAGGATCAAATGAAGTACTAAATATATACTCCTATGAGAGGGCTTCAACATACTCCCTCAAAGACCCTAACCTCCCAGTTTCTCAACCTACTCATTTCTCATGACCAGTTCCCCCACTGAGCAGCTAGATGGCACAGTGGATAGAGCCGTGGCCTTGAAACCAGGAAGATTTGTCTTCATGAGTTCAAATCCAGCCTTAAGTACTTACTGGTACGATCCTGTGCAAGTCACTTAATTCCGTTTGCTTCAGTTTTCTTGTCTGTAAAACAAACTGGAGAAGTAAACTACTCCACTATCTTTGCCAAGAAAACTCCAAATGGGGTTATAAAGAGTCAGACATGAGGGAAATTCTTCAATCCCACCCCCACAAAGATGGCCATACCCTTGATCTTGCCATCCTCTACAAATGTGCCACCTCTATGTTCATGAACTCTTGAAAATTCCTTCTCTGATCCACTTCTCCCAATCCTTCCACTCCACAGTTCTCTTCCATGCCATCATTAGTTTTACTCTTCCCATCTTGACCCCTTGATGACCCAGTTCAACTCTATAGTGTCCTTCTTTCTAGAGTCTCATGCCCCCTTATCCTGTCACTGTTTACTGCCAAGTCTCAGCCTTAGATCACTCCCACCATCTGCTGTCTTGGCTTCTACACATGTGCAGTTGAATGAAGGTAGAGAAAATCATGCAACCATTATAACTGGGTTCACTACAAATTGGTTATATAACCTCAACTCAGTGCTGCAAAGCAATCCTTCCGCACCTCCCTATTTAACTCATTATTCTACGCCTTTGGGTCTTCCAAATCTTTTCATCCTTCCTCAAACCTCTCATGATTCTCCCCTCCTCTGTCAGCTGAGGAACTAATATATATATATACATATATATATATATATATATACACACACATATATATACATACATACATGTGTGTATGTATACATATGTGCTTATAAATATATATGTGTGTATATATGTGTGTGTATGACAAACGTATCATGAATTTTTGGTAATAGGCAGCATGACATAATGGAAGTCTTGAGCACAAAAATTAAAATCTCATTTCAAATATTAATTGGATACCCTTGGTCAAGTCACTTAACGTCTGACCTCTGCTTTATTCACCTGTAAAATAAGGGTTATAATATACCTAAAATACATATAAGAGAATTTCTCTGTTGTTCAGATGAAATAGTATATGTGAAAAGCACTTGGAATAACTAACCGTGTTTTATAAATGGAAGTTACTATTATGTTTATTGCATGATTGTCACTGTTATGTACAACTGAACCATCTCACAATATTGAATTTCTTCTTGAGAAGAGCCAACTTAAATACATGAAAATAAACTTTTGATCTTTCAACTTCTTATGCCTGGGAAAAATCTTCTGGAAAATTTTTATGGAAGTAGGACAGTTAACATTCCCCTCAATCTATGGAAAAAGTAAGCTATCTTGCTTTGTAACGTTATTGCTTTTAGCCAGGATGGCCTGTTTGAAAAGAGAACTGAACTTAAAGCCAGAAACACCTGGGTTCAAGTTCTGCCTGTCACCCGTATTACCTGAGTGAAGGGAGAGAAAAATCATGCAACCATTATGACTGGGTTCACTACAAATTGGTTATATAACCTCAACTCAGTCCTCACTGTTGCAAAGCAATCCTTCTACACCTCCCTATTTAACTCATTATTCTACGCCCTTTGGGTCTTCCAAATCTTTTCATCCTTCCTCAAACCTCTCATGATTCTCCCCTTCCCCTGTCAGCTGAGGAACTTGTCTTATATTTTACTGAAAGAATAAGGCCATTCTTTGAGAGCCCCCTCTTCTCCCTTCCTCCTCCTCCTCCTCATTTCATGTCACTGGAATGCCTTCTTCTGCCACTATTTACCCCTTTACTCCATCTCACACAAAGAGGTAACCCTTCTACTTGCCAAGGCAAACAATTCTACCTGCAGAAGTGATATCATTCGATTCCATCTACCTCAGTAGATTGCCTCCTCTATCATCTCCATTTTCTCACTTATCTATCTACCAGCTGCTTCCTTACAGCATACAAGCATGCCTATGTCTCCACCATCCTCAGAAATCTTCACTTCCATCCCTGCTTTCATCCCATATCTCTCCTACATTTGGTGGCTAACCTCTTTAAGAAGACTGTCTACCATAGGGGCCTCCACTCCTCTCATTCTCTTCTTAACTCTTTATAGTCTTGCTTCTGACCTCATCATTCACCTGACATGGTTCCTTCCAAAGTTACCACCAATCTCTTAATTGCCAAATCAAGTCTTTTCTCAGTCCTCATCCTTTTCAACCTCTCTGCAGACTTGGATCCTGTAGATCATCATCTTCTCCTTGATGTTCTCTTCTCTCTAGGTTTTTGGGGTGCCACTCTGTCCTGGTTCTCCTATCCCTAGGGCCACTCCTCTGTTGCTGGATCCTCACCCAGGTCCATACTCACTAACCAACACAGGGGTATCCTACAATACAGGGGTATCCTACATCCTTTATACTGGGTCCTCTTCTCTTTTCTTTCTATAGAACTTGGCTGAGTTATCTCATCAGTTCCCATGGATTCAATTATCTCTGCACTGATGATTTTCAAATCTACTTATCCAGCCTTAACCTCTCTACTGACCCCCATTCTCACATCTTTAACTGCCTGTTCGACATTTTGAACTGGTTGTCCTGTAGATGTCTTAAATTCAACATGTCCAAAACAGAACTTACTATTTTCACCCCTCTCTGAACCCTTTTGCCTTTCAAACTTTTCCATGGAAGGGCAACACCATCCCCCCAAATCCTCCAGGCTCAAAACATAGGTATTATCTTTGACTCCTCACCATTTCTCAACCCCTATTGCCAAAGCCTGTACATTTCACCTTTGCACCATCTCTTAAATATACCTCCTTCTTTCTTCCATCACTGACATCACCCTGGTGCAGGCCCTCATCTCCCCATGCCTGGACGGATGGGTCTCCCTTCCCCAAGTCTCTCCTACTCCCATCCATCTTCTGCTCAGCTGCCAATGTGATTTTCTAAAGTGCAGGTCTGATCATGTCACTCCCCTACTCAGTCAACTTCAGTGGCTCCCTATCACTTCCAGAATTAAATTTCAAGTCCTCTGTTTGGTATTCAAAGCTCTGCATAACCCAATCTTCTTTCCTAATTTCCCAACCTTCATACACCTTCCTCCATCCCCCTTCACTCTGGGATGCACCAACCCTGGCATCCTCACACATAACACTTCCTATGTCCTGACTCCAGGCATCTTCTCTGGCTCTCCTCCATGCCTGGCATGCTCTTTTTCCTCACCTCTGCCTGCTGGCTTCCCTGGCTTCTTGCAAGTCTCAGTTAAACTTCTACCTCCTACAGGGGACTCTTTTCCCCAATTGCCTTTAATTCTAGCACTCTGTGTTATTTCCTAATGATCCTATAGAGAGTTTGTTTGTACATACTCTTTTGAGTGCTGTCTCCCCCTATCGGTAGTGAACTCCTCAAGGGCAGGGATTATCTTTTGCCTTTCCCAGCCCTGAGCACAATGCCTCTTATTGCTGCTGTCCAGTTGTTTCACACTCTTCATGATCCCATGGGAGAGGGGGAGGGTTCTTGGCAAAGATACTGGAATGGTCTTCTGTTTCCTTCTCTGGTACATTTTACAGGTAAGGAAACTGAGGCAAACAGGGTGAAGTGACTTGCCCAGGGTCACACAGCTAGTAAGTGTCTGATGCCAGATTTGACCTCAGGAAGGTGAGTCTTCCTGACTTCAGGCCCAGCACTCACTATCCACTGTATCCACCTAGCCATAGGTACTTGATAAATGATTATTGAATGACTGGCTAAATGCTTGGTTCCTCAAATAGAAGACCAAGATGGTCCCTTCTAAATCCATTCCCATTATTAGCACCACAGTTCAAAAAGCTTGTGATGCAACTAGTGAAACAGGAGTGATTCACCTAGGTGGTGCAGTGGATCCCTCACTCAAAACAAAGTCAAATGCAAGTCATGTCATTATTTCTCTGATGGCATGGTCTTCTTCGGCAATGAAGGACAAACACACACACACACACACACACACACACACACACACACACACACACACTGGATAAAGTGCTGGGCCTGGAGTCAGAAAGACATCAAAACTTACCCTGGACAAGTCACTTAACCTCTGCCCCAGTTTCCTTATCTATAAAATGAGCTGGAGAAGGAAATGGCAAACTACTCCAGTATCCTTGCCAAGAAAATCCCAAATGGGGTCACAAAGAGTTGGATACAATTGAAATGACTAAATTATAATAATCTAAAGTTTGACATCTACTCTAAAACAACATAAAATAAAAACCCTACAAACATCCAGGTGAATCAGGAAAGTTTTCATTTTGACAGGATTCTTCCCTGGAAGCTCTCTCACACATTTCATTATGTGTTTATAGATCCTAAAACTAGCTGATGAAATAGACAAGAGTTCTGGACCTGGGATTAAGAAGTGCCAATATTAAGTTCAAATATGGCTTGAGGCACTCATTTGCTGTGATCCTGGACAGATCTCCTAACCCCGGTCTACCTTAGTTTTCCTTATCTGTATAATTAGACTAAAATTAGTACCAACCCCCCATAGTTATCATGACAAAATGAATACTATTTATGAGAGGACTTTGAAAACCTTCAAGGCCCTATGTAAGTGCTGGCTATTTTTATTGACTCCTTGCAGGAAAGTTGTTGTTCATCTTTTGTTTTCGAAGGGGAAAAGTGACATGACTTGTGAATGAATTGGATTTAAGTGAGGCAGAGTTGAAAAGTCACCGATCTCACTCTCTCTTCCAGAGTCATTCAAGTCCAGTGGCAAGATAAAGTTAATACGACTGGAGCTAGCCTTTGTTGTCCAGACAAGCTCTAAGTACTCCAAAGTGCCCACTGACGTTCTCATCCACCCATTCTGCAGGGGAAGTGTCCACATTCTTGGGGTAGGCATCCCTTGATCTCACTGATGGGTTTGAGGTCTGTCAGTTACCCTGAACCCTGGGAAAAGTCAGGCAGTAAGGCAGGGAGAGAAGAGAAACAAAGTATGAGGGAGTCATTTCCAATGGAAGGTCAATCAAAAATGAGGATAAAACATTTCTGCCATGATAGTTACTGATCAAATTGAATAAAGCAAAATTGAGAAAGTGGTGCCAGTGCAATAAACATGAATTTATTAAGCACCTACTATGTGTCGGGCACTTTGTGAAGCTCTGAGTGTACAAAGGAAGGCAAAACTAGCCCCTGATCTCAAGGAGCTCACATTCTAATGAGAGAGTCAACATGTAAATGTTACTGCTCTTTGTCCCTCATTCTTGAAGAGGACTGTGATGTCAGGAAGGTGATGTCATGATTCTCAAGCAACTTGAAGTTACATGAGGCAGGGCTGTGCAAGGTCTCACTCTCTTCTCCCGAGTCATCTGGGTCCAGTGGCTAGATATTGATCAGGAAAACTGGAGAAGGATAAAAAGAATCTAAAATTAATTAATTAATTTAAAAAAAGAATCCCACTCTATATCACAGACTCCAATTAGTCATCCAGCATTCTATACAGAATAGATGAGAGGTAATCTCAGAGGGGAGGGCACTAGCAACTGGAGGGACAAGGAAAAACTTCCAGCAGAAGGTGAGATTCAAGCTGGGTCTTGAAGTTTATGATCCAGGCAAAGTAGGAGGCAGGGTTTAGAGAGTGTAGAGCATTCCAGGCATGGGGGAACAGCCAGAGTTCAAAGGCACGGAGATGTTGTGGAGTATTTGAGGAGCTACAAGTAGGTGAGTGTAGTTGAGTCTTGGACAGTATGAAGGGGAAAAATGTATAAGGAGACTGGAAAGGAAATGTGAAATCCATCTGTATAACTTGTCTGCACAAGAATTTTCAGGAGCATGAGTACGCGTTGAACACTTTTTATCAAGGATTTGGATGAAGGACCATTTTCCATGCTTATCAGATTTACAGATGGTGCAGAGCTGGGGGGGATGCCTGACATACTGGATGATAGTCAGGACTCAGGGGGATCTTAACACTGGAGATGAATCTAATATGAGGAAGTAGCTCTAAATGGCCCTGTATCTATCTGAAGAGTAGAGTGGTCAGCTCATCGAAGGATTGTGCTTTCTCTCCCTGGAATTCTTCAAGTACAGCTTTCCTGAATGACTAATTGGAGGCTGTGATATAGAGTGGGATTCTTTTTTGTAAAAAAATAATAATAATTAATTAATTAATTTTAGTTTTCAACATTCACTTTTATAAGATTTTAAATTCTAAATATTCCCCCTTGACACTCCGTCTTCCTCTCCCCAAGATGACATGTAATCTAATACACGCTATACATATACAATCATATTAAATATATTTCCACATTAGTCATGTTGTGAAAGAAGAATCAGAACAAAATGGAAAAACCATGAGAAAGAAGAAAAAAAAGAGAAAATTGTCTGCTTCAATCTGTATTTAGACTCCATAGTTCTTTCTCTGGATGTGGATGGTGTTTTCCATAGTGAGTCTTGGAATTGTCTTAGATCATTGCATTACTCAGAAAAGCTAAGTCTAACAAAATCTGTCATCACACATTGTTACTGTTATTGTGTACAATGTTCTCCTGGTCCTGCTCACTACACTCAGTATCAGTTCATGTAAGTCTTCCTAGAATTTTCTGAAATCTGCCTGCTCACCATTTCTTGTGGAACGGTAGTAATCCATTCCATTCATATACCACAGCTTGTTCAGCCACTTCGTAATTGATGGGAATTCTCTCAGTTTGTAATTCTTTGCCACAACAAAAAGAGCTGCTATAAATATTTTTGTACATGTGAGTCCTTTTCCCTTTTTTATGATCTCTTTGGGATACAGAACTAGTAGTGGTACTGCTGGATTATAGATCGGGATTCTTATTCAAGGACTGATTGAACTAAATGAACTCTGAGGGTCCCTGACAACTCTGAGATTTGGTAGTTTGGTCATATGAAGTGATATTCCTGAGTGACTTGTTCAAAAAAATTCCCTTTTGGGGGGAGTGGCTGCTATGAAATGTGAAGGATATCTTTTTTTTCTAGATAGTTAACATTTATTAAGCACTTACTATGTGCCAGATACGATGATAAATGCTTTGTGATTATTATCTCATTTGGTTTTCCCAACAACCCTGGGGTGCTATCACTATCCCCATTTTACAGATAAGGAAACTGAGACAAACAACTGATTATCACTGTTTAATACAAGTTATGCCTGTGTGTCTAATCCCAGTAAAACTTCTCAGGAACTTACTGTATAATGCAAGGTATGCCTGGATACCCTATGTGAAGAGCATTTTTTTAAGTGAATGGCTATTATGGAAAGTCGGGTGTGCTTTTGCGCCTTTTTGGAATAAGCAACATTTCCTCCCCTAGTCATCACTTTGCAAACCTCTTAGTTGGGGAACACAGCAGTTGTTCCAGGGTTGATAGAAAGACAATAGAGAGGATAAATTTCTTCTGGCTGGAACCTAGGGGAAGGAAGAAGGAGAAAGTAGATGAACATCAGAACCTGGCCTGGTTTGGGGGCAGAAACCTAGGTAGCATTTCTGACTGTCATCCTGGCCCAGACCATGTAATCTTAGCCCCTTCCTCCCTGGTTTTCTACGTTTCAAGCTAAAGTTGACAAGGTCTTGAAGTCAGAGACGATGAAGAGATGCCCCGTTCCTTGAAAACAAAGGCTCATCCTCCCAGGAGACCTTGGGAAATATTGACTTCCAAGCTCCAGAGAGGTCCTTTCTAACATGGACAGAGCTGGTATCTGAATTAATCTGGATTTTAACCACAATTAAAGAGGTAATCAGGGTCAGCAGCTCCTTTCAAACACAGTTTAGCACAAAATCCTAATGCAGGAATTACACAAATTGATATTGTCAATATAATGGATTCACACCAATTTCACTAAACAAGGTTGTATAAAGTCTGTGCTCTGTGTTAGGCAAGGGCTAATTCTTTCTAGCAGCATTGGAAGCAAGCAGAAAAACAAGGATACATCGAGCCTTCAGATTCAGATTCATTACCAGGGAGCTTGTAACACATTTCAGAGAATTCATTAGGGAAAGAAAACAGTAAAATTTGAAGTTATTTGTAAAACCGACAGGGAACACATGCATCCTTCCAGGAAAGAAAATGTGTCGATTTCAAATGAAGACTATGTTAGAAAATATGGAGAATGAATGAAAGCCAGCACAGTGTCATGGCAAAGGGAGGGGGGAGGCAGGCATTTCTTCTTACTGGAAGCAAAGTATCTGACCTTCCTAAGACTGGTGGCTGTGGGTCATTGGTGAAATTCCTTAACAGAAACAGTGATGCTTCTCACTTAGAATCAGGTAGGAGGGAACTTTATGATGCTTTTATTTTATAGAGGAAAAAATGGGGGCCAAAGAAGTGAAATGACTTACTGGCCCCAGGTCACACAACTGAAGGTAGGACTAAAAGCCGGGTCTCTTGACTCCGAGTACAAACTTCTTTCTTCTACTTTTTTTATGAGAGTCTGAGGTTCTAGACCTAGAAGTCTAGAAGACACTATGATATTTGCATTCTAAGGGATGGGGTCATAGAATAATGAATTTAGAGCTGGAAAGGACTTCCAAGGTCCTTTGGGCTAACCCACTCATTTTATAGATGAGGAAAGTGAGGCCCATGGAAACTAAGTCACTTGCTCAAGTTGACATAGATATTAAGTGAGAGGCAGGATTTGAATTCAAATCCACTATTCTCTCCATTATACTATACTTCCATCTAGGGGGTATGGGGAATGTTCAGGGAAGGTTAATACCTCTGGTATGAAGGCTACCAAATCCTTTTTAAGGTTGCTTTTCACCTTTGATTTCCCACCTGTTTCACCTACCTCTCATCTGTGACTCCAAGAAGCCACATCTCAGTAAACCATTTTGGCAGACCAGGTTGAGGGTCTCAAAACCATTGGTAAGTTAAGGGGGTATCTACTCCAAACATGTGAAGACTTCCCCTAGTGGAATGGGTGGATGAAAACAATGGTTCCTACAGCCACGAACCTGAAGCAGGCCCTGGGGAGTGCTTAGAGCTTGGTTAGACACCAAAGACCCCATGGTCATTCAATGAGTCTTGAGTTGTCTAGTTGTCTAGGTTCTATCCTGCCACTGGACCATGATGACTCTGAAGGAGAGAGTGAGGCCAACGACTTCATGTCTCACTTAAATCCAATTTACAAATGAATCAAAAGACATCACAAAATGACTTCAATCTAGGAAGACTGTGGAGGGAGAATTCAGTCTATCCTATCTGTATGTGTTTATATGTCTTATATGATTGAGAATACATATACCACAGTAAATAGCCATACCTTCTTGTGCAAATGAATCTTTCTCACATGAAATTCTCCATTTTGAACTGATACAGTTTGGACTGACCATGGGTAAGGTAGGACTCAGAGGCAGAAACCAGCCTTATTGCAAAGAGGCAGCTGAGATTTGGCCAAGTCCAGGAGGCAAGGGAAAAAGGAGGGTGGACAAAAACCTTGATTCAGGCTTTAAAAAAATACGCACAAATGAAAAACCACTAACCTTTTGAGTTCAAAACATTGAATTTAGAAGAATTATATTTTTAAATCAAACTTTTACTGAGTTAATTAATATGTTTTTAAGCAAAATACTTGTTTTGTGTTTAAAACAAGCAGTGAGTCTGATTTATGAACTGAAATATTCATTGTTCAGAGTTTTTCCACTCAATAAAAGCAATTTAAAATTAAATTCATTGGATTTTAATCCCTGAGTCAAGCTTTTCTCTGCATTCATGTAAGTCTACTTTTAGAGAATTTACAAGTGGCCTATTTTCTACACATAAACCAGAGACATCTTCACCATCCTCTTTGTCTTTTGGCAAATTCTTTGGTTCAGATTTTACCAACTTCTTAATTTTGCCTAGGTCTGTCCATACTAAACATCCCCCATTTCAGCAGACATAGAAATGATACTTCTTTGCTATTACACTGTAGTGACTTCCTAGACAGGATGCTCAACCAGTAATCAGGAGACCTGGGTTCTAGAGATCCCACCTGCCTGTATTCCTCCATCAATCCTCTGTGCTGAGTACCTTTTCTACCCCCTTTCCAGCTTCCCTTTCTTGTGTCATCTTCAATTAGATTGTAAGCTTCCTGAAGACAGGGATTGTCTTTCATATTTGTATTCACAGTACTTAATACAGTACCTGGCACATAGTAGCCACTTAATAAATGATTACTGACTCATTGATCCTAGAGAAGTCATTTGCTCTCTCTTGGCTTCAGTTTCTTCCTTTGTAAGATATAAAAGTTAGACTCCTTCTGGTTCTGAGATGCTATGATTCTATTTCACTAATTCCACACCCAAAGAAGGGCAAGGAAGTAGAATTCGTTTGGATGGGAATTCCCACAAAGACAGCAAGGGAAATCACATGACTTAGTCATAAGCCCATTTACCTGAGCACCTTGTGTGGATGTTAGAAGCTTTTCTAGCCCTTGAGATTGTGAACCTACACACACTGCTCAGCTGAATTAACAGGTCAAGACGGATGAAACAATTAAGTAGCCAGTCAGCCTGAAGTTTGGACTTGAATCAATTGAACTGATTATGTCCTCAGACATAGAGCTGGGTACCAGTCCCAGTCTCGCCCCAAATGACTTCACAATCCAATTCTATAAACATTTAACATCTATGTACAAAGTACTCTGCTGTGTTCTGGGGGTAAAAAGGGAGAGAGGAAGAAGGAAGGAAGAGAGGAAAGAAGGAAGGGAGGGAGGGAAGGAAGGAGGAAGGGAAGAAGGGAGGGAGTGGGGGTCCTTGAGCTTATATTCACCTGAGGAATACAATAAATTACACAAACACATGTAAGAGGTTGATCAGGTGAATTGCCTGATCAACTTAATGAGTTCACAAGGTGGTGAGTCTTTATATTTCCCTCTAGAGGTAATGTCTCTTCGTCCCTCCTGGAGGATCATTGATCTCAGGTATAGGGGATGAATTGGTTTATGGGATCATAAAAGCACAGGTCATTGATATAGAGCTGGAAGGTATCTTAGAAGCCAATTAGTCTAACTCCCTCTTTTTCTGTTGTTGAGTCATATCTCACTCTTTAGGACCCCATTTGAGGTTTTCTTGGCAAAGATACTGGAGTGGTTTGCCATTTCCTCTCCAGCTCATTTTACAGATGAGGAAACTGAGGCAAAATGAAGTGCCTTGCCCAGGGTTGCACAGCGATAGTAAGTGTCTGAAGTTGGATTTGAACTCAAGAAGAGGAGTCTTTCTGACTCCAGGCCTGGTACCTGCACCATATGATTGTGTTGTACTATTGTGGGAGAAACCTGTCTTTTTTATATTGACTTATAAAAGAGAGTCTTCAATTCCAAACTCAGCCTTGTCCCTTTCCCCTCTCCCTTTTTTGGAGGGCAGATCGGAGTGCAGTATGCAGACCTAAGGTGATGGAGGAGGGGAAAGCAGGCTGGGGGAGGTTCCCCCCAGGAGCTAATGACTGCCTTGAGGTAGAGGTACATAGAAGCTGTATGACTCTCAAATGTACAAAAGGAGTTTCTGAAGATTTCTTAACCCAAAGTTCCTTGCCCCAGCCAAAGAGGCAGCTGCTTAACCTCTCTCTCAATCTCAAACATGGCAGGGCTAGAGAGAAGGAGTATGTGTTTTGACATGGGGGTGTTCCTACACTCCAGCTTTCCTGTGGAGTATTGATAGTGAATTCTAGCCTTCTGGATAGAGTTAGGGAGATTTCCTTTATTGCCAGTACAGAATCATAGATCTAGTGCTGTACTGAATCTAAGGTTTATCTAGTCTCACACTCTCATTTTATAGAGGACAAGATGGAGAATATGACACTTATCCAAGGTCACAAGAAGGTGAAGAACTAAGATTCACACTCAGGTCCTACCATTCCCCCAAATCTAACCTTCTCGAGAGAGAAGTAAAGTTCCTGGGCAGTGCCATCTTCAGGGATAACGTGCTAGCAACGCCAAGTATGAAATTTCTGAAATCCAGTCTTCTAACTAGAGGAGAGGGATTGCCTAGACAACACTGGCATCAGACTTGCTTCTCTAGGAACTCTAAGCTGGAGAGTTCTTGGGTCCCCCATTCTAGAAAGAGAAGTCTTAGACAGCATCAGCTTATTGGAGAGATAAGAGGACTGTCTACATGGTCCCAAAGCTGGAGGAGCAATGGAAGAATTTAAGCCCTAGTATAGGAGAATCATATTCTTCAGTTCTTACTGTATGTCATTTACCAGTGCAGGTTTGAGGGAAGGGAATGGTGTCAACTTTCTTGAAATCTTAAATTCATTAATTTCATTCTAAAAGGGAGCCCAATGCCCGTAAGATAGCACCATAAGGCTATGTGTTTATATGAATCCTTGGGGGAGAAAGTAGGATTTACTGGAATATTGAGGGGTTGCCTATATAGCAATCTCAAGGACATTTCTCTCCAGAGGAGTCCAAACCACAGGACAGTACCATAAGACTGGATGCCCATCTGGGACTCTGGAGTAAAAGGGAGACTCACCATCATTGGGGAGGGGAAGAGATTACCTGGTTAGAAACCCTATGTTCATTTCCCTTCTGAGGGGAGTCTAAACCCTAGGATGGTGCTATGAATCTAGAGGAAAATGGGGATAAGTGGAATTGTCTAGGGAGGGAGAATTTTATCAATTGTCTGTGAGCAATTGTCACCTAAGAGGCAGGTGGGTGATGTTAGGGATCGAGTGCTGGCTCTAGAATAAGGAAGAACTCCATTCAAATCTGACATCAGGCACTAGCTGTATGACCTTGGGCAAGTCATTTAACTTCACAACAGTTCCTTCAGTTGTAAAGTAAAGATCCTAATAGCATCCAACTCCCAGGGTCATTATGAGGATCAGATGAGGTGATATTTGTAAAGCACTTTTCATAATCCTTGGCACATTGTGGGCACTTAATGAATGCTTAATTTTCTTCCTTCTGTAGGTCCTTTATACGCTGTCTGCTTTTTCTGTGAGGTGGAACCAAAGTTACCCTCTCCCCATCATATGGAAGTTTGTACTTGAGCCTTATTCTCAGATTTCCCTGAGGCAGCTCTGGATAGGGACAATATAAGCAGAGAGCTGTGGTTGCTCTCAAGTTTGACTTTGTGAAGTCATTGTGAACCCAGAGCCTGGGGGACTGGGTCTGGGGTTGCCCAAGAGCATGAATAACTATGGGGACCAAAGAAGGGTTCATGAAGTGGGTGGCACCTGAATGGAACATTGAGGGCAGATCATCATCTCATTCATATAATGCTTTAAAACACTTTACTCACAATGATCTTTAGATAGTTATTACAAGAATTAATGTCTCCATTTTTAAAGATGAGGAAATTAAAGATCTGAATGGTTAATCAAGTTGTCCTTGATCACACAACTGGGTGCCTGAGGTGGGATTCAAACCCAGGTCTCCTGACCTTAAGTCTAACACCCTTGTTGGTCTTGAGATATGATTTTGTTGGTGTTAAGCACAACTAGCAAGTGGGTCTGCTGGGGATGGGGAGGGATGGGGTGAGATTGGAGTACAAGCCGGTAGATTAAGGAACAAAACCTCTTCACAAAAGCTGGACTCTGGCCCCCATTGTAAGGAAAACTAGGGCACTCACTTTGGAGAGCAGAAGACCGGTAAAAGACTTTTAGGGGATTGATGGACTTGGTTGGGGTGGGGTGGGGGTTAGGGTTGTTCTGATCTTTTCATGACTCGTTTCTTGAGGACTTTCACCCAGTCAGCCCTGCCACTGGTCCTGAAGCTTGAGGACTCCCCCCTCTTTAGGTCTGGAAGTTTTCGTTTTCCCACCTGGGTCAGCTTGTGCACCCTTTTCCACCACGAGCTGATTTCACAGGCACTAAACCATCCTGTGGAAATCCTTCCTTCCTTTGCCTATTCTTTTCCTCTGACTTCAGCCCTACCTTTTAACTCTGTCTCAGTTCATAATTATGGAGGGGACGGGGGAAGGGGAATGTTTCTTTGTGCTCCCCATATTTCCCTGCTCCAAGCTTGGGAGAACAGACAGATGTGCATTTCTGTCGATGCACAGGACTGGCTCTGTTTCCGGAGACAGTGTGAGAAAGGAGGTTAATGAGAGATACTTGGAGGGGTTAGGGTAGAGTTGGCAGTTGAAGGATGTGGGAGGAAAGGAAAGCTAAGAACAAGGGAGAGTCATCCTGATCACCTCACCACCACTGAGGGATCATTTAGCCTCTGTCAAAATTCCAGCAGAGTGGAAAAGTGGGGGCCAGGGAGCCAGAGTCTTAACTGTGAAAAATCAACTTTTCCTCTTCCTGCCCCTAGCTAGGTGGCAGTGTCGTGATCAAAGGAGCATGTCACCCCCAGCCTCAGCCCCCACAATTTATGAGGCACTGGGATAGTTGTTCATTAATGGGTCTCAGGAGTTCAGGGGAAATGGGATCAGCCACACTCCTTCCTGTTTCCCACCCTCAAACTTTAGCCTCATTCTCTCTCCCCCAGGTGACTGGCCACCTGAGAGATCATCATAGGAGGGCAAAGAATCCTGGTTGAGTGAGGTTTGTTGGGGGAAGAATTGTGACTTAACAGAGAAGAGGGGGAATCAGAGCCCAGATCTGCTAATTAATACCTATGTGATTCTGGATAAGTCACAACCTCTGGTAACAAGTGTGTTGTTGTTCATGGACCATACTGTTCATGGGGTCTTCTTGGCAAAGATACCAGAGTGGATTTCCATTTCCTTGTCCAGCTCCTTTCATAGATGAGGAAACTGAAGTAAACAGAAGCAAGTGACTTGCTTAGAGTTACACGTCTAGTAAGCTTCTGAGGTTGGATTTGAACTCGGGTCTTTTTGACTTCAGGCCACTAAGCCACCTACCTGTCTCCCTGACAACAGCTTACCCATCTGTAAAATGAAAGTCTACTTTATGTCCTCCAAGGTCCATTCCAACTCTATATCTATATCTATGATTGGCTAGTAGACCCAGTTGCTTCATGAAAACAGAGATGGTTGAAAGAGATATTAGAGGCCATTGAGTCCATGCCCTTCATTTTACAGATTAGAAAACTGAAACCCTGAGATGTCATGTGATTTGCCCAGGTCCCTACAGCTAGTAAGTGGCTAAGAGAAGATTAGAACTCATCTCTTCCTGATGCCAGGTGCAGTGATTTATCCACTGCTATCCACCGTTATGTGATGTGTACTTCAGACTCACAGGGGCAGTCAGAACAAGGCAACTGGGTGATCTAGACAAGATCCTAAAGTTGTGGCCCCTTTTTCTTACTGTCCCCTAGAGGTTTTGGATGCTGGGCTTGACTTATCACACAATAGATACCTTGTGCTATGGAGAAAAAATTTTTTTCTGGCATTCAAGTATGTACATTTAAAATTCTCCTCCTTGGCTCCATCCTGGATGTTGTATCCTAGACAGTGGCTCATCGAACCTACCTCAGTCTCCTATTCTGCTCAGAAGGGTTGGTTTCCAGACTCAGTAGGGTGGATGAGACCCCATGGAGCAGGATGGGAAAATCATCAGGGAGTACAATCCACTGGATAGAATTTCTGTTGCTTCTTTTCCAGATAGAAGAGTAGTTAGTGTCTTCCATCTGCAGGATCTCATCAAGTTTCAGCTGTCACTGACCTTCTGGCTTTACCCATACTTAGCCCAGGACCTAACTTCCTAGTAAGCAGATACTCTGGTCTGCAGCCAAGACACAAAATCTTTGGGGAATTCTACAGTCAAGGAAGAGTTAAGTTTTACAATTGTTAATGCATTTGTCAATGCCCTTAACTATAGGGACTGGGAGAAGACCTGTGATTTCATTAATACAGGGAACTTCCAAGTGAGGAAAATGCAGGTAGGTCAGTACCTTTTCTTGAAATCACACTGAGGAGTTTGGTTATTTGTCCAAAGTCACACAGTCAATATGTTTCAGAGATGGGATTTCTTAGTTTTGATCTAGCTTTCTATAAACACCATGCTGTGGATAAATGGCTTATAGTGCATTTGGACATTAAATAGAAAATTAGTGTCTATTATTTTAAATTAATAGCTTAGGCATTTGGAGGTAGTGCTTATAACACTTATGCTTATATGTGCTTATGCTTATAACAAAGATCACCTTAATCAAATGTAGACCATGGATCCCAGGGACAGTGAGAAGGAACATTGGCATTACAGCCTTGGTTAAGTTCTAACAATATCAGGGTATTGTCGGTTTCATTTGATCTATACAGAATGTAGTATTGACTAAGGGCATCTAGGTGTGTAGCCTGGCGTCAGGAGGAGAAAACTAAGGCCCAGGGAGGTTAAGAGGCTTGGCCTCCATCATGAAGCCAGTACCTGTCAAAAACAGGACTTAAACCACAGTCTTCTTGGCTGTGAGACTGGTTCTTCATCAACTATAGATGACTTCCAGTGATAATGATGATAAAAAGCAAAATAGTCCCTGCTCATAAAGAGTTCCCATTCTAATAAGAGAAACTCTCTCTTCTCCCCCTCCCCTTCCTTTCCCTTCCCCTTTTCCTCTCTTGCCTTTCCTTTCCCTTCTGTTTTCTCCCTCCCTCTTTCTCTCTATAAATACACATCATGTACTAATTTATATAAAGATAAAAACTCTTTCGTCTCTCTTTCTATCTATATCTATATATTTACCCTGACACTTCATCTAAAGTCCTCTTAGGTTCTGTCATCTGCCCTGGGGCTTCTGCCCTCTAAGGACTACCCTGCGGCTGGGAGGAAGCTTTTATAGGTGTTTTTATCCCCCCATTTTGGCGATTAGGGAATTGAGGCTCAGAAAGGTTGTGACTTGCTGATGGTCACGCAGCTAAGAAAGAGGATGGTGGTGGTGGTCTCTGCCTGCTTCGCTCCCTTCCTCTTTTCTGCTCTCCTCTCCTTCTTTTCCTACCCCTTCTTTTTTGTGTTCTTATTCTACCTTTCCTCTCCTTCTAGGACACTTGAAGATCCCAAGGGAGCTTTCCCATGATTCCCTTGAAGAAACAAATACAAACAAGGAGTAGAATCCTTTTCTCTGCTTTCCCAGATGGAAGTCTCCGGGAAGGCTCTTCTTTCCTGCCCCCTCACCAGCTAAAAACAACAAGGAAGTAGGGAAAGTTTCCCATACTTGGCCCAGTGAACTCCTCATCCATGTCCCAGGGAGACCCTGTGCCCCATTTTCTGTTATTTTAGGCAAATTGTGCTGGGGTTGTAAACTTGGTGACCATCTCCCCGCCCCTCCCCCCTTGACCTATAGGCCAGGGTAAGCCCCAGGTCTGATAATGCTTCCAGATCTATGTCCAGGAAAGTCTTGTCTGACCCTCAGTGCTAGGAATCCAAACATTCCTACTTGCCCTGGGAAATAGTCATCCCTCACTCCTCCAAGCATCTCCTGTGTCTGGATGTCTCTACAAAGAAGCCCCAGATCCCTCCATATAACAGCTCAGTATGCTTGGGGGAGATTCCCTGCCCATTCCCTGCTTCCTCTATTAACTCTGTCCTTCCTATGTTAAGGGTGGGGAGTCCCAATTCTTTCCTTTAAGTCTTTCTCCCTGCAGGTTTAGTTACTTAGATGGGAATTAGAGGCATGAGCCTGGGCTGCAGCTGTTTTGACAGAAGGCCCTGAGGAGGTGGGGGAGCTGGGGAGGGTTAGGAAGGGGTTGTGGTTCACTGCTGCTACCTAAGGGAGAATGAAGACCAGGTTGGGAAACCAAATCTATCCCTCAGGGCATCTGGACCCAACTGCCATAGGAAATGCCATCTTCCCAAGCTTTCTGACTGAAAGTAGAAGAGCCCTCAATCTTGGAGGCTGCTATCACCAGAGACCGGCTTCCTGTAAATTCTAAAATTTATAGTTTTTCTTTGCGGACTTCCTCTTCCTCTTCCCCAAAAAATCCAGTGTCTGCCCAGTGTATACTCAGAGGGCCTTGCCTTCAGCTGGATGCCAAGGATGGAAAGTTATTTCATAAAACATTTCACCAGCTAATACTTTAACAGGGATCAACTGTAAGGTCTCAGAGAATGTATCTTATCATAGATCAATAAGAAATCCCACACCCCAATGGATACTTTGAGACTTCAAGCAAAGTGACAGATGACAGAGAGAATATTTTGGGGGTTCTCCTCAAAATTCATCATATTGAAGCAACCTGTTTAGAAAAAAACCCAGCCTGGTGTCTGTGAAACACAAGAGAGTCACAGATGTGGAATGAGCTGCGAGGGACAGTAGGAGCAGAGGCCAGAGATCTCAGCATCAAAGGGGGCCAACTAGCTCAATCTATCTCTGAATAGGAGTCACCCCAACAACATTCCCCAGTCTCTACTTTCAGTATTCCAGTGATGGGAAGTTCCTTCTCCCCATTAGCCTCCTACCAAGAGTAGAGCTCTCTAGAAATGGAGACATCTTCATCTCTTTGTCTAGAGTTATACAGCACCCATGTCTTTCTCCTAGTTTTCCCAGGAGAAAAATATGGCTTTGTTTCTCCCTATTTAATCCTTCTTAAGGGGAATATTCTGATATAATGAAGGATGAATGACAAAAATAAGTATCCTCTCCTTTACCAACCCTCTTGAATAGAAGGGAAATGGCAAAAAATTCGGAAAGAATACAATAAAGGATTCATGCTATGGGGTTGTAGGAGCTGAGGGAGGATACCTGGGATAAAACTCTTGCCCCAAGAATGAGGAGGGCGGTCTAGACAGCCACCAGCAAAGACGGAGGAGATCCTATCACATTAACCTAGACCCCATTAGAAAAGTTCCCCCCTTCTTTAATCCAGCTATTTCTATCATACCTGCTTTCCTAGGGATTATGATCTTACTGGGCATCCATTCAAATGTAAACTTCTCCAGGGCAAGACTGGTTTTTGTCTTGGTATCTCCATCCCCTTGCCCAGTGCCTATGCACAGTTGGTGTGAGAAATGTTGGTGAATGAATGAGTGAAAGAATGTAGAAGGTGCATTTCTGCAGCTACTGGGAATTTCCAAAATTCACCGACTTTGAAGAAGACTCTGGCTCCTCCCTTAGGGTTCGACAAGTGGGGATCAGTATAGAAGAGTCCTGCAGCTGAGGCGTGGGCACTGCTACGAAGTTGTGTTCCTCCTAACAATAAAACAGGCAGAAGACTGTGGACAAGGCTTCCGGCCCAGCAGGCCTTTTATTGAGCGGGCCGCCAGGTAATCAAAGATGCCATAAAGCTGATTCAGAGTAAATGAGATAAATGTTGTTATATTTCTATCTATCTCACCTAAATTTATGATAACAAATTGAAAACTGCATTATTGAACTTTCCTATGTGCTGCTTACAGAGAGAAATTAAGAGGAGGAAGACTCAGGGGAATGGGGGAGTCTGAAGAAGGCAGACACAGGAGGTTTTAATCTAAGATGAGGGTGATAATTGTCTCCCTGACCCCCACATGGCATCCTCCAGGCTTTCTACATACCAGTGGGGCCCCACCTTTCATTTCTAGCTATTAGACTTCCCAACATTTAACTGAGTTCAGTTCAACATTTTTTTTTTTTTTTTTTTGGTCAGGGAGATAATTGGGGTTAAGTGACTTGCCCAGGGTCATATAACTAGTAAGTGTCAAGTGTCTGAGGCAGAATTCAAACTCAGATCCTCCTGACTCCAGGGCTGGTGCTCCATCTGCTCTACCACCTAGTTGCCCAGTTCAGCAATTTATTAAACATCTATTACAGGCAGAAAGCAATGTCGGGCCCTCGGGTAAATAAAAGATTGGATAAAATAGGATCCCTGCCCTCATGGGGTTTATAGTTTACTAGGGGATGCTAGAGCTTGATTGTTCAGTTTTCATTGTGAGTATTTACACCACAGCAATTGGCAAAAGCTACTAATTAGAACGTGATTTATTGTTTTATTGATTTCTAGACTTATGAAAGTGATGGAGAAAATGCTAATTATTCAGATTAAGCTTAAAAGGGAATCATGGATACATTTTCCCCCCCAGAGTGTTGGTTATTAAATATTTAACAACACACCACTGGGTTGAACTTTTTTCCTTGGAAAACACTTCGTGGATAGACAAATAAGCTGGCTCTAGGTATTCCTAAAACCTCCTCTCTCAAATTCCAGTTGTCTCAGAGAGTTAATTATTGAACATTTGCCACTGTACCCCTAGAATAGGACACACAGAGATGACTATAATACACAGTATTAGAGGTATAACTAGGAATTGTTTTCCCAAGGACAAAAATAATTGAATGAGTAGCAATTCTGGCATGTGAGTAGTGGTAGGTCAGAGGATAGTCCAAATGATGATGCAGCAATGTTGGGAGAAGGTGTAACCCATTTCCCAACACTCATCTCTATGGGACTGTAGGTGGGGAGGCATACCATAGCAACTAGACCCTGGGGTGGGGGCTGGGAAAAATTAAGCCACATGGTGGCACCAGTCATCAGAGGACCTCATGCTGAAGTAGAGCTATGGTAATTATTACAAGGGAAGAAGAATGCCACTCTAGATGTTGGTGCTCAGAAGCAAAGCTTTGTTTCCCTATGCTAGCTGATGACTCTGTGCAATATTACACACCAATGTACATTAGGAAAATGAAAGCCAGGTGCTACATTGTTGGGAGGGGGGAGATATTACCGCCTGGTGGGAGGAGATCATCATTAATACTGCACAGTAATCACAGAGATTACTAACTGTACCTCATCCATATAGAGGAATTAAAATGTATTCTACACTTGAGTCAGATTGAGAGAGAGATAAGACAAAAAGACAAAATAAGAGGCTATTTATTGCCAAGTCCAAGGGAGAGGAGATAAAATCCTGAACTGTGTAAATGAAGAGAGGGCACCTATAAGAGAGACAGTGAAACTAGAAAAGTCAGTCAGGTGGTGCAATGACTAGGGTACGGGACCTGGGGTCAGCAAGACTCAGCTTGCTAAGTTCAAATCCAGCCTCAGACGCTTACAGACCCTGGGCAATTTACTTCACTTGGTTTCCTCACCTGTAAAATGAGCTGGAAATAGCAAATCTTTTGCTTCCGTATCTCTGCCAAGAAAACCCAAATGGGATCATGAAGAGGAGGATACAATTGAAAAACAATTGGATATAAAAAACAACAAAATTTGGCATCTGATGTGAATGACACCTTACAAAACTGGGTGACTGGGAGGATGGTGGTGCCCTTCACGATGGTAGAAAAGTTGAAAAAAGCAGAGTTTGGGGAATAAAGATAACAAGTTCTATTTTGGAGATGCACACATGAGATCAAGTTCAAAATGTAGTTCAATACTAGTATCCTGAGTCAAAGCCAATGAGATGAAATTTAACAGTTATAAGTAAACTTTTGCATTTGAGTTAAAATAATAATAAATTGGCCAAATGCAGAATGGAAGAGGCCTAGCTGAGCAGACACTCATCTGAAAAGGTTTGGGGGTTTTAGCTGACATCAACAAGGTTATGCAAAGGCTGGATAGACTAATGCAACAGAACTATAATCCAGTCACTGATGTAGTAACCACATCTAGAGTACTGTATTCGGTACCAGACACAGCAAGGTGGTGTAGTAGATAGAGCTCTAGGCCTGGAATCAGGAAGACCTGAGTTCAAATCCAGACTCAGACACTTACTAGCTATGTGACCCTAGGCAAGTCACCTAACCTTGCCTTTCCTTGCCTCACTTTCCTCATCTGTAAGGAAATGGCATGCTATTCCAATATCTTCGCCAACGAAACCTCAGATGGGGTCACAAAGAGTCAGACATGAATGAAACAACAGAACACCATATTTTAAAAGGGATATCCACAAACTGAAAGTTGATAAAGATAATGGAAGGTCTATAAGCATTGTCATATGAAAACCAGTTGAAAAAATTTGAAGAAGAGAAATCTAAAAGAAGATAAATATGGAGGAAGGAATACTGGGTTTCCTCTGGGTTCTACTTTCAGGCATATTACTGAAGGAAGAAGTCAATTGACTTCTGCCAACCTCAGATTTTTTATCTCTGAAATGAGAGAGTTGGAACTCAGTGACTCCTCATGACCCTTCCTAGGGTCAACTACATAATACCTGGAGTCAGTAAGGCAGCTAGAGCACTGTGTCTGGATTCTGGAAGCCCCAAGTTCAAATCCAACCTCAGACACATAATAACAATTTATAGAATTTAATGTGCCAGGTATTGTGCTAAGTATTTAGGGATATTATTTCATCTGATCTTCACAACAACCATGGGAGGTGGATGCAGTTATTATCCCCATTTTACAGAGGAGGCAAAGAGATGCTAAGTGACTTGCCCAGGATCACACAGTTAGTAGGTGTCTGAGGAAGGATTTGAACTCAGGTCATCCTGACCTCAGTCCCAGTACTCTAGCCACTGTGCCACCTAGTGGTCAATTTAAACTTTATCTGCTTCAATTTCCTGATTTGTAAAATGGAGATGATAATAATAGCACCTCCCTTCCAGGGTCTTTGTGAGGATCAAAACAGGTAAGTTTATAAAATGCCTCGCACAGTGACTGGCACATAATAGGTGCTTAATAAATGCTTGTTTCCTTCTTTCTTTCTTTCCTTCCTTATTCCTCCCTTCCTCCCATTCTCCCTCCTTTCCTTCTTTCTTTCCTTCTATCCATCCTTCCTTCTTTCCTTCATTCCTACCTTCCTTCTTTCCTTCCTCTCTCCCTCCTTCCCTCCCTTCCTTCTTCCTTTCTTTCTTTCTTTCTTCCTCCCTCCCTCTTTCCTTCCTTCCTTCCTTCCTTCCTTCCTTCCTTCCTTCCTTCCTTCCTTCTCTAACATTCTCCAATGGGACAGTTAGGTGGCACAGTGGATAGAGTACCAGTGCAGGCGTCAGGAGGACCTGAGTTCAAATCTCACCTCAGACACTTGATACTCACTCCCTGTGTGGCCTTGGGCAAGTTACTTAACCCCAATTGCCTCATCCTGGGTCATCTCCAGTCATCCTAATGAATATTTGGTTACTGTATTCAGAAGGTTGTGGAGGAGAAGTGAGGCTGGTGACCTACACAGCCCTCCCTCACTCAAAACAAAGTCAAGTGCAAGTCATGTCATTATTTCTCTGATGGCTTGGTCTCCTTCAGCAACAAAGGACAAACACATACAACATTCTCCAATAGGTATAGAGAGAAAGGAAATGGATAATCTGCATTTTAGTTCCAGCTCTGCCACTGAAGGATCTTAGACAAGTCACTTAGCTTCTGTCTGCCTCAGTTTTCTCAACTGTAAAATGAGAGGATTGGATTAAATCACTGCTTTTTAACCCTTTTTTAGGGATCATGAACTCCTTTGCCAGGCTAGTGAAGTCTCAGGATGCCTTCTCAGAAGAATATTTTTAAATACATAAAATAAAATATGTAGGATAACAAAGGAAACCAATTATGTTGAAATATAGTTATCAAAATATTTAAAAAACAAATTCATAGACCCTTTGTGGGATCTGTGGACTTCAAGTTACCCTGGATTAGACAGTCTCCAAGGTCCCTTCCATAGCTCTGACATGCTACGAACCCAAGATCCTAAACTTCTATATGGTAGCTATCTATATTTGAAGGGTTGTCATATACGGAAGCAGACAATTCCATCTCAAGATGGAAGAACAGGGACTATTGAGAGGAGGTTTTAGGGAAGAAGAGTTTGGCTTAGGTTAAGGAAGAATTTTCTAATGATTGGAACTGTCCAACAACAGAACCAGCTGCTCTAAAAGTTAAGGAGCTTACCCAATAGGAAATGGAGACTGAATAACCATTTGTCAGGAACTGCTGTGGTGATTCCTGCCCTAGGTTGGAGGTTGGACTAGATGGTCAGGAGGGCCCCTTCCCACTTAAAGACCTGCATATTCTACTGGCCACCATGGTGGATAGCACCATCCCCTATCCCAGAAAACTGTGCAATCTAATGGGAAAGACAGGCCAACCAAATGCAAATCCACTTAACAACATTGACAAAGCAACAGTGAAACAATACAGTCAAATTTGTTTACATTGTTAAGTCAATCCTACATTAAAAACCCTCATTCTGATGTGGAAATAAAACTGGGCATTCCAAGTCTAGGCTACCTCAAGAGAACACAATATCTGTTAGGGTCTACCAAACCGGAAATACTTGAAGGACAGGTAGGGCAGCGGACTATTGTCTGCCATCTGACAGCCTTAAGTGAGAGATTCCTCATTAGGCAGGTGATCAACGATAAATTTTTCCAGTTTGTGAAGCTAATCTATCAAGGTTTGGAGGGGTCACAATCTGCATAAGGGAATGCCAATAGTGTTGAAATCACAGAAATTTGAAAGATAAATTGTGTCCTATATGTGCATGCACATGTGTGCATGCACACACACACACACACACAAAATCAGGGGCTAGAGTGTTGGACCTGGATAGGAACATTTGAGTTCAAATCCTGCCATGTACAAGCAGTGTGACTCTGGGAAAGTCATTTAACTGTCACCTGCCTCAAATTCTTAATCTGTAAAATTGGGGTAAAAATAGCATCTATCTCCCAGGGTTGCTGTGAGAATGAAATATATTTGTAAAAGGCTAAAGCCCCTCAAAGGGCTATATAAATGTTATCTATTACATATATATACACACATCTGTGTATATGTGTACATGTATACACACACACCTAACATGTATATAATATGTGTGCTACATGTGCATATATGTATATACATTTATGTATGTGTGTGCATATATATACATATACGTGTATACATATATATATATCCACGGACAAGGGCTAAAATCCATGAACAGTCCTCAGGCCATCTCCAGTAGCTCATCTGAGCAATTCAAAATTTCAACAGCATAAAGACCAAATTCTATGTCTCTAAGAGCTGCAGTCACAACCAGATTAAATCCCAGTCCCAGCCTTATCAAGCCTGGAAGGTCTGTACCTTCCCTAAAATCCAGTTTCCAATTTAGGGATACTAATAGACAGGAGGAAGCAAAGAGTCTGGAACCAACCAAACCATCATTTGATGATGCTGACGTAGAGCAAACACACCTTCTATCCTTACCTCCTTTTTCTCCCTCCTCTCTCTTCTATCCCCCATAAGTCCCCACAAAGTTTGAGAATAATGGCCAGGATTAATTGCAAAGGGGAGATTTTCTTTCCCTATTTCTTTAACCCAAAACTCTGTGAAAATGGCTGCCCCTTATGAGACACAGTTCCCACTTTCTCCCCATGATCCTTCCCCACTGTCACCCTCCCTCTTTCTTGGAATTATTGTACCCTGATCTTCTTTCTGCAATCTCTTTCTGGGACCTTCTGGAGTAGCCACCCACCAAGCATCCGTTGCATTTTGCAGGCGGATTTTAATTAAGTCTGCTTGTAATTACCTATCTGTATCCCTACTTAATAAAACTCTGGGGAGTTTTAATTTTTTTTTGTTTTAGTTAAAAATTTCATTGCCGCCCTTCATCATGGGGAGAGAGCTGTCTGGCCCTCTTGGGCAGCCTGGCTGAGTCTCAGTAGCTCAGATTCTCATTAGAAATGTCCCCAGCTCATGCCACCTGGACAAAGACTGAAGCAGAGATTTGGCACTTTGCCTACAATCCCATCCCATTCCTGGCTCTAGCTCCCTCAACCATGTTGGGCCCTGAAGGCCCCTGATGAGAAAAAGGAAACATCTCAGGCAGGGGGGAAAGAAGGGAAGAGAATGAACACTTATATAATACCTACTATGTGCCAAGCACTGTGCGAAGCACTTTACAAATATTATCTCACTTGATCCTTACAATAAACCTGTGATGCAGTTATTATCCTCATTTTACAGATAGGGAAACTGAGGTTGGAAGAGGTTAAGTGACTTGCCCAAGGTCACACAAGTAGTGTCTGAGGTTGTATTTTGACCTGAATCCTCCCGACTCTAGGTCCCAGTTGTAGAGGGAAGGCTGATTCTAGGACGGGACGCTGTCTACCTAACAGGATGAATAAATGTCCCAAAATATCCAGGTCACCAAGGTGAAGTTTCTGGTATTCCTGCCATTACTTCTCCTTATACTACCTCTACCTCAAAAAAAGGTCAGGCTTCCTCAAATATCAGAGGACAAATACCTTCTAATGTCTGGTTCATCTTAATACCTCGTCTTTTTAATACGAAGTAGTATTGCCTAGTTGGAAGAGCATAGAGCTTGCAGCTAGAATACCTGGGTTCTCATCTCTCTCTCCCCCCTTACAGGTCTGTGACCTTAGTCAAGTTACTCAGTCGTCCCCTCTGAGCATCAACTTCCCCATCTGTAAAAATGAGCTCAATGAGACTAGTTCTACCCACCTCCCAGAGCAGTGGTGAAGAGTGCGCTTTGAAAGCTGTAATGTGCTCTATTCACATATGAGTTACTATCATGGTGATGGGGGACAGGACAACAGCCTGAAGACGTCCAGCCTTTGACAGCAGGTACATATAGATCAGTGTGGTTCAGAGCCAGGGAGTCTATCATCAGTCAACAAGCGTTTATTATTATTAAATGTGATCATATTATTTCCATGTAACTTAATAATAATATTGTAATTAGTAATTGATTATAGCTAATAACATTATATTTAATGATGCATCATGTCTTATATCCTATAATTATAATAATTCAGGCAACTCTACAAGACTATATGTTACCAATCAGGTGCCAATCTGCCTTGGTAAAAAGTTTTCCAACTGGGAGTTCCCTACGTCAATAAAATCACAGATTGGGTCCAAAAGTGTTAATATTTTGTTAATGATCATTAATTATCATAATTATTTATAATTGGGGCAGGTAGGTGGCATAATGGTTAGAGTGTTGGGCCGGGAGTCAAGAAGACTCATCTTTATGAGTTCAAATCCAGCCTCAGACACTGTAGCTGTGTGACCCTGTGACCCTTTGACTCTATCTGTGAAAGAGTTGGAGAAGGCAATGGTAAACCACTATAACAGCTTTGCCAAGAGAACCCCAGGTGAGGTCACAAAGAGTCAGACATCACTAAAAATGGCTGAACGACAATTAGAATAGTTGATAAGTAATAAATATATAATATAAATATAATATATAATAAACTATAATAAGATATGTAATTAATAAGATACATTTATAATAATTAATATTAATAAATAATCTGAATAATAACTGGTATATAGTCCCTTTAAAGTTTGCAAAGGACTTTACAGTCATCATTTCATTTGATTTCTTGTTTGAAATGTGTGGCCCATACCTCTCACCCCACATGAGTAACATGAGTAAAGGGTCACCTACAGCTGTAAAACTGAGGTCAGGGGTCATCTGAGCTCTCTTATCTTAACTAAAGGATAACCTTCAAAGGTCCAGGCCAGCCTCAGTTTTATAACGGAAATCCCAGCAAACTGAGGTTGCTGGGAAAGTAACAAGGATGGAACCCTTAGTAATTCCTATAGCCCTTCCCACTTGCCCTGGGCATGGGTGGGCAGTGCTTGGTGTCAACTTCCCATGGAAAGGCAGAGCAGTTGCTCATAGTGCTCCATTGTAGAGAATGGGCCCACCTTCCTCATCTCCACCAGCAATAACTGCTGATCAGTGAGCGCAGATGAGCACAAGTGTGACCCTGCTCCTGCTTCCAGTCCAGATCTTAGAGTTGTTCATCCAGAGAAACAGCTCCTGGGGAGGAGAGGCCAGCCATTTCCACCAACTCCCCAAGAAATGCCCTTCACAGGGCAGGTGAGCCAGTCAAGCTAAAGCAATGGGGGATGTGGAGGGAAAGTCAAGAAGAAGCATGTGTCAGGTAGGTCAAGCCACCACCACCACCAATCACCATCTCTCCTTGGACCCAGATAGAGACAACCCAAGACTGTGAACCCAAGGGCCTTTGGAGAAGCAATGCTTCCAGCCCAATGTCCACAGCCATCATGCTGGGAAGAGACCTGCTCCTGCAAGTGCTGTAGTCACATCTATTGAAGAAAGTTCTTGTCATTAATATCCTTGGTACTGTCAAATAGTCCAACATCAGAAACTGAAAGGATGTTGTCAGTGGAGATAGCATTAAAGAAATGGCCTTGCTGTTGGACCCTAAGGAACAGGGGACCTTGTAACTGAAATCTTCCATGTGTGCTGTCTCACTCATTAGAAAAGGAACTTCTTGAGAGTAGAGATTGTCTGACTTTTCTAATCATACCTTTAGGACTTAGCATCATACTTTGCATGTGGCAAGCATTTAAGAAATGCCTTATTCATTCATTCATTCATTCATTCATTCATTCATTCATTCCACCAGGCTCTCTTCCCATCAGTTTACTTTATTTATTTATTAGAACTTTTTAATTCCAAACCTAACAAATACCAAATAAAATTAACATTTGCATATACATTAGTAGAATAGAAAAAGGTGATAAATTAAACTGAGAATCTCTATTATGTATAATTTACTCTTCTTTTTTAAAATATATAATAAATTCACCATGTTACTTTCAAGACTGCCCTATTGGTCTGTATTCTTTCTGGCCTCCCTTCTATTCCTTTTTGTGCATTTATAAAAGAAAAATGTCTCTCAATGACCCTTCCATTCTTCATCTCTTTCTCCCTCCCTCTCTTCCTTCCTTTCTCTCTTTAGATAGGCTTTATGTATATATAATCTCTCAACACGTATATATATATGTACATACATACACATATACATATATATGTTTTTCTCTCTACATTTCTATCTCAGTCTTTCTCCACCTCTCTCTATCTCTCTCATCCCATTCCTAGTCACCCTCTCCCTCCTATAACTCCCCAATTGAAAAGGAACAGAAAATGTTTGTAACAATATGAATAGTAAAAAGATAAATTCCCATACTGGCTATTTCTGAAACCACTCTATGATGGATAGAGTGTGTCGTTATCACTGGAATTCTTTGTTTATTGCATTGATGGGAATTCCTTAGTCTTTCTAGGTTGTTTTTCCTCACAATGGTGTTGTAAAAATTGTTCTATAGGTTCTGCTCACTTTACTCTGCATCCGTTCATACAAGTCTTCCCAGGTTTCTCTGAAACCATCATCCGATTTGCCATTTCTTAACAGCACAGTAATATCCATTATATATATGATGACTTATTCAGTTGTTCCTTAATTGTGTTGCTTGACTTTAACTCAACAATACTTAATTGCTATTTATTAAGCAACTACTGTGTACTTGGTCTTATTCTAACAACACAAAGACAAGAATGACATTGTTCATGTCCTGCTTTGCTTTGTCACAAGGGTAGGCCCAACACAGAAGCACCTATGCTGTGTACATACCAACATACACAACACAAAAGGATAGTCCATACTGACACCTATCCTCTGTTAGTGTTGGACATTAATCTACAAGTTGGAGTAGATGTCAAGTATGGGCCTATCTCAGAGGTTGGGTAACTAAAGCCTGTAAGTCAACTGGGTCAGTGGTCAGTGGGAGGTGACAAGAAGACAGTATGTAAGGTCTGAATAATATCAGAGAGTGAAGAGTAGGATGGAATGGGAGGAACTTGGTTGTTACTGTGTTTGTTCTTGGTTTTTAAAAAGGACCCTGACATCAGGGAAATGATGACATGACTTGCATTGACTTTGATTTGAGTGAGGGAGGGCTGTGCAAGGTCACCAGCCTCACTTTCTCCTCCTGAGCCATCTGGTTCAGTGGCCAGATATTCATCAGGATGACTGGAGATGGCCCAGGATGCATTGAGAGACCCTGGCCCTTTTAGGCAAAGATCTTTTCAGGTGCTCACTTGTAGTGTTGGACATAGAAGGCAAAGGAGATAATTTACCTTCCCATTGCTGCTCATTCATTTCAATCGTGTCCAATTCTTTGTGCCCTCATCTGGAGTTTCCTTGGCAAAGATATTGGAGTGGTTTATCATTTCCTTCTTCAGTTCAGGGGAAACTGAGATAAACAGAGGTTAAGTGACTTGCCCAAAGTCACACAGCTAGTAAGTGTCAGAGGCCAGATTTGAACTTAGGAAAATGACTTCTTGACTCCAGGCCAAGACTCTATCCACTATGCCACCTAGTTCCATTACCTTCCCACCCTAACTTAATTTGTTAGCTAAATATTCTTTTCTACTACACCACGTTGGAGCTAATGGAACATCAGAAAATAATTTATGGGGGTGGTAGCATTTGAATTAAGCAAAGAAGAGAATGGAGGACATTCCAGACAAAGAGAACATGAGCAAAGGCAAAGAGGTGGGAAGCACAGGCAGTGTTTAGGGGAACAAACATAGTCTAGTTTCACTGAATCATAGAGTACATGAGCAAAGACAGAATAGGGTCAAAAAAGAACCCACAGGTACAAAAATATTTATAGCAGCTCTTCTTGTGGTGGCAAAGAACCCATCCACTGGGGAATGGCTGGATAAGTTGTGGCATATGAATGTAATGGAACACTATTGTGCTAAGAGAAATGATGAATAGGCAGACTTCAGAAAAATCTGGGAAGACTTATATGAACTGATGCAAGTGAAGTGAGCCGAACCAGGAGAATCTTGTCCACAGTAACAGCAACGTTGTGCAATGATGTACTTTAATAGACTTAACTCTTCTCAGGAATGCAAGGTTCTAAGACAATTCCAAAAGACTCATGTTGGAATATACTATCCACATCCAGAAAAAGAACTATGTAGCCTGAATGTAGATCGAAGCATCCTATTTACTCTCTTTTTGTCTGTTTGTTTCTTTCTTCTCGCAGTTCCTCCCACTGGTTCTAATTCTTCTTTACAACATGACTAATGTGAAAAATGTTTAATATGAATGTATATTTAGAGCTTCTATCAGATTGCTTGCTGTCTTGGGGAGGGGAAAGAAGCAGGGAGAACTCAAAATCTTGAAGTGAATGTTGACAACGAAAAAAATAAATAAGCGAATGAATGAAAGATCGATAAATAACAATGATAAATAAATGATATGAACAAATGAATATGTGAAAGAATGAATGAATAAACAAATAAATGATAGGATAGGGGTCAGATTGTGGAAGAATTTGAATGCCAGGCAAAGAAGTTTTAAATTTACTCAGTAGGTGAAGATAAATCCTACCACCCACTTCCTACTAGAGAAGTGACAAACTTAAAACACAGAGACATAGTTTTGGGGGCAATATGGGAATTTGTTTTTTGAACTATGTATTTTTGAAGATGATTTATTTTAAGTGCTTCATTGTTGTTATTTAATGGAACAGAGACAATTGGGAAAAACATTATAAATGCATGCAAAAATAAATAAATTTCAATTAAAAATTACAACAAAAGGAAGTCATTTAAGGGGTAGGAGCAGAGTTTTGGTATAGCCAAATCATGCATATATGATTATTCTGGTAGCCTTTCATAGTTCAAGTCTAAGTCAGCCCAATAGTTGAGGTTCAAGGTAGAACAAAATGAAACATTTATGAAACATTTTGCAGTTAACAAAAGTGGATTTACCCTGACCTAGCATAGAAGGATATTCAGGAAGGATAATGTGTTGTTTCAGGGTTGTTCCAATGGTCAGAAGTCTAGTCATTAATGGCCCAAGTGTTTAGTCCTCTGAGACAGCTGAGTCTTGAGGATAGTTTTAGTGCTGTTAAAGGAAAATCTAACCTGTTCCATGTGGGAGGGGTGATATTGCTCCTGCCACACAGCCACATGAATGATGAACTTCAGGGCAAAGAAACAGGAGACTAAAGGATCTGTCAAGAGATTATTGCAATAGTCTATACAGGTGGTAATCATGAATACCTACCTGTGACAGGGTGTTAGAATGAAAATACAAAGCATAGAGTAAAGCAAAATATACTTCAGAAGTAGTTATCCCTTCCCACACCACAGAGGTTAGGGGGATGGCATCCTCATGATCTGGAAAATTCTTGTAAAATTTTTTGACTTTCTCTTCATACCAGAGAAGAAGGCATTATGGTGTTTAAATATAAAATCTGTTGATATTATACAATACTATACATGCATTTTATGCAATTCTGAGTTTCTAAACTTTTTACGTATTGTCTGCTGGCCTTCATGAGTTGTCTGTGGCTTCTGCAAAACTCTCCCCAAATTTCCATTTAATTTTTTATGCTGACCTATAATATAGTGAAACCATAATGAGGAAAGTTGCCATGTGTAAGAGATAACTGTAGGATGGACAATTTTCAACTTGTTAGGGTTGATGTAGGGTTTATCAATGCTCATTGATTGGTAACTGACAGGACTTGGAAATTAATTGCATATGAAAAGCTATAATAAGGAAAGTAGGTACTAAACATGGGAGACTAGATGAATGGTGATGGGCAGAAATAGTGAAATTAGAAGAAAGAGAAGGTTTAGGGGAAAAAATAAAAATCCAGTTTTGAATGTGTCAAATTCAAGGTGCCTCCAAGTGGAGACGTTCTATAAGCAGATGGAGATGTAGGTCGGGAGTCCAGAAGACAGGTCCAGGCTAGATTCAGGAGATGCATATAGGGGATGGGTGAAATTACAGGAGTGAAAGGGACTTCCAAGGGAGAAAGAGTAAAGGGGAAAAGGAGGCAACATGCACGTTGGGGAACATCCACCTGGGAAGAAAACACAGTCAGTGATGGAGATTGAGAAGCAGCAGGTAGAAAAGCAGGTGGAGAACAAGGATGGTGGTAGCTCTGAAGCCAAGGGAGAGAGGAGTATTGTGAACCAGGCTGTGATCAGAAGAATCAAATGCTGAAAGAGGTCTCAGAGAACGATTAGTAGGAAATGGCCACTGATGTGGAATTTGGTGGTTAGAATATCATTAGTGAACTTGGAGAAAACTTAGGACAGTGAAGGTAGAAGCCATATTGCAAAGACTTGAGTGGTGAGGACTGAGGAGAGATAAGATGGTGAAAAAGTGTAGATAACTTTTTCTAGGAACTTAGCATTAAGTAGAAGATAGGATCATAGTCAAATAAGGTAGAAAGGGAGAGAAAACTTTCTTGCATTAGGGAAACAGGACAGAGTCAGTGACACATGAAGTCAGAAATAATTAGAAGAGGCATGTTATTTTTTTAATTTATTTATTTATTTAACATTTTACATTCATTTTCACAAATTTTTGGGTGCCAAATTTTCTCCCATTTTATCCCCTCCCCCCACCCCAATACCCCAAGCAATCTAATTTTCCCTATCTCCAATCTGCCCTCTCTTCTGTCATCCCTCCCTTCTCTTGTCTCCATCTTCTCTTTTCTCCTGTAGGGCCAGATGACTTTCTATTCCTCATTAACTGTATGTCTTCTTTCCTAGTTGCAACAACAATACTAAACAGTTGTTCCTAAAACTTTGAGTTTCAAATTCTCCCCATCCCTCCCTCCCCACCCATTCCCTTTGGGACGGCAGACAATTCAATATAGGCCCTATCTGTGTAGTTTTGCAAATGACCTCCCTGATAGTCGTGTTGTGTAAGACTAACTGGATTACCATCCCTCCTAACCTGCCCCTCATTGTTTCTCTTCTGTCTTTTGATCCTGTCCCTCCCCAAGTGTTGACTTCAAATTGCTCCCTCCTCCCTTTGCCCTCCCTTCCATCATCCCCTCCCTTGCAATATCTCCTTCTCCCCCACTTTCTTATACTGTAAGATAGGTTTTCGAACCAAAAGGAGTGTGCATTTCACTCCTTCCTTTAGTCAAATGTGATGAGGGTAAACTTCTTGTTTTTTTTTTTTTCTCAGCTCTCCTCTTTTTCCCTCCACTAAAAAAAAAAATCTCCTACTTGCCTCTTAAATGACATATAGTTACCCCCTTCCATTTCCCCCTCTTTCCTCCCACTACATTTCTCTCTCACCATTTACCTTAATTTCTTTTAAGGTATGGTCCCATCCTATTCAGTTCAATCTGTGCTCTCTATCTCTGTATGTGTATGCATGTGTGTATGTGTGTGCATGTGTGTACATGTGTATGTGTGGTCCCACCAACTACCCAGATACTGAAAAGTTTTAAGAGTTAAAAATATTGTCTTTCCCTGTATGAATGTAAACAGTTCACTTCTGGTAAGTCCCTTAAGACTTCTCTTTGCTGTTTCCTTTTTCATGCTTCTTCTCATTCTTGTGTTTGAAAGTCAAATTTTCTTTTCAGCTCTGGTCTTTTCATTAAGAATGCTTGAAAGTCCTCTGTTTCATTGAAAGACCATATTTTCCCTTGAAGTATTATACTCAGTTTAGCTGGGTAGGTGATTCTTGGTTTGAGTCCTAGTTCCTTTGCCTTCTGGAATATCCTATTCCACACCCTTCAATCCCTTAATGTAGAGGCTGCTAGATCTTGAGTTATCCTGATTGTATTTCCACAGTACTGGAATTGTTTCTTTCTAGCTGCTTGCAAGATTTTTTCCTTGAGCTGGGAGTTCTGGAATTTGGCCACAATGTTCCTAGGAGTTTCTCTTTTTGGATCTCTTTCAGGTGGTGATCAATAGATTCTTTCAATACTTATTTTGCCCTCTGGTTCTAGAATGTCAGGGCAGTTTTCCTTGATAATTTCATGGAAGATGATGTCTAGGCTCTTTTTTTGATCATGACTTTCAGGTAGTCCCATAATTTTTAAATTGTCTCTCCTGGATCTATTTTCCAGGTCAGTTGTTTTTCCCATGAGATATTTCACATTCTCTTCCATTTTTTCATTCTTTTGGTTTTGTTTGGTGATTTCTTGGTTTCTCATAAAGTCATTAGACTCCATCTGCTCCATTCTAATTTTGAGAGAACTATTAAATTCAGTGAGCTTTTGAGCCTCTTTTTCCATTTGGCTCATTCTGCTTTTGAAAGCATTCTTCTCCTCATTGGCTTTTTGAACCTCTTTTGCCAATTGAGTGAGCCTATTTTTCAAGGTGTTAATTTCCTCAGCATTTTTTTGGGTCTCCTTTACCAAGGTATTGACCCGTTTTTCATACTTTTCTTGCATCTCTGTCATTTCTCTTCCCAGTTTTTCCTCCACCTGTCTAACTTGCTTTTCAAAATCCTTTTTGAGCTCTTCCAAGGCCTGAGCCCACCCGCCACCCCCCTGGGGTGTCTGGGGTACTGAGGCCCCGCCCTCCACGTCTTTCCCTGATGGCAAGAATACATCCTCGTCATCAGATCCGAATGTCGGGATCATTTGCATTTGTTGGAAAAAACTCTCTATAGTCTTATTTTTCTTCCCTTTTCTAGGCATTTTCCCAGCCAGTTACTTGACTTCTGAGATTCCTTTCCACCCCTGCCTGGATCCGCCCAGCTAGTGCTTGGCCTCTGAGATTCAAATGGGCTTTCCACGGCAAGCTTTAGTTCTGGCACTGGGGTGGAGGCAGGGCCGCCTCCCAGGCTCAGTTCCCTCAGGGGCTTTATGCAGAGGCCTTCAGTAATAGAGCGGGGTGGGGGCAGGGCCATCTCCCAGGCTCAGTCCCCTCAGGCCGTTTATGCAGAAACCTTCCGTAATGAAGATCCTGCCTGCTGCTGGGGGATTCCTGAGTCCCAGGCCGCTGCCGCCTCAGCTGCCACCCACCCCTCTGCCTCCGCCACTTCCTGCCCCCGTCTCTGCCGCTGCTGCTTCCTCCCGAGGGGGCCTGAGTCACAGAGACGCTCCGCTCCCCTCCTCTAGCCCAGCCTTCTCTCTCACTGACCTGTAGCTTCTGTGGGCAGAGGGACTTTCCCAGCTGCCGGAGCTTCCGTGTCTGAATCCTGCTCGGGTCAGCTTCTCTGTGGCCGCGGCTGCGCTGGGGTGGGGTCCGCTTTCTGGGGCGCGATGGACCCCGGAGACGGCTCTTCAGGGCTCTCTGGCACGGAAATCTCTTCCACTCCGTTTCTGCACACCTTGTATTGACCCAGAAGTTATGGGGGTCTCTTTTTACATTAATTCTACGGGCTTTGGTTTTGGAGCTCGTAAACATGCGTCCTTCTACTCTGCTATCTTGGCTCCTCCCCCAGAGGCATGTTATTTGTATTGACTAAGGATTTTTTAATTATTTAAAATATTTCCCAGCTACCTGTAAAAAATTTTTAAACATTCATTTTAAAAAATTTTGAGTTCCAAATTCTATCCCTTCTTCTCCTGCCCTACCCATTGAGAAACGAAGAAATATGGTATGGATTATACATGTGAAATCACACAAAACATTTTTACATGTTAGTTGTAGTGCAAAAAAAAGCCACACACAAAACAAGAAAAATTTAAAAGTATAATTCAATCTGAACTCAAAAAAGCAAGGAAAATGAAGTGAGAAAATTATTCTTCAGTTTGCATTCAGAGTTTGTCACTTCTCTCTCTGGAGGTGGATAGTATTTTCACCATGGGTCTTTCAGAATTTTCTTGGATCATTATCTTGATCAGAGTAGCTAAGCTATGATCATCATACAATATTGCTATTACTGTGTACAATGTTCTCCTAGTTCTGCTCATTTCACTTTGCATCAGTTCATATACGTCTTCTCAGGTTTTTTTTAAACCATCCAGCTCATCATTTCTTATAGCACAGTAGTATTCCATTACAACCATATGCCACAAATTTTTCAGCCATTTTCCAATTGATGGACATGACTAGGACCTCTCGACTCTGACATCTTCCTACCTGTCACCAAAGGATGCCCTTATGCCAGAACTGGGTTTGACTGCTCTTTGGGGACAGGAACTACTTTGGAAACTTCTCCTATAAGCCCCCATAGTATCCAGCACAAGGCTGAGCATACATACAGTAGATGCTCAATAAATACTTATTGATTTGATGACAGATGACTTCCTCAAGACTCACCTTCCTAGGTCTGTGATTCTCAGTCCTAGAGGAGAAACATAGTGTAATAGAAAAAGTTTTTGGTGCCAGAGGACCCTGGTTCAAATCCTGATAACTTACATGAGTCCAAACAAGTCAATTAGCTCTTCTACACCTCAGTTTTCTAACCTGTAAAATGGGACACAGGGAGAAGACTGGACAAAATGATGTATAATTACTATCTAGTTTGAAATCCATAATTCTTAAGATTTGGAAGAGGTGGGAGAAGATTATGGTTATTAATCAATCAAAAAGCATTTATTAAGCATCTATTACATGCCAGATTCTGTATTATAGGATTCAGAAATGAAACAGTCCTTTCTCTCTAGGAGTTTACACATAGGTGTTTGCTGTAAACCTCCTCTATGTCTATCCAGCCCATGAGTATGAATATCATACTATGAGTATCAGCATTGGACATGATCTCTGCCAACAGATTTGGTTGGAGAATAGAGACTGGTGCTATAAAATAGAGAATAATTAGGAACTCAACTGTGTGTGTTACAAAGAGTATGTCTCACAACTCGGTGGAAGGAGAGATCTCTGTGGTTGAGGGTGGCACAGTGGATAGACCTGGAGTCAGGAAGACTTGAGCTCAAATCTTGCCTCAGATACTTAATAGCTGTCTGACCCTGGGCAAGTCGCTGAAACCTGTTTACCTTAGTTTCCTCATCTGTAAAATGAACTGGAGAAGGCAATGGCTAACTACTCCAGTATCTTTGCCAAGAAAACCCCAAAAGGGGTCACAAAGAATTGGACACAACTGAAATGACTGAATAACAACTTAAAACTTCCTCTAGGCCTTGTAGAATAGTTGGGGTTTGGACAGGTAGAGAAAAGAGGAGAGATCAGACAGGATGAGTAAAAAAAAAAGCCTAGAGATAAGATTGTACATGTCATGACATGTATGTATGTGCATAACATCTATGACACTCATGGGAGTAGTCTGTAATAAGGTTAAATAGGGAAGGTATGACCAAATCATGGAATTCCATGAAAGACAGGCCAATGGAAAAAAACAGAAAGCAGCCTGACAGAATATAGGTCTAGTCCAGAATCATACATCAAAAATCTCTAAATTCATTCACAAAATAAATTAAAAGGGTCAAACAAAAAAATTAGAAAAGACATTTCTACAGTTATGGATAGAAGTCATCATTAATAAGATAGACAATTTCAATGACATGAAATTTAAAACTTTCATATAAGTAAAATCAATGCAGTTAAAATATGAAAATAAATTGGCAGTTGGGAAATTTTTGCATCAAATAGCTCTGATAAAAATTTGATTTCCAAAATAAATAAGAAATTGATACAATTATATAAGGTCCAAAGGTATTCACAGTAAATAAGTAAATGAGCAAAATGGTTTTAAAAGATGAAACACAAACTAATTTCTATATGAAAAGTTCTCAAAGTCATTAATAATAAGAGAATATAATCTAAAAAATAACTTTGAGGTTTTACCTCACATTTATTAAGTTGCAAAGATGATAAAGCATGGAAATATTGTTGGAGAGTCTGTTACATTAATACACAAATAACTGTGAATTTGTTCAATCATTCTGGAAAGTATTTTGGAATTTGGCAAGAAAAGTTTCTAAATTATTCATACTCTTTGACCCAATAATCCCACTACTGAACTCAGAGGTCAAAGAGAGAAAGATGCCAAACGACTCATAGCAGCACATTACGTAGCAACAAAAGCACTAGAAACAAAGTGCCAATGTATTGGGAAATAGCTGAACAAATTGTGATGCATGAATGCAATAGAATATGATTGCACTGTAAGAAACAGTAACTAGGAGGAATTCAGAGAGATGTGGGGAGAAAGTGTGTGTGAACTGAAGTAAAATAAAACAAGCAAAAATAAGATCCACAATAGCTACTGGAAACAGGGAATTATTAAGCACCTACTACAGAGGTTCTCAAACTTATTTGGCTTACTCTACTCTTTCAAAAAAAAAAAAATTACTCAGTGCCCCCCTGGGAAATCTACTTTCTTTAAACTCTTTAAAGTTTTTTTTTAACTTGCATCATTTCAAAAAATATAATTTTTTTAAATGACATCTTAAATTTAACAATTTATTGTAAATTTGTAGGTTTTTCCCTGCACTGAAATTTTGGTGTTGCAATATTGTGTCATGTAACCATAATATCTTATAGTGTCACATTGTAAATAGTATCATATTGTAAACAAGTCATTATATGTACATGGTCAATACATGCAGGATTTCCTGACAATGCTCGATAGGCTTGCCTGCCGACACTTGCTTGTTAAGACCTGTTGGTGAATAGTGTGGCAGAAACTGAGCACAGACCAATGCCTGAAATCATACACAAGAATAAAGTTCAAATGGGTACATGATCTAGGTATAAAGACTGATACTATAAACAAAGTAGGAGAGCAAGGGATAGTATATTTGTCAGATTTATGCAAAATGGAGAAATTTATGATCAAACAAGAGATAGAGAACATTATGAAGTACAAAGGATAATTCTGATTACATTAAATTGAAAAGTTTTTACACAGACTGACTCAGTTCAAACAAGATTAGGAAGGAAGCAAAAAACTGGGAAAGAATTTTTACAACTAGCATCTGTGATAAAGGTCTCATTTCTAAAATATAGAGAACTAAGTAAAATTTACAATAATACAAGTCATTCCCCAATTGATAAATGGTCAAAGGATATGAACAGGAAGTTTTCAGAGGAAGACATTAAAGCTATCTATAGTCATATGAAAAAAAATCCTCTAAATAACAATTGATTAGAGAGATGCAAATCTAAACAACTCTGAGGCACCACATCAAACCTATCTAGCATTGGTTAACATGACAAAACAGGAAGATGATAAATGTTGGAGAAGATGTGGGAAAGTTGGAACACTAATTCATCATTGGTAGAATTGTGAGCTGATCCAACCATTCTGGAGAGCAATTTGGAACTACGCCCAAAGGGCTACAAAAATGTGCTTACCCTTTGACCCAGCAATACCTCTTCTAGGACTGTATCCTAAAGAGATCATAAAAATGGGAAAGGGTCCCATAAGTACAAAAATATTTATAACAACTCTTTTTTGGTGGCCAAGCACTGGAAATTAAGGGGATGGCCATCATTGGAGAATGGTTGAACAAATTGTAGCATACGATTATAATGGAATACTATTTCACTATAAGAAATGGTGAACAGTCAAACTTCAGAAAAACCTGGAAAGACTTATATGAACTAATGCTCAGTGAAATGAGCAAAACCAGGAGAACATTACACATAGTAACAGCCACAATGTGCAACGACTGTTTTGGTAGACTAAGCCCTTTACAGCAATGCAAGGACCTAAAGCATCCTCATAGGACTCTTGAGGCAAAATGCCATCCACATCCAGAAAAAGAACTATGGAGTCAAAACACAGAATGAAGCAAACTCTTTTCTCTTATGTTATGTTTTGATTTTGTTTGGTTTTTATCATGGTTCTCCTATTCATTTTAATTCTTCTATGCAACATTACTAATGTGAAAATCTGCTTAATAAGAAAGTATGTGCAGAACCCATGTAAGATTGCATGCCATCATGGGAAGAGAGGGGGATGGAGGGGGAAAAATTTAAAACTTATGAAAGTGATTGTTGAAAACTGGAAACAAATTAATTAAACAAAACAAAAAATTTGGATTTCATGATGTAGCCAACAAGCAACTACTGTAGTCTCTTGAGGAAGAAATTTACATGAGGAAAGTGAAATTTTAGGAAGATAAATCAAGCCACTGCAATCAAAGATTGCATCAGATCTAAGCCTGGAGATAAGGAAACCCACTGGAAAGTCATTCTATTAGGAGGTCAAATTTTAGAAAATCTCTCTTTTGTGGTATATAGTAGTGATAGTCTAGATTAGGCTGGTAGGTATGAGAAGAGAGAATAGGTAAATCTTAAAGATATTTTCAAGGAAGAAACCATGAGATTTATAATAATGAGAAGAAGAAGAACTAGCATTTGTATAGCACTTTTAGGTTTGCAAAGTACTTTACACATCTCATTTGATCTCATTTTAATTTCAAAGGATAAGACAGAATTTTTGAATCACAAAATCTAGAACTGAAAATAACTTATTTTGTATTTTTTGTTTTTAAAGTGGGAGCCAGGTGTTGCTTTTGTGAGAATGGAGAGTTGTAAGATAATTGAATATTCCAATGGAGGAAACTGATTTAGCCAAGCTCATGCACCTGGAACTAGAACCCATGACTCTTGACCCCCAGATCAGGGCTCTTTCTATGACAAACACACATCTCTTGGGCTGCTAAATATTTCTCTGAACTCCTCAGGTCATTCTTGCTTTCCAGATATGTGCCCTGAGGCTCAAAAGGGAAGGTAGAATCAGTGGTGGGCATCGGACTGGGCACCTGAGCCAGACTAGGCTAGACTGCGTTTCCTTCCTGGGAATTAGTCACACCATCTTGTCCATGAGAACATGGAAAGACCCAGAGGGCCATGGAACCTGGCAGGCCCTGTAATATACAATGCCCAGCTGGCTCTGATGCCCACCTGTTGTGTTAGACATTGGGTTAGAATTTGGGTGGGAGCCAGGAACTGGTGCCAGGAGCTTGGAGCAAGAAAGACCTTTGCTGATAGAAAGAAGGGTGTGTGCGTGTGTGTGTGTGTGTGTGTGTGTGTGTGTGTGTGTGTGTATGGGAGGAGTTGGAGAAGGAATACTCTAAGAACTAAGGGGAACTCTTTTTACTCTTGCCAGCCATGGCATCGATTCTAGCAATGCTCTGAGTCTACTTAGTGAAGCTGCCACCAGTGACCTGGCCAGCCATCATACCTGTCCTTCACTATAGTATCAAGGCACAGCTCTTTGGGCACATCTCCCTAGTTGGGTAGTGGCCTAGGAGCACAGCACACTGCTTGGCCTAAGACAAGTATAGCAGGAATTGAATAATGCCCCCTTCCCTTCTGACATTAGATTAGTGTCCTGTTACTAACTGTCCTTCTGTCTTAGAGAAAGTGTCCTTTCACTCCTTACCAGCCTTTGGATACCTGGCTAGTATCCACCTCTAGCCCCACTCCTATAGCCAGCTCCAAAGAAAAGCTGGAAAACAGACCTGGCCAGAGGCTTTCACAGCTGGCCTTTTCTACCATTTCAGAAAGCCACCTCTGCCCACAGCTGCCATTTTATTGGGTGGGGTGTGTTGGAGACCAAAGCCTGGTGCTGGGTCAGGTCCAGGCTATTCATGGCAAAGAGAAAAACTCATAACTTCCCTGAACAGGAGCAGTAAAGGCTGGAGGCCAATCCCATGGGAAACGTGAACACATTCAGCCTGCCCGCATGGAACTGAACCCACTCTGGCACTTGCTTTGGCCAGGGAGCCAAGGAGCAATTGAGTCAGTATGGCAAAGGGAGAAGGATGCAGATTTGGGCCTCTGCCAGAGGGGAGCCTGCCCCCAAGGCTGGGAATCTAGTAGAGTGCAGGAGTGGGGGCAGAGGAGGGGAAGGAGGGCTTGGAGCAACAATAGCCATTTATTTCTGTTCTCCCCCTGTATCTGTGTCTGTCCAGAGACCCTCACGCCTGACAGATTGACATAGCAGGTTAATAAGTACTTTCCCCTTCTCCTAAAGGCTAATTAAATATTAATTCACCTGGTGAGGTCAGCAAAAAATAACAAACTATTGGCAGAGTGAGATGCCTTTAATTAATTCTCCTGTGGAGGGTTTTTGCAGAAAACACCTCCTTTCCCCTGATGCTGCCTCTGTCCTCACTGCTACCCACACTTATCAAACTCAACTGCTGGCGTAGTAGGGGAAGGGGGAAGGCTTGCTGGTGATGTTCCTCTGCCCACTTAACGTGCTCTTGTTGACTGAACGGAACTTGGGAGGCCTTCTAGTCTAAGACAATGGGTAGAAGAGGCTGCTTTGAGAGGGGTTAAGGAAGATTAATGTCCTGCCTCACCTCCCCCCTCCACCTATCCAAACCCTAACCTCTCTTCTGCCCCGGGTCCAGGTTTACCTCTACCAAGAAACCCTTCCCATCCCTACCCTCTCCACCTCCCTAATCCCTCTCCTTCCCCTTCGACTTTTACTCAAAGGTCAAAATATTTGATGTACAAACTTAATTTAGCACTTTATTGCATCCTGCTTTGGGTGGGTCTCTAATAGCATGCCAGCTACTAAATATCATTAATAATTAAATGGTTATAATAATAATTTAAATAAATAGTAATAATTTAGATAATTAAATGCCAGCTTTTTTATTATTATCTTCTCCAGACCTGTTAATTTCTTTGATATAGATAAATCTAGGTGAGGAAGCTTTCTCTGTCAATACAGATGTATAACTGTTTTGCAACTTACAACCTTAGAGCAGCAGTTCTCAAAATTTTTAGTCTTGGGACTCTTTCATACTCTTAAAAATTATTGAGCTTTTGTTTATGTGTGTTATCGAGAGATATCTAGCCATTTGCATAAGTCTATATATTGATATTTCCCATATTAGAAATTAAAATGTTTTAGTACTATTATAAAGAGTTTCAATCATCACAGACCCTCTGTAAGGTCCTCTTTCTGAACCACTTTGAAGATTTTGGCCTTTAGAGTATTGCCTGAGACAGAAGTCACATGGAATGGTCAGCACCTTATACAAGGTTAGCAGACAGGTAAGTTCAGTAAATGTTCCCGGGGGGCAATTCACTTGAACTGAACTCTTGCGAGAGTGTTTGAAGGCTGAGCTCTACCACTGACTCTTTCAAATGGAGATTTTTATTGCTTAGGATAATCTCAGAGAAAGGGTACCTAGGTGGCAGAGTCCTGGACTTAGAGACTTAGACTCTTCTTCCTGAGTTCAAATCTGGCCTCAGACACCTGGTTTGCCTCAGTTTCCTCATCTGTAAAAGGGAACAACAAACCACTTCAGTATCTCTGACAAGAAAACCCCACATGGGGGCACAAAGTGTCAGACACAAGCTCTCCTGCTCTCAGGCAGAACCCTTAAAAACAACAACATAGATTTAGAGTTTAGAGGTCACCTAATCCAAAACCCTTCACTGAATTTACCCAAACTGAACTGGTTCTACTGTATTTCAGCCTTGATTCAGAGGGGGAAAAAAATTCAATGATAATAGCTTCTTGTCTTACAAGTAAAGTGGTAAAAGGTCTGTGCTTAGAATCAGGAAGGCCTGGGTTCAAATTCCACTTTGGACGTGTACTTCACCATACAAAAGTCACTTAGCCTCTATAAGACTCATTTTCCTCATCTGTAAAATAATAATGTTGAGACTTAAGTCCCTTTCAGCTCTGAATCTATGATCCTCTGACCTTGAATCTAAGATACAGCTATAGGATGGTACTGTGATGGGGCTGCTGTGGAGTAAGCAGGGACAGGTCACTTTCTCTTCTCTCTGAACCTCAGTCCCTCTAAAGAAGAGAAGCCCTGGCCCTTTGCCTCACAAGGACACCAGGGGACTAACTAACAGGTAAAAAATGGAAGTTGATAGGTGATAGGATTGAAGTCTATAAAATCACTAACAACACAGCTAGGGACTAGTTCACCAAATCCCAGTATGCTGAAATAAGGAAACTTGGAGCTTGAGAGACATAAATGTAGCATAAGGAAAAGCCAGTGGTAGACTTATGGAACTTGTTACCTCGAAGGGGCCTACAGACTGAAAAGGCATTTTATCATCATCACTGTCACAGACCTGTTTCCCAGCTCAGTACTGCTCCATATGGCGATAGTAGGAAAAATGTCAAACTGACCTATCTTGAGTATGTGCTAGGAAACAGCCTACAGCCAAATTCATATGACAGGCTGGTTCCCTCTGAAAGGGGACAAAGCTGGGTCATGATCCGGCTCACTCCTGCAACCCATGGGCAAGTGAGACAGAAGAGGCCCCACTCCTGAGTTCTCTGTCCTCTCCAACATAAACTCGTAGGACTATTCCTCAGGGCTCCTAACACTACAGAAGGAAATATCAGAATTACAACAACTCACATATAAAAACGGAGATGGATGAGCAAAAGCCCAAGGTCACTTTTGGTACAGCAGCTTCTCTGGTTCTCTGACTTCACTCCAATCTACTGTCCTGAGACAGAAATCCATTGCTGTGGTGTAGTATAATCATTCCAAGTGGCCCAGAGCAAAGTGAAGTGTTGTAAAAGATTGCCAGGATCAACCTGTGCTCTGACATTGCCTTAAATACTCCTGTGCCTAATGAGTGATCACAGTGTCAAAGATTCACTCTCTGGATGTCTCCATTTTCTTGCCTTTGCATGGGTACTTAGGTAGGTAGGTAGATAGATAGGCAGACAGATATATAGATAGACAGACAGACAGACGGACAGACAGACAGACAGACAGACAGACAGACAGATAGATACATAGATAGATAGATAGATAGATAGATAGATAGATAGATAGATAGATAGATAGATAGATAGATAACACATATAGGGCACAGAAGAAAGAGAGAAGGGAGAGAGAGACAGAGAGAGAAAAAGGGAGAAAGAGAGGGAGAGACAGAGAGTTTTAGAATGAATGGAAGCTTCTGAAGGCAGGAGCTGTATTGCTTTTTTGTCTTCGTATCTCTAACACCTAGCACATAGTAAATGCTTGATGTGCTTATTCTTTCATTCAAAGAGGTAGATATCCCTAATTGTTAGGAAGCACAGCTAGGTGGCAGAATGGGATAGAGCACCTGGAGTAAGGAGGACTTGTGTTCAAATCCAACCTCAGAAACTTAGCTGTATGATTGGGCAAACCACTTCACCCTGTTTGCCTCAGTTTCCTCATCTGTAAAATGAACTGGAGAAAGAAATGGCAAACCACTCCAAGTATTTTTGCTAACAAAACCCTAAATGGGGTCTACAAGAGTTGGACATCACTGGAAAGCAATTGGTAAGAAGTTTTCTCTTAAATTGAGCCTAAATTTGTCTCCTTAGAACTTTCACTCATTGGATACTCAATGGAGTAGCCCTTTGGTGTTGAGAAAAATAAGTCAAATTCCTTTTCTACTTGACAATCTTTCAGATATTTGAAGATATATGAAGATATCATGTCCCACCAGTGCTCCCCAACTTCTTCTTTAGGCTAAAAATTCCCAATTCCTTCTGGCTATCTTTAGGTGGCAAGCATGGGAAGCATATGGTCATCTGCTGCTGCACCAGAGACTTGGTATCCTCCCTATAATTATATTACCATCCCCATATGAAATGGACTTCCTATACGCAACAACCACAAAAGGAGTTATTCTTTTCACTTTGTTTAGTGAAAGAAATTCTATCCTTGTGTACAGATTTCAACCACTTCCTACGTCACTTTTAATGAAATTATGTCTCCTGTCTCTTCTGCCGTTCCTTAGACATAGCATACCTGTCCATTGCACCTGCAGTGTCCCTGCTTTTATCCTCACTTGGGTAAGCATTCCTTTTGTTGCCTCCTTAAACACAGAGACCCCAGGCACTTCACGTCCACTAAAGTTTTCATCTTTTTGTTCCTGGTGGTCATCATCATCAAATATTTATTAACCATCTGTGTTACACAGAGTAAGATGTGTTACTCTAATAAGTATTAGACATAGATAGACCTTGCCTTCAAGGAGTTTATTGTCCAGTCATGAGGCAAAGCTGGGATGTGCTGGTAAATATTTAACAACCAGCTCTCCAAAAATCACCATTCACACTTTGGTTTAATCTGAATTATCATTTTCTCCATCACTTTCTAAAGTCTAGACAATCAATAAGCAGCCCTAATTTGTGGCATTTGCAGATTTCTGAGGTTGTAAATGTTCACCGTGAAAATGTGACAGTTGTTTCTCTCATAAGCTGGTTTGGCCATTTAAGTGTCTACTATATGCTAGGCTTTGTGCTAAGATCCGAGAGCAAACAAGACAGTGCCGCTCTCGAAGAGCCTGCATTTTAATAGAGAAGGATGGTTCATTTGGGGGAGGCCACCTTGTCATTTGTCCTTCATTCTTGAAGAGGACCATGACATGAGGGAGGTGATGCCATGACATGAAAGTGAATGGGATTTAAGTGAGGGAGGGCTGCGCAGAGTCACCAGCCTCTCTCTCCTCCACAGCCATCTGGCTTCAGTGGCAAGAGACAGATCAACATGGCAGAAGATGGCCCTGGATGCAGTGGGAGACCTTGGCCTTTTTAAGGTAAGGTCTTTCACAGGTCTCAGTTGACTGAGGCAATACTAGGAAGGGTAGAATGTAAGGACACAGAGGTAAAGAAGTCCAGAGAGTGAAGCAAACATTGCATGAAGTGAACATAGCTAAAGCCCATCAGGAAATGGAGATCTGGTCTAGACCCCCTAGACTAGGGCCTTAGGGTGGGGTTTTCTCCAGGGTGGGCGGGCATTTATTTAGTTGATTGAAGAATGAGGTGCCACTCACTTCTTCTTTTAGCAGTCAATGGCTATAGTTGGTGAAGGTTTCATTTCTGAGTCTCAGATAACAATGAACTTTTGAAACAGGAAACAAAGGCTATACCCTACCCCTACCTTACTGCCAAAGGGAAACCAAATAGATTCAGAGGAAGAAATACTAATGAGGGTCAGGAGTGATGGCTTCTCTTCCTACCAAGCTACACTGGGCCCAGCCTGTGTCTGATTTCTAAATGTGCCCTGATCTCTCCCTAACCATCCCTCCCAATTCCTCTACCCACGGTTCCCTTGGTCACAGCCAAAACCTCTAAAAAGCTCGATGTGAAGAACCTCATCTGAGTTTCTGCTCAAATTCCATGTTAATTTTTTATTTATTTGGAAGTGGTACTGGAAGGGTTTTCAAAGTGAGTCCAAAGTAATTAGGAGCTCCCGCTGATGGATTGCACTGGAGGGACATGTGGATTATTTATTACAAAGTCACTTGCTGGAAAGGTTAGAGGCTGAGAAGTAATTATTTTTTCTTTTTCTTTCCCTCCACCTTCTCTTTCCTTGTTTAAAAGAAGCAAATCTGCAGGGGAGAGCACTTTTCTAGGGCTGAAGAAGGGTCCCCTTTTCTCTGCCATATCTGCCCTACTCCACATTCCTAACCTTCCAGTCCCCACTACCCTGGGGCATTCTACTCTCAGAAACGAAAAAGAAGATGGTGACATTGGTCAATTTGGTCCCAAAAGGGTTTGTACCTTTTTTCCACTTCTGAGTCCAAGGTTCTCAACACACACACACACACACACACACACACACACATACACACTCACAGCACAGGCTTTGCCTGGGTTCAAGTCAGCTGCTTCCTCTTTCTCCTCTTACAAAGAGGAAAATGACTGTGTGCTCCAAATTTCCTTTAATTAGAACTTCTACAATTCTTAGAATCCATACCCCGAAATTTAATCTTTGTTAGTTCTCTGTGGTCACACACTGGGCCATAATGGAAAGGAGGCTGGAATCAGACACAGAGGCAAACCATCTTACAGAGCCAGAAGAAATCTCATACACCCCCTAATTCACACTCTATATAAAAGGGAGGGACAAAATCATCCCCACCCTATTTTAGCTTTCCTGTCCTAACCAGGTAAGAACAAGTCTCAATCGATCGATCAATCACAGACTTTAGAGTAAAAATAAAAGTCCTTCAAACTGGATGGTAGAAAGTCTGCCCAAGGGGGATGGAGTTGTTGGTGAGGAAGTTTGGGGGAAAGGGGTTGAGGAGAAGAGAGCCAAAGAGGAGGGAGGTTTGGGATCAAATGTTTTATCCCAGGGAATATTGTGAATGAAGCCAAATCACTGCTTTACTTTCATGGGGTTCTTGTTGAGTATTGTCAGGGCTCCATGCATGCTGACTGAGAGGATCTGGAGCCCTCTGACCCAGATCCATTCAGTGTGGTGTGGAAAGGTTTATAAGATGTCAAGGACATGACTTTATGACTCATCATTGCCTTCCCTGTTCTTCAAGTCCAAGGTCTTTGGCTCTGTGCAGCATGGCCCATCCCAGAAGACTTTCCCAGAGATACACACAACACCAGGGAACATAGACACACAGGGGAAACCATTCAGCAGCATGCTTCCTTAGGATCACTGCTATTCCATGAAGAAAGGTTAGCCAGTTCTTGTTTTGCCTCCTACTAATTACTGTCCTTCACCCCTCATTCTCAAAGAATTAGTTCTGTAGTCATAGTATCAGGCCCAATTGAGAAACACCAGTCCAGAGTTTAAGGTTCTCCCTGAATTTATCACCTTTAGTCAGTCAAAGTTCTGCTTCACTCATTGTGGTAAGATATCTGCCTTGGAGTTGGGGAGTCTTATCTCCACCATTATGGACTCTATGTGGCTACTGATAAATTAGTGTTCAGACTGGGATTGGGCAAAGGACCTGGAGCTGTGAAACTTGAAGGATAGGTAAGACTTAAGGAGTCAGGAAAGGATTTTCCTCCTCCCCTCTTCTTCCTCCACCCCTTCCCCCTTTTCCTTCACCCCCTCCCCCACTATAGATGCTTGGTTCTACATTGTTAAATATTTTTATTTATATTATGTATATATAATTATAAATATTAAAGCATAATCACTTGACTACAGGCATTGTTTATCCATTATCGAGATCACATAAAGCTAGAGAGGATAGTTAAAACACTGGATGCCAGTATCAAGATCCGAAAAGATCTTGCCAGGTTCAATGAGGGAGTTGAATCTAATAAAGTGAAATTCAATAGGGGGGAATGTGAAGTCTTCTACTTTGAGTTCAACAAGTCAACTTGACAAGCACAAGAAGGGAGAGACCTGGTTTAGACAGTAGTTTGAAAAATACCTGGAGGTTTTCACAGACTGGAGCTCAATATAAAACCACATAGTGTAGCAGCCAAAAAAAACCTCATGTCTTATTCTCTACTCAGAGAGGCATCATTTTGGGGAATAGAAAGGTCATAGTGCTTCTGGATTCTGCCCTGGTCAGGCGACCCCTGCAGTACTTGGTTCAGTTCTGGGCACCACAGTTTAAGAAGGATATGGATAAATTGTCGAAGATGACAAAAGATGGGAATAGTCCATGTTGGAAGGGCTTTGGAAAGACAAGCACTCCAATACACCATTAGTGAACTATGAATTGGTAAACTATTCTCAAAAGCATCCTGAAATTCTGCTTAAAAAACAAAAAATAGACATACCCTTTGGTCTAGGTCAAAGACTGAAAAGAATGAGAGATGTCCTATATGTCCAAATATTCACAGCATACTTTTTGTTCTGGCAAAGAACTGGAAACAAAGTCGATCTCCATCAACCAAGGAATGGCTATACCAATTGTGGTACATGAATGCAATGGGATATTTTGGTGCCATAAGAAACAATAAATACAAAAAATGAAGACAAACATGAGGAGATTTGTTTGAGCCACTGCAAAATAAAATAAGAACCAGGAAAGCAATAAACACGTTTACAATGTAAATGTGAAGAATAACAAAAAAAAAAACCAACCTTCAACCATGTATAATTGGCCATTATTGGCCAAACTTGACCCAGAAAGGAAGTGAGAAAATATACCTTCCTTTCTTATTTGTAAAGATGGGGCACTGTGGATATAGGGGAAGGGAAGGGGATAATGATTTCTTTTTTATTTATTTTTATTTTTTTGGAGACTATCGGGGTTAAATGACTTGCTCAAGGTCACAGAGTTAATAAGTGTCTGAGGTCAGCTTTGAATTCAAGTCCTTCTAACTCCAGAGCCTAATTTCCATGTTCTATCCACTATGCCACTTAGCTACACCAAATAAGGGTTTATATAATGTCTACTATGTGCAAGGTACTGGGCTAACCACTTTTACAGATGTCTCATTTGATCCTCAAAACTATTCAAGTTTGCTGCTATCATTACCCCCATTTTACAACTGAAGGAACTGAAGCAAACAGAAGTTGATTGACTTGCTGGGTCACACAGCTAACAAGTGAGAATATATTTGAACTTGTCTTCTTGGCTCCAGGTCCAGCACTCTATCCACTACTATCTTTGGGTGTAGAATTCTATGTTCTGTCAGAATCTGCTGAGACATTAGGTTTTTTCTTCTTTGTTACAAAGGGTAATTCTCTAGGTGGTGGGAGAGGTAGGTATATATTTGGAAATGGAGATGATGTACAAACAAAAGAGATCAATAGAATAATTATTTTTATTTTGAAAGGATAAGCTAAAAGGCCTTGAGTCTGTGTCCTATGAAAATTGGTTGATAGAAAGTGGCAAGAAAATGGTCTGTTTGGCCTAGAAAAGACTCAGAAGAAACAGTGTAACAGTATTCCAAGAATTATTATATTGTGCTTGGTCCAGAGTACAGAACCAGGAGTAATGGGTAGAAGTTTCAAAGAGGTTGATGTCCTTCGTTCTCGAAAGGGACCAAAATGACATCACCATGATAAAGTGAAGCTTCAATGTGTCCTACTGCTACTGATCAGACCAATACGAGCTTGGAATGCTCTACCACAGGTTGGGCACAGACAATCCATGTGAATATTTGGGGTGGATACTCCAAATTTGTGCAACTTATGTTTTCTTTGTGCTGCCTCAACTTTGCTTTGCTCATAGAGCACAGCGCCCTTTCTGATGTGGGCACACCATGCTGAGTGGCCCTGTGCCAGTCTCTCCCATGTTGCACAGTCAAATCCAAAGTTCTTGAGATAACCCTTGAGAGTGTCCTTGTATCGGGAGTTGCGCTCTCTGAAGCATAGTTTGAATGCTTGGCAGTTCAGCTTGAGCAAGGACTTCAGTGTCTGGTACCTTATCCTGCCAGGTGATCCTCAGACTCTTGCTAAGATAGGTAGGCTGAATATCAGGAAAAATTACATAAAAATTAGAACTGTCCACAAAAGGAATATAACTCAGAAAATCGTGTGTTTCCCTTCACTGAAGAGTTTTTTAATTTAAGTTCTTTCCTGTTAATAAAAGTTCATTCTCTCTACATCTTATTCCCACCCCACTCAAAAACAAAAACAAACATTAAACTCTTGTAACAGAAAATACGTATGGTCAAGGAAAACAAGTTCCCACCTTGATCATGTCCACAAATGAATGCCTCCTTCTGCAGTTGGGTCCAACACAGCTCTGTAACATGCTTCACCACTGGGCCTCTGGAATTGCGATTAGAGTCCTGACAAAGAGGTATGGAACCAAGTTCTGATTCTGCAACTTATTAACTGTGTAATCTTGAGGTTTCTTCAATACTGCCATTAATCTGACTATTTGCATCACATGGGTAGGAATGCAAATGATGCTATTATTAATTACAAATTATTTCTATTATTTTTGTCTAGGTCTGTGATTTCATCATCCTGGGGAACACTTGCGTGGCCCCAGTTAAATCACTTAGTCTCTCTGGGTCCCAGTTCTTCATCTCTAACATGAGGGAGTTTGGCTAGAAGGTCTCTCATGTCTCTAATGTTCCTTCCAGCTCTCATACGCTATTGACAACAACGATATTACAGCTAGGTGACACAGTGGATAGAATGCCAGGTCTGGAGTCAGGAAAACCTCCGGAGGTCAAATCTGGCCTCAGACACTTATTAGCTGGGTGACCCTGGGCAGTCGTTTAACCCTATTTGCCTCATTTTCCTCATCTATAAAATAATCTGGGGAAGGAAATGGCAAACCACTCTAATGTCTTTGCCAAAAAAGCCCCAAATAGGGTCACACAGATTTGGACATGACTAAAGTAACTGGACAACAAAACATGAGAGCCTTAAGTTTTGCAAAGTATTTTCATATTGTTGTTTTTAATTTTTCTCAATTACATGTAAACAAAAAATTTTAACATTTGTTTTTTAAAATTTTGAATTTCAAATTTTCTCCCTTCCTCCTTGGGAAGGCAAACAAATTTTACATGTGTAGTCATGCAAAATTTCCACATTAGCTATTGTTAAAACAATTTTTAAATATTATCTCATTTCATTCTCACAATGGAAGGTAGGTACTATTATTATCCCTATTTTGTAGATGAGGAGACTGAGTCAGATAGAGGCTAAGTGACTTGCCCAGGATCATAGACCTAGAAAATATTTAAAACTAATTTGAACTCAAGTCTTCCCAAGTCCTGCTCCAGTTGTTTATCATCTGAGCCACCTACCTGAAAAATATTTAAGAGAGAGAGAGAAGGAGGGAACCTGCGTTCAGATTCCACTTCTGACCAATGCAGATCTGCATTGGTAGGTGGAGTTTCAAGTCAAGCTATGTCTACAATCAATTATTAAGAACCTACTGTGTGCCAGGCACTGTGCTAAGTGTTGGGGATTCAAAGAAAGGAGAAAGATAATCCCTGCACTTGAGGAGTTCTAATGGGAGAAGTAACATGCAAATAAGTAGGTAAAATCAAGATAAATATCAGAAGAATTGAAGATAACCTGATGATTTCTTTATATGGGGGGCAAGGGAGGCAATGGGGAAAGGAATGGTCCTTATACCTATGAAATCAACAATGCAAAAGGAAAAGAATCCATGGGACGCACTAAGGATATGCTTTATAGAGTAAATTAGTTCCAAGGATTTCCAATGAGAAATTTGGTAGAAAGATGTCAATAAATATTTGTTAGAAGGAAACAAATCCCTGCCTATCCCCAGTACCCAACACATTTCTTCTGCTCTGATTAGCTCCCTGTGCTTTCTTGGCTCCATATCCAGAGACTAGGATCCTTTGTGCTTTTATCTCTTAGGTTCAGGGGTAGCACTGGTCCTTCGCTGAAGGATAAAATCCATTCCCTAACAACTAAGGTCAGCTCCATAGTGAAGGTGGCAAAGATGTGTGTCTCTGATGTCTTCTCCTCTTGTAGGCAATCGCCTGCTCACTCTTCCTTCCCTCCATGCCCTACCCTCGATCTTGGTCTACCCGGATGCATCCTATGGTCTGTCAATATCATTCCTCTCTACCAATCCTTCCACTCCATTGAAACTTGACTGGCTTGAGTTTCTGTACCTCAAGACCAGGCACTCAAGATAATAGCTATATAATCTGATGAATTAATTCTCCCTGGTGAGACCTTTCCCTGTTTTTCCAATTGCTAATACATTGTCCATCAACTCTAAATATACATCATAACTAGTTATGTACTAATTTTCTCCTGCATTAAAAAGTTAGTTCCCTGGGGCTAGGGATTGGGTTTTCGCCTTTCTTCACATCACCAGTACTTAGCAGAGTTACTGACACATACTAAGTACTTAAAAACTTTTTGATTGACTAACGAATGAACTAATGGCAGAGGTCTAGAGGAGGACTGCAAGGTAGTTAGGTGGCGCCATAGTGCACAAATTCAACAAGCCTCATCTTCCTGAGTTCAAATCTCAACTCTGACACTTGCTAGCTGTGTGACCCTGGGCAAGTCTCTTTGCCCTGTTTGCCTGAGTTTCCTTATCTGTAAAATGAGCTGGAAAAGGAGATGGCAAACCATTCCTGTGTCTCTGACAAGAAAACCCCAAAAGGGGTCAGAGAGTTGGACAAGACTGAAATGACTGAAAAATGAAAATTTAACATCTGCCTCTCTTCATTCTCTATAAGTACATTCCTCCCCAAAGACACTCAGTAGCTGCTCAGGGTTCCTAATGAAACATTCAAGGCCTCTGCTCCTCAGCAGAGTCTCCAGTTCCAAAATTTTTTGATGGGGACCCTACTAGGTCTTCCAACAAAACTTCCTAGTCTGTGTCTCATCCTCTCTGGGCACATCTAGGTGACAGCTAATTGATATGATAAGCCAATCTAGTCTCCCATTTCAGGGAGTATTAGTGGACTACTTGTTAACCTCTGCCTTGGTAATAGATTTGCAGTTTCACAGGGGTCTTCTGTATCTTTAGAGAAGGTAGAAAATGTAGAAGAAAATTTTATGCTTTGAATTTTAAGGCATAAGCCTGCCAGAAACAATGTTATTAGATTGATATTAGTTTAATCAAAGTATTTCTGCTTGTAGAGAGAGGAGAAAGAGAAAGGGAGGGGGAGAGAGAGAGGGAGAGAAGGAGGGAGGGAGGGAGGGAGAGGGAGAGAGAGAGGAAGGGAAGGAGAAAGAGAGAGGGAGGGAGAGAGAGGGAGGGAGAGAGAGGGAGGGAGAGGAAGAGAGAGAGAGAGGGAGAGAGAGGGAGGGAGGGAGGGAGAGGGAGAGAGAGAGAGAGGGAGGGAGGGAGAGAGAGAGAGATGGTAAGAGTTACCCTCATGACTTTCAAAATCCAATCCATCTCTGACAGGCCATTTTCAAGTTATAATTCATGATATTAATAAAGAGTAGACAAATTCCACAATGAGATTTTTATAAAAAATGTAGTTCCAGAATTCAGGGTAAAGTTTAATTAACATTTTCCTTCATCAAGCCTAACAAATAATAACAACTTTGGGCACACCTTTGGAGAATCATTTTCTTAAAACTATTCAATCTCTTTTAAACTGCTCCCTTCAAGGACTCTCTTTTCCAGCTGGTCAAAGATGAGTTTAAGAGATACCTCTTTTAACCAAAGTAATCAGAGACATTCTCTCTCTTAGTATGATCACTTCAGGGAAGAGTCCTTCCTGGGCTGATGGAGACAAAGAGAGCTGGGGTGGGGGTGGGGGGTGGGCTGAGTTAGAAACAGGTTAGGTCTTTCATCAGAATGATGTAGAAAAAGTCCAATGTAAAACATTGTTTTAGAATTGGAGTTAAAGAAAGCCTTATGCTTTCTCTTTCACAATGGATCAGACTAGGATAATTTTTTTAATGTTCTCTTAATGTTTCTGAAAGTGGGAGGGGGAAAGGGAGTTAGCTTCCACAAGTGTCAGCTTCTGAGCTACAATATATGTGCACATATGTGCATTATGTTTGTGTGTATGTCTATGTGTATGTATGTGTGCATGTATGTGCGTATATATATATATACACACATGAGTGAAATCTTTGGTCTACCATAAAAAAATAGATTTTCTTTATTAATTCCCAAACAAGGGAGGGGCGGAGCCAAGATGGCGGAGTAGAAGGATGCACATTTACGAGTTCCGACACCAAAGCCCATAGAATTAATGTAAAAAGGGACCCCCATAACTTCTGGGTGAATACAAGGTGTGCACAGAGTGGAAGAGATTTCCGTTCCAGGGAGCCCTGGAGACCCGTCCCCAGGGTCCGTCACGCCCTGGAAAGTGGACCCCACCCCCAGCGCGGCCTTGGCCGCGGCTCCAGAGAAGCTGACCTGAGCAGGCTTCAGAGACGGAAGCTCCAGCAGCCGGGAAAGTCCTTCCGCCCACAGAAGCTACAGGTCAGTGAGAGAGAAGGCCAGGCTGGAGGAGGGGAGCGGAGCGTCTCCGTGACTCAGGCCCCTTCGGGAGGAAGCAGTGGCGGCAGAGACGGGGGCAGGAAGCGGCAGAGGCAGAGGGGTGGGCGGCGGCTGAGGCGGCAGCAGCCCAGGACTCAGGAATCCCCCAGCAGCAGGCAGGATTTTCATTACGGAAGGTCTCTGCATAAAACCTGAGGGAGCTGAGCCTGGGAGACGGCCCTGCCCCACTCGCTCTATTACTGAAGGCCTCTGCATAAAGCCCCTGAGGGAATTGAGCCTAGGAGGTGGGCTCCCCACCCCACCCCCACCCGTTCCATTCCTGAAAGTCTCTGCATAAAGCCCCTGAGGGAACTGAGCCTGGGAGGCGGCCCTGCCTCCACCCCAGGGCCAGAACTAAAGCTTGCCGCGGAAAGCCCATTTGAATCTCAGAGGCCAAGCACTAGCTGGGCAGATCCAGGCAGGGGTGGAAAGGAATCTCAGAAGTCAAGTAACTGGCTGGGAAAATGATCCTGACATTCGGATCTGATGACGAGGACGTATTCTTGCCATCAGGGAAAGATGTGGAGGGCGAGGCCTCAGTACCCCAGACACCCCAGGGGGGTGGCGGGTGGGCTCAGGCCTTGGAAGAGCTCAAAAAGAATTTTGAAAAGCAAGTTAGACAGGTGGAGGAAAAACTGGGAAGAGAAATGACAGAGATGCAAGAAAAGTATGAAAAACGGGTCAATACCTTGGTAAAGGAGACCCAAAAAAATGCTGAGGAAATTAACACCTTGAAAAATAGGCTCACTCAATTGGCAAAGGAGGTTCAAAAAGCCAATGAGGAGAAGAATGCTTTCAAAACCAGAATGAGCCAAATGGAAAAAGAGGCTCAAAAGCTCACTGAATTTAATAGTTCTCTCAAAATTAGAATGGAGCAGATGGAGTCTAATGACTTTACGAGAAACCAAGAAATCACCAAACAAAACCAAAAGAATGAAAAAATGGAAGAGAATGTGAAATATCTCATGGGAAAAACAACTAACCTGGAAAATAGATCCAGGAGAGACAATTTAAAAATTATGGGACTACCTGAAACTCATGATCAAAAAAAGAGCCTAGACATCATCTTCCATGAAATTATCAAGGAAAACTGCCCTGACATTCTAGAACCAGAGGGCAAAATAAGTATTGAAAGAATCCATCGATCACCACCTGAAAGAGATCAAAAAAGAGAAACTCCTAGGAACATTGTGGCCAAATTCCAGAACTCCCAGCTCAAGGAAAAAATCTTGCAAGCAGCTAGAAAGAAACAATTCTGGTACTGTGGAAATACAATCAGGATAACTCAAGATCTAGCAGCTTCTACATTAAGGGATCGAAGGGCATGGAATAGGATATTCCAGAAGGCAAAGGAACTAGGACTCAAACCAAGAATCACCTACCCAGCTAAACTGAGTATAATACTTCAAGGGAAAATATGGTCTTTCAATGATACAGAGGACTTTCAAGCATTCTTAATGAAAAGACCAGAGCTGAAAAGAAAATTTGACTTTCAAACACAAGAATGAGAAGAAGCATGAAAAAGGAAACAGCAAAGAGAAGTCTTAAGGGACTTAACAGAAGTGAACTGTTTACCTTCCTACATGGAAAGACAATATTTCTAACTCTTAAAACTTTTCAGTATCTGGGTAGTTGGTGGGACCACACATACACATGTATACGCATGCACACACATACACACATGCACACACATACAGAGATAGAGAGCACAGATTGAACTGAATAGGATGGGACCATACCTTAAAAGAAATTAAGGTAAATGGTGAGAGAGAAATGTAGTGGGAGGAAAGAGGGGGAAATGGAAGGGGGTAACTATATGTCATTTAAGAGGCAAGTAGGAGATTTTTTTTTTAGTGGAGGGAAAAAGAGGAGAGCTGAGAAAAAAAAAAACAAGAAGTTTACCCTCATCACATTTGACTAAAGGAAGGAGTGAAATGCACACTCATTTTGGTATGAAAACCTATCTTACAGTATAAGAAAGTGGGGGAGAAGGAGATATTGCAAGGGGGGGATGATGGAAGGGAGGGCAAAGGGAGGAGGGAGCAATTTGAAGTCAACACTCGGGGAGGGACAGGATCAAAAGACAGAAGAGAAACAATGAGGGGCAGGTTAGGAGGGATGGTAATTCAGTTAGTCTTACACAACATGACTATCAGGGAGGTCATTTGCAAAACTACACAGATATGGCCTATATTGAATTGCCTGCTGTCCCAAAGGGAATGGGTGGGGAGGAAGGGATGGGGAGAATTTGGAACTCAAAGTTTTAGGAACAACTGTTTAGTATTGTTGCTGCTACTAGGAAAGAAGACATACAGTTAAGGAGGAATAGAAAGTCATCTGGCCCTACAGGAGAAAAGAGAAGATGGAGACAAGAGAAGGGAGGGATGACAGAAGAGAGGGCAGATTGGAGATAGGGAAAATTAGATTGCTTGGGGTATTGGGGTGGGGGGAGGGGATAAAAGGGGAGAAAATTTGGAACCCAAAAATTTGTGAAAATGAATGTAAAAAGTTAAATAAATAAATAAATTTATTAAAATTAAAAAAAAAATTCCCAAACAAGGTTTTACACAGGACCTCCCAGTCCCCTAGGCCAGAGTATCAAACACAGGGCTTGCTAGCAGCAGGGCAACACTCCAGTACTGAGAGAACCAGATTAAAATGGAATTCTAAAATATTTAACAAAGTAGAATAGAATGCAGATAATGTTAATGTGTTGTTTTCTAAATCAATATGTAGCCTGCAATGTTTAGTGGTCCTAGTTTCTGTCTGACCCTATTGCCAGGTAAATTCTCTAAAACCATAAGCTGCAGAAGAGGTGATGCTGTGCACTGGTAAAGGGATTTCCCTCCTCTGGAAGTACCCAGTCCTACTGAAATCCCAAATCTAGTCCCTCTTCCTTCTGTGCCTTAACTCAAAGTGGAAAGGGACTAGTGATGGAGAATTTGCCCAGGGTAGTAGCCTCAGTGCTAGGGGTGGAGAGTGGGGTGGGATGCAGTTTGATACTTTAAGGACAGAGTGACCTTTTAGAACCCCAAGGCAGATCATGAAGAAGACTTTTCCTCTCCAAGGGTAAGGTTAGTTCTTCTGTGATGGTTAGTGCCTCTTCTAGTAGCCAGGCTGTCTGTCCCTTTAGGGAGCAGGATTTTCCAGGGAGCTCCCTGGGCTGGCTCAGCACTAAGCTGGATGCTTAGCTTTTATGGAGATGCCTGACATCCCGCCAGCAGGGAGGAGGTCTAGCCCGCATTTTTAAAGAGTTCCCCTTTAACCTGCCCAAGGTGGGAGCCAAACGTGACCCTTCAGTGTCCCAGTTCTGCTTCATTCAGTTGACAGGCTGAGACTGTAACCTAAAATCCTTGGCTTCTACCTCTCCTTAAAGGACTCTATTCCTTCCTCCTTTATTGCCAAAAAAAAAAAAAAATCCCCTCCCCTCCCTTCCTTCCCTTCCTCCTTCACCTCTGGCAAATCACCGTCATTCTTTTGCTACTGATTTGGGATCGGGAGAGGCTGTGTCAATGGGGGCACCCAACTGCTCCCAGGAACAGGTTGGCACTGGTACATCAGGGGACTCAGTGGAGAGAGGAGACAGGGAAGGTAGGGTGGGGAATGAGGCAGTGTCCCTTTAAGGAGAGTTTGGGGGTGGAGAGGGTGGGAAGGGGAGGGGAGGGGAGGGGAGAAGCTGTGGGCTCACCCGCAGAGACAATATTCGCATTGAGCCTTTGCTAATGGCAAAACCAGCTTTGCAAACAGCAGCCCTGCTGGGGGGCCGCAAGTGGGGGGAGGGAAAGGGAGAGAAGACAAGGGAAAGAATGAGGGGCAGATGGAATGGAAGGGAAAGAGAAACAGGGTGGGAGGGACAAGGGATCCAAAGGGTCAAACCCTTACCCTTCTGCTTCCAAAGCCAGCCTTATAATGGTCATCAGACCCCGAGGCACTCAGGGACCCTGAGAGGGTAACAAGAGCAAAGTCAGGCTGGGCAGCTCAACCCAGGTGTCTGATTGGTTTCTCCAGGTGTTAATAGCCCTTCTCTCTCCCTGGTGTTTCCAGGTGCTAATAGCCCATCTCCCTGACCAGGATAAAAGGTCCCCTTGCGTCCTCACCCCCAAACATAAGATCTCAGGAAAAATTTTTAGAACTGAAAGGGATCTTACAGAACATCTTGTTCAGCTCTCATTTTATAGAGGAGGAAACTGAGGCTCAGAAACATCACGTAAAAGATTTGCACAAGATCACGTAGGTAAAATCAGCAGAGGCAAGATATGAAACCAACACTCTCTCCAGTTCTCCATTTGGTCTTCCTCTCTTGGCCCCCTTGGATTCAAGGAGGAGTGGTCCACAAAAGCAATTCACAGCATGAAAATGGATAGATTTAGAGACAAAGGGGACCTCAAAGGCTATTAGCCCAACCTTCTTGTTTTACAGTTAAGGAAACTGAGGCACAGTAAGGACAACCGATTTCATAGAGACATTAGAAGTCAGATTTGAATCCACTTCTTCTGATTCAAGCCAATGCACTTTCCCACTATGCCACCACTCTCTGCCCATTCCCAGGTTTCACCACCTTCTACTCCCCCTGCCCTAAGCTCAAATGAGGCTATACAATTCGAAGAAAAGCCAACTGAGGCATCAGGGAAAGGAGGGAAAGAAGTGGGCATGTCTCCACATCCCTGCTTCACTCAGAGCCTAGGTGAGTCAAGTCTGTTCAGAAGTGACCTCAGGGTTACCTGCTCAATGTCTCTCCAACCCCCACCCTCAACCCTGTCCGTAGGTCTGGCCTAGCAAGACATTGGCGATGTCTGTCTGCGTGTGGGCAAAGCTCTGGGAGCGATGCCGGGATGGATGCAGCGAGCGCAGCTGTTTGTGGGGCCTTGTCAGGAACCAAACACAGTAACTGTTTAACGATTTAACTGCACTAATGAATATTGGGCCAGATATTTTCGAGGCCTGTTCAGACTGATTACTTGGAGAGCTGAGTATGTCTACCAATTACCCAGGCAATTAGGCGACTAATTAAACACTTACCCTCGGCTTCATAAACAGAGGAGAGGGAGTGGGAGGGAGAGAGCTGGCTCCCGTTCCTGTGAAATATTAGCTGTCAGGAAAAGCTGCTCACACAGAGAAAGGTACTCACAGGCCGATGGATGGACGGATGGACCGACAAGCAGCCGGCTCACCAGGGGCAGTGGGAGCTGATCTTCTGCCCTTTCTGTGACAAGCCCATCGAGGGAAGTCTAGATCAAGATAGGCCATTCCTCACATTATTCTCTCCCCCACCACCTGGAATGCCCTCTCTGCCTCATCTCCACTTTGCTTTTCTGAATCCTAATCATCCTTCAAGTCAAAGAGAAATCACACTATAATGACTCACATTACTGCAGTACTTGGAGGTTAACAAAGCGCTTTCTTCACTACGGTTCTGGCAAATAGTTCTGGTAGCAGTATGCCCATTCTACAGATGAAGAACTTGAAGATCAGAGAGGGGAATGACCCACCCAGAGTCACACACTTAGGAAAGTGCCAAGTCAGGTTTCAGGGCTCTACAAACAGAGTTCTATTTTGACTGTTTTGTACTTACTGCAGACCTGCCCCTCTCCCAACTTCCTCTTCCTGTTGAGGGCATAACCATCCTTCCATGTTATCCTCAATTTTTAAATTTCCCTCGTTCCACATGTCCAGTCAGTTACGAAATCTTGAGGTTTGTACCTCTATAACATCTCTTGCATCCATCCCCTTCTTTCTACTTACACAAGTTACGCCCCTTGTTCAGATCCTCATCACCACTCATCTGGACTATTGCAGTTGGTCCTTTTGCATTAAATCTTGCCCCATTCCAATGCATCCTCCACATGGATGCTAAAGTGATTCTCCCAAAGCTCAGGTCTGATTTTGTCACTCTCCTACTTAATAAACTCCCATGGCTCCCTATTGGCTTTGGGATGGCCAGAATATATTCCAACTCCACCTGTTGAGATTCCTCCCTTCTTTTAAGACCCAATTCAGATCCCCTTCTCCAGGAAGGACTGACATCCCCACTCCCCAATCTAAGGAGATCTCTTCCTCTTTGAATTCCTCATAGTGCATAGCCAAGAACTTTTGTTTTCACTTATCTCACTTGCCTTTTTTTATAATAAAAGTATTCATCTTTGCTCCCATAAGATTAGACACTCCCTAAACATTTTGTAGAGGGACAGGTCAAAGGACATAATTGAATAAATGGAGGGTGGGACAGGGTAGAGGGAAATATAGTTAGTCTTTCACAACATCACTGTTATGGAAGTGTTTTGCATGACCACATATGTATAACTTATAGCAAATTGCTTACTTTCTCAATGAAGGTGGGTGGGGAAGGGAGAGAATGTGGAACTCAAACCTTTAAAAATGAATGTTAGAGGTTATTTTTCCATGCAACTAGGAAATAAGATATGTTGGCAATAAGGTACAGAAACCTATGTTACCCCACAGTAAAATAGAAGGGAAGGGCATGGGGGGAAGTGATAGAAGGAAGGGTAGATTGGGGGAAAGGACAATCAGAATACACCCTGTCCTGGGGTGGGAGTAGGGTGGAGATGGGGAGAAAACTTGAAATTCAAAATTTGGTGGAAGTGAATGTTGAAAACTGAAAATAAATAAATTTATATGAAAAAAAGAAAGATAAGCCCAAAAGGCAAATATAGAACTGAACAAATTGTAGTAAACTTTATATTTGAAAATTTTATGATACCTTCTGAGTGAGAGTATTAAAAAAACACGTATTTCTAAGTACCACATGACACATTTATACAAATGGGTCACATACTAGGCAAAGGGAAATTAGAAATAAATGTTTTTTTAAAGTAAAAAAAAAAAAGATTAGATGCTTCCTGAAAGTAGGTACTGTGTCATATCTATAAAGAGTATCATTTCATAGAAAGAAAATTCCTAGCACTTAGAACAAAATATAGCAGGAATGCAAAAATTGTAAATTCAATTGAATTAAAGAAGCAGTGTGGCCTACTGAAAGACTCACCAGGTTTTGGAGTCAAAGGACTTGGGTTCCAAAGCCAGCTCTTCTACTTGTTAAATGTGTGCAACCTTCATCACGTCACCTCCTTTCTCTAGGCCTCAGCTTCCCTAGCTGTAAAATAAAGGAGAGTTGGACTGCATGACCCCTAATACAATGGTCCTGTTCAGCTATAAGTTTTATGATCTAATGAATTAACTAGTTACTAGGTCATTTTGCTCAAATTTGCACAGTCAATTACTGGAAAATCTGATCCCAGAATCTAGAATTTTAGGTCATTAGTGTTTCTATAAAAAACACATTCACACACTCTCTGCCCAGCAGAAACTAGCAGGGGAGAATTGACCAGTCTGACAGGTCAATAGGCAGGTTGTAGAGCTGTAGGAGCCGTGATATTCTCGGGGATGTCCTGCTGGGGAAGAAGAGGGATCAGGGGAAGGCAGAGGAAGGACACAGTTTTTAGCTACCTCAGTTCTACCTCCTCCCTTGTAACCTGGTCCCCTTCCATGGTAAAGTGCAATTACCTTACTGAGCTCAGGTCTAAAGCCTGAGTGTTTTCTAACATGAATCCTGACCATTTCTGGCCCTAAGACATTCTGCCTTTCCCAAAGAAACTGAAAGTGAATAAGAGAGGGTACCCGCTTTCCATCAGCAATCCAGAGGCTAGCTACTTAGGGCATATGTGCTCAGGTAATTCTAATGACCACCCCACTCCCCATACCTAATAGGCCCTTCTCCTTTCTCTTAGTGTAGCTAAATCCTCCTGTCCTTCCTTCAATTCAAATCAATAAGTTTTAATTACAATTAATTAATATACAAAGCTAGGTAGAGTGCCAGGCCTGGAGTCAATAAGACTCATCTTCTGAATTCAAATCCAGCCTCAGATACTTACTAGCTGTGTTACCCTGGGCAAGTCACTTCACACTGTTTGCCTCAGTTTCCTCATTTGTAAAATGAACTAGAGAAGGAAATTACAAACTCCAGTATCTCTGCCAAGAAAACTCCAAATGGGGGTATTAGTATTCTAGTTAGTCAACAAAAAATGTTTAAATGTTTACTATGTGCCAATGACTGTGCTAAGTGTTAGTGATGTGAAAAAAGGCAAAAACCCAGTCCCTAGCCTCAGTGAGCTTACATTTTAATGGGGGGGTAGAAAATCAGTAAATAGCTCGTTACAATATATATTCAGAACTGCTGGAAAGCAACTTGAGAGGGGATAGTGTTAGCAATTAGAAAAACAGGGAAAGGTCTCTCCAGGGAGAATTAATTCATGAGATTATCTAACTGTTATCTTGAGTGCCTGGTCCTGAGGTGCTAAAACTCAGGCTAGTCAAGTTTCAATGGGGCGGAAGGATTGGTAGAGAGGAATGGTATTGACAGGCCATAGGATGCATCCGGGTAGACCAAGATCGAGGGTAGGGCATGGAGGGAAGAGTGAACAGGTGATTGCCTACACGAGGGGAAGACATCAGAGTCACATACCTTTGTCAGCTTCACTATGGGACTGGCCTTAGTTGTTAGGGAATGACATCTAAAATGGCAACCATAGAGTGGTCCAGGGCTACCCCTGAACCTAAGAGACAAAAGTACAAAGGATCGTAGTCTCAGGTAGTGATAGCCAAAGGAGCACAGGGAACTAATCAGAGCACAGGGAATGCGTTAGGGACTGGGGATAGGCAGGGGTTCATTTCCTTCCAACAAACATTTATTAACATTTTTCTACTAAATTTCTCATTAGAACCTTGGAGCTGATTTAGTCTATAAGCATAGTCTTAGTGCATCCCATGAACTTTTTTCTTTTACACCTATATACCTTTTATCACTTATATATACCTTTCTATAATGTCATAAATATAGGGATCATTCCTCCCTCCCTCCCTTATCCCCCATATGAGGAAGAGTTGGATACAACTGAAATGACTGAACATCAATGAAGGACACATACCAAGCATTGTGCTAGGTGCTAAGGATAAGAAGATAAAATAAAACAGTCCCTGCCCTGAAGGAGCTTACATTCCATGGGAGGATGGAGTGGAGAAGAACCAAAATATACATACATTAATAAATATAAAAATACACACAAAGAAATTTCCTGGTAGAGGGCACAGCCTTAATAGGAAAAGCAATTTGTTGACAACAGAGGAATTCCAATGTATACACTAGAAGAGCAGAGGGATGAGGCTGGCACAAATTGGCTCCATGGACTTGTTAATCAGGAAAAGAAGCTTCTGGTTCACCAGTGTAAGGCACAGAATTATAGAGATTCTTAGAGGAACCAGTGAACAGAAGATTGTCCCACCTCTCCTAGAGATCTAGTTAGGGTCTGTGCCTCGAGGGCAAAAGGGACGAATACATAATCCCAAAAGAAGGTACTCGAAAGAAGACAGATAAGTGTTGCAGTTTTGTTATTACCGGTTAAATTTAATATATGCTATTTAAAAAACTCTAAATAATGGAAATTCCCAGTTGCAAATACAATCCTATTTTCTCTCCCTTGTATATTTAAATGCTCTTCTATTGAGGGGCACCATGGTACAGGGGATAGAGGACCAACCTTAGAATCAGGAAGCACCTGCTTCTGCCAAATACCTTAGGCAAGTCACTTAACCTCTCAATGCCCAAGGCAACTCTTAAAAGATTAAAAAATGCACAGGAGGTGCTGACCTGATTTTGTAGGAATTTCCTCACTTTTGGGGGCTCCCTATACTAATGATAGATGTCTAAGTAGTTAGAGCATCCACTCACTATGTCAGGCACTGTTTGAAGCTAGGGATTCCAATACAAGTAAGTCAGACAATCCTTACACTCAAGGACCCTATGTTTTCATAGGGGGAAGACAATACTTAGTTAAAGGGGTATTGGAAAGGAAGGGAAGGTGGAGGGGAAGGCAAGGTAGAGAGATGTTAGAAGAAAAAGGAGGATTGTGGAAAGAGTCTAGATGTGAGAAAAGTGAAGCATACCTATCTTTTCAACAGTGGTAGTCCAAGGGAAGGAGTTTCCAATAATAAAAGTAGGACCTCACAGCAGAGCTTTCTTAGAAAGGGAGAATGTGGTACCCAAGAGGAGGAGAAGCCTGGAAAGAGTCCAAAAATGAATGACAGGAGCCATTGATCAGTGAAATCACAGGTCCAATCCTTCTCCTTCTCCTTAAATTTGTTGATTCACAATAAGAAAAGAAAAATTTTTTAAAGATTCCATGGCAAAAAAGTGACAGCTGATGTGGCATGAGGGTTATGCTAAGCTTCCATCAGTCCTCTTTTCCAGTGCAAGGACACCTGGGTCTCATCCCACACAACAAGGCTGCTCAGTGATACAGATGAAAGTAAAGGTTTTTTTAATTATTATTTTTAATTTATAGAATAAAACAAGCATTTCCATAACATAGCATAGTAAAAAAGATGATTGCATGTGAAACTGCAAATCTACTATATATAACTTATTCCTTTCAAATATACAACAAAATTATCACATAAATTTCTTTTCCCCTTTTTTTCCTTCCCTAATTCCAACCCCCTCACCATAGAGGTGGCTACCATTAGACATAAATAGGTATGTGCGTGCATATGTATGTATAATATATATATGCATCTATATAAAACTTCTACATACACTTCTATTGATCTGTTCATTCTCTGGTTGCAGATAGCATCTTTCTTTATATGTCCTTTATAGTTAATTTGGGTATTTATAATAATCAAAATAATTTATTCATTCAAAGTCATTCTTAAAACAAGCTGCTGTCACTGTATACAATGTTTCCCTGGTTCTGCTCATTTCGCTCTTCATTATTTCGTGCAAGTCTTTCCATGTTTTTCTAAGGTCGTTGAGCGCATCATCTCATTGACTGAGGCCTAGGGAGGTGACATGACTGCCCAAGGTCACTCAAGTGGTAATCATCACAGATGGGCCTTGTATCTAGGACCTCCTGACTCAAGAGTTAGGGCTTTCCCCCAATACTATTATTGCCTCCTAAACATTGTATTGAATTGAATGTTTAACTCTCCCAGACTTCAATGAGACGTATGAGGAGGGACTCTGAGGAGGGGCTATTATATTTTTTAGTCATTTTGTTGGGGGAGGCAATAATTCCCAGTGGTCCATCTACAATACCCCACATCACTAAGAAGAAACACTTAGACTTGACAATAAAATGCTCTTCCCAAGTCTTCAGGTTTATGAGAACCAGAAGCCAAAATTATCTTCCTTCCAGTTAAAAAGCAACATGATGGAGCAGAGTGCTGGTCTGAAAACCAACAGAAGATGTGGATTCTACCCCCAGCTCAGCCAATAACTAGTTGTACAATCTTGGGCAAATCGCTTACCCGCTCTTGGTCTCAGTTTCCTCTCCTGTAAAATAAGGGTGTTAGACAAGATAATCCCTAAAGGACCCCTAGCTCTACAATTCCATGAAAGGGTACCGTTCATAGGCTCTCTCTCCAGATCAAGAACTTTCCCCGGAAGGCATATTTCTTACCCATTCAGTGTCCCTGAGCCTCCAGACAAAAACGTACCACTCATGAGACTTCTCTTTTACTGCCCCCCAGAGCCCTTAAAATTTTAAAGAGCTGAAATCTTTCCATTCCTGAAGCTTTTGAAATTTATTTTTTATGGTAGCACCTTATCCCCAATGAAAGTCCCAAATTGCTGGCTGTCTCCAAGGAAGGAGATTTCTGCACCCAGGTGGCAGATCTCCCAGAATGTCAAGCACGGGAGGATGCAGGTCTGGAAGCAGAAAAACTAGGTTAGACAGGTTAAGAAAAGAGAGAATAAAGCCTAGAAATGGATACAAAAATTAGGTGGCATGATTACAGGATCCCAGGTAATAGATGGCCATGGGCCCTTGGGGAAATGGGGTTCGAATCCAGAAGAATCTTTGATCCAAAGTATGGTCAGGTTTTTTTTTTTTTCAAAGGTTCAATATGTTTTGATGGTGAGGATGGAAGGTAGGTCTGTAGAATATCCTTGAAGGAAAAATGGAGAGAGAGAGAGAGAGAGAGAGAGAGAGAGAGAGAGAGAGAGAGAGAGAGAGAGAGAGAGAGAGAGAGAGAGAGAGAGAATGAAAGGTTAAAAGGTACAAAATAATTTTAAGATATAGACAGGGAAAAGGAGATGGGGAAAGTGGTAGAAATGAACAGAGAGGAGGAGAAAAATCAAGGGCAGAGTTAGGAAGAAAAGAAAGAGGGAAGGAGAGAGACAGAGAGAAAGAAAGAGAGAGCGCTGTCTGGAAGGCTTGGGTTTATTCCAGCACCATCAGCCTCAAGCCACTGCTTGAATGGTGAGCCTGTGGCCAGGAGACAGAAGCTTGTTTGGATAATTTCTCTATATTCTGAGGCGTGAACACTTTACAGTTTTCTGTTTAAATGACCCATTTCTGAGAGCGGAAAGCAGTGACCAATAAGCAGGCAGGCCTCTCTGAGTGTATCCGGAGTTTACAAACCATCATGCTTGTTAATGGACACTCCTGCTGCTCCAGGGGGAGGTGGGTGGCTGGGGGAAAAGGGCTGCCAGACTGTTCCAGGTGATCACCAGCTGGGGCTAGAGGCAGGAGGAATCCCATGTGTCTCTGGGAGCCAGTCCTTGATGGATGGTAGGTCCTGGCTACTTCCTGCTGGGAGGCAATTCGGGGTTTGCATAGTCCACTGGGAATAGCCAGGGAGCAGGAAACTGAGTGCTACTGTTTGCCCTGCGCTTGGCAGGGCTCGAGACACCCACACAAAAGGTGAGCAGGAAGCCCTCCATCAGTCACCCACTGGTGCCCAACTTCCCTCTCCTCAGGGACTAGTACTTCTGACACCCCTAAATCACACATAGACGAGATCTTTTCTTTTTGTTCTTTAGATAAACAGTTAACCTGTCTCCACACCTCAGCCCCCACCCCAAGGTCTCTGAACCCAGAGCCTTGGATTTGGAATTACATTCCCACAGGTTCATTCTTCTACTTACTATCTGTCCCTTGGGCAATTCACTTCTTCCCTGTGGGCGTCAGTTTCCTCATCTGTAAAACTGAGGGGATGAAATTAAATGATTTCTAAGGTCTTTTCCAACTCTAAATCTTATGAACTCCTTTCCCCAAAGGTCTGGTTCAACAGGATCTTAAATCTGAAGCTGAAAGGGACCTCAGAGACTACTTAGCACTACTTGTGCTCAGTTTTTTTTTTTTTACAGATGAGGAAACTGAGGTGAAGTGGTGTTAAGCGGAGGTGTTTGAACTGAGGACCTCTCACTTGGTGGCAGCTAGGTGGCTCAGTGGATAGAGCCCTGGGCTTGGAATCAGGAAGATTAATCTTTATGTGTTCAAATCTAGCTTCAGATACTTACTAGCTATGTGACCCTAGGCAAGTCACTTAACCCTACTTGCCTCAGTTTCCTCATCTGTAAAATGAGCTGGAGAATGAAATGGCAAACCACTTCAGTATCTTTGCCAAGAAAATCTCAAAATGGCATCAGGAAGAGTCAAACACCAGTGAAATGACTCAACCACAACCTCTCATTCTAGAGCCAGTGATCTTCTTCCTTGGCTGTTGTCTTTAAGCCTAGACAAGGAATCAAGAAGCTCCTTAGGTATCTTTAATATTTCACAGAATCACAGAAGCTCAGTTGGAAGGGATGTTGAAGGCCATCCAACAGTTCAGTCTCAATTAGTGCCAATAAATGAGTCCCCTGAAAAGGTTGATTATATTCAAATTAGCACTATTTGAAATTATGATTATATGAAATATTGGGTTCCAAACCAATGAAAATATGCAGGGAAATCTTGAACAATGTGACCACTTCAGGGAAATTTGTTATTCTTGCTAACTGGGACCTTGCTACAGTCCAACTTGTACCTGGAGAAGGTTCCTTCTCTCAAGATCCCCAGTGGATGGTCCTCTGACCTTTGCTTGGAAAGCTCCAGTAAAGGGGAAACCACTACCTTGAGAAGTAGCATGATCATTATAGCTCCACTTGTTGGCACTTTTTTTCTTCCATTTTCTGATATCAAATTTAAGTGTACCTCTTGGTAACTTCCACACATTACATATGGTTCTGCCCACTGGGGACAAGCGGAATAAATCTAATCCACTTCCAACAGGGCTTCGGATATTTGAAGATAATGGTTGCGGTCCTGAGTCTTTTCTTCTATGTGTTAACCATCCTCAGTGCCCTAAATGATTGTGAGAAGACCCTTTGCTATCTTGGCATCCTCTGGATGCTCTTCAACTAATTCTGCCTAAAAGTCGGAGCCCAGAACTGAACGCAGTTATTATCCCCATTTTACATTTACAGAAACTGAGGCAAACAGAGGTTGGACTTGTCCAGGACTACACAATTAGTAAGTCACTGAGGTCAGATATTAAGCTGTGTTCTGTCCCCAACATCACATTTAGAAAATATGACATGTTTATAATAATAGTTAACATCTATATAGCACTTTAGAAATGTGAGATGTACAAATTTAGAGACATCTCCACTCCAAATGTTCATGTGGACTGCCTGAACCTAACCTATGATGGAGTCTTCCAAGCTCATCTGAGCAGCCACACTGATGTCATCAGACACACTGTATTTTGACCTCAACAAGTGATGTCATTTTGGTCCTCTTCCAGAACAAAGGACAGCGATAACTCTCCAAGTTGTGCCTTAAAGTGTTGTATGAAATATATATATACATTATATCTCTGTGGCTGTTGTATTGTGTCCAACTCTTTGTGACCCTGTAGACTATTCTGTCCATGGGGTTTTCTTGGCAAAGATATTAAGGTGGTTTGCCATTTTCTTCTTGTTAACAGAGATTAAATGACTTGCCCAGGGTCACACAGCTGGTTAGTGTCAAAAGCTGGATTTGAACTCAGGTTTTCCCGACTCCAGGTCTAGCACTCTATCCACTGAGCCATCTAACTGCCTCAAATTCCATATGCATGTGTGTGTGTGCATGCTTGTATATATGTATATATGTGTATATATTATGTATATATGTAGATGCATGTATATGTGTGCATATGCATACATGTCTGCTATATTCATATATACACACATATATGTATACATAAACATATATACATACAAATTTGCTTTCTACATATCATTCCTATTTGGTCTTCACAACAGCCCTTTGATAGAGGTGTTGTTATTATCCCCATTTTATAAGTGAGAAAACTGAGTCTGAGAGAAGGGTTAAGTGACTTTCTCAGGTTCACAGAACGAATAAGTTTAATCCTGGGGCAAGGTTAAAAATCAGCCCTTCTTGGCCCTAAGTGCAGAGTTTTGTCCACTCTCCCACCTAGTTACCTGCACCTGTGCATAAATTAAACCATTCGGCGGTCAACGCTATAGAAGGCTAGTCAGGGTAGATACATCAGCCTGCTCTGGGAGTTTTCAAGGAAGAGATCATCAAAGGGGGAGCTGCACTTTGAAAATGGGTAGAATTCAGACAAATGAAGAGGAAGCAGGACAGAGCAGGGCACTGACTTTGGCACCTCTCCTTGGCTCCCCATGTGACCAGGTAGCATTCTTCCTGCTGGCTTCAAGCTTTGGGGAGAACAGTGAGGGGTGGAGCTTTATCTACTCTGCCCCCAGTCACCAATCCCCAAAGCATGACTTTTAAAAGAATTGGGAGTGGGAGCCGGAGGACAATGCAAAGGGATGCGAACATTGCAGCCCTTTCCTCTTCCTCTTGTGACATTATCCTTATATTACCTAACTCCAGCAGTGTCCTAGAAGGAGAATTTTCCTCAGTCTCCTGAGAATTGGTTTTCCAGTCCTGCTTGTATCTTTCCTTTCTATCCTTGGTACCTCCAGAAATGTATTCTTCCATTCCCTACAGGGTAAGAATATCTGTACTGTCATAGGGGGTTGTGAAGAATTGGAGATCTCTATTTTTTTTGTCCTTCATGAACAGAATGACTGAGTTTTGCAGTCCAACAGGTCCCTTGCCCTTGGATTTAATCCAGTGACACATGTCCTCGAGTTCCCACCATGCGTTCTTGACTCATCCACTCTTGTCCACCCACTGGTGCTTTAGAATGATTAGCTCTACTCCCTGGACAGGCCCTGAATGAATCTCCGTCCCTTCTCCTTGGATAATGAAAAAGTTAAGTGGTCCCATCAGTCAAACACGTAATGTAATAGTAGATGGCAGGCTTCTTAACCAGTCTGGGAAGTTATCTGACGCTCAGCTGATGTCAAGCTCAGTTTCCCAGGATACTCAACCCCCTTCTCTGTCTTTAGAGTGCTGTTTGGGAGTTGAGATTCAATCTTCTCCCAATAGGCTCCAAGGTGAGGTCACTGGAGAAGTGGAAAGGGTGCAGTATAGAATGTGGGGAAGGGAAACTAACTCTGGGGTTGAGGCTTCTGGGGATCGGTAATACTTTAAATGACATCACAAAGGAAAGAGGTGAATATGGATTCCTATTACCATTCTCCACAAAGGATTGTCTAGAATATAGAAGACCTGAATTCTATTTCCCACTCTACCCTGACCTGTAAATGGGATATTTACATAAAGGTAAAAGGGGTTGGAGCTAAACCCCCTAGTTGGAAAATATCTTCCAATTCTGACCTCTATAATTCTGTGACTTCCTTTATAAACTGTAGTGTCATGGAGCTGTAGAACAATGCCCCTGATATGGGACGAATAATGGTAGAACCACATGCAATTTAGGGCTAAGTGGGACTCTTAGAAATCAGCTGGGCTAAGCACCTCATTTTACAGGTAAGGAAACTGAGACCTAGAGAGTTACAGTAGTTTATCTCAGGGTCATACCTTTAGTAAGTAGCAAAGCTGGTGTATAGGGTGTTCAGGCAGGACTAGTGCCTCTGGTGTGAGGGCTTGCTGAGCCCTTTTCAGGGCTGCTCATCTATCATTAGTATCCACCTGGCATCCAGCTCTCACCTGTGGCTCTAAGAATATGATGTGACCATAACCCAGTAAGCCATCTTGGCAGGCAGGCTAGATCAGGTTGAGGGTAACCAAAAAGGCTCAAATCCTTTGGTGAGTTAGGATATCTACTCCAAGTGTGTGAAAATTTCCCTAGGCAGAACAGGTAGATGAGAACACTTTGTTCCAACAGCCATGAAGGTGTCTGAAGCAGGTGCTGTGGAGTGCTTGGAATCTGGTCAGACATCAAAGACACCAAGGTCATCCACTGCATCCTGGGCCATAACTAGTCATCTTGACTTTCATCCTGCCACTGGACTTGGATCACTCTGAGAGGGAGGCTGATGACTTTGTGCAACTCTGCCTCACTTAAATCCAGTTCATGCACGAATCAAGATATAGCCCTGGAATGCCATTGATCTTCTTCAGAAATGAAGGACATATGACAACAGCTGCACAGTTGGGATTCAAATCTAGGTCTTCGGACTACGAATCCAGCATTCTTTCCGCTACTCCACGCTGCCTCCTCCTTAAGGTGTCAGACTTGTTTATCTACAGGAGCTGGTTATTGGATCCACCAGATACAAGGAAGAATCTCAGAGATGACTGGGTACAAATGGCTCAGCCCAAGCCTTACTTAGTAGCTGCATTGTCTAATAGAAAGAATGGTCTTTTGTGTGTCCAAAGGAGAGAGAAAACAGGTCAAGGGTATTAGCTGCTCTTGAACTCTGGGAATCCCAGGGGCTTTGTCAGATGAGATCTTGGGATAACAGATTTGAAACTGACAGGGAACTTAGGACCATTTAGTCAAACCACAGATGAGTCAATGGAAACCCAGAGAGGCTGCATGCAAAAGGCCATCCTGGTAATAATCATAGCTAACATTTATTTAGTGCTTTCCATGAATTATCTCTTTGGGGAGGTAGGCACTATTATTATCATCATTGTGCAGATAAGGAAACTGAGGTTGAAAGAGATTAAGTGATTTGCTCTGAGTCATACAGCTAGTAAGCATCTGAGATAGAGTTTGCATTCAGGTCCTTCTAACTGCAAGTCCAGAACTCTACCCACTGTGCCACTCAAATAACAGTCAAGATTCAAACCTAGGTCCTTTGACTCTGAGACCAGTGCTCTTTCCATTGTACTACCCATAATGTACACATGCCATGCAGGCAGGCATATACATATGTATATACTTCCTATTATGACTCCTCTCCCCCTATTAGATTGTAAGTTCCTTGAGGGCAGAGACTGTCTTTCTTTTTCTTGTTTCTTCACAGTGCCAGACACATGGGAGCTCAATAAAGGTTTGATTGAATTGAATGAATAGATATACATACATATGTGTGTATGTATGTATCGGGGCAGCTAGGTGGTACAGTAGATAAAGTGCCAGGCCTGGAGTCAGGAGGACCTGAGTTCAAATCAGACATCAGAAACTTACTAGCTATGTGACCCTGGGCAAGTCATTTAACCCTGTTTGTTTCAGTTTCCTCATCTGTAAGATGAGCAGCAAAAGGAAATGGCAAAACACTTCAATATCTTTGTCCAAAAACAAAACCAAACCCCAAAACAGTCACAAAGAATTGGACATGACTGAAAACAGTTAAGCAAATGTATGTATCGACTTGCAAAGCCTTAAAACCAATATAAATATCAAGTTTTATTATTTGTCTCTTTCATCCTTTATGCCTCCATACCATTTTGGAGGGTTTATGACATAAGAGACAAATTGATTCTCTCCGATTACCTCCGTTCATTCACTAGATGCCTGTTGTCACTTTGGAACTCTTTCCTCTAAATTCCCCGAGTCCCTTGCAATCACTCCCAGGCCTTTTGAATGATAAACAAGGTTGGCTGGTCCCCAGCTCACAGGGATCAATTCTGCTGCCTTCTGGTTAAACAACTTGGTTACTTAGAGAGATGGAGTGAAATTTTGCTGAGATACCAGATTTCCTACAGTAGTAGAAATCACCAGATCTAGCCTTAGGCTTAAATAGACCTTACTGAAATAGTTTCCTAGTGGGAGATTCCTGCATATCCTTGGGAGGGACCTTGCTCTTGGTCCCAAGATTTTCCCTTTCATTAATACTCTACCTGCGCTGCTCTCTGAGACCCAACTTGAAGTATGGGATCCCCGTGACCTTCGCCATCTCCAAGCATGTTTGCTTTCAATATCTGCCATACCCCAAGCTGGGATCACTCCATTCCTTTCTTCTGCTTCTGTTGATTTTTCTCAGTGCCTGGTTCTGGTGCCCACTCCCTCTTTCCCTCCCTCTAGGAGGCCCCAATCGGTGTGCATGTATCCTTATAAAGTACCAAAAGCTTTTCAAGGGGTGTGATAAATATTTGGAAATAACTACATTATCCTGTTGAAAAGGAGGTCCAGTCTCAGAACCAGGAAAGAGCTGGGTTCCCAAGTAGCCTCTCACCCCTACACCCTATGTGACCCTGGAGCAAGTCACTCAATCTCTGTGCTCTGGGCCCCTCTCAAAGAGCTGTGAAGAAGGTCCCCAACTGTATTCACAGAGGGAGCTTCCTCTACTGTGGCACAATTTTCTAGAACAATGAAATAACAAGTTCAATCCCTATTCCCTATCTCCTGTCCCACTGAAATATTCCAAAAATAGGAGTGCTTGTAAGAAAACGCTAGGTACCTACAAAGTTTTCTTCATGAGAAAGTAATTAATGTCTTAATTTTATTTCATTGCTTATGAGTCAATGCATGGTAAACTCTAGAATTGATTTCTTTTCATATTAAATAGGGAATTGGGGAAGGTTTACTGAAAGTCAAGGGATATGAAAATCAAAAAAAAAAAACAAAAAAAACAAAACAGTTGGGAACCCCTACCTTACCACATCCAATCCATCTTAGGTTTAAGCAAAGATATCTTTTACAGAAAGGCAAAAGTGACTACAATTCAGAAATGATACATGGGGAGAAAGTAATTCAAAGTGTGTGTAAAAAGTTCTCTTTCTATATAATTGAGTAGCTTTTAGTATATGAGTCAATCCTATCTCCCTACTGTTTTCCTGGCTACTCCATGGCTACCATGATATTTCCCTACTGGCTGGGAGCCCACTATCCAAGTACTGCTCCATCATGGCGCCCAAATAGAAGGACCCGTGCTCCATAGCTGAATTGTGACTGGTCTATCTCTATCTTGCTCAAATTCACCCCTCTATTGCATTGACTTCCTATTACCTCCAGGATAAGACATAAACTTCTTCGTTTTTTAAAGCCCTTCATAACTTGTCTACATCCTACTTTCCTAGTCTACTTACATACTTTTACTCCTTTTCATATACTACATGGTACAATGAAACTGGCCTTCTTATTATCCCTCATACATAGAGTACCCCATTTCCCATCTTTATGCCTTCTGCATAGATGGCTCAGTGGATAGAGAACCAGGTCTAGAACCAGAGAGACCTGAGTTCAAATCTGGCCTCAAACACTGTGAAATCCTGGGCAAGTCATTTTACCTTGTTTGCCCCAGTTCCCTCATCTGTTAAATGAGCTGGAGAAGGAAATGGCCAACTACTGGGGTAATTTTTCCAAGAAAACCTCAAATGGGGTCACAAAGAGTTGGTCATGATTGAAAAACAGCTAAGAAAATGAGTAAGTTGGGTGAGATGCCTCTAAGGTCCCTCCTAACTACGAATCTCTATGAACCTAGGATCTCTTCTGTCCCTAAGTGACCAACAGAAGTAGTAATGGCTTATTACGATCTCACTTCCCAACTTGTAATAAGTATGGCGGCATGAAAGAATGGAATGTGGAGGGAATGCTGGCCTGAGAGTCGAGATGTGGGTTCTAACTCCAGCTCTAGCATACACTAACTGTAAGACTTCTCTTTTTTAGGCCTCATTTTCTCCCTCTGTGAAATAACTGAGTAGGGTTTGACTATCTTCAACCCTATAGGAAAGCCCTTGACCCACAGGAATTAGATTCTGAGGCAGGGAAATTACAAAACGTAGATGACTAGTAACGCAATGTTAGGCACCAAGTGAATGTTTTCTAAGTCCTTTTATAATCTCAGGTCTCACACACAAAAATGGGATCCAGTCTCTCAGCCACTGGAGCACTTCGAGCAGGAAGCTTCCTCAGATCATTTTATTTTGGTTCCTGGCCAACCAGGCTTCCTCATTGCAGGGCTTTAACCTGGGAAGCCAAGCCCACTAAGGAATTCAGAACTTTTATGTACTGAGACCCTGATTATTAGTACTCTGTAACTTGGGTCCTGGATTTAGAGCTGGAAGAGCCTTCATTTTGCAGATTAGCAAAGGGAGACACTGAGCTGGCAAGTGACTTATCCAGAGTCACACAACCAGGTTGTGTCAGTCAGAGCTTGTATCTGGTCTGCCTGGTGCCAGACTTGACTTTCTATCCATTACATGACAGTGCCTCTTCCTGGCTGTTGTAAATACTATAGTCGCCACCCCATCATCAAGTACCCTATAGGGATGGATCCTGGGGTGTCACACCCACCAAGGGGACCGCCAGAAAACTGAACTAAATGTCCATTGCTGGGTTTTGCTGTTAAGTTTAAAACATGTGCGAGATACTTCCTTTCTCCATAGATAAAGGTAGGGGATGAGGATAAAAATAGTTACATGCGCTATCACCTTTGTTCATTGTGTCAGTGGATTTTGTTTAATTATTATTGTGATTATTTTGCTCCTTGTTTCAAGAAATTGGAAGGGGCAGGTCAAGGAACATATATATATTATATTATTATATATTAGAAAATGATTATGATGAAAAAACGTGCCATCAAAATTATGAGATATATTGGTAGCTTAAGGGAGAGAATGAAGTTCAACAAAAAATATGTTAATTTGTATGCGATTATAAGGAGTATATAATATAGTAGGAAAGAGAGATAGAGGGGTGAGAAGGAGGGATAGGAGGAGGAGGGAAAGGAGAGAGGAAAGAGGAAGGGGAGAGAGAGAGAGAGGGGGGGGGGGGGAAAGGGAGGGAGGAAGGGAGATCTGAGCCTCTTTCCCAGTTGCCTAAGCCTAGATTCACAGCAACTAAATGTCCGCATTTTGTGGGGTCCACAACATGCACTGAGTTCAGGGAACAGAGGAGAGTGGGAGTTGAGTTAGAGGCTGGGAGCCAGCCAGGGCCCAGTCCCTCCTGCACTATACTTCCCAGGATTGCCAGACAACATCTGGAAAAGTATGGGATTCCCCAACAAATCCTCAAGAGTATCTCAGGTTTCTCTGCTCCCCAAGGAGTTGACCATCCCCCTGCCCCAGACTTCTCACTTTGCTCTGAAGTCCAAACAAACCATAAACACATGAAAGCCTGAGATGTCCCTCTTCCCCATGGTTATGACAGGCCTACTGCTGGGGTGTTTCCTCAAAAGGATGGGGGGAGGGGAGGCAGAGGCTTGCCCAGAGTAACAGCATTTCCAAGGGAATGAAATAAGACATGATATGACCTCTCTGGGGCCTGAAGCAGCAATTTCTGAGGGACAGCATCTGGGTGTCCCAGATCACGAGTAAGGAGATTTCAGATACCAACTAAATTCAGGCGCCTCTACCTTCAAGTCAAGTGTCAAGTCAAGATCCCATAATTATTACACACTATAAATTTGGTTCATTCTACATACATTAAGCAGCTATTATGTGCCAGGTACAGTGCTAGGTGATGTCTATCTAAGACAAAATGAAAAAATGTCTGTCTTCAAGATACCTTGCCCTGGGGTGGGGGCAGAATATAATAAATAGAGATGCAAATATAACAGGGACTGGCAATTGGGGGAGCCCAGGGAACCAGTAGCATGGAATGTGCCTAATATTCTCAGCCTGCTGCACATCTGTACAGAGGTTTCAGAGCCTGCTTTGGGAAATATGTGGTGATGAACAATGGAGGGAGTGGTGCTCCTCCCTGAATTCAGAGCATGCACAGGTGTCTTTTAGTTGTTTCCTATCAGCATACTAAAGGGTGATGAAAAGCCTTTTAACTGGCTGCTGAAATGCGACAGGGTGCACTTATAAAAGGGATGAACAAATGAAGTTTCCCTCAATTCCCTGGTGGCTTTTTAATGAAAAGGCAGAAAAATCACGGTGAGTCTCTGGGTGGGGGAGCAACCTCTGGCTCTCTCTCCTACCTGGGCTGCCATGTGACTGTGAATGCATGGGGCCTTTGTTTCTTCACCTCTTTATTTATTCTTTTCCTAATATTAGGTGAATGACTCCTAGAGATGGAGCAGACCATATCAAGAACTTGTGAATTTCAAAAGCTTGGAATAGCCATCAGGGGGTCAGCAACTGAAGAACATGAGAGAGCCTATTGGTGGCTGTAGCCACCAAGAAGTGTGAAGTCAACTCTGAGGAGTGACCTTTTTGACCCATTCTAACAGTAAATCAACCTCAAAGACGAGAGACTGTGTTCTTCAAGTAAAAGAATTCCTCACCCAGAAGTGAACTTGGTGGGAAGAATGTTTGTAGCAATAACCTTAAGTTTGAACCCACTTTACCCAAAAACTGAGGTGATAGAAGAAAGACTGGGCTCCTACTATCCAGTTGATGTTACACTTGCATATGTATTTATTATATTGCCAAGTAGAATATAAGTTACTTGAGGGCAAGGAGGTTTATGTACTCTGTATCTGCTCAGTAAATATCCTTCTGTAAAAGCTAATGGTATTAACCATCAATTGATACTGAGGAGATATTAACTGGCACTAGTGACATACTGGGAGGAACACACTGATGGGGGCTTGTGAGCAATGACATTAGAGAAAATCACCTCCTACCCTGGAATCTGGGAAGAAAGTAGCCAACTGAGCTCTGGGACCCAACCCATGTGTGCTAGAAGGGGTTGGGAGAGTAAACTTGGAGACTATATCTGTTTTACTAGGAAATGCAAAATATATATACGGTGATACAAAGTATTTTTTAGAAGGGAATGTTAATAACTAGGGGAATCAGAAAAGATTTCATGGGCTATACTTTGACCTGAGTTATACTTAGAAGGAAACTAGAAATTCTTTGTGGTGGAGGTGAGGAAGGAGTGCCATCTAGTTATGGGGGACCTCTTGTACAAAGACATGGAGGTAGAAGATGTAATATTATTTATTCAGTTCCATCATAAACAAGCTATTCCCCTTTCTGGGTATTACTCTGCTCTTATGTAATATGAAGGGGATGTATTAGATGTTCTTAAGGTCCCCTCCAGCTCTAACACTATGGATCTATGATTCTATGGGGAAAACAAGAATAATATGCAACTGTGAGACTCTGGGCATATCACTTTCTGAGCCTCAGTCTCCTTATCTGTAAAATGAGGGGATTAGGTCCCTTCTGGCCCCGAATTCAAGTTATTTACAGGTGTCAGAGCTGAGATTCCAAGCCAGGTTTCCTGATTTCAGGTCCAGTGTTTATGGAAATATCACTGACTAGAACGGGGTTCAAATCCTACCTTTGACACTTGGGAGAACTGCACAGGTCAATTCTCAATGCACTTTCATAAGCCAATGTTAGGTCAACTTCTCTAAGAGTTTTATCCATTCCCTGGAAGTAAATGCATTCAACATCCTAAAGTACCTGACTACCTACCAGGGAGGAGCTGACATTCTGGGAACAAATCTGCTTCATTAAGTGCAGCTGGAACTTTTTCAAACCTTTGAAAATATCCCAGGGATGCTCAGAGATGTCCTCATTTTTTCAGACCTGGACACCATAAAGGGACACCTTTTTCATCTATGAAAGGAGTGACTCCATTCTCCAAGTCTGTCTTCCTCCCAATTCTAGAACGTATGACAAGTATAACTGTGGCTATCCCATTTTGCATGTGTTGGGATAGTCATGGACCCCAGTCACTTCTAGGGGGACACACACACACACACACACACTCAGCACCGAAGGACTAGGCTCTTTAGGATGGTACAGCAATATCCAACCGTTCCCTTCTATCACCTCCTCCTCCCCAGCTCTGTCTGTAGAGAGATGGGGCAGGGTTATTTTAAAATTTCATAAGAGAGATCTGGCCCCTGGACTGCCCACTCGGTAGACCTTAAAAGGGTGCTGCTGTTCAGTCGTTTCATTCTTCTTGACCCCATTTGGATTTTTCTTGGCAGAAATATTGGAGTAGTTTGCCATTTCCTTCTCCAGCTTATTTTACAGATGGGGACCTGAGACAAGCGGGGTTAAGTGACTTGCCCAGGCTCACGCAGCTAGGAAGTATCTGAGGCCAAATTTAAACTCAGGTAGATAAGTATACCTGATTCCTGTAACTGCATTCTACCCACTGTGCCACCTAGCTGCCCCTTAAAAGGCTAACTCTGTGGGCTAAGTAGTGCATGCTGTGGAAACTGAGGCTCTGAGAGATTAAGAGATTTGTCCATGGTTATAAATAGTGTCAGAGTAGGATAAGATGCAGTACCCACTGATATGAAACATCATAGATGCAAAGGTAAATATACTAAATGAATATCTGTACAATGAAAAGGAGAGGGAGGAGAGGGAAAGTTAAAAAAAGGAGTGGAAGGGCTGGGTTGGGGGAGAGGCAAGGAAGATGACAGTGATCACAGCAGAACTGGGCCCAACAATTATTTAGGCATAGAAGGGCTTCAGATGACTGATTCTCAGCCATTCACTAGGTGAGGCAGCTGGCAATTCAGAGCAAGTCTTTTGAGGGAATCATAGTTCCTACATTTTTTCTCCTTACTCTCCTCATCATCCCCTCCTAACTATGTATCACCGCTACCACCACCACCTGCAGAAAATGGGGGTAGAAATCACCAGCCCTTTGTGAAATGATGAAAGGCCAAGGGTCAGGGGTGAACTAGATTCTTTTCCCATCTCAGGTCTAAAAACTATAGCCCAGTAACATGCCCAAAATTAAGGCATGCACTTCTAAAAGCACAGCTAGTTGAGCACCAGAGCACAGAGCACCAGCCCTGGAATCAAAAGGACCTGAGTTCAAATGTGGCCTCAGCCATACTTACTAGCTGTGACTTTAGGTAAATCTCTTAACCCTGTTTACCTCAGTTTCCTCATTTATAAAATGAGAAGGAAATGGGAAACCACTGAAGAAAACCCCAAAATGGGATCATAGAGAGTCAGACAGTACTGAAACAACTCAAGAGCAAAAGTTCTTCCAAGAGCTGTTCATTCCACAGAACCACCTCCTGCCTATCCCACAGAGTGGGACCAGTCTTGGGGTTCCACCCCTCTACTCATAAACCATATTCATTCCCCTTTCATAGTAGCTATGTGGTTTTAAGAAAGACCTTTCTGAGCTCCAGATGCTTCCTCTATCAAATAAGGGGCTTAGATCAAATATATTCTCTACTCACTGTGACATTCTGTAATTCTAGAACAGTGGAAAGAGTTAAAAGACCTGGTCTTGGCTCTGTCACCATTTGTGTGGCCTTTGGCAAGCTAATCTCTCTCTTTGGGACTCAGTTTCCTCCCCTGTAAAATAAGGAGGTTGGATTTGATGGCAGCTCTGATCTGATACTTCTAACCTTCTGGGGTTCTGTGACTGTCCTGACAACCCTGGAAAACCAGCAACAGGCGATGAAGAATGACCGCTTTGGTTAGGCAGAGAAGAAATCCCCCCTCAATGTCTGGAAAGATCCAGTCACCTCAGATGAAATGTAAGCTCGCCACAAGACAAAAAGCGTACTGTCTCCTGGCCCAGCTGCCGGACGACATGCTGGATATTTATGATGGGGCAGGTAGTTTAAGAAAACAGAGACCTTCCACTGGAGACCCCCGCTCCCCAGCTCTCGCCGGGCACAAGGGTTAGAAAAGTTCGGGCACTAATTAAATCTGTACCGGACACTGTTCCACTGAGGGCCGGACTGTAATGCTAAGAGGATGTTAATGTGCATTTTAAATATTTATTATAACTGAGGTAGGTTATGAAAACAGACATTTCTCCTTTCAACACTCTATAACGTCAGATTTAAAGGTTTGTCTTGGGCTCTGAGTGATTTCACAGCAGTTGTCAGGGGCTGGGAGGCCCATCCATCACATTCTCAGCAAGGGACCCCGCCGGACAGTGAAAGATTAGAGGGCTGATTTATGGAGCCCGGGTGAAAAAAAATGTTGTTCTAACGGGTGGCTGGGTGCAGATCCGTGCACACCTGTCTCTGGGCCGGGAGCGAGGGGATTGTGCTCAAGGCTGGGAGCCCCCACCATCCTGGGATCCAGCCGTGAAGCCATCCAAAGTCCCGCTTCTTGTTGGCAGTCCGCGCTTCTGCTGGAAGCCCCTACCCACTCTGGGTGGGCCCTTTGGCAGAGGTTGCAGGCAGTTACTGGCCTCAGATAGAAAAGCACGCGTCCAGGAAGCCTGGGAACAGTTGGAGCCTGGAAGACAGTAAAAGGGAATGATTGGTTTCCAGATGTTTCCCTGCTGGGGGCTGATGGATAGCAGATTCTAGCCAGTCCAAAGGCTGCCTACCCCTCCCCCCAACAGGTCTCTTCAGTTCCCTGTAGAGGGACTGGGTATGAGGCAAGTGGAGGGGCAGACTGTTAGGGTTCTGGTCTGCTGGTTCTAGAACCAAGACACCTGTTGACACCTCTTTTACAACTCAGGTTATGGGACCGGGAGGAGAGGAGATGGACCGTATGAAGGATACAAATCATTAGACTCTCTAAGAACAAAGAGCTGAGGAGAAAAAATCCCCACTGAGAATCAGGGAAGCATTGGGTAGCAGGCAGAAGAAAGAAGACCTGGGTTCTAGTCCTGACTGTCACTAACTAGCTACATTACTCTTGGGAAATTTTGTCCCTTCTTCGGGCTTCAGTTTTCTCATCTTTGGAGATGTGGGAATAGTACTGGACTTCAAATTTTGCCCTTTAAGTGAGGAAAGATGGGTTAAAATCCTGCCTTCAATTCTTAGCTGTGTGACCATGGGAAAGTCACTTAACTTTTATGGAGCCTTTGTTTCTCTATCTGCAAAATGGGGATAACACATCTTCAGCAGGTAGCAACAACAAAACTTCACACAAAGTTAATAAAATTAGACAATTGATTGAAATAAAAAGCTACCAGTTCCCCCACTTTCTCTCCCACAGTACAGGGACTTTATTCCATATGAGCTTCTCCCCAACCTAGACCAACTTGGCTCTCAGTTACAGGGTCAAGATCTTCCGTAGCAGCCTTGAGGTATTCCAGAATGTGTGTGTCCTCCAACCCCACAGAGTCCTGTTTCCTAAGGTCTGGGATCTCTCTTCTCCTAATTTTCATTCAACTGAATTTTTCTTCAAAAGTTGAATTGATTATGCTTTAAGAAATGATGAGCAGGCAGATTTCAGAAAAAAAAAAAACTTGGAAAGATATAAACTGATGCTGAAGTAAGTAGAACCAGGAGAACATTCTACACAGTAACAGCAACATTGTGCAATGATCAACTATGAAAGACTTAGCTCTTCTCAGCACTCCAGTGATCCAAGACAGCTCCAAAAGATTGATGACGGAAAATGTTATCAACATCCAGAGAAAGAACTATGGATTATGAATGTAGATCAAAGCATACTATTTTCTTTTTTTTGCTTTTTGTGGTTTTTTCCTTCTGTTCTATTTCTTCTTTCACAACATGGCTGCATCTGGGGCCATCTCTAATCATCCTGATCAATATCTGGCCACTGGACCCAGATGGATCCAGAGGAGAAAGTGAAGCTGGTGATTTTGCACAGCCCTCCCTCGCTTAAATCCAATTCACTTGCATATTATAGCATCACCTCCTTGATGTCATGGTTTTCTTCCAGAAGGAAGAACAAAGAACAACACTGTGGAAATATATTTAACATGACTGCATATGTATAACCTATATCAGATTACTTGCCATCTTGGGGAGGGAAAGGAGAAAGGGAGAAATTTTATAAAAAATGAATGTTGAAAAGTAAAAATAGTTGATTTCATATGTTTTGTTTGACTGCAACATGTATAACCTATATCAAATTGCTTTCCTTCTCAATGAGGGGAAGGGAAGAAGGGAAGGAGAGAATTTGGAACTCAGAATTTTAAGAAATGAACATTAAAATTGTTTTTCATATAATTGGTGGAAAATGGAATATTAAATCAGAAAAAAGAGTTGATATGAGGGCAACTTTCATGGTTTCCCCAGCACTAGCTAGCCATAGCATGACTTCTCTTACACAGTAACTAGAAGGTGAGAGAAGATTGGGAAGGATGCAGATGGCATGGCAACCTCCAACTCCCTCCTATATTACCACATAGTTTAGAGAGAAGGTTTTGGCGAGCTTGGCTTACACCTTAAGTAGACCTGGCATAGTCCTCTCTCCCAGGGATGTGCTGTGCATGATCCTCCAAAAATTTCATAGCTTCAGAGTCATCCTTGACTCTTCCCTTTCCCTCATCCCCATACTCAATCATTGGCCAATGTGCATTGATTCCTTCTCCATAGCATCTCTCATGCATCCCCTCCTTCCCTCTCACACACCTGCCAACCTGCTAACCCTAACCCGTTCAAGCTTTCATCCGCTCTTGCCTAGACTAATCGGTCTCCCCACTTACAGCCTCCCTGCTCTCTAATTCATCTTCTAAATAGCTGCCAAAATAATCTTTCTCTTTTCGCATTTATTTATTTTGAGTTTTCAACTTTCCCTTTTGTAAGATTTTGAGTTCTGATTTTTCTCCTCCCTTCCCATCCCCATCTCCAAAATAGTATGTAATCTGATGTAGGACATACATGTATAGTCCTATGAAACATATTTCCACATTGGTCATGTTGTGGAAGAAGAATCAAAACAAAAGGGAAATCCATGAGAGAGAAAAAACAAAAGAGAAAATAATCTGCTGCAATCTGCATTTTGACTCCATAGTTCTTTCTCTGGACGTGGATAACATTTTCTGTCATGAATTTTTTTGGAATTATCTCAGATCAGGGGTGGGGAACCTGTGGCCTCAAAACTACATGTGGCCCTCTAGGTTCTCTAGAACAGTTCTTTGACTGAATCCAAACTTCACAGAACAAATCTCCTGAATAAAAGTATTTGTTCCGTAAAACTTGGACTCAGTCAAAAGGCTGCACTTAAAGACCTAGAAGGCTACATGTGGCCTAAAGGCTCCAGGTTCCCCACCCCTATTTTAGATCATTGCATTTCTGAGAAGAGTTAAGCCTATCAAAGTTGGTTACCACACAATGTTAATGTTCAAAACAATCTTTGTAAAACAAATCTAACTTTGTCACTCCCCTGTCCAAAATCTCCAATGGCTCCTTATTGTACCTAGGATGAAATGAAGATTTCTAGCATTCAGAACCCTCCTGTAGACCTTTCCAGCTTTATCTCGTGCTACACTCTGTCATTACTCCACATTCCAACAGTTTTTCTCCCACTCTCATGCATCATCTACTTTGCTTCTAGCTCTTTGTAAACAATTTCCCCATGCCTAGAATGAGCTTCCTCCTTATCTCTGCTTCTAAAAATACTTTTCTTCAAGAATCATCTCAGGTGCCATCTCCTACATGGAACTGCTCCTCACCCTTCATCTTCGAATTACCTTGTATTTGCTCATCAATGTATCATCTTGCACTCCCCTACTAGAAAGTATGCTCCGTGGGGGGAGACATTGTCTGCTTGTTGTCTTTGAATATTCACTCAGCACCGAGTAGCTGGTACATAGTAGGCATCTAATAAATGCTTTTTGAACTTAACTGAGTTGAAAGGAATACAGACTATTGCTTTTTTTTCTTCATTTTTCTATCTCTAGCACTTAAAACAGGGCCCAGAACACAGAAGGTACTTCATTGTTTTTTGTACTGTAGCTGCCCAGGAAAATGGGAGTGCAAAGAGACAGCACATTGGAAAATGGCAGTGGGAGTGAAGGGTCTAAGGTTAGACAGGCAGGTGGACTCCATGACCTCTGTAACTTCAAGAGTCTTGGTTTGGAACTGGTGCTAATGCTATTTCTCGAAAAAGAAAGAAAGAAAAGAAAAAGAAAAAGCAATTTCCAAATATCAAAGTATCATTCACAAGAATGTTAGAATTATCCACATGCAGGGCAATGAAGTCCAGGCCTGCCTCCGGCTGGTTTAGTGCTTCAGATGAAATGAAATGAAATGAGATAATCATAGACTATTTAACTCTTAACAAAAGGAGGTTTACTAACTATAGCAACAAGGATATAGCATTGATTCAGTTGGACGCAATTTCCCTATCTGTATAGGTCATGCTGGTCTGTGGGTCAGCGGACTTGAGAGAGAAGCCTCTGACTCCCTGTGTGTTAGCTCTTTAGACTTGGGACACCAGGAAGTAACATCAAAAACCCAGACTTCAGCCCTCTGAGCCAACTAAGTGGTTGTTTTTTTTTAAAATTTAATTTAAAATTTTTTTAATTTTATTTTTTCTGCATAATAGCATTTTTCACAATTACATGTAAAGATAGTTTTCAACATTCCCTTTTATAAGATTTTGAGTTCCAAATTTTTTTCTTCCTCCCTCCCACCTCTTCCCTCTCCTTCTTCCCCCTCCCCAAGATGGTAAGCAATCTGATATAGGCCATACATGTACAATCCTATTAAACGTATTTCCACATTAGTCCGTGAATTAAGCTTTGAGAACAACTCTGATACCTTTTAAGAAAAAACTGACAGCCTACAGGACAGTTATTGCTCCTATCATGCTAGGCATGACATTTCCAAACAATATTGGTTGTTTCAGCCAAGTTAGGGCATGACTCAGCACAAAGAGAAATATTTGATTGGTTGACCAGTTGGCTGGTGGGGTTCATTTTAATAATAAAAAACTAGGAGAGATAACTAGAATTGAATTACTAGAGTCAAGATCCAAAAGAAACTAACCTGATAGACTAGAATAAATTGGCTAGATCCATTAAGATGAGGCTGAAAAGGGATAAATAGAACTTGAATTCAAAAAAGCAACTTCACAAGTTCAAGATGTTTGTCTTTCTTTCTCAAAGAGATAGTTCATCTGAAAAAGATCTGTGGGTTTCCATGGACCACAAAGTCTTTTTTGAGTGGACAATGTGATAAGGCAGCTAAGAAAGCTAATGTGATCTTAGGATGTGTTAAGAAGGGCATAGTGTTCTCTATGAGAGGGCATCAGTCACCTCAAAGTGTGAGTCCATCTGTACTCAGTGAGGTGGTTCAGTGGATAAAGGGCTGGACCTAGAGTCAGGAAGATCTGAGTTCAGATCCATCCTCAGCTATTTTCTTGCTAGATGACCCTTGGCAAGTCACTTAGCCTCCATCTGACTCAGTTTACTCATCTGTGAGATGGGAACAATAATAGTACCAACCTTCCAAGATTACTGTGAGGATCAAATGAGATAGGGTTTGTAAAGTGCTTTACACAGTGCTGGGCACAGAGTAGGTACTTAATAAATGCTTATTCCTCTCCCCTTACTACCTGTGTGGTCCTTGGTGAGTCATTTAATCTCTGTTTGCCTCAGTTTCCTCATCTGTAACATGGGAATAATAAAAACACCTACCTCCCAGGGTTCTTATGAAGATAAAAACATGCTAATCTTTGTAAAAAGATATTAAAAAGTGTTCTGTAAACACCAGCTATTATTATATTACAGTACTTTGCCCTGGGCAGACCACCTCTAGAGTATTAGACCCAGTTCTGGATGCCACATTTTGGGGAGGATGTGCCATGTTCAAGGGAGGATATGTTGGATGGTGAGAAGGCTTGACTCCTTGCCACTGGAAAAAGCTAAAGACAGTTGAACTGTTTCCACTGGTAAAAAAGCAAACTGCAGAGGGGAAGGTGTGCCAACTGTCTTTAACCGTCTGGAGGACCATTCTGTTTGTTCTCATATGGCAGCTCTAGAATCAAGGGGCAGAGGCTGAAAAAAGACAAATTTCAGTTTGTTATTAAGAAAAGCTTTCAACCTTCATTTCAACTCCCTCATCTGGAACTCCCCTCTTTTCATGCCCACCTCCTGGTTTCCCTGGTTTCCTTCAGATCTTAATATATGCATATTTGTTACAAGAAATGTGGTTTTCTTTTCTTTTTAATGGGTAGGGAGTGAGAGGGAGAGAAAATATATTTCTGTTATTTTTTTTAAATGCGGTTATCCCCTCTCTATCATGACTTTCCCCATGGCGGTTTTGACATATCAAGCAATGGCATAAGAAATTAAATGGGAATATTTAGGGAGTGTTGCAGAAGCTATAAACAATACATGAAGGCCAGCAGATGACACAGAGTCTGTGACAAATACTTAACCCAAATTTTATAATAAGGTGATGTAAACATCCCATAAAAGAAAAAGAAAAAATTAAGATTTCTTCTCTGGTACGAAGGGACAGACAAAAGATTTAAGTGGCTTTTCCAGATCTTGGAGGTCCCTACCACCCTCAATGTGGTGGGGATACCTGTAGAGAGGCTGGAGGAGGGGAGGTGCCACAAAAGTGAACCATGAAATGCACTTTCAAACGAGGATACTGTGTTATTCATTTTACTTAATTGTTTTAGTCTGTTACAAGAGGCCTCTCATGGAGTGGAGATATCTGTAAATATTTGTAATATAAAAACAAAATACATCAATAAAACTTAAAAATTCTTTTGCAAGAATCCTTTGCCAGTTCCCCTTAATGTGGTTAACTTCTTTCTGAGATTATCCCCCAACTTGTCAATATCTTGCTTTCACATAGTTGTTTGCACCGTTGTTCTCCCTCATTAGACTGTGAGTTCCTTGAGAGCAGGGATTGGGGCTTCGGCCTTTATAAAAAGAAAATAAAAATTCCTAATGCTTAGCATTGTGCCTGGCACATAGCAGGCTCTTAAATGCTTGTTGACTAACACTTTCGTTCAGTCATTTTTCGGTTGTGTCCAATTCTTCATGACCCCATTTGGGGTTTTCTTGGCAGAGATATTGAGGTGGTTTGCTATTTCCTTCTCCAGTTCATTTTATGAACTGAGGCCAGCAGGTTTAAGTGACTTGCCCAGGGTCACACAGCTAGCAAGTAAGCATCTGAGGCCAGATTTGAACTCAGGAAGATGAATCTTCCTGACTCAAGGCCCAGCACTCTCTCTATTGCACCACCTAGTTGCCCTACAAGTAGAATGTGTTGCCTTGAGAGGTGGGGCTTAGGGGGAGGGGGCTCCTCTTCACTGGATGTCTTCATTCAAAGCCTGACTGGTCACTTGTTGGAGGTTTTACAAATGGGATAGCTTCCTGTTCAGGACTAGAGGAAAAATGACTTGTGTGAAAACCGAGGTTTGAGAATAATTGACAGTCAGATTTGAACTCTGGTTTCCAATACTGCTATTCACTCCCCTCTAGGGAAGTCAGGGTGTTGGTGGCTTAGATTCATCTGTTTTCCAACAGAACCACAGACTGTTTTTTGCCTTATTAGACTCTAATTCCGCACCCAGGTTTATAGCCTGAGTCTCCCTGTCTCCCAGATCATTTCCTCATCAGGAACTCCTAATGGAATTAAAGTCTCATCATTCACAGCTGCCAGTTATTTCGGCTACTTCCTAGACCTCAGGAATTCTTCAACTGCCTCGAGATGCCTCTGGTATAAAGCTTTCGTGCTGGAGAATTTGTTAGCCCCAGTTGTAGAGCCATCTATTCAGAATCCCTGACACTAGCCCTGAAATCAAACTCACTTTCCAAAGCTCCATTCCAGGCAGATGAACTGAAAAAACACTAACATGGTCCAGGCCCTGTGTCTCCTAATCTTAGGAGAAAAATGTGCTGTGCACACATCGTAGCTAGCTAGAGTGGTCACTGTCAGGCTCTGTAGGAGGGATCGTAGAGATTTAGAGCTGAGGACCTTAGAAATCTTAGTTCAATCTCCTAATTTCACAGATAAGGAAAATGAGTCTCACAGAAGTCAGATGACTTAGCTGAGATCAGATCTAGTTCTTTTGACTCTAAATTCAGTGAACTGACCATTGCACCACACTATCTCTGTTTAGAAAACAGCATAAAAGTCTAAAAGGAGGGGATATTGCTAGAATGGGCAAAGAGGTACCAGTATTTCTCCCTCTGTATTACAGTGAAGAAGCATGTATCTGGATTTAGAAGACCTGGTTTCATGTCTCGGCTTAGAACCTGTGTGAATCTTAGTGTCCACATCTATAAAATGGAGAGGAAAATAGTATTGACACTCTCTAATCCATGACGTTGTTGTAAGAATCAAATAAGTGCAGTGAATGTTCCCGGATATTATCCTTGTTGCCCCATGTATGAGGTCTCTGGTCTGGCATTGCTGTTGTTTTTCTAGATAAGGTGTAAAGGTCTTCCCTGACCCCATTGACGAGGAAGGAGTTCAGTCATTGATGAGGTTCAGAATCAGGACTAGCCTAGGCTGCAGGGACTTTGCCCCAGAAGGAATAACCCATCTTTTGCCTCTTGGCCCATCCCCTAGTAAGGCACAACTATCACGCCAGGCTGTACCTCACCCAGATTCCTATTGCCATGGAATGCTGTCAGTTGACCATGACTGTGCCCCACCTCCTCCAGGGTCAGATAACACCACTCTCCCACAGTAGTAGCTCCCTCTCTATATTTCCTAAATGTCCCTATATCTATCCTATATCTAGCCTTGACTTCTTGCAACTCATTTATCCTAGCCACTTTAAAACTCCTCATTCTTTTTCTCTATTTATGTCCTACTTTGGTGCTGGCATGGTAGTCAAAAGAGAATCTCAGAGTTGGAAGGAATCTCACAGGCCAAATGGGCTTTCTCATCCATGGCAAAGAATACTATCTATATACCTAACAAGGAGTCATCCAACTTTCGCTTGAGGACGTCCAATGAAAAGGATCCCATGTTGTCCCAAGCCAACCCATTCTATTATTTATTAGCTCTTGTTGTTTTTTCTAAGATTACCAGCGGCATCCTAGGGTGATGTCTTGACTTGCCCCTGAATCAGATTTAAGTGAGGCAGAGTTGTACAAAGCCATCAGTTTCACGCTTTCTTCCAGAGTCATCCAAGTCTGGTGGCAGGATAAAAGTCAAGCTGGCTGAAGATGACCCAGCATACTGGATGACCATGGCATCTTCACTGTCTGACCAAGCTCTAAGCCCTCCACAGGGCCTGCTTCAGCTGCCTTCAGGGCCCTTGGAAGAAATTGTTCTCATTCTCCCTTCTTCACACGCTTGGGGCAGACATCTCTTAATTCACCAATGGGTTTGAGGCCTGTTTGTTACCCTCAGCCTGACTTACCCCGTCTGCTCAGATGGTTTTATGGGGTGTGGTCAATGCACATGCTACAAATTCCTGGAGTCACAGGTGAGAATTGAGTTTCAGGTGAGCAGCTCTGAAAAGGACTCAGCAAGTCCTCACACCAGAAGTGCAGTCCTCCCTGAACACCCTGTACACCCCAATTTATTGGCTCTAACTGTTAAGGGAAGGAAAGTATCCATAAAACTTTGGTACTGTGTACCAAATACTGTGCTAAGCTTTACAAATATTATCTCATTTGATTTTTACAACAACCCTAGGAGATAGGTGTAATTATTACCTCTATTTTACAGTTGAGTAAACTGAGGCAGACAAAGGTTAAGTGACTTGCCCACATCACAAAGCTTAGAAGTAGCTGAGGCTGGATTTAAACTCAAGTCTTCTTGACGCTGGGCCCAATGCTCTAACCATGGCACCACCTAGTTTTCTATTTCTTCACCATAAACCTAAATCTGCCTTTTTGAAACTTTTATGCACTGTTCCCAGTCCTTCTTTCTGAGGACAAGCAAAGCAAATTTTATCTTCCTTCCTTGAGTCAGTCCTCCAAGCACTTGAATGCCATGGTCTTCCTGGCTCTGCTTCTCACTAGCTCAATTGTCCCCACTGAGACTCAGTTTCCATATCTATAAAATAAGCTACTATAGAAAGAGTATTGGATTTAAAGAGAGAGGACTTTAGTTCAAACCCTCTGTCCTCTATAAAGTACTAATATGGTCTTGAACAAGTTATTCCCCATCCCTCAAACCATCTCAAGCCCTTTTTGTAACCATTCCTAGTTACAGTGCTGGAGATGTCTGTTTGATATAGTGTGAATTTATTTTGTCCTATTTTTTGTTGCTGTTGTTGAAGCCACACTGGGGATGATTCCTTAATGATTGATGACTCATAGCTCATTCATATACTTGGGTTATAGCCTTGGGATTGGTCTTGAAGGAAGGAGACTGCAAACTGGCTGCAAATCCGGGTGACTTCCCTGGAGGGAAGCTTCCAGAAAACCATGTGCATAAAGGAATCAGGAGCAGGTCGAAGGGACCTCGTTATTGTACCTGGTCTTCTGGATTCAACAGAGGAGAATCTGGACCATGATGTAATAAGTATGTTACATATAATAATATTATATGTAATTATATGTAATATATAATATTAAATATAATATAATATATACTCTAATAATCTAGAGTAATAAGAAGTCTTAGACCACAGGAGGCTTATAACTGAGGCACATTGAAAGACAGTACCAGAATCTGGAGCAGCCAAACCCGTACTTTGCTCTGTTTGTATTGTGAGTTATATGGACTGTGAGGGTCCAAGGAAAAAGTGATCTGGTGGGGGTGGGAATTTCTTCTTTCAGGGGGCCACACTAAGTAGAATCTTATAAGTATAGGTCATTGGGTTGACAGGACTCATCAGAGGAGAAATTTTCTTGACCCTACCAATCCTAAATTCTTTCCTCTTGTCAGGGGGAAGATCTTACCTATGGTAATACTAAGTTGGGTGTTGTCCTTCGCCCTCAAAAAGGACCCAGATGACATCACAATGATAAAGTCAAGTTTCAGTGCGTCCAACTGTGGCTGATCAGACCAATATGAGCTCAGAATGCTCTACCACAGATTGGGCACAGATAGTCTGTGTGAACACTAAGTATTGAGTACTGTATACATAGTTCCCTAAAGAGGGAAACCTCATCAAGACAGAGAAGGAGAATTGTCTCAACTGTTTATGGATTTAGGCAAGAGTCCTCCATATCACGTTAAATAAAACCTCTCCTATATTCAATATATTGTTAGCCTGAATGTTTTAGTTGGAGCTTTTACTGAAGAGAACTAGAGAAACCAAGTTCTAATGTTCCCCAGGGAAACCCTAGGTAGGGGCATAAGCCCAAAAGAAATTTTAAAAAGAGGTCCTTGTGAAGGAACTCAATGTAAACTCAGAACTTTGATTCTGAGGCCCAGGCTATGTTATACGGTGTGTCCCAAAAGTCTCACTGCAGTTTCAACTTCAATAAACTTAAGACGAAGATTTTGGGACAACCAAACTCTTTGTTATCAAAAAGAATTATCTAAATACTAGCAGTAATTATTAGTGTTTTATCCCCATGTCCCTCCTACAAAAAGATAATACCACTGGATTGTTGTCGTCTCAGGAGGAGGCACATGATTCCAGACCTTCGGATCTTGAACTAAACAGAAGGAAAGATAAAATCGCTACTGTGAATCCTATCAGTGATGAGATTCAGAGTGACTGGCCCTTCAAAAGACATATCTGAGATTATAACATGGATGTACTCCCATCAACAATAAAATAAGACTTTTTCTCTAAAATGAACTCCTTTTGTCAAGTCACAATGGGTTCTGCCTCATTCTTAGCTGCCTGAGTAGCCTGAGCCTGAACTGACAAGCACTGGTAGCTGCTTAGCATTTAAGGTTAGCAGTGCAGAGAGGCCGACACCATGCCATCCACACTCCCTTACTCATTCTTGTGGCTGTCTGCCTCTAGAGAACAGGGATTGAATCCAAAACCCAAATTCTTGTCAATGTCATGTGACTGAAAAATCTATAAGAGTAACTCCAGGCTTATCTCATCAAAAAAAAAATGGTCCAGATAAAGAAGGTATGAGAATAACTACAGGTCAGGAGCTCCCAGGATAAAGATCATTATATTCTCAGTTTGTTAACTTGTTGTCATGTACCCATTGAGGGTTTTCTTGGCAAAGACACTGGAGTGGTTTGCCATTTCCCCTCCAGGTTTTTCCAGAGGAGGAAGCTGAGGTAAACAGGGTTAAGTAACTTGCCCAGGTCACAGACTTAGGAGTATCTGAGGTCAAATTTAAACTCAGGAAGATGAGTCTCACCCAACACTGTGCCACTTAGCTGCCCAGTTTATGGGAAACTCATAATCATAGTAGTTTGATAGGTAAGAGGGTTGGGAACAAAACCCAATAGCTTGAGTCGTTAGAAACTACTTTATGCAAATATATTTCCCCAGGCTACATCCTCTGGGGATGCCTCCTCCATTTCCCTGTTTCCTAGGGAAGCCAGGTAGTGTAGCAGATAGAGTGCCAGGCATGGAGTCAGGAAGACTCATCTTCCTGAGTTCAAATGCAGCTACAGACACTTCCTAGCTGTGTGATCCTGGGCAAGACACCTGGTTGCCTCAGTTTTCTCATCTGTAGAATGAACTGGAGAAGGAAACAACAAACCACTCTGCTATCTCTACCAAGAAAATGGGTTCATGAAGAGTTAAACATAACTGAAATGACTGAACAGCAAAAAATACCAGTTGGAGCTACATCTAGGGGATAGATATTTAGCTAAGACATGAGGTCTTCCCTCCTGGCATTTGCTTTCCTACAAAGGGTATGACACATACAAGGGATAGGAACTGGACCTATAATTTCACTGGTATAGAAAACTCCTAGGTGAGAAAATCCCCTCCTAAGTATCTTTTTCATCTTATAATAGTAATAATAGCTAGCATTCATATTGAGCTTTAAATTTTGCAGTCTTTTACGTGCTATCTTACTTGATCTTCACAACTATACCATAAGATAGCTGTTACAATTATTGCCATTTTAGAGATGAAGAAGCTAAAGCTAAGAGATGTTTAAGGGACTTGCCCAAGATCACACAGCCAGTCTATGTCAGAGGCAGTACTTGAACTCTGTTTTTCCAGGCCAGCTTTTTATCCAATATGCCATAGTGTTTCAAGATATGTATAATAACATACCTGTATAACTCTGATATACCACAAGGTAGCACAAAACAAAGGGTTATATGGGACCTGGTAGGGGAGGGGGAAGGTTGTTACTATTCAGTTGGTCAAGGATGGTGGATCAAGGAAGGCTTTCTGGAGAAGGTGGCATTGAGTTAAACAAGGAGGAATACACTTGGAAAAGAGAGAAACAGAGGACACTGCAGACATAGAGGATGGCCCGTGCAAAGGTATAAAGGTGAAAGTGATCAAGGGTTGTACAGGGAAGAACCAGTAGTCCATTTAGCTAGAGTATATGATGGAGGTCAACGATATGAATTAAGCCTGCAAAGATAGAACAGCACCAGATCGTGGAGACAGCCTTAAATCCCAAGCAAAAGAATGTGATCTTTACTTTGTAGGTGACAGGGTGCTACTCAATGAGCAGAGGAGTTACATGGACAGAGCCATGCATAGGGAATGTCATTCTGATAGCAGAATGATTGGAAGTGGGGGGAGAGTGGAGGTAGAAATACCCAGCAAGAAGCTGCTGCAACGGTCCATGAGGATGGTAATGAATGAGGAGTTGTACTAGGGTCTGATCCAGACTACGGTGGTAGTGATGGGAACAGAGAGGAGGGGCTGGTTTAAGAGATGCTGAGGGAGGTGACCTACTGGGACTCTAGGGTTTTGGATAGTGGCTTGGACCACTTACAGCCTCTGGGAGAAAGACGGGCCAGACATGCAGGATACAAGCCCTCCACTCCGTGACCCTTAAATTTTGGTATCACATCTTCCCCACTGCTGGAAAATTTTGAGATGCAGTTAATCAGCCAGCCTCCGCACATCTCTCGCTGCCTGGAGGAGGCATGAGCTCTAATACACGATTCCGAGTTCCCCGCACAGTCTCCGATCTGTCGATGGCTCTGAGCGCTTGGCCTCCCCCTTTCTCTCACTTAGTGGCTCTGGTGACACAAAACCCCGTGTTCCCAGACAGAATCACACTCGTCCGACTCTGTCAATTAGAGAACACCGTGCTAGCATTGGATTCGGGGTGTTAGTCAGAGCAGGGACCGAGCGGAGACAGGACTGGTTCAATAGTCGATGCTGGGATTTGGGGCGCTCACGTGAAGGGTGCTATGCAAGTGGTAGCGATTGATTTCAATCAATTGTCCTCCTCCCCCCGCCCCATCCTCCAAGCTCTAGATTTCCCAGGGGGCCTAGGAATGGAAAAAAACCTGTCTTTGGAGAGAAAGTACTAAAAGGGCAATTTTCTTGTTCCCTGCGGTCTGTCCAAGCTCAGCGGGACTCAGACGCAGCAGGCCACTGGCTATTTAAACATTTAGAGTACATTTAGAGTGGGAAAAAACAACTTCCAGCCTTGACTGGCTGATTACTCACCAAAAAAGAGTTTCCAAGGGCTGGGTCCCAGGATTGGACAATTCCCAGGGTACAGTGGGATACGAGTCCAGTGGTCTGATGGCATAGGGTGGGAAAACGTTCCCAGGGGGAATTTGATGCTCGTTTCCTACCTTGGAAGTATTCAGAAATTGGATTCCCAACCCCTGGGCCCCTAGATTCTGACTGGTGAGCCTGTGTTTTACTTATCTCGGTCCTAACCAGGCCAAGCACACCTCTTCCTGGCCACATCCAAGCCATGCTGCCTATCCTCCAGTCTCCTCAAACAGCCCCCACCTCTTTCTCTCTCCTCTCCTTCCCTCCTCCCTCCCTCTCTCTTCTTTCCCATCCTTTTCCTCCTCCTCTTCCTCCCACCTCTCCCCCTCCTCCATCCTTCTCTTTTTCTTCTCTCAGAAATTACATTCTAATTCTTGGAACCCTGCATTCTGATTGGTGAACTTTCACTTTATTTTGTCTGTACGCAGGCCTACCAGCCCCTTCACAAACTATCTCCATGTCATAACAAATTCCATCTTTGGCAGGCAAAGAGCAAAGGTTCTTTTCTTGTGACCCTGGGCTCTGATTGGTGAGCTCTCAATTTATCTTGTCCAAAAATGTTTTATCGCTTCTCCCTGGCCACCATTCTCTCAATGTGTTGTTTTTTCCCTTTTAGAATGCAATTCCTTGAGAACAGAGACTGCTGTGGTTGCTTATATGTGCATCTCCAGCAATTAAAACAGAGTCTAGGTCATAATAAGTGTTTAATGCCCTGTCATTCATTCATTTATTGAAAGTGGCCTAAGATTCCTGGAGAGTTTGCCCTGTGCCCTGGCCTCATGGGGATGAGATAGCCCCATTCCTCAGCATCTCTTTGACTTATTGTCATATGTATGCTTGTATGTATATACATATGTATATATGTATTTGTATATATTTGTACATGTACATATGATATAAAGATACATATATGTTCATTGTATGCTTGTTATATCTATAATCTCTTGAACAACCATTTTCTAATTTAAGAGAGTCTCACCCTATAACCCCTGATCAAAACTCTTTATAATAATGATGATGGAAAACCAACAACAGATAGAGACCTGAACTTAGAGTCAGGAAGACTTGGGTTCAGATCCTACCTCTGACCCTTAGGAACCATGTGGTCATAGGCAAGTTATTTAACTTCTTTCTCTGAGCCTTATATGTTAAGAAGAGGACCCTTCTAAGCTCCCTTCCAGCTCTAAATCTATGATTCTATATTGAAGTAATGGAAATTTAGAAAGAAGAGCTAACATGGGTATTTAAATATTGGCTGAATTTAAATAATACTTCATGGTTGCAAAGACATTTCCTTCTGTTTTCTCATCTGATTCTATCAACAATCCAAAAAGTAGATAGTTCAAATGTTACTGTCTCATTTAACAGATGAAGAAACTAAGGCATAAGCAGGTTAAGGGATCTCTAAGTTCCCTTCCAGTTAATAATAAAAGCTAGCATTTGTATAGCCAGGCATTGTGCTAAAGACTTTATAAATATTATTTCATTTGATCCCTAACTACTCTGGAAGATAGGTATTATTATTATTTACATTTTACAATAAAAATAATGGAAGCAAACAGAGATATGACACAAATAGATAGGCACAAATATGATTTGCCCGAGGTCACACAATCAGTGAATGTCAGAAGTTGGATTTGAACTTAAGTCTTTGGACTCCGGGTCCAGCACTCCATTCACTACACCACCTAGCTGCTCTAAGTCCTATAATCTTATGATCCTATGACTTATCCAAGATGACATAGTATGATTCCAGGTGTTTTGATTCCCAACTATTCTCAGTAAAGGGTGTATGGGATATTCAAAGAGGACTCTACCTCTGGTGTAATGGCTTGCTGAGCCCTTCTCAGGCCTGATCTTCCATCCACCTTTGGAGTCTACCTTTGACACCCAATTCTCACTTCTGGCTCCAAGAAGCAGTAGCACCCACAGCAGCCACACCCTGGTAAAACTGTATCAGCAAATGAGATAAACCAGGTTGAGGATATCCAATAGGTCTCAGATACATCACTGAGTTAAGGAGGTATTTACCCCAATCATGAAGACTCTCTTCAGTGGAATGGGCAGATAAGAACAATTTGTTCCATGAAGGTAGCTCAAGGGAAGCACTTAGAGTTTGTTCAGACATCAAAGACCCAAAGATCATCCACTGCATCCTGGGCCATCCCTAGTCAACCTGTCTTTTGTCTTATCATTGGACTTCAATGAGTCTGGAAGAGTGAGGCTAATGACTGTGCAATTCTGCCTCACTTAAATCCAATCCACACACAAGTCAAGACATCACCCCATGAGATCATTAGTCCTCTGAAAACGAAGGACGGACAATCTTCTCAGTAACCATACCATATTGTCATTAGGACTGGGCCCCCAGTGCAAGAGAGCTGGTGCCAAAGGAAGAACAAGACCCTAGAACACACAACTGCAACTGACGCCCAGGTGGTGGTTTGACCTTCCCAAAGAACCAATCACGCCTCCACAGAAAATCAAAGCCACTATCAAAGGCCATGAAAGAGATCAATTAAAGCACAGAAAGAAAGTCATGTAAATAACAGTATTTCCATACAACCAAACCCAGAGTAGAGCAGTAGTCCTCAAAATTACATTTCCCAATTAAGGAATGAATCACTCTTTATAAAAACAGCAAGTCAACGGGAAATATGATTTTTTTTCTTTCTCATCTCCACCAACATTTCTAATTGTCTTTCCTTAGCTTTTCTGTGCACTGATCCATTTCATGATGATAAAAAGCATTACATTTGGTGATTATATTCTGGGTTTCTAATGACAGGGAGCTGCCTGCAACTTTTCTTAATGTGCACAGGTACACAAAAATGGTTAGTCACAGCTGGGCTGCCTAAGCCCTCATAGCAGTCATTCCAGGATAAGAGTGGAGGGTGTGTATGTGTGTGCAGAGCAGGAAATGGAACCTCGAGGGGGAGCCAGCTCTCCTACCCTCAGAGTCGAGAATGTCATGGATTGAAGCTGGCTAAAGGAGAAGTAGAAAGGGGAGGAGTTGGGGCAGGATCTTGGAGCATCATTAAATGCATGTGGAAGGTGCTTTGCTAACCTGAAAATACTACATAAATGTGAGCAACTATCATTGTAAGGTCACAAATATTGATCTAGAAGGAAAATTAAAGTTCATGTGCTCCAACCTTCTCATTTTACAAATGAGGAAACTGAGACCCAAAGCAGGAAATCACTTGCTCAAGGACATACAGTTAGAATTTCAACCAAGATCCTCTGATTCCAAATTCAGCCCTCCTTCATAGGATCATTGATTTGGAACTGTAAAGGGCCCTGAAGGTCATCACAGGCAACGTGTTCATTTTATGGATGAATAAACTAGGGTCCAGGGAAGGAAGTGATTTGTCCAAATTAATACAGTTTATAAAGAGCAAAGATAGAATTTGAACTCAAGTCCTCTGACTTTACATTCAGCACTTTGGGGATTATAGATTTGGAGTCAGAAGATGCTATAGAAGCAGCTTGATAGCACAGTGGATAGCGCAGCACAGTGGAGTCAGGGTAGTTATTGTCCAGTCATTTCAATTGTGTCTGACCCTTCATGATCCCATTTGGGAGTTTTCTTGGCAAAGATACTGGAATGGTTTGCTGTTCCTTCTCATTTTAAAGATGAGGAAACGGAGGCAAACAGAAGTAAGTGACTTGCCCAGGGTCACACATCTAGTAATTGTCTAAGGCCAGATTTGAACTCAGGAAGAGAGAGTCTTCCTGACAGCACTCTCTCCACTGCACCATCTTGTCATCCAGTCAGGCTACACCTAAGTTCAAACCTAGCTTGAGATGCTTTCTCATCTATAAATGGGAATAATAACGACCTCTACCTCTATTGTTGGGAGAATCAAATGAGACTATATTTGTAAAGTGCTTTTGCAAATCCTAAAGCTCTTTCTAAATAAGTGCTAGTTAATAGAGATCATCAAACGCAGCCTCCTCATTTTTACAGATGAAGAAACTGAAACCCAGAGAGTGACTTGCCCAGGGTCACACAGCTAGTAATTGTCTAAGGAGAGATTTAAATCTAAATCACCGCACAATACTGTTCCTCTTTCTGCTGCCCTACATCATCTTGTGTGTTATGGAAGGACTATGAACAAGAGGACTTTATCTCTAAGCCCCAGAACTCTTATTAACTCTATATATAATTTGTAGAGATGGAAATTCATCTATTTTCTGTAAAAGGGGATAGAAACCTTGCCCTTGCTACCTCTGAGGTTGGTTGTGAAATATAATAAGGAAGGTAGAAAAAGCAAACATTTATTAAGTGTTTTTTAATCAATTAAATGATTAATTAAAAATTTATTAAGTGTTGGCCTATGTGCCAATCTCTTCAAATATGTTCTCACTCGATCCTCCCAACAGCCCAACAGGTAGGCTATATTATTAGTCCCATTTTACAGGTGAGGAAACTGAGTCAGGTAGTGGTTAAATGATATACTCAGGGCCACACAGCTAATAAGTATCTGAGGCCAAATTTGAATTCAGGTCTTCCTGACACCAGGCCCAGAGCAATATTCACTGTGTCAATTTTTTAAAAAAATCTAAGAAAGTTGTGAAGAATATAAAGGACTCTACAAATGAGATACAGTGGAGAGAGCAGTAGATTTGGAATCAGAGGAGGTGGTTTCATGCCTCATCTCAGTCATTTACTCTCTGTGTGCAATCAAACAGCAAGCATTTATTAAGCACCTACTACATACCAAGCACTTTACTAGATACAGTGGACATCAAAGTAGAATAAACCCAACCTTGAGGTGCTTAAGTTCTGGCTAACATCAAACTTGCCATTATGGGATTGGGACCTTGATCCATCTCGACTTATGATGGCATTATCTCTGGCAAAACCACCAGAAGGATATGTTGTGGAAAATGAGGAAACTAACATGTAAGGTCAGAAAAGAGCACTGGATTTGGAGTCACAAGACCTTAGTTCTAATCCCAATTCTGCTATTAGCTACCTATGGGATATTGGGCATGTTGCTTAACCTTTCCCACCCTTAGTTTCCTCATCTGTCAAATAAGAGGGTTGGACTAGATCATGGAATTATAAATTCAGAGCTGGAAGGTCCATGAGAGGTTTAGTCTAATTTCATTTTGCATATTAAGAAACCAAGATCCCAGACAGTTAAAGGAATCCTACCCAGGCCACACAGCTAATAAGTAACAGATTCAGGATCTGAAACACAATCTCTTCACTCAGAGCTCTTCATTCTTTCCACCATCCCTCAAAATCTATTATTGGATAGCTAACTCTTGAAAGTTGTGTCATAAGTGTTGCTATCTCCCTAATATAAAAGAGGGATAAAGGACCAAGGTCTGAGCATCTAGGCGGTTTCAGAGCCCTGATCCAGGGGCCTTGGAACTTGGTCCTTCCCTCACCCCTCACCCCCACCCACCCAACCAACCAGGCTGTCGGCTCCATGCCCAGGCTAGACTGGAGAAATCCTCATATCCAGACTCTCCTCCTGCAAAGACTTGACTTGGTTTGGAGCATTCAACAGGCCTCCCTGGAAGGCTGCCAGCCGACTCCACGCTCTTCTTTTCTCATCAATCTTTTTACCAAAACACTGTGATATATACTGATCAGTGTCCCTACGGGCTCCCCAGACAGCGGACAAATTACCAGATTATTTGTGAATTTTAGTCATCCAATGGGGATTCAATGCTGTGACTGTAAATGTGAAATCAGCTACTTCCTACAACTTCCAAACAGTGAGCTGTTAACAAGTCAGGTAAATTAAACAGCCGACTCACTCCACTAACAGGCCCAGCTGTCAGGGGAAGACAGATGTGTGCAATCAGTGCAGAGCTCAGACTGACTCCACAGGATCCAATCTCCCCTCTTCCCCTGATTCAGGGAAGAAATTGAGACGGGGCTTTGGATGAAGAGTTCTACTCTTGGGGGGGAGGGTATTTGTGGAACATCATGTCACTGTCTTGCGCAAAACCCTTCTGTGCCTCCTCATTGCATCTGGGGTGAAGCCACTTGGCCAATATTCAAGACCTCCACAACCATCCTTCCCAGCCTGCATCCCCACTACTCCCCTTCGTAAACCTTTGCCCTCTGTTACCCTCCCCTCTCCTCCTCTCCCATTTCCTTCCCTTCCCTTCTCTTCTCTCCAACCCATCATTTAGAACTGGCTCATATCTCTCCTCCTAGTAATTTACATGCTGTTTCCTTCATTAGAATGTGAGTTCCTCCTTTCCCTTTCCTTTTTCTTCTTCATCTTCTCTCTTTTTATCTCCTCCCCTCTCCTCTCCTTTCCTCTCCCATCTTCCTCTCCTCTCTTTCTGTTGTCTCCCTTTCCTTTCCTCCCTGGACAAGTCACTCAATCTCTCCCACCTTCAGTTTCCTCATCTGATAAATGGGAATGATAGTAACCTCTACTCTGAAGAGTTGCTATGAGAGTCAAATGAGATAACATACATAAAATGCTTTCCAAACCTTAAAGTAACATATAAATAATAGCTATGATGATGATGAAGATGATGATGATGAGGCATCCATTCATTTCCAGTTAACCAGCATCGATGGAGTGGTTCTCTTTACCTGATGCCTTGCTATGCCTTAGCACACTGTGCTCCTTCTTTTCCTTTCCTCCTTCCCTTTCCTTCCTCCCTTTCTTCCTATATGGTGGGGGAACATTGGCACCCCTTGATCCTCTCTTTTTGTAAGCACTTTACCTCTTTAAGCTCCTCTCCTCCCCCAAATTCTCCATTTCTTTGTGTTGCAATTGTTGATTAAGGCCCAAAAGGTTAGACAGCCTCAGAAGTGGAAAGTCTGGGGAATCCTATAATCACTCACTGAGGTAAACATTCCAGTCAAACTTGCAATTTAAAAAAGCTTTGTTGTGTCTCCCCACTTGGGATATCAGATTCCTGCCCCACTACTACTACCAATAAATGAAATATAGTTCTATCATTAAGGAAACTTCATCGGCAAAGCTCTCATCCAGCAATATTCTTGATACACTGCTGAAGGGCCTCCACCCTAGACAAGATAAGGGGCTATGCCAAGGATAAGCATGTCTAGGCTATATGTCATTGCACCAGCTCATAGTCAACACCATAGTCAATCAAAAGCAGGAAAATCTTACAACAGAAATCTGGAAGCCAGGAAGAGAGAGAGCTCCCCAGAAGGGAGTACAGGAGGACAGAAATGGGCCATTAGATTTCACTGTTTCCACTAAAGGAAGTTTCCTGCTTTGTATAGGCATGTGTCTACACAGGCTGGGGAGGTGTATGACATCCTAGCTCTAACCCTCATCACCTCTCTCCTGAACTATTACAATAGCTTCCTAATTGGTTTCTCAAAGACAGCTAAGTCTCACCCTTACTTAGACCAGCCTGCTGTGGGCTGTGCATTCTTGCAGCTTTCACTGGATAAAATAGGAACCAAGGATATGTAAATGTGTAGTGCGTTATTTTTTTTTCTTACTATAAATAGTGTAGCATGTCACTGTAGAGAAAATTTAAAAATGGGAGGGATTGATCAACCCTTTCACCTTGGTGGAGTGTGGCTTGGTATCACCCTAACACAGCCCCTCTGCTCTCCTTCATTTCCCCATTTCCAATAATAATTATCTTGAATTCCCAAACCACACTCCCTCACCTCCAGACTCTTCCTGAGCCTACCTCCTCCAGTGCAGTCATCCTCCAGACTTCCTCTGACCTGTCTAAGGGACCCCCTTCAGACCCTCAGGACCTGAACTCTCTATTGGCTCCTCAGACAAGTAAATAAATGCTGGAATGCTAAGAACTGATAAACTTAATTGATATCCCTCATTGATAAAAATACCATGGGCTTTGTATCACCCAAAGGGGATGATAATGGTAGAATTTCACTCACCAGAGCTGAGAGCTAATGGGAGAACAAAAGCCTCTTTTTTCTCTCCTTATATCACACCAAATATATGTTTACTCCAAAGAGGACAGCGACGGGTCCTGAGGTGATGGTGTGTAGGGCTGTGTATTATGAGGCTCAAATGAAATAATGTATATAAAGTGCTTTGCAGACCTTAAAGTTTGATATAAATGTGAGTTACTGTTATTGTTTATTGATTCTCTGTTTTTCCAGAGGGGCTGGGCCAGGTCTACTTAGTGAGCTCTGGACAAATACCCAGCCTGGTCTCAGGAAAAGTACTAAACAACAAATGCTGTGGGAAGATTATGGTGAGAAACCAGTCATTCAGCACTTTTGTGAGCTAAATTCACAAGTACCCCATCCTCCCTGGAAAAAGGCATCTTTCTCTTCCTCAAGGTAGCAAAAGCAAGCAGAAAATAGTAATGGACTTTGTTCATTCAATCAAAAGATGTTTGACAAGTGTTTACTATGGGTGGAGAAAGCCAGTCCTGCTATGAGGAGTATATAATCTGGGAGGGGGGATAAGACTTGGACATAGATAATTTTAATGCAAAATGGAAAGGAATGAGTGCTTTGTGATTCTTTGTCTTTGATTTTCAGAGAGAATCAATGACATTGTGGGTGATGTCTTGACTTGGCCATGAATTGGATTGAAGTAAGGGTGAGTTGCATAATGTCAGCAGCGTCTCTCTTCCAGAGTCATTGATGTCCGGTGGCAAGACAAAAGTCAAGAGGACTGATGATGGTCTGGGATGCAGTGGATGACCTTGGTGTCTTTGATGTCTGACCAAGCTCTAAACTTTTCAGAGTGCCTGCTTCAGCCGCCTTCATGGCTGTTAAGAGGACAAAGTGACGTCACTTTGTACTTTCACAGTTCCAGCTCGGGGCATCAGGGAGGAGGTGGCATCTGAATTGAGCCTTGAAGGATAAATATGTCAACAAATATACATTTTGTAAATAGGGAATGGTGTGAGGCCTAGAGGTGGGCAAGTGTGAGATGCATCGGGGGTGACCATTAATCCTGTTTAGTTAGAATATACTATATGAGAGGGAGTAGTATGCATTCAGGGGCAGCTAGGTGGCACAGTGGATAGAACTGAGTTCCAATCTGGCCTCAGACACTTACTAGCTGCCTGACCCTGGGCAATCACTTAATTCCATTTACCTCAGTTTCTACATCTGTAAAATGATCTGGAGAAGGAAATGCAAACCACTCCAGTATGTTTGCCAAGAAAACCCCAAACAGGGGTCGTAAAGAATAGGACACAACTGAGTAACAACAACTGTCCATTAAGAAACATAAGTTAAAACTGAAGTTTAGAGGGCCTTGAATGCTACATTAACAAATTTGAAATATATTGAAAGTGACCAGATAATTTAATGCAGAGATATAAAACACTCAGCCTGCAATATTCTTGAGTGCTATCTGAACCAGATTAAAATGTAATTAGGAAATATATTTAAAATAAATGAAAACACAATAGGACAGAGATAATGCTAATATGTGGTTTTCTAAGTCAGTATGTGGCCTGCAGGGATCCTTATGTATAGCTAGTGGCACTGGTGTAGTGGGTCATTCCCTGGGTCAGGAAGACTCAAGGTCAAGTCCCACCTGAAACACATTTGGCCTGTGTGACCATGGGCAAGTCACTTAATTTCTCAGTGCCCTCAGGCAGTTCTCTAAAACATCATACTGCAGAACAAGTGCCAGTCTTCATGGGGGAAGAGGTGGGGAGAACTTTCCTAATTAGGAGGTCTGTCTATGAAATCAGAGGTCCAATTTTTTTCAAACTAGGAGACACAAAAAGAAATCATTCCTTTACAGAGATGTTGGAAAGGAAGGGTGGGAGGGATGTGAGGAGAAATAATTCCACATAATATTGTCAGCTTTTTTTCAATGTATTCATTGATTTTGCTAATTTTTCCTCTTCTTTTTTCTTTTTAAAAATTTTTTTGTTTTATGAGATGACTCTCTAGCAGGAGAAAGAGGAGGGAAAAAGAATAAATAAAACATATAATATATAAATATATGAAAATATATAAATAAAATAAATAAAAATATAGGCTACCAATAAAGTTGTGGTTCTTTTTTTTCTAGTAGGGAGCTACTGAAGGTTAGAGGAGTAGTGACATACTTTAGGAAGATGTATCAGCAGCGGAGAACTGAGAGACTTGGGAGTGAGTTTGAATGAGCAACTACTGGAACATGAATAAACATTGAATCCGTAAGAACTACGGGTCCATTAACTACTTGGATATGCATGGATTAATGATGTTGCAAAAGCTTAGAAATGGTTTGTTCACAAAAATTAGGGTTAATGTCCTCCTCCACTGCTCTATCCCCACCCCCCACCTCCATTTTGTTCAGTTATTGGTTTGTTAGGCCAATTCTTTTAGCTATTGTATAAAGGTAAATTTTAGCTTGGAGCAGGTAGGTGGCACAGTGGCAGGAAGACCTATCTTCATGAGTTCATGTGTGACCCTGGGCAAGTCATTTAACCCTTGCTGCCTCAGTTTCCTCATCTGTAAAAAATGAACTGGAGAGCAAATGGCAAACTACTCCAGTATCTTTGCCAAGAAAACCCAATACGGAGTCATGAAAAGAAGACATGACTATAAAGCAACTAAACACGACAAAGGCAAACTTTAGCCTAGTTGGTATGATCGTGTATTCCAAATTAGGGTCTTAGTTAATGGGATGCTATTGCAGCTTATTGCAAATAGTCCTTGAGCATGTTGGTAATACCCTTCACTTTCACATTCATATCCTCATTTGCTCTTTATAACAGATAGGTAGGACAGATATTATTATCCCAATTTGACAAAGGAAAAAAATAGCCTACATTTATGTAGTGCTCCAAGGTTCGCAAAACACTTTTTGTGTTATCTTATTTGGTTCTCATAACAATCTGACGAGTAGGTGCTGGTATTATCTCCATTTTCCCAATGAAGAAATAGACTGAGAGGTCACTTGGCTGGTAAGTGTCCGAGGTAGGATCTGAAGTCTGGTCCAGCACTCTTGTCAGTATTACACTGTATGATTTCCATAAGCTAAGAAGCTACAGAACCTAAAATCTAACTTTGTCCTTAGAAAAACAAAGAGCTCAGGTTAAATGACCATGAAGTTTCCAGCTAATAAGCCTAGGTGATCCTGCTCTGATCTACATGATATCAGGTGTTCTGATTCTCAGTCCAGTTCTTTGCCTTCTACAGGAGAGAGAGCTCTTCCAGGAAGAATGGAGAGGTCCCTGGTGACCAGGCCCCCCTGTCCCTGCTGGCTAGCTTGATGTCATCTGAGGGCCCCTCCTGACAGTCATTGCAGTAGAAGGAGCACAGCCTCATCGGAGCCCAAGAGGCTGCCAATTGAAAGCCCCCCATCTCCCGATGTGCGCTGGGGACTGCCCTACCTGAGCGGCTAACACCCTTTAAGATGATGTGTTATCTTAGCTCTACATGTGAAATCTATGTAAACTGCTGTAGGTGTCTTACTGCATAATCCTTAGAAAAATAGCAGACTGTTCTTCAAAGTTTAAAACATGCAAGCAATAATTTTGTGCATTTATCTAAAGAGCGTGACACCGTAGACTTTGGCAAATGTCTCTTGGGTGAGGTGGGGGGAGGATTGGAAGTGGAGGGTTGGGGGGAGAAAGGTGTCGTTTTTCTTGAGTTCTACACAGTTCTTGTCAATTCGCTCTGCTCCACAAGGGTATATGATCTGGCTCACTGGGGCCCAGTCTGTAACTTGCTTCATAGCCGTAGGCCCAGCCAGTTGCAATGATATTGCATCATGTGCTTTCTCACACAGGAGACTGGATTGCTAGATCAAGCCACATGTTACTGGGGTAGCAGCCTCTAACCCAGCAATATGAATACAGAACAAATTCCCAGTTTGAGGAAGGATATGTGGAAATATGGAGAGCAAAGTCCTGACCAAGTAGTTTTCTCTGATCCTATACCTTGCCCCCCATCAGGAAGCCAGATCAGCATAGAAATCTCCTCTATGTCCATTTAAAAAAAAAGTCAACCCACCCTAATTATCATCTAGCAGCTTGGGTAAGAGATGAAGGCAGGGAGATAGGAAGCAGTGAAATACATATAAAAGAGTACTAATTCTAAAGTCAGAGAAACTGGGCTCAAATCCCATCTTTGATGCTTCATAGCTATGGAGTTTGGGTAAGTCACCTACCTACCCTAGACATCAGGTTCCATATCTGTAAATGAGGAAATTGACCTCAAAGACCTCTGAGATTTCTTCTAGCTCTAGGTCTAGGATCCTGGGATCACTAGAATTGGCAGCCAGGGACTTGGATTCTGTTTCTGTTATCTGAGGGTGGCAGTTAGGAGGAAGTAGAGATATTTTCCTTGATGCCAGCAGAATAGGGTTTTGCCCAGCAGGGGCTATACAGTGTGATGGAAAAAATCATGCCCTGGGCAAGGGTTCAGCCAAGAGGACCCTAGGTTCTCTCTGCTTATAGTTCTGCTGCCAACTAAGTAGATGATCTTAGGAAAGACCTTTCATGTCACTGGTCCTCATTTTACTTTTCTGTAAAATGGGATGGGGGCAGTATTGGACTAGATAATCCCAGAAGTCCCTTCTAGGTCTAAAAGTATATGACTCATTTCCTTATATGACTACCATAGGTGTGGAGGTTTACTTATTTGTTTGCTTCCTGAACCCTTTGGGAATCTATTTCTATGTTCAGCCCAAACCACCTTTTGGGACAATGAGTTCTCCCTGACGTAGCCTTAGAAAGGGAGCTTTCTTTGAACAGACTGAATTTCCCTCATCTCCCTCATTCTGGGATCAAGAACTCTTGTCTCAACTTGAAGTCATTCCTGTGAGTCCATCTCTCTAATCCATGAATTTGGTTTTTTAAAAATATTTTGAAAGATGAAATTCAATATAATTGGTTTCCTTTGCAATACTCCATAGTTATTCCTTCCCCGTCATGATTTTCCCCATCATGATTTCAATGTATCATGGGTTGGCATAAGAAATTAAATGGGAACTCTGGGAGAGTTTTGTGGAAATCATAGATGACAGGCAAAGGCCAGCAGATAATAGAAAAAGTTTAGAAACTCAGAAATACATAAGATATATGTATAGTATTATATAATAGCAACACATTTTATCTTTTGATACCATAATAATTCAGATTTCTTCTCTGATATGAAGGGAGGGACAAAAATTTTTGGATTTTCCAGATCATAGGGACATTAGGTAATTAACTCCTGTGATGTGGAAGGGATAACTGTATATTTCATTCATTTAAAATTATTATTCTGAGGAGTCTATAAGTTCATCAGAATCCATGACACAAAGAGGAGCACAACCCTCATCTAAAGGCAGATATCCAGACTTTTCATCCCATTTTTCTTTTCTTTTTGGGTGGGGCGGGGAGGGGGAATGGGGTTAAGTGACTTGCCCAGGGCCATATAACTAGAAAGTGTCCAAGGCTGGATTTGAACTCAGGTGTTCCTGATAGAGCTGGTACTCTATCCACATGCCACCTAGCTGTCCCTTTGCATCCCATGTTTCTTCAGGGAAGGGCCTCACAATAAGGGATTCTGTTAGTGCTGAAACAGAGCAGAAACTGTGATGCCATCCCTAGAGTTCACCTTCTCCATCCCACCTGGATGAAGCCAGGGGACCAAAGAGATACTCTGAAGTCTCACTCTAACACTACTACCCTCAATGACATCGCTTGGCTTGGTGATAGTCTGTGTTATGGAAAGGTCCTTTTCAGTGCTTCTTGGATGGGGTGCGAAGGAAGTCTGCATTGTTACTAACTCATGAGCAGTGCTGTGACATTGGGTACCTGACTCAGCTATTGAATGAATGAACAAATGAATGAATTGAATGAAGGACACAGTTCACAGAATTTCAGAACCAGAAGAGTCCTGCAATATCAATTCTAATCCAACCCCTTTATTTTCTAATTGAGCCTTTTCAAACGTCTTTATTTCCAAACATATCATTTTCCCTTTTGTTACAATGAAGCCTTGCTTTTTAACAAAGAATTAAAAAATAGAACCAGAAGCAATTCATCAAAATTAACCTACATATCCACTAAGTCTGAGAAGGCATGCAATGTTCCATATAAGTTCCCCACCTCTGCAAAGCACAGAGGGAGGTGCATTCTCTCATCTCTTCTTTAAAATGAAGCTTGGTCATCATAATTACATCACATTCAGTTTGGGGAATGATTGGGGGAGTTGGGACTTGATAGTTTTCCATTAAGATTCCAAACTCTTCGTTTTACAAAAGAGGAAACGGAACTCAAAAGAGGGGATCTGCCAAAGCAAATAAGTGGAAGAATTTAGAGTAGGGTGCATGTTTCCTAACTAGAAGTCCATTGCTGTTTTCATCATATGGCACTGCCTTTATTCCAGTAAGAAAGGGTAAAAAAGGTCTTGATCTCTTTCCAGAAAGATACACTCTTAAGGACCGAATTCATTCAGGCACTTGGAACAACACAAACTCAGTCACTCCAGGGAGCCTAGAATTAGTCCATTACAAACAAGACAGCCTTTCTAAGTAGGTAGAAGCTCTCCCTGCTACAAGTTGAGGAATACCTCATGAGAATCTCCCTTGCCCAAGAATATGTCTCCCATTAATTAAGAATAATCAAAATTCATATTTCTATCATAGTATTCAAACTCAGCTCTCCAGACCAAGACCAAGTTCAGCAGCTCAATATAAAATCCTAGTTGATATCAGAAGGTCCATCATTATATATTCATTTCTTTGGATCAAGCACTGCCATCTCCAGGTTCTTTTTTGAAATGTAAATATTCCCAGGGAAAGCTAATGCTAGGGAAGGTCTTGAGCTGAACGTTTTCTATCATACAGTTATAAAATGCTGAAGCTGAAAGGCAGGTCCTCATAGATCATTTCTAGTCCAATTCTCTGATTTTATAGCTAAGGATTGTAAAATCTAGAAAGGAGAAAGGACTTGCCCCCAAGCACACAGCCAGTTGGGGCAGAACTGGAACTAGTTCACAGGTCATCCCTCCAATCCACACTGCTGCCAAATTAATCTTCTTATAAAGCCCAGCTCCAGTCCTGTCTCTCCTTACTTAAAAATCTTCAATGGCTCCCCATTGCCAGATTGAAAGGTGCCATACTTCTCAATCCATCATCCCAGATGCCATGACAATACTGAATGGGATGGGGGAGGGTGTTCTGCATGGGAATCAAGAATAGGAAATTGGGAGGCATGGCCACTGATGACTGGCCCTGACTCAAAAGCATGTGCCCCAGGCTGGACCCAGGAATCCCTCCTGCCTCTCATCCTCGGCAGAGTTGAGCAGAGGCTGCCCACAGTCTGTGTGGCAAATCCATTAGGCTTCTCTCAGAGGGCAGAAGGTCCTTAAAGCCAGGAGGAGGCTGTCTCTGGGAAAGGGAAAGTGTGGCCATTCCGCTCAGTGGGTGAGGAGGGGGTGGGGGAAGAGCCAGCCCCTGTTTATTTCACCTGGTTGTCTTTAGCTCTAATAGCCAGAACATCAGTTAAAAAAAAAAAAGCTACAGCCTGACAAGAAATCAGTTGGTTCTAGAAGCAAAGATTAAAAAACATTCATGAACTCCCAAGGCTGGTGGGAAAGCTGAGGACCCACAGAAGGCTTTGTTTACTTCACCTCCGGTTTCCCACCATTAGCAGGGCTGAGTTGCAAGCCTATTTGCTTTGCAGAAGCTCACGTTGGCCTCATCTGGGTTTTCCAACAGGCTCTGAGGCAAAGCTCAGATACCTGCTCATCTTCTGACTGAGGCAGGCACTGAGAGGAGGAGAAACCAGCCTGGCAAGGACACAGCCAGCTAAGGTGGGGGTGAGTGTGTGTGTAAGCATCTGACAGCCCTCCCCAGTCCTTCACTGGCCCCCCTCAACACACACACACTCACATGCACACACACGCACACGCATGCATGCACACACACCCACGCATATACACACATGCACATGCACACACACACGCACACATGCTTACACACACCACGTGGTACAGTGGAAATAATATTAGTCAAGGCATCAAAGGCTCTGGGTTCAAACCTCACCTCTGATGTTTATAATCTTGCTGGAGCCCCAGCTTCTTGATCTATAAAATTAAAGGGGTTGGATTGTTGATGGCTTCAGATGTGTTCCGACTCTGAATCTATGATCCTTCTCATCCTCTATGGAAGCTGTGTCCAAAATAAAGTCTCAAGCCCAGGTATTTTCCCCCTTTGAAGCAGACTTCAATAAACTAGCATTGGTAAGTAGAGATGTGCCCCATCCCCAGTATCTTTAGGAATGTGAGTATCCCTGGACCTAGACATTAGGACAGGCCTGGGGGCTTCAGAGATCTCCAACATTTTCTTTGATCCTAGACCAATACCTATTCCAGGAGAGCTCCAGGCCCTGCTAAGGATTCCAAAGCCTTTGGTGATGAGGGACAGGGCTGCCAGGGTCTCAGAGCTTCATGGGCTCATAGACGTTGACTTAGAAAGATGTTGATTCTTCATGACTAGCTCTCTCTCTCTCTGGAGCTTGGAGTTCTTTCTTTATTTAGTTAAACCATGGTCATTCAGACTCTCAAATCTTGTAACTACTACCCCCATTCAAGCTCAAGTCCACCATAGGCGAGCTACAACTGGGAAATCGAGTTCTTTCTTGATGCCCTGAACTGTCAAGGATTCTACTCCCTGATATTATTTTGTATGTATTTATTTATCAGTTATACAGTTTTCTCCAGCAGATTATAAACTCCTTGAGGGAAATAATGATTTGATTATTATTTTTACATCTCTAACACCTACTACCATCCTTGGCACATAGTAGGTACTTAATACATGCTCATCTGAAGAGTCAGATACAACTGAAAAACAACAATGCCGTTGTTCTATGGTTCTATATATCTGCTCCTCCCCTTGAGGAAAAGGTCCACATTGATGGAAAAGAGGAGTTTATTAAATAGGCCTGAAGTCCTAGGAGTCACCAGGACCCAGAGAGAAATTACAGGAACCTGAAGATGGATGATGAGTACTCTCTTTGTTTTTCAGTTTCCAATCTACATGAAGGGGAAAAGAATCCACTCTCTTTTTCCAGGGCTAGACTTTGAAGGTTAACAGGGTACCACTAGTCATTTCCTGTTCAATGCTTTTAGGCTAGACCCAATTCATTGATATATCATGGTTCCAAGAGACCTTACCATGGATCACATTCAGCTTCAGTCAGGATCGTAAGAGATGGAATACCTTCTCCCATAATCCTTCTCTCTCCATCAAGTAGCAAAGGAGAAATTTGTATCCTAATTCCCAGCCCTTTCTCTGTATCCTGAAGATGAGTTACTCTGCCTATTCCCCAAGGATTTCAACATGAAAAATGTTCAACAAAATGTTTACAACAGTATCTTTATCGATGGCAAGAACCTGAATACCAAATGGACCGAGCAAAGGCTGAAATAATTTTGGCTTGAAAATATAATGGCATACACTTATGTCATAAGAAGCAATGTGTATGAGAAACTGAGAGAAACAAGGGAAGAGTTACTTATATGAACTGATGCAGAGCAGAAAGTAGAACTGAAAGAAGTTATTATGTAACCACTTTTGTTGTTGAGTCATTTCAGTCATGTCCTGTCCTTTGTGACCCCGTTTGGTATTTTCTTGATAGAGATACTGGAGCTTTGCCAGGAAATGGAGGCAAACAGGTTTCAGTGACTTACCCAGGGTCACACAGCTAGTAAGTGTCTGAAGTCAGACTTGAACTCAGGAAGATGAGTCTTCCTGATTCCAAGTCCCATGCTCTAGCCACGGTGCCGCCTAGCTGCACTAAATTATAACTTATTGTTTTTCAGTCGTGGTAGATTTATCCACTGAGTTATATAATAACTCCAGTCATGTAAATGAAAGCACCACTAAATTGCTGTCTTACAGATTAATTGCAATAAACAATCTTGGCCCTAGAGAAAAGGAGTGGAAAAATCACTGGCTCTAGAGGAAGAGCCAAATTGTGTCTCTGATGCTTGCTACCTGTTCAACCTTTGGAAAGTCACTTAGCTTTCCTGGGCCTCCATTTCCTCATCTGTAAAACGAGAGGATCATCTTTTCAGCTCTAGGTCTATGATCCTATGACAATTTGTTTCTCCTGTCCATAAAGAGTGAGGGTACTAAAGATATAAGATAGATTTTATATAACTACATATACATATGTATCCTTATGTATTATCAACAGTTAACTGTTGCTCTTTCCCTCTCAGCTTGATTTAGTTATAATTTTTTCTTTTGCTCATTAAAGAGGCCATTTCCTGATTTCTTCTTAAAGAGGCTTATTCACTCTAAGTGAGTACCTGAATAGGCCTTAACCAAAAAAGGCCAAGGTCTCCCATTGCATCCTGGGCTGTCTCCAGTCATCCTGATGAAATATCTTGTCACTAGATCCAGATAGCTCAGGAGGAGAAGTGAGGCTGGTGACCTTACACAGCCCTCCCTCACTCAAAACAAAGTCAAGTGCATCATTTCTCTGATGGCATGGTCTTCTTCAAAAACAAAATATAAGGATATATCTCTATATAATATTTACAGTATCTATATACATACATACAGTATACGTATACTTAAACTATCAGATTACTGTTTCTTAGGCATTGAATATTATTTACCTTTATTTTATTATAAGGCAAGATTCAACATTGGGGATATATTGGGAAATATTCTAATTTTCTTAGAGACATACCTAAAAACTATTGAGATGGGAGAAAGCTGAGCTGCCCTAGGCAAACAGGAAATATCAACCCTTATTGTTCTCTGGGTAGAGGAAAAGGAGCAGCCTCAACATGAATGAATGAATGAATGAATGAATGAATGAATGAATGAATGAATGAATGAAGGCACACATGCATGAAAAAAACATTTAGTGAGTGTTTATTATTTATTAAGTACCAAGCACTATGTTAAACATTAGGGCTATATATAGAAAAAGTAAGACAGGCCTTCCTCCCAAGTCATTCATGTTTTAACTGAGGAAAACAACTCATGCAGGAGAGCTCAGCTGTAAAGCAGATGGCAAGAAGGTAGAGTCCCCAGGATGCACGCTGGGGGCTCTCCCATAGAAGCAGCCCATCACCATCAAGAAGGAAGGACTGGGCTGAAGGCTTGGAAGGGAGAGTGTATTCTAGATTGACATGCAAAGGAAACCATACTTCTAGTGGCATCATGTCCTTCTGCCTTTATTATATCATCTGCGATTACATCAGTTTGAAAGAAACTGTTCTGTACAGTCCTGAAACTGGGGCTGACATTTTATCAGCTAGATGAGAGCTGATGAAATTTTGCCAACAGTGTAAAGGCAAAGAGAATACAGAGAATCAAGAAATGGAATTTTTTCATGAATCGATTCAGTTACAAAAATATTTATTCAGTGTCTGCTACATTCAGGCAGCTAGATGGTTCAATGGTGAGACCACTGGTCCTGGAGTCAAGAAGACCTGAGTTCAAATGTGGCCTCAGACTGGCCTAAGTAACCTTGGGCAAGTTATTTAACCTGTGTTTGCCTAGAAGGCAGCTAGGTGGCTCAGTGGGTAAAGTACTGGGCCTGGAGTCTGGAAGGCCTGAGTTCAAATCCAGCCTCAGGCATTTATTAGCTGTGTGACCCTCAATTTCAGTTTACCTCAGTTTCTTCATCTGTAAAATGAACCACTCCAAGATCTTTGTCAAGAAAATCCCATAGACAGTATGGTGAAGAGTTGGACATGACCTACTATGTTCAAGGTGTTACGCCAGGGAATATAAAGGTAAGGAACCTTTAGGGTACTCTTGTATCTGTGTGTTCATAGTGGGGGGAGGATATTAGGGGTTAAAATAACAACTATTCACCTGTGTGTCTGCCAAGCTTCCTAGATGAGAGAGGGGGTGAGAAGTATGGCTGAGGCTCAGGAGGAATGACAAGACAAAAGAGAGGTACCCGGGGGGCCTCCTGATTGGTTGCAGCAGTGGTGGAGGTGGGGGGAGCACTTACTGTTACCCTATCAATGATCTCATCCTGGTGAATTGGTGAAATTCAATGCCAGCAGTAAGCGTCTGAGAAAGTACCTAACTGCAAATAAGGGTGGGGATACGTGTTTAAAGGGTTCTCGTCATCATAGCAGAAAGCCCTGACTGTTGGTTTGGGGGGCAGGAATCGAACAAAATTGGAGGGATCCACGTAGACACTGGGCCAGTACTCTTAGGAGTATCCTAAGTGTTTTGAAACCTTTATACATGGATATGAGAAACAGCATAGTGTTGAGTGCAAGATTTGGAATCAGGCAGACCTGTGTTCAAATCATACCTCTGGCATTAGCTGTGGGATCTTGCCAAATTACCAACATTGCCTCCAACCATCTTCTAAGATTATTAAGTTATAGAGGGTGTGATTTATATTTTATAGAGAGTATTCCCACACTGATGAAATCCTCTCTCTCTCTCTCTCTCCCCCTCTCTCTCTCTCTCTCTCTCTCTCTCTCTCTCTCTCTCTCTCTCTCTCTCTCTCTCTCTTTTACACACACACACACACCCCACATCTATAATCATTTATTCAATAAATATTTATTGAACACCTATGTATGTATCATTGTGTTAGATGGGGGAAGGGGGCTTACACAAGATTCAATTCAATAAATATTTAGTAAGTGCCTACTGCATGCCAGGCACTGTGCTAAACTCTGGAGATACAAAAAGGAGCAAAAGACAGTCCCTTCCTTCAAGGACCGTAGGATCTAATGGAGGAGACAACATGCAAACAAATTCATACAAAGCAAGCCATATACAGGATAAATAAGAAATAATAAACAGAGGTAAGGCACTAAACTTAAAGGATTAGAGAAGGTTTCACATAGTAGGTAGGACTGTAGTTGAAACTTAAAGGAAACCAGAGAGGTCGTAGTTGGAGTGGAGGAGGGAGAGCATTCTAGACATGAGGGACAGCCAGAGAGAAGGCCCAGAGCCAAGAGATGGAGTATCTTGTTCACTTAATGGAGTATGCCAGTGTCACTGGATTGAAGAGTATGTATTAGGGAGTAAGGTGTAAGAAAACTGGAAAGCCAAGAGGGGGCTAGATTATGAAGGGCTTTGAATGCCAAATGAATTTTGCATTTGCTCCTGGAGATAGTAGGGAGCCATTGGAGCTTCTTGAGTAGAAGGCTGACATGATCAGATATGTGTTTTAGGAAAATCACTTTAGTGGCTGAATGGAGAATGAATTGGAACAGGGAGAAACTTGAGGCAGGCAGACAAAAAGTATAGATGAGATACTAAATCTCTGTCCTTACCTTCATGGAGTTTACATTTTATTGGGGGGTTGCTACATCATACTTACATAATACTTTTAGATCAGCAATATGCCATCCGTATGCTCAGGGAAATAATTTTCTATTTAAATTCCAGACAGAGGTGAAGTCATGTGGTACTTTAAGTTCTGTTGCTCACTCATTCAGCCCCGTCTCACTCTTCATGACCCCATGGATCACATTACTATACATAGAGTTTTCTTGGCAAAGATGCTAATATGGTTCATGATTTCCTTCTCCAGCTTAAAGTTTGCAAAGAACTTCAAACACAATCAGGAAGACCTGAATTCAAATCTGACCTCAGAAACTTACTAGCTGTGTGACCCTGGACAAGTCACTTAACCTCCATCTGGCACAGTTTTCTTAATTTTAAAATGGGAATAATGACATCTACTTCCCAGGGTGGCTGTGAGGTTCAAATGAGGCAATAATTGTAGAGCATTTAGCACAGTGCCACACATAGTCAGTGCTCTATCAGTGTTAGCTATTATGTTATTCTCATCTGAGTCTTACAACAGCCCTGGGAGATGGGCACCACAGGTGTTGTTTTTAAAGATGAAAAAAAGATAAGGCTCAGAGAAGTTAAATGACACACTCGTGTTCACAGGTGAGGCAGGATTTGAACTTACGGTTCACTAATTGTAGGTGCCTCCCTCCCAGACTCTTTTTCTAGGTTCCTCTGCTATTCTCCTTCTACACAACCTTTTTTTGGCAGGAAGGAGTGGGGAGGCAATCAGAGTTAAATGACTTGTCCAGAGCTGTGTCAGAGGCCAGACTTCAAGGCAGTGCCCTATCCACTGTGTCACTTAGCTGCCCCAACTTCTATGCAATCTTGCTTGGTGATCTTGTCATCTCCCATAGATTCAATTGTTATCTCTTTGAAGATAATTTGCAAATCTCTATTTCCAGGTTTAATCTCTCTTCTCAGTTTCATTCCCAAATCACTAACTGCCTTGGTGATAGACATCTCAAATTGGATGACCTCTGGGCATCTTAACCTCCACAGATCCAAAACTGCAGAACTCGCTGTCCTCCCCAAATCCTCCCCTCTTTTCAACTTTCCTCTTACTTCTATGGGAGCCACCATCCTCCCAGTCATCCTCTGTTCCTCATATCCCTCACTATACTTGTCAACGTGTTTGCAGGTCTTGTCACTTTACCTTCACAGCATCTCTCTTCTACATCCCCTCCTTTCCCCTCTCATGGCCACCACCCTGTTGCAAACTCTCACCTCCATGCCCGAACTATTGCAATAGCCTTCATGTTTCCGCATGCCAGTTCATCTTCCACACAGCTGCCAAGGTGATTTTCCTAAATCACAGATCTGATGATGTCAACTCCCTAATCAATCAGTTCCAGTGGCTCTCTTTTACCTCTGTTATCAAGTATCCAGTCCTCTGTTTGACATTTAAAGCCCTTCACAGCCTTGATCACTTTCTAACTCTCTAGTGTAAGTATACATCAGTTCCCTCTATGCAACCAGCCACCCTGGCCTCCCTCTAGTTGTTCCCACAGAATATTCCATCTCTGAACTCCATGAATTTGTACTTGCTGTGCCCCATGCCTGAAATACTATGCCACACCCACCTCTGCCTTTTAGCTTCCCTGGCTTCCTTCGAGACTCAGCTGAAATGCTACCACCTTCTTTAGGAAGGTTTTCCCAGCATCCCCTTCCCCCTCAACTCTCAATTACTAATACCCTCCCTCTGCCATTTACTTTCTCTATGGAGAGAGAGACACACACAGAGACAGAGACAGAGACAGAGACACACAGAGAGAAAGACAGAGACAGAGAAAAAGAGAGAGGAAGAAAGAGGGAGAGAAAAGAGGGAGAGAAAAAGAGAAAAAGTGAGGGAGAGAGAAAAAAGAGGAAAGAGAGGTGAAAGGAAGGAGAGAGGAAAGAAGGGACAGAGAGATAAAGAAAGAGGTGAAAAGAGATAGAAGAAAGGATAGAAGGTGCGAGAGAAGAAAGGAGAAACAGAAGAAAGAAGAGAAAGAAAGGGAAAAGGAGAGAGAGAGAGAGGAGAGAAAGAGAGATCTGTATGTACATAGTTATTTGTATGTTGCCATCCTCATTAGAATGTGAGCGCCTGGAGGACAGGAGCAGGGTTTTTTTGTTTTTTTTTTTAACTTTCTTTGTAGTACTAGCTCTTAGCATAGTTGCTTGACACATAGTAAGTTCTTAATAAATGCTTGTGACTGAAAGGTCTGATTGTTAAGTCCAGCTCTCTTTACATTTGACCCTTTCAAAGCTAACCATGGCTCTCCAATATGAATCGGGGATCTTGGGGAGTTAGGGGAGGGAGGGAAGGGGAGTGGATAGTGGAGGTAGAATCTTAGGGTTAATGGTAACAGAGTTAGGGTGGAGGAGAGAGCTAACTAGAAGTAAGGTGCAACTAGGCAGTTTTGTTTTTGGTACTAGAGATAGCGGAAAGAGAACTCACCTTGGATCACAGAACCTGTTTTCAAATTCTGCCTTATTGCCTGCGTGACCTTAGACAATTCACTTAACTTTGATGGGCCTTAGTCTCCTTTTCTCTAAATTAAGGGAGTGGACTACATGACCTCTGAGATCCTTTTGCGCTCTAGAATCTCTGCTCATATAACCCTATTAATAATGACAGCTGGCATCTCTTTAGTACATTAAAGCTGATAAAGCACTTTTCTCACAATAACCCTGTGAGGTAAGCAGCACAAATCTCACTCCATTTTTCAGATGATGTTCAACACAGCTACAAAGTCAGAGATCTTCTGTTTCTGTCCCTTGGAATGGGAGGTGCCCTTGGGATCCGACAGACTGATCCAATCGCACGTTCCCTGGGACGTAGGCATACTCTGTCACCTGGGATATACCAAAAGCAGCACCCTATCTATTCTTGGGAAACAGCCTATGAATCAACTCTCTCTCTCTCTCTCTCTCTCTCTCTCTCTCTCTCTCTCTCTCTCTCTCTCTCTCTCTCTCTCTCTCTCTCTCTCTCTCTCCCTCTCACTTTTGGTAACTGAATAATACCCATCTGTGTCTTGGCCTGTGGCTGCTTGGAGGAGCTGAATCACTGCCTCTCTCTCTGAAGGTCTTAAATATATTCGAGATGCTGTCACATGGATGGGCAGTGGATTTGTTCAAATATTTGTGTTGGCAGCCTGGCCAGGGAGGTGGCTGATGGCCCCACAGCAAGTCAGCTCTGTGGCTGTTTAGCCTCGGCTGGCTTTGCTGACCAGATTGATTCAGGGAAGGAGCAGTGGGAGAATGTGTATGCCAGTAGGGGCCCCTAGCACCCCAGGGAGAGGGAGTGAGAAGGACCAGAATTTCAGTCTTTACTGAAATTCATTTTTCCCACTTTCCCTCCTCACCCCAATCCCTTCTTCTCTATGTATGTTTCTCCCCAAATTGCCTGAGAGATGGGGAGGCAGTGATGTCTGTGGGATGAGAGGAGGGGAGGAGGGATTGGGGGGAAACCCAGGGGGAATTGTTTAGCAGCGATTCACTGGGTCAATGTATTAGAATAGACTCAAGTCTATCAGCCAGATGGTGACTTCGGGAAAAAAAAATTGACACACCATTTCAAACTGATTTCACGCAAAGCCTCCTGAGAGGGGCCAGTGGGATTCTGACAATCAGATCTGTTGTGAATAAATATTACAAAATTGCCAATTACAGCGGGGATGTTTAAAATGTTTGACTGATTTAGGAGGCCATTCTTTTCTGCCTTATAGGTTGATGACAGAGGTTTTGATACCAATGAGTGATGGTCCCCAGCCTTTTTGTCTCTACCCTGTACACGTCCTATCTTGACTTTAAGTCAAGGAGTAAGACTTCCATTCAGGGTATTTTTTTTTTCCCACTTACCAGGGAGAGGAGAGATGTAGAGGGACATTTGGCTGGGTTTTGATGACAGGGAATGGGGATGGGGCCAGGAGAGAGGGAAATAAAAAAAAAAAAACTGATGATAGGGTTTGAGGAAAAGGAGACATGAGAGCACAGGGTCTGGAAAATGCGACTCTGTTGAAAAATTAAAAGCGGCGGGAATAATTCCCTCCCCTGCTAAGGCAGATTAAAAGGCAGAGAATGGGATTTGGGCTGCAGCAAGCCCATATGCAAGGTCGTTGGGCGATCAGGCTGGCTGCCATGGAGGACCTGGCCACAGCCAGCAAGGGCGTGGGCACAGCCAGGCCTTTGTACAAGGCTCTCACTCGTGGAGTTGACAACTGCTCACTCTCGAACAGCCCGTGGGGCCAACCAGGCCCCTGGCCCATTGTCCTTGGCCTCCAGGGACCCTGGGTGTGGGTATCCGGTTGCTAGACAGATTCTGGGGCTGGCGTTTGGGTTACATAATTAATTAAGGGAGGGAGTAAAGGAGGAAGATAGGAGCATATGGGGAGGCCAGGAAGGAGCTGCATGCTTGGTCCCTGCACCAGGAAACCAAGGGAGAAAGAGTCCATTTTTTTTTTCTGGCCACCAGATTAAAATAAAGAAGCAGCTTCCTTTCTGAAGATGGCATTTCTTTATGGCTCGAGATACCTTGCCGTGGCAGCATCGTCAGTTCCAAGGAAAGCACCCCCTTCTCAGAGGATTGCCCTTTGGGCTATTTTTCTGTACGCACAGAAGGGCCAGGAACCTTTCCTCCACTCCAGACAGAGTCTAACGCAAGGCCCAGGCTCAAAGAGAAGGCAGAAGCCATGTCTGCCAAGCTCTTTCTTGGGCTCAGCAAATCCTGCTTGCTCTCCACCAGCTCTGCATTACCATCCAAGTCACTTTCCCTCATCTAGGACCTGCTTTGTGGATCTGTCTCACACTAATGATCCTAAGCTGCTTTGGGGAAACAATCTTTTTTCCAAAAATGAAGCTCATCCAAAACTTGTGGGGACAATCATAACCCAAAATTTTCAACCACATTTGACTCTAGTGTGGAAAAACTTCACAGGCTCAGTGAAGAAGATATGACCGAAATATTTATGAATTCAAATACTCACAAGGAATTACTTTAAAATCAATGTTAAAAAGTAGTTTTATCTGTCCTTAACCTGGCAAAGGGAGGGAGGAAGGAATTTCAGGGCCCAATGTGCAGAAAATTGCCCCAGAAATGTCTTGTTCCTCCTCTTTTGCTGTCTCCATCTCTGGTCATCCCACTTTCTGTTTTTTTGGCAGTGTCCTGAGTTACACTTCTTCTTCCTTCTCCATCTCCTGACCTGAGGGTATATAGGACTTAGGTTTACCTTCCTGTTACTTTCCCCACACCTCTGTCAATGAGAGTCCTCAGACATGACAATGAGATCTCTCAGCAGCCTTGACTTTTCTCTCTATCACAGCCAGATGGGAGGCAGTGTGGTGAGGCTGGGTTTGGAGTCAGAGACCTGGTTTTAATTTACGGTTTCCTCATCTGTTCAATAAGGGGATTAGATTACGTTACCTCTAAAGTCCCTTCCAGTCCTAAATCTATGATCTTCAGCATCTTCTGAATCCTCCAGCTTCAACATGTGGAAAATGTTTTCTATGACATATTCTGAACAGATATGGAATTATGCTAGGCTAGGACTTCAAAGGTCACCTGGTCCCATCTCCTACCCAGTATGATAAATGTCTTTGCAATGGCCCAGACAGTGTAGTGTAGCAGATAGAGTGCTGGACTTTAGTCACAAAGACCGGAGTTCAAATCTTGCCTCTGAATTAATTAATGAATTAATTAAGCTGTGTGATTTGGAGCAAGTCACTTTATTTCTCTGTAAATTTCATCTGTAAAATAAGAAGGTTGGACTTGATGGCTTTTAAGGTCACTTTCAGTTCCAAATCTAAGAACCTGTAATTGATTGATTGTTGACGTCCAGTTGAGATGTTAGTCATATCCGAGTCTTCCTGACTCTGTTTCATGATGGAGGTACTAGAGTGGCTTCCCATTTCCTTCTCCAGCTCATTTTACAGACGAGAAAACGGAGGCAAATAGGGTTAAGTGACTTGCCTAGGGTCACTTAACTAATAAGTGTCTGAGATCAGGTTTGAATTCAGGAAGATGAGTCTTCCTGATTCCAGGCCCAGCACTCTACCGCTGGTCAACCAAGCTGCTCATAAAAGGAGTAACATAGTATGAACCTTTCATTGTTTTTTAGTCATGCGAGTCTCTTCATGACCCCATTTGGGGTTTTCTTAGCAAAGATCCTAGAGTGGTTTATATGATTTTGTTTTCTAGCTATGGATATTTTTCAAGGTTCTTTCATCTACCTTCTTTTCTTTTCTCTTTACATGTTATCCTTATGCAGATCATTCCGAGATCTTTATATCCATCCCAGTCTCTCTCCTGAGTGTCTTTTCTATATTACCAACAGCCTATTGGACCCTTTTGTCTGAATGTCCAATTGACATCTCAACCTCAATGTCTGGAAAAGCACTCATTATCTTTACCCCAAAACCCATCTCTTTCCCTAATTTCTTTATTTCTGTTAAAGGTACCACCATCCTTCTTGTCATCCTTCTTGTCAGTTCTACCTCTACAGTCCCTCTCAACTGCCACGGGCCCTAACCTAATTCAGACCCTCAGTTCTCTCCCCTGTATTATTGTAATGGCTTCTTAATTTCTCTCCCTGCCTCCAGTCTCTCTCCTCTTCAATCCATCTTACGACAAGGCTGTCAAAATTACATTCTTAAAAGTCCTACTGTGTCACTTTCCACTCACAGAACTCCAATGGCTTGCTCTTCCACCTTGTATAAAATATAAATTCATCTGTTTGGCGTTTAAAGCCTTTCATGTACCGACTCTAGTCTACTTTTCCAGACTAATTTCACATTAATATGGCTTTATACCATGCTACAATCCAGTCAAATGTTCTTCCTCATACACAACAATCCATTTTCACCTCCATGCCTTTACCCATGCATTATCTTCATCTCCACCTTTTAGAATCCCTAGCATCTTTCATAGCTCAACTCAAGTGCTACCTCCTACATGAAGTCTTTCAGCTGGTACTGCCTCAAAAAAGCTATTTTGTACTTACCTGGGTGTGCACATTTTTCCCAGATAAAATGTTGCTTTAAACTATAAACTTGAGAAGGACTGTCATGTTCATGAGTTCAAATCCAGCCTTAGAAACTCACTAGCTATGTGATCCTGGGCAAGTCACTGAACCCTATTTACCTCCATTTCCTCATCATTAAATGGAGAAGGAAATGGCAAACTACTCCAGTATCTTTGCCAAGAAAACTTTAATGGAGTCTGAAGAGTCAGGGCTTAACAACAACAGCAATCTCCAGTGCTTAGGACGAGAAGTCCTTCCAGATTTCCTCTGTTGATTATCTCCAATTTATTCTTGGACCTTTATCTTATTTATCCATGTGACTCCCTTGTTGGACTGTGATCTCCTTGAGGGCAGGGATTGTCTTTAGCCTTTCCTTATATCTCCAGCACTTAGCACAGTGGTAGGCACATAGGAGACCATAATATGTGTTTATTGACTAAATGACTGACCTACATAATCAGTATTTAATAAATGCTTTTTGTTTGATTCGTTCCCAGGCTCCTTACCACCCTGACCATCATCCCTGAAAGCCTAAAGTTTGTCAGTGTCTCATGCTTAGAATTAATAACAACATTTTGGTTGTGGTCCAGCTATAACAAGGTATGTTGAGATAGACTCTCCCTTCCCTTGACCTGGGCAATGTGCTTCTATTAATACAGCCTAAAATTAGTCCTTTAGGCAGCCACATCATACTCTTGATTTACATTGAAGTGGAAGCTCATTAAAATCCCTAAGTCTCACAACCAAGTAAATGGAAAAGGACTCCTGCTCTATTATTTTAAAAGGGAGAAACACATCAAAATTAACCAGAATACTTTGAGTCATGTGATGGTCAGGTTGTGTTAAGTATTCTGGCTAGCCAAGAGAGCCAGGAAACATTATCATTCAAATTCTGGTACTATTAAAAATGTTTCTCAAATGTCTTTTCTCCTACTTCCCTTCTTCATAAGCCCCATATTTCAGTCCAATTGGTCACCATTGCTGAAGATATCCAATGGCAGTTGAACTTCTCAGGCCTAAGATCTGATAACATACTTTGTACTTTCCAGACTCCAGATCATCACATACATTGTTCTCTGCCCCCATGGAATACCCAACCTTGCCACTCAGCTTCTGAAAGTTCCATTGCTCTTCCTTCAAGTCTCAGGTTAAACGGCACATCTTCCAAGTTGCCTTCCCTGACCACTCAAGATAAAATGATCTCTTTTTACCTCTGAACAATTGTATAATAACCTACCTCTCTCAAAGCCCTAAGCATATTCTTCATAATGTCATAATCCTGTGGGTCCCTCTCTTATCCCTTCTAAAAGATTTTAAGTCCCAAGAGGGCAGGAAGTACATCTCATTCTTTTTTCGAAGTGAATAATTGAATGAAAGAGCATTAATTAAGCGCTTAATATAATAAGTGGATATGATTACTGACTTCTTACCATTCTTTGAATGGAGGGGAGATGTGCCATAGGCATAATATTATTTTTCTTTTGTTGTGTTGATGTTGGCTGTTTGCTTTAATTTAAATGTTTATTGTTATCTTTTGGTTTTATATCACCTTGATTTCCAGATATATCTAAATGTACCAATTTTCCAAATGTACCAATGGGAATAAAGAATAGGGTCTGCAGTCTCCAGACCAGTGTGAGCTGAATTCCAGTTTCTGGAATTATGTGTTCTCATCCCATCCAGGACCGACCTAGCATGTGAAGGTCCATTTGGAAAAAAAAATTCTTAGTTCAGGATTCTTAACCTAGAGTCTGTGAACTTTGGGAGGGAGGGAAGTTGATAACAGTATTTCAACTTAATTGATCTCCTTTATAATTCTATGTATTTAATTATGAACAAATTGTGGTATATGATAGTGATGGAGTACTACTGTGCTATAAGAAATGATGAGCCCAATGATCCTAGAAAAATATGGAAAGACATGCATGAAATAATGAAGAGGGAAATGAGCAGAACCTGGAGAATATTGTATACAGTAATAGTAGTGTCGTTTTAGGAATGACAGAGCAAATAAGTCATTTTGATGATTATAAATACCCAAATTAAATATAAAGGACATATGAAGAAAGATGTTATCTGCATCCAGAGAAAGAACTGATCAGTAGAAGCATGTATAGAATAATTTTATTCATATGTATGAATGTGTATGTGCATGTACACATGTATATTATATTTAAACGTACAATATATATTATATCTATATATACCTATTTGTGTCTAATGGTAGTCATCTTTGGGGGAGGGGGATAGGAGGGAAGAAAAAAGGGAAAAGAAAAGAAAAAAGATATGTACATGATAACTTTATTATATATTTAAAGGAAATAGCAAGTTGTACATAATAGATTTGCAATTTCATGAGCAATCATCTTTTTTATTATATTGTATTATGGAAATGATTGTTTTATTCCATAAATTAAAAATAAAACACATACATGTGAAGAAACACATAAACAACATGATGATGAGGAGTCCATGGACTTCACCAGGCTGCCAAGGCTCATGGCACACATGGAAAGGTTCTGAGCTCTTTACTCTAATGGAATGGGTCAGACTTGGTCCCGTAAGGCTTAATATCTTTGTCAGTAGTTGGGTAACCATGGAATTTAGAGATGACGCAAAGGGAAGAGGGAAAGGGAATGTATCAGATGAGAGAATCCAAAAAGGGTTCAACTGGCTAGAACACTGGCTCAAATGTAATCCAGTGAAATTTGATAGGGGTAAATGGAAAATTTTACATTCAGTACAAAAAGTCAATATCTTAAGAAATGGGAAAGATGTGATTAGATAGCAATTCCACCACAAAAGAACTGGAGGCTGAGGATACTGTGAGCTCAAAATAAGTCATGTGCCCTGGCAGCTTGCCCTCCACTCCCCAAAAAGCTCATCTGAGGTATCCCAAAGGTCTTAGCTGCAATTTTGAGCTCTAGTACCTACTTTAAACTTTAATCTCTGACAATCCACAAATTTTAGTGCAGTCTTGAAGCATAAATTTAAGTGTTAGTTTTAGTTGGTTTTAGTTTTTGCTTTAGTGCAGACTATAAACCTAATGCTTAAATTTATCCTTCAAGACTGCACTAAGTTTTTTGGGACACCCTATACGGAAGATTGGATTAACCAAAGTATAGCGCTCAGCTAAAATGGCCTCCCTGGGGTTCCCTAAACCAACATTCTATCTCCTTTTTCTATACTTTTATTCAAGCTGTCCATGTCTAGAATGAAATCCTTCTTTACTTCCACCTCTTAATTTCCTTCAAAATTCAGCTTAAATATTATCTAATCCTTTCAGCTGTTAATCCCCCTCCCCCATTGAAATTACTTTGTATATAATTTTCTATCTTGTTGTGGTGTTTGTTCTATGCCATCAGAGAAATGATGACATGACTTGCACTTGACTTTGTTTTGAGGGAGGGAGGGCTGTGCAGCTCCCCAGTCTCACTTCTCCTCCAGAGCCATCTGGATCCAGTGGCCAGATATTCATTAGGATAACTGGAGATGACCCAGGAAGCAATGGGAGACCTTGGCCTCTTTAGGCCAAGGTCTATTCAGGTACTCATTTAAAGAGAGGTAACACTCATTCAGTGAACAGGCCTGCTTAAGTGGTTGATTATAAGCTCCTTGAGGATAGGGACTATTGGGTTTTTATGTTCCCTGTGCCTTTCACAGTACCTGGCACATTGTAGGTGCTTCTTGATTGAACAAATGAATGAAAGAAGGATGACACCACATTTGGAGCACTGTATTCAGTTCTAGGCATCATGTTGGAAAAAGGATATAGATAAGGCAAAGGGTAAAGAAGAGCAAGCAGAGTGATGGGTAGCTAGTTGGCATGGTGGGTAGAGTACTGTCCCTAGAGTCAAGAGGACCTGAGTTCAAATCCAGCCTTAGACACTTATTAGCTCTGTGAGCCTGGGCAAGTCATTCAACCCTGTTTGCCTCAGTTTCTTCATTTGGAAAATGAGCTGGAGAAGGAAATGGCAAATTCCTCTAGTATCTTTGCCAAGAAAACCCCAAATTGGGGTCACAGAAAGTTGGAGACAACTGAAACAATTGGACAACCACAACAAATCAGGATGATGCCCTCCTAAAATCTACAAAAATTGGTTGAAGGAACTGGAAATGTTGAGCATTCAGAAGACAAGACTTAGGGTGAACATGATAGTGGCCTTCCTGTATCTGAAGGGTTAAAAAGTCAAATTAGACTTATTCTGGCTTGGCCCCAGAGGACAAAACTAATGAGAAAATTAGTGACAGGAAATGGAAAGAAATACAAATATAAGAAATATAAAACATATAAAAACAATATAAAACAAAATAAAAAATTATAAAACAAAAATAGATTTAGGCTTGCTATAAGGAAAAACTTTCTAACAATTAGAGTTGTCCAAAAGTGGAATAGGTTGCAACGTGATGCCCTGAGTTTCCTGTTGCTGTAGCCTTTAGGAGGACCACCTGTCAGGAATTTAGAAGAGATTCTAGGTTCAACTAGATAAATCGAGGTTGGACTAGATGGTTCATGAGCTCTCTTTCCACTAAGATTCCGTGAATACTGTAAGTGAAAACAATCTCCAAGCTGGCAGCCCAATCAGATTTTCAGACCAGACATGGGGTGTTTTCTAACACATTCTTCAGTTTGACTTCTCCCCACCCACTGAACCAAGAAAGATAGTCAAGCTGCGTTGCCACTGACAGGGGAAGAAGCAGAGCTGTCTGTCTTCCTCAAGCTTATTTTCCATAATAGGTTTAAAATATTAATGGATGGTCAGCTTAACACATTAGCCGTGTCAGATGATTTAGCATAAATTAACTCACACTGGCAGAAGGGCTTTAAAAATATATCTTTTAGTCCTTCCCACCCTCAACCCTCTTTACAAAAATGTTCACCAGCCTTTCCTCCTGCTCCCTGAGACAAAAGGGCAGCAGCCACCGACAGAAGCATGGTGGAGATATTGGCTTGGTAGCTTTGCATTTTTTCCCCAAAGTCTCCTGGCCCACCGCCTGATTTCTTTGGGTCTCTGTCTAATTTCTTCTAATCCCTAGACTGGTAATTCTACATGGCTGAATGAGTTCTTTTCCTAAATTGGAATCCAGGTGTCAAGGTGATTAAAATAATTCAAAATCTCCAATCATTTCTTGCTCCCCCCTCCCATTCCATCCCCGCCAGTCACCTTCCATAGAGCACTCACATTTGAATGCTACACAGAATTTGAAAACTCTGCAGTTTTAAGTACAGTAAAAATAATGATGCCTCACATTTATATCAGGTTTTTTTACTTTCCCAAAGCACTCTTACACATACTCTATTCTCTCCTTACAGTCCTCAAGGTAATAATGCCTCACATTTGTATCATTTTTTTTTACTTCCCCAAAGCACTCTTACACATACCCTATTCTCTCTTTACAGCCTTCAAGGTAGGGGTCATTATTAACCTTGTGTCAAGGATGGATGAATAGTTGGATGGAAGAATGGGCAAAGGATGGATGGATGAAAAGTCTTGTATTACACACTTACTATGTGTCAAGCACTGTGGATACAAGTACAAAAGTCAGATGTCTCTTCCCTCAGGGAGATTACCTTCTAAAACAGTAACATATGGGGGAATGTTTTCTAGAAAGGAATGTTTTGGTTTACAAAGTCAATGAGATAGTGAATGGAGTCAGGGGAGTTGATTGACATGCTCTAATTTTATTACCATTCCCGGAAGAATAGATGGAAAGTGGGACTCAGTGAAAATACAGAAATAAATATGTCGCAGCGGTAGAGAGACCAAGAAAATGGCAAGGGTGAAATTCAAAGAATGACTGGAGCTAGACAGGGTGGGCCATGTGACTTTTGTGCTCACACAGTCATTAATCAGGAAAGTACAAATGAGGAAACTGATTCCATGAGAAGCTGAATGGCTTGACCAAGGTCATACACTTTGTTCATGGCAAAAACAGGAGAGCATCCAATTCCTGACTTCCAGCTCAGGGCTCTTCCCATTAGATTATACTGTCTCCGAGTTATATAAGAGTATCATATTTGTTTGAGAACTGGAAAAATAGTGGCAGCATTAGAGATATGGGAAGTGATAAAGCATCTGGGCAACACCTGTGAGTCTCTTCCAGCTCTGACTCTTAAATATCAGCTGTCAGGCAAGGTAACCGGAAGCTTGGGACGCTTCAGCTTCTTGGAATGGACCATCATAGCCAAGAGCCTCCCAGGTCACCTAGGTTCATGAGAACCCCTTGTTACAGCCCTTCTCACCTTCAGAGCACATGGCAACCCCCAGAAAGGAGCTCTTTCCCTTTTTCACAGCCTTAACCCTGGAACCAGGGGCTCTGACCCTCTCATACCCTTGCCTGGGCTTCCCCCCTCCTGACTTTTACCATGTCCAACTTGAAACTTGATCCCAACATGGAACGTGTCCATCCGTGGGATTCACCTGCCCCCCATGTGATGGCAATGTCATGGTGTGTGGCAGCCAGATGATCAAGGGAATGCTGGAAAGGGGTGGGGACTCCCCTGGGCAGCTGCCTGCTTCCATCTTCTTGAAAGTCTTTTCCCAAAGGCATATGTGAGCTGGCCCTTGTCATCACCTCAGTAACCAAGCATCTCCTGGGCCTGTTTTTTTCTCTAGTTGTTTTTCATAGGGATTGTCCCAGAACCCTACCTCCCTGACCCTAGGATTTCCTACAAGGCCGCCTGAGACACTAGTCATCTCAGGACTGACAGAGATACTTGAAAGCTACTATCAATCTTCTCTTTATTTCTACTCCCCTAAGTCCTTTTCAGCAGCTTCTCAAATTCTTCAGTTTCTCTCTGGAGTCTAGGGGCTCTCTTAACCTGTGGGTCTTTGAATTTGTATGTTTGCTTTGCTATTTTGATGACTATTTCAATACAATGGGTTTCCTTTGTAATCCTAAGTATTTTGTGCACTTAAAAACTTGGAAAAAGAGTCCTTTTTCTTTGCCTGGCTTTCAAAAGGATCTATGACACAAGAGAGGTTAAGGCTCCCTGCTCTAGGCCCAGGAAGTCTCCTGGAAGCTCGCACTATCTTTCCTTTCCCTCCATGCCACCAGCCCGCCTCCAGAACAGACCCTCAAGATCCGGTTCAGCTGCGGTACAGATGAAAGGAGGACCAAATCTGCTAATCTGCTGGCCTGGGGTGGGAGGAGAGGGAGCTAGGGACCCGGGGCATGGAAACAGGGACAGGAAAGTCTCAGAGACACTAAATCAGGTTGCATGATCATTAGCTCCAGGAGTGTCAGGAGGTCAGAGGGTAGGAAGGTGAAGACAGGAAAGGTCATTTGTAACATTACCCAACACTCCCATCCTCCCCCAGCCTCATACCAGTTCAGCTGTGCCTCCTGTGTAAGGCAGAGGGACCTACCCATGTTCACACAGCCAGTAATTAACCGTCAGAAGCAGTAGAGTAATCCAGGCCCATCACCCTTACCACTGCACCACATTATCTTCATTACAACTGGAAAGGATTCAGAGGTAAAAGATTACATATAATCAAAAAAAGAGCATTAGTCAAAATTACCTAGCTTCTAATCCTGACTAATACTAATTACTGATAATTACTAATACTGACCAATACTAATTGGCTCTTTGATCTTGGGTAAATTATTTAATTTTTCTGGGTGTCAGTTTCAATATCTGTAAAATGAGGGCATTGACCTAGAGGTCCCTTCCAGATACAAATCTATGCTTTACCTACTTGTTGTCTCCTGACTAGTAGTGGAAAGAGGAGTGAATTTAGAGCAGGGCTATGCTGGAGCTAGCTCACACCAGCTTAATTTTTTAGTGTGAACGTTTACATCCCAGAAAGCAGCAAAAGTTACAAATCAAGGCTTGATTTGTTATCATCTCAAATATTTAAGATAATAAAATAATGTAGAAATTTTCGTAGTATAGATTATTAAAAGAGCATCCTGCATACATTTTTTTCCATCGAGAATCAGTTGTCAATTACTTACAGAAACATTCCTGAGAGTCAAAAGGTTTGGGTTTAAGTTGCATCTGTGTGGTGTAGTGACAGAGTGATGGGCCCAGAGACAGGAAAACAGTTCAGATCTGACCTGAGACTCTTAAATAATTGTGTGAACCTGGCAAGTCATTTAACCTCTGTGTACCTCATTCTCCTCAACCGTAAAATGGGACTAGTGATAACGCCTACCATACAGGATGGTGCGGAGATCAAATGAGAGATTTGTAAAACCTTTAGCACAGTGTCCAGTACATAATAGATACTTAATAAATGTTTATTCCCTTCTCTTCCTTCCCTGTCACTTGAAGGCTGTATAACCTTGGGCAATTCAACTTTTCTAGCCTGAGTTCTCTTCTCCATAAAATGTGACTAATAATGGCTCACCTGCATAAGAGCAAAGATCTGTATCAGAAGAGTTCTTGACATGACTTCCAACTCAAAATTCTGTGATTACACTTCAATATGATTGAATAAGATATAGGGGTATGTTTGTGTTGAAGGAAAGGTACACCAAAACTAAGCACCATTTTAAAAGAAATCCACATGCCTTCAAGTTTCCTGTATCACAGCCAATTCTCATCCTCATTAGCCCAAATGTAGGATCCATTGGACCTTTGCTACTACCTTTCTCTTATCTTTATCCTTTCTCCAACCCATCATTCATTTATCCATTCAATAAACATTTTTTATCCCAGGTACCATGCAAGGCCACAGAAATATGAAGACAAAAAAGAAATCCCCCTTTCCTCAAGAGCTCATAACCCAATGAAGACAAAGGAGAGAGAAGAGAAGGAAATAACACACACAAAAAAATGTTAAATATGAAGTTGACTTCTATTAGCTGGGAAGAGGACTATCGACTTCTAATAAAATGTGTTACTTAATCTTGGTTCTGAAGGAAGTTAGTGATTCTGTAAGTTGTGGTTAAGGAGGAAGTACATTGCAGTCATAAAGTACAGCCTGGGCAAAGTCACAGAGACTGAAGATGGAATATCATGTATGGGAAACTGCAAGCAGATCAGTTTGGCTGGTGAAGGGGAGAAGGGGATTGGTGTGAAATAAATCTGGAAAAAGAGGCAAGAGACATATTATCCTTGGAAGTCATTGTTATTTCTTGAGTAGGGGAACCACATGGTTGTACTTGTCTTTTAGGAGTATCAATTTGGCCGCTGAACTGGAGGATGGGAGAGGAAGGAAGGAGAAAGACGAATTAGGAAGTTATTACAGGCTAGAAAAGTAGATAAGAAGTGATGAGGACTTGAACCAGGATGAAGACTGAGAGTAGAGAGATGATATAGAGGTGAGATGTATTGTGAAGGTAGTATTCACAAGACTTAGCCATTGATTGGACATAAGGGTTAAGGGAGATGGAAGAGCAAAGGGTGACCCTGAGGTGGTGAGCCTGGGTAACCAAAGGGATGAAAATCCTCCAGAAATAAGGAAGTTTGGAGGAGGAATATGGGAGAGAGAGAATGAGTTCCATTTTGGACAGGTAGAGTGTGAAATGCCCACAAGTGATCCAGATTAATGTAAGACTGGGTCTCAGAAAAGAGACTAGTGCTATGTATAAAGATCTGAGTTATCTGCATAGAGATCTTTGTTGAATCCATGGGAGTTCATGAGATTACTAAGTGAGAGAGTGTAAAAATAGGAGAGGAGGGCTCATGCTGAACCTAGACCTGTGTGTAAGGGGTGGGATATAGATGATGATATAGTGAAGAAATATCCAGAAAGATAGGGGAGACAGGGGGAGACTGTCATAAAAACCCAAGGAGAAGAAAGTGTCCAGGAGAACAGGGTGGTCAACAGTGTCAAAAAAAATAGTTAAAATGGATGACAACTAAGAAAAAGTTGTCAGATTTGGCAAGTAAGAGATCGTTGGTAACCCTAGAGGGGAAAGATAGCTGTTGAATGATGAAGTAGGAAACCAGATTGCAAAGGTTTGAAAAATAAATGAGAAGTCAGCAGTTCCATACATATATATATGCACATGTGTGTGTGTATATATATGCATATATGTATACATATGTGCATATGTATATATTATACTGTGTATGTATGTATTTAAATAAAATATATATACATATATTTCTATATCAAATTAGGTCAAAGATATAGGAGAAAGAATATATATATATATACAAAAATATTTATAGCAGCACTTCGTAGTATATATATATATATATATATATATACTACATATACATATATACTCTCTATATATAGTTTATACTATAGCAAAGAAATAGAAACAAAATAGGTTCCCATTAACTACAAAATGGCTAAATTGTATAACCCACTCTGCGCAGTGCCTGGCACATAATAGACTTGATTGATTTTTTGACTGGCTAATTGAGTATATTAATTTAATTATTGCACCATATTATTGCACTATAAGAAATAATTAAGGATTCAGAGAAACCTTGGAAGACTTGCATAAACTGATACAGAATAAAATGAACAGAACTAGGTGAATAATTTATACAATGGCCACAGTAATATAGAGAAAAATAACCCTGAAAGTAAAAGACTCTGAAATGACTCCAGAGCACCATTGATGAACCATGCTTGCTTCTCTTGACAGAGAAGTGATAGGTTTAGAAGTTATGAACAAGACACACATTTTCAGAAACAGTCAGTGTGTTGGTTTGTTTTACTTAACTACACTTATTTGTGTAGAAGAAAAGCTATCTATGGGGAAGGAATGGGGGAGACGTAGGCAACAAAAACGATACCAAAAAAATAAGAAAAGAAAAAAAAAGAGTATCAGTGAAACATTTTAAAATATACAGAAGAAAGCAGATGGCAGTTTAGAAGGGGCCATAGACAAGCAGGCAGTTTTGTTACCATACCATTAAATTTAATATACACTCAAAATTTTATGTAACAGAAGTTCACTGCTTCATATAAATCCCCTTTTCTATTCTTTGTACTCCAAAATATTCATGTTTATCGATGTTTAAGTTCATAATAAAAGAGCATTTTAGCACAAAAAAAAAGTGAATGGGGTACAAAAAATGGGTACAGTCAATGTTGACAGCCTTTTCTAGGAGCTCAAACAATGAAAGGAAAGAGACATAGAGGAAAAGAAATTGAGAAGATGATAGAATTAGGTGAACTTTTTTTAGGGATGAGGAAATTTTGGCCATGTTGGTCAACAGTCAAGATGAAGCCCAGTGGAGGGGGAAAGCCTGAAAATTGGGAAAAGGAGAAAACTGAAAAGACAAGCTGACTGACGATGCTACAGAGGAAAATGGGACCAAGGGCACAAGGAAAGTGGTGGAGTATGTGGAGACTGAAGTCGAAGTGATTTGAAGCTTAGAGTCAGAGAGAAGAGGGAACACAATATGGATAGTCTCAATTAAGTATAAGATGAGCTCCTTTGTTGAAAAAGAGGGGAAAGAATGGGGTAGGAATCCTGAGGAAAGAAAGTTTGGAAAAGTCCCTGTAGGAAGTGGAATAAGGGAATCAGTCAGTAAATGGTAGAAAGATTCTCTTGCAGCAGTGAAGGTTCATTTGAGATTTCATAACATGAATTTGCAGTGGACCCAGTCAGTATGACTTTGTGGCTTCTTCCACTGCCATTTAGCAGCATAGTTATAGAAAAAGAACTGGAGAAAGATCCAAGGCTGGATCTGGAAAGGGATGAATAGGACAAAGGGGAGAGGGACTCCAGGGTAAGCACTAGCTATGTGCCAAGCACTGTGTTTAAGTGCTAAAGATACAAATAGAAAAAACCAAGGTAGTCCCTGCTGTCAAGAAATTCACACTCTAACTAGGAGAGACAATACGTAGAAGCACCATTAGAATATGAGTTCCTTCAGAGCCAGGATGAGTTCTTGCCTTTCTTTGTATCCCTAGGGTGTGGCATATAACTAGTTCTTAATAAATGCTCGTTGACTTACTGATATAAGAGAATTCAGCTACAGAAAAAGAAAGATCCAGTCCCAAGAGTTCAGAAGCAGAGTTCAGATGGCAAGGTTCAGGGTCCTTAGGGTGCACAAAGGTCAAGTGGCAGTGCCTGAATGGTGAGACATCAGGAAAGATGGTACAACCTGGAAGGCCTTACAACATAATAGAAGGCAACATGGCAAGGCCAATAGTTCTCCATCTTACTGGAAGGAGTTGTAATTTGTGACTCTGAGCTTACCCAAGTGGTTACAATGGGACCAAACTTTTGAAAGGAGGAAAGTAAAGCCAGAAACTGGAGTTATAGACTGGAAAAGCAGGGAGGTGTGAAATGATAGGAAATTTTGTTTGGACAAAAATCTAAGAGGAATCACAAGAAGAAATGAAGAGATAGGAAGTTATGAACAGATAAAGGAATTTCAGAGGAAAGTCATCACCAGAGCCCAACCTTGAAAGGGACTGACTTTTTTCAATCAGTTCAATGAAATGACTTCTCCAGGGAAAGAAGAAGGATTTAAATGGAAAGGAGGAAATTATACCTCCCTAAGTAGGTAGAAAGACTAAAGCTATGACTCCACTTGTATAGGGAATTCTCAGGTATGGAAACTCCCTTTACCACTTCAGCAATTTCTCTGTAATTTATAGAGTTGTCTAAAACACTAAGGGGTCAAGTAACTTGTCCAGGAGAGAATGACTTTTCTTATCTGGTTTGGCTCTTTCTGAATTCAGAAAGAGCCCCATTCCCTCTATGTTATTCAGTTCATATGGCCAGTATTCATCAGAGGCAGCCCTTGTACCCAGGTCTTTCCATCTCTGAGACTAGATCTCTATCCGCTACATTATGAGGCCTCTAGATTATGTCCTTTTAGGTAAATCACAAAAATGGAAGGTATCAAATCCCCTTCTCCTAGGAGAGCACCACACCTAGAGTTGTGCTGGAACCAGCTCCTACTGGCTCAGAAAAGCAGACATTTAAACCTCATGGATTAGCAAACACTACAAATCAGGACTTGATTGATCAGTTGATTGATTGCTTAGACTTAAAGACATGGAGAAAATGTTACTATGAAGAGTAAACTTTAAAGTGTATTCTATGTATATGTTTTTTGGAGAGCCGGTTGTTAACCATCTACCAGCATATCTCTCTTACACAGCAGTGTCTAACGGGACCGACAGAGGTTGTCAGTTCACCAGTCATCCCTACTGAAACCCACATCCAATCAGCTCTCTGGGGTTGTGGTCCACGAACAAATGGATGTTTAGGTTATTCTCCTTTCTGGATTAGTTTTTCCTCAAAGCCAGAGCTGATAGGAGGGCACCTGCTTCACCTGCTGAGGAAGAACTGAATACAAGAAAGGGGATGGGACGTTTTATGATTTCATTCCAGAGCCAAATCAGATAAGAATAATTATGCTCTCCTGGGATATTAGGCTGCCCCTCCCACTCCCCGCAGCTGACAGCTGTGTTATTGGGTGAATCACTTGGGTCCAGAAATCAAGTATTAATTGTTCCTGTATCTTGGTGACTCCGGGAATAGCAGTGAATGACTCTTTCTGGAGATTCAAGATCATTTATTTTCAATTGCTGTTATTGACATGATTTCAGTGGATGAGACCAGTTAGAAAGCAGGAAACACACACGCATGCACACATATATACACACATGCGCACACACACACACACAATCCATCAATAAGAATAAGAACAAGGAACTTCTGGACATAGTTTATTAATTTCAGATCCTGAGCTTTTTAATCAAATCAAGAAATATTTTCTGAGTATCCACTATATGCCAAGATGTGTATTTGGGAGGGAGCTTATGATGAAGAAGCCTTCCAGGAGAAAGTTTATTGCAATCTATATGGGGAGTCAAGATGCCAACAAGGGAGAAGTTACCTTAGGAAATATTTCCATAGGAGTTCCAGACAATTATAAAAGTGTTGTCACAAGGCAATATGATCAGTGTCTAAAGAATTGTTTAGACTTTTAAGTGCTGAAATAACCTAAATCAATCAATCAATCAATCAGCATTTATTAGGCACCTATCATGTTCCTGATACGGTGTAAGGGAAAGATTGCTGTGACTTAGCTGTGTTGTAGCAGAAATAAAATCAACTTTGAACGAGGCCCTCATTAGAGGCAAGAGACTTGAGTTTGATTCCTAGCTCTAACCCAAGCTAACTGTGTGGTCTTACACACGTTCCTATGAAGCTTAGTTTTTTCATCTATAAAATGGGGATAAGAATGGTGGCATAGAACCTATTTCATAATGGTTGTTATATCTGTCGCTTATTGGCTGTATATTGACTATAGGCAAATCACTAAAGCTGGCCCAGCCTTTTGGTATTCATTTGGATCCAATTTTTCATGACCCCATTTGGGGTTTTCTTGGCAAAGATACTGGAATGCTCTGCCATTTCCTTCTCCATCCCATTTTACAGATGGGGAAACTGAGGTAAATAATGACTTGTCTGGGGCCATCTAGTTAATAAGTATCTGAGGTTGGATTTGAACTCAGGTCTTCCTGACACTAAGCAGCATGTCGCTTAGCTGTTCTAAGGCTTAGTTTCCTCATCTATAACATGGGAACAATAGTTGTTCCCATAGCATCTATCACAGAGTGATTGGGAGGCTCAAATGAGAGAATACTTGTAGGTACTCTGAAAAGCCTAAATTCTCCACTAAATGCAAATTATTTCTGTTACTGTGGGATGTCTCTGCCAGGGATTGCTTCCTGAAGGAGACAGACCTTGGGTAGGGCTTTGAAGGATAGAGACAAGAACTCAAATAAAAGGACTGCTTACCATGGTGGCTATTTCACAGGGACTGGCTGAATAAATTCCAACTTTTTCCTTAGGACCATTCAGCCTCCCCATCTCCACCTCTTTCTGCCTTCAAGCATGAATGCAACGAGGCAATAACTGTATTTACATAATAATAATAAATAGTAATAATATGCAAAATAGGGTTTGCAAAGCACTTTTTACACATGGTTCCTTTTGCTTCTCACAAGGACTGTGTGTGCTGAGTGCTGTTAGCATCCCTGTTTTACATGTGAGGAAAGGAAGTTTGAGAAAGGATGTGACTTTGTGTCACACAACAAGTAACTGTCTCAAGCAGGATTCAAATCGTGGTCTTTCTACACACAGTACAGAGGAACATCGTGATAGAATTGAAACTAGTTTTTCCTCACACCCTGGAATTCTTAAAAGGGGGCTCCTTTATTGTCCTCATGATAGGTGTTTTCACCACAATGCTGAGACAGGCATCAGAGAAGATATGTTTGGGGTCATGAAGACTCTCTCTCTCTCTCTCCTACTACTACTACTACTAGTACTACTACTACTACTACTACTACTACTACTACTACTACTACTACTACTACTACTACTACCACTACTACTCTCTCCCTCTCTCTGTCTCTCTCCTCTCTGTCTCTGTCTCTCGGTATGTCTCTGTCTCTCTCTGTGTATGTGTCTGTCTCTATCTCTGTCTGTCTCTATCTCTCTCTCTGCTCTCTCTGTGTCTGTTTCTCCCTCTATCTCTCTTTCTTCTCTCTCTCTGTCCTTCTGTCTCTCTCCATCTGTCTCCCTCTTTCTGTCTCTTCGTCTCTCTGTCTCTCTCTGTCTCTCTCTCTGTCTCCCTCTCTCTTTCTCTGTCACACACACACACACACACACACACACACACACACACACACACACACACCTGGGTCCTTCGCCCTCGGGAGCCAGGGGTCTCTCAGAGGGTTACCTTGTTATTTTAGTCAAGCTCCCAGAGTTCCAGCTGAGCTATATTTGTTAGTGCATGAGCCAAGAGTTGTAAATAGGTTGTGTTCCCCTCCCCCCGCACCGGTTGGTCCTTTGAAACTACCCAAAGGGTAATTAGGAGACTGTTTCTGAGAATGGCTATGCCTTCCTTCCCACTCCCCACCCCCAATCAATGACGGGCTCCCGGAATGAATTTTCCTGCCATGTTGCGAGAGGTGATCTGGATTTGTATCCAGCGTAGGGTCCCAATGGCTGGAAGCTGAAAGCTGACGTAGATACTCAGGGTCATCCTTCAGAACATTAATTCTCATTAGGTAATCAACAAGTATCATGCATCTACAAAGTCCAGAACCCTTTTGAAAACACAAAGATGAATAAGAAATGATTTCTGCCTTCAAGTAACTTAGAAGCTATTTGGAAGACAAGACATAAGCACCAGAAAATTGAATTTTTACTATTATTACTATAACTAGTAAGAATAGCAAGCATTTTGTAACTTTAAGGTTTTGTAAATATTTTTTCTATATGCCTACAATTAATACTGAAATATATATAATATTTTTGTATATGCTTTTATCCTTACAAATACCTTGGGAGGTAGCACCTACTATTATCCTCATTTTATAGATGAGGCAACTAAGGCTAAGAGCTTTCAATGATTTTCTTAGGGCCACCAAGTAATTGTCAAAGGCCAGATTTAAACTTAGGTCTTCCCATCAGTCAGTCATTCAACAAACTAAGCCCCTACTGTGTGCCAGGCACTGTACTAAACACTTGGAATACAAAAGGAGGCAAAAGATAGTCCCTGACCTCAAGGAGTTCACATGTCCAATACTCTCTCTTCTGAGCCATGAAGTTGCTTAATACAAAGTTAAAATAACCATTACTTTCTAATATATTATAAACAATACACAGATAATACAAACAATGACACATACTTAGCATATATAATCTGTCAAATGAGTGACATCAGCTAGCACGCTGAGTTTGTGCTAGGTGCCAACAGCCAAAATGATCATTTTGATAGAAGAAGGAATTCACTGAGCCAAGGAGATAGTTTAGGGAAAGCTTTATGGAGGAGATGGGACTGGGGCTGGATCTTAAAAAGTGGAGCATACAGTCTTGCTTCGCATTCTTCCTTCCCCTCTCATCACTGTAAAAACTTACCTATCCTTCCTGGCCTTCCCTTAGGCCCTTGAAAAACCAATGAGCATTTATTAAATATCTCCTGCATATCAGACCCTGCGGATACAAAGATATAAACAAAAACAGCTTCTGCCTTCAAGAAGTTTACATTCTAATGAAAGAAACAATATGTATTTTTGTTGTTGTCAACTCTTTGTTGGAAAGCAAGTCCTTGGGGATTTCTTGGCAAAGATACTAGAGTGGTTTGCCATTTTCTTCTCCAGTGTGTCCCCACTTTACAGAATAGAAACTGAGGCAAATAGAGGTTAAGTGCCTTGCCCAAGGTCATATACAAGATACAAACAAAATAAATGCAAAGTAATTTTAAAGAGGAAGGCATTAATAAATAGCTAGAGCAACTGGGAAAACCCTCCTTAGGAGCTGTCACTTGAACTGAATCTTAAAGGAAGCCAGGGATTCTATGAAATAGAGTTAAGGAGGGAGAGTGTTCCAGATATAAGGGACAGCCAAAGCAAATGCACGGTGATGGGAAATGGAGATTCAGGTGTGAGGAACAACAAATAAGCCATTATAACTGCACCACAGAATGTGTGGATGGGAGTAATGTCCAAGAAACCTGTAAGGGGGAGAGGGAATCAGATTTCAAAGAACCTTAAATACAAGCAGGTGAATTTTTATTTGATCCTAGAAGTTATAGGGAGCCATTAGACTTCATTGATGGTTGGGGCTGACATAGTCAGACCTGAACTTTAGGCAAATAACTTGGGCAGCTGTGTGGGAAAATGGGTTGGAGGGTGGAGAGATGAGGTTAGCAGATCACTAGGCAATGAAAAAAGCAATAAGAATTTCCTATGTGCCAATTATTCCACTAAGTGCTAGAGATACAAATACCAGCAAAAGACAGTCCCTGCCCTCAACGAGCTTACAGTGGAATGAGGGAAGACCACCTGCAAAAGAGGACTGAAAAAGCAGGATGGTGGGGGAAGGAGGAAGGTACCTGGGGTGGGGGCAGGGTGTTTATAAGATACCCAATCCAAAACATGTGTTAGGTAGTTTGTAAAGTGGGACCATATCTCAAAAGAGAGAATAGTAGGGTTAACTATGGAGATAGTCATCAAAATCATGGAAACTGATGAGATCATCAAATGACACAACATAGAGAAAAAAGAGAAGAGTACCTAAAACAGAGCCTTGGGAGACATCCACAATTAGTGAGTATAATATGGATAAAAATCCATTAGAGGCTGAGATTAAATGGTCAGGAGAACTGAGAAAGTCATGTACCAAAAACCCAGAAAGGAGAGAGGATGTAAGAGATGATTGACATTTTCAAGTATTTCAGAGAATTTGTAAGGATGGCTGAGGAAAAAATTCATTAGATTTGGCAATTAAGGTAGGAATTATTGGTGATTGCAGAGTGGTCAGTTTCAATTGAATGATAAGATCAGAAGTGAGATTATAGAGCATTTAAAAGAGAATGAAAAGGAAACCAGTCACTAAGAGTAGATGGCTTTTTCAGGGTTAATAGTCTCTAGTTGGGCAGCTAGGTGGTGCAGTGGATAGAGCACCAGTGCAGGAGTCAGGAGAACCTGAGTTCAAATCTCACCTCAGACACTTGACACTCACTCCCTGTGTGACCTTGGGCAAGTCACTTAACCCCAATTGCCTCATCCTGGGCCATCTCCAGTCATCCTGATGAATATCTGGTCACTGGACTCAGATGGCTCTGGAGGAGAAGTGAGGCTGGTGACCTGCACAGCCCTCCCTCACTCAAAACAAAGTCAAATACAAGTCATGTCATCATTTCTCTAATGGCATGGTCTTCTTCGGTAACGAAGGGCAAAAACACACAGTCTCTAGTAATGCAATGATGGGCTAATGTGTCACCACTCCAAGATAACATGCATCAAAACCAGTGATCTCTGGAAAAAAGCATCTTAATACAAACTCTACAAGGGGAATTTTGACCATCATGGCTGAGTGGTTGAAGAAGAAGGGATTTCTCTGAATGAGAAGTAAATCAGGAAGATGATAGTAAACTAGTGTTTTCTGATGTCTGATCAGTCTAAATACTGGGGAAAAAGCAGATATCTGCTCTCATAGGCTTACATCTGCAAATAAGGATAGTTAGAAATGTATATTGTTCTTCAGGTTATACCATCTAGGTCAAAGGTGTCAGACATGTGGCCTGTAACACTCTTGAGTGAAATTGGGTTAAAATATATTTGGGAAATATTTAATAAAATGAATAAAAATGCAGTAGAACATAGATAACATTACATCTTAAAACTAAGTCAATATTTGGCCTGCAAAGATCTTTATATACGGTTTAGTGGTCCCCATTTCTATTTGAGTTTGACATCATAAATACAGCATAGTTTAGCAGAAAGAACACTGGTCTGGGAGATATGATGTTCTAGGAAGGTCGTTTCTATGTAGGGAAATGGTTGTGACAGGTCAGGAGCTGTCCAGCACCAAAAGAAGAGGGGGTTTGGGAAGGAAAAATTTAAAAGGTATGGCTAGCTACACATAGCAAGGCAAGAAAACCAGCAAATAACTGAAGAAAGATGAGGGCAGTAACTTGAAGAAACTGCGAAACTCAGATTCCCCTTTGTTATATTGATAGCTAATCCTGCAGCCCGAGCTGGCCCTGACCATGTCTCTCTATTCCATCACTCTCAGGGTGTGGTGTGGAACCTGGTAATAGTTTGACTTCTGTTCTAGTCATCTCTTTGTGCCGCTGGACCCCTCTGCTCAACAGTCTGGATCTGTGGTTACCAAGCACTGTCAAGTGGATGGTTCTTCTGAGCCCTGGATGATGCCTCTTGAAAGAACCCTCCTGACTTTGGAGACACCTGACTACACCATGAAACCCTCTCAGCCTCAGCCTATAACAATTACTATAGCTGTAGGACCCTGGAATTTTGAGCTTGATGAGACCTTAGAGGTCATCTATCCAGTACAAGTCCCTCATTTCACAGATGAGGAAAGAGACAGAGGGATTTGTCCAAAATCACACAGGTAGTAACTAGCAGAGATAAGATTCACTTCAAACCTAGGGCTCTTTCTGCTCACCTGGAACTCTAAGATGTAACAAAAGTAATGTATGCATTTGTTTGCTTAATTATTCATATTTGTTGCAAGAGGTGATTTTTCCCCTCAATTTTCTGAGAGACAGTTTTGAGGAATATTAGAGATAGGAGTGTCAAAGAAAAAGAAGGAAGGAAAGTATCTGAAGCATTTTTAAATGCACAGAAAATAATAAGTGCTAAGTCCTTTACAACTATTGTCTCATATGATCCCCACAATGACCCTGGGAGGCAGGTGCATTATAATCCCCATTTTAAGGGGATTATCACATAATGGAGACAAACAGGAACTTGGCCAGGGTCACACAGCTAGAAAGTATCAGAGGATGGATTTGAGTTCCATCATCTTGACTCCATGCCCAACACTCTCACTCTCCACTGGACCCCCTAGCTGCCTAGGAAGGCCACAAGAAAAAGAAACAATCAGGTCAGCTTTGAAAGTTTCATATTTAACACATCATATGCTTAAAAGTGAAGCAAACTATATTAATAGAGATCCCCAGTTCCATATACAATCTTCTTTTTTACCTTCTGTTTCATATATAGAAATGCCTTGAGCTATAGCATCCCAGAGAGAGGTAGAAGAGATGCTGCTGGTGATTCAAAGTAGTGTAAGAAATAACCTTCAGGAGGTCTGTGAAGTCAGAACTATTATCAGAATAATACTAAGATGCTTTAATTTCCAACACAGTAAATATTGATGGATAAAATCCAAAATGTTCTTTGGGGAGTTCTCAGTAATGTTTAAGAGTGTGAAGGAGGGGGGCGGAGTCAAGATGACGGAGTAGAAAGACGCACATTTACGAGCTCCGAACCCACAGCCCATATATTTAGTGTAAGAAGAGTTCCCCATAAGTTCTTGATCACTGCAAAGTGTGCAGAAACAGAGTGGAAGAGATTTCCGTTCCAGAGAGCCCTGGAGAGCCATCCCCAGGGTCCGTCACGCTCCGGAAAGCGGACCCCACCCCAGCGCTGCCCTGGTCGCGGCCCCAGAGAAGCTGATCCGAGCAGGCTTCAGGGACGGAAGCTCTGGCGGCGGGGAAAGTCCCTCTGCCCACAGAAGCTACAGGTCAGTGAGAGAGATGGCTGGCTGGCCGAGGGGAGCAGGGTGTCTCCATGACTTGGGCCCCCTCGGGAGGAAGCAGTGGTGGCAGAGGTGGGGGGCAGGAAGCGGCGGAGGCAGAGGTGGGGGCGGCGGTGGAGGTAGCAGCTGCGGTGGCAGCCCAGGACTCCCCCAGCAGCAGGCAGGATCTTCATTACTGAAAGTCTCTGCATAAACCCCCTGAGGGAGCTGAGCCTGGGAGACAGCCCTGCCCCACCCCGCTCCATTACTAAAGGTCTCTGCATAAAGCCCCTGAGGGAGCTGAGCCTGGGAGGCGGCTCTGCCCCCACCCCAGCACCAGAACTAAAGCTCACATTGATTAGCAGCCCTGCGGTGCGGAAAGCCTATTTGAATCTCAGACCCCAAGCACTAGCTGGGCGGATCTAGGTGGGGGTGGACAGGAATCTCAGAAGTCAAGTAACTGGCTGGGAAAGTGCCTAGAAAAGGGAAGAAAAATAAGACTATAGAGAGTTTTTTCGAACAGATTCAAATGATCCCGACTTTCAGATCTGATGATGAGGACATATTCTTGCCATCAGGGAAAGATGTGGAGGGCAGGGCCTCAGTACCCCAGACACCCCAGGGGGATGTCAGGTGGGCTCAGGCCTTGGAAGAGCTCAAAAAGGATTTTGAAAAGCAAGTTAGACAGGTGGAGGAAAAACTGGGAAGAGAAATGAGAGAGATGCAAGAAAAGTATGAAAAACAGGTCAATACCTTGGTAAAGGAGACCCAAAAAAATGCTGAAGAAAATAACACCTTGAAAAATAGGCTCACTCATTTGGCAAAAGAGGTTCAAAAAGCCAATGAGGAGAAGAATGCTTTCAAAAGCAGAATGAGCCAAATGGAAAAAGAGGTTCAAAAGCTTACTGAAGAGAATAGTTCTCTCAAAATTAGAATGGAACAGATGGAGTCTAATGACTTTCTGAGAAACCAAGAAATCACAAAACAAAACCAAAAGAATGAAAAAATGGAAGAGAATGTGAAATATCTCATTGGAAAAACAACTGACCTGGAAAATAGATCCAGGAGAGACAATTTAAAAATTATGGGACTACCTGAAAGCCATGATCAAAAAAAGAGCCTAGACATCATCTTACATGAAATTTTCGAGGAAAACTACCCTGACATTCTACAATCAGAGGGCAAAATAAATATTGAAAGAATCCATCGATCACCACCTGAAAGAGATCCAAAAAGAGAAACTCCTAGGAACATTGCGGCCAAATTCCAGGACTGCCAGGTCAAGGAGAAAATCTTGCAAGCAGCTAGAAAGAAACAATTCCAGTATTGTGGAAATAAAATCAGGATAACTCAAGATCTAGCAGCTTCTACATTAAGGGATCGAAGGGTGTGGAATAGGATATTCCAGAAGTCAAAGGAACTAGGACTCAAACCAAGAATCACCTACCCAGCAAAACTGAGTATAATACTTCAGGGGAAAATATGGTCTTTCAATGAAACAGAGGACTTTCAATCATTCTTGATGAGAAGACCAGAGCTGAAAAGAAAATTTGACTTTCAAACACAAGAATGAGAAGAAGCATGAAAAAGTAAACAGCAAAGAGAAGTCATAAGGGACTTACCAAAAGTGAACTGTTTACATTCCTACATGGAAAGACAATCTTTGTAACTCTTAAAACTTTTCAGTATCTGGGTAGGTGGTGGGATCACACACACACATGTACATGCATGCACGCACACACACATACACACATGCACGCACATACAGAGAGCACAGAGTGAATTGAATAGGATGGGACCATATCTTAAAAGAAATTAAGGTAAATGGTGAGAGAGAAAGGTAGGGGGAGGAAAGAGGGGGAAATGGAATGCGGTAAATTATATGTCATTTAAGAGGCAAGCAGGAGACCTTTTAGTGGAGGGAAAAAGAGGAGAGAGCTGAGAAAAAAAAAACAAGAAGTTTACCCTCATCACATTTGACTAAAGGAAGGAATAAAATGCACACTCATTTTGGTATGAAAACCTATCTTACAGTATAGGAAAGTGGGGGAGAAGGAGATAAGCAAGGGAGGGTAAAGGGAGGAGGGAGCAATTTGAAGTCAACACTTGGGGAGGGACAGGATCAAAAGACAGAAGAGAAATAATGAGGGGCAGGTTAGGATGGAGGGTAATTCAGTTAGTCTTACACAACACAACTATCAGGGAAGTCATTTGAAAAACTACACAGATATGGCATATATTGAATTGCCTGCCTTCCCAAAGGACACAGGTGGGGAGGGAGGGATGGGGAGAATTTGGAACTCAAAGTTTTAGGAACAACTGTTTAGTATTGTTGTTGCTACTAGGAAATAAGACATACAGTTAATGAGGAATAGAAAGTCATCTGGCCCTACAGGAGAAAAGAGAAGATGGAGACAAGAGAAGGGAGGGATGACAGAAGAGAGGGCAGATTGGAGATAGGGAAAATTAGATTGCTAGGGGTATTGGGGTGGGGGGAGGGAATAAAAGGGGAGAAAATTTGGAACCCAAAATTTTGTGAAAATGAATGTAAAAAGTTAAATAAATAAATAAATAAATGTGAATTTTAAAACAAAAAAAAAAAGAATGTGAAGGAGATCTGAGACCAAAAATTTTAAGAGTCATTCATGTAAATGATACCTAAGATCTCTTTCAGCTATCATGTCATATGACTTATCTCTGAGGTTGGAACTAAAAAACTGAATAAGTTTTCTGCAGTATGCTTAGAGATAAAAGATAGCCTGGTGTTTCCCCTTTTAGTCTAATGAAGCATCTCCTGGACAAAGGTTCCAGAAGAACATGCCTTGCACCCGAAGTCATTCTGGTTCATCCTTCATTTCTAGGAGAGCAATAACCTTGTGTGAATTGACATTGTGTGTGAATTGGATTTGAGTGAGGCAGAGTTGCACAAAGTTATCAGCCTCACTATGTCTTCCAGAGTAATTGAAGTCCAGTGGAAGGACAAAAGTCAGAATGACTGGAGATAGCCTGGGATGCAGTGGATGACATGGGGATCTTCCGTGTCTGACCAACTCCTCCACAGCACCTGCTCCAGCCACGTGTGGGAACAAATTGTTCTCATCTACCCATTCTGCTGGGGGAAGTCTTCATATGCTCAGAATAGACATTCCTCTAAATCACCCGAACTATTACAATTTCCTCAGGGTAGATTGAAATCTCTAAGAAGGTAAAAGAGATAAAGCTTAAAGGATGACCCTGCTCCACCCAACAGTGACGAAGAGCTGAGCCCAGTCCATGAGGTGGCCTGACTCACTACTCCCTTCCCAACCCCTGGAAGAGGACAACTTGAGGGTCAATTTCCTACAAAAGTCACCAGGCAAATGGTGCATTACCTTCTAGAGGAATCTATCCTGTCTATAATCCCCAAGTCCCTACTTGGCACAGTGCCTGGAGTCAGGAAGACTCATCTTCCTGAGGTGAAATCCACTCTCAGATACAGGTAAGTCACTTAATGCTGTTTGCCTAATTTCCTTGTCAGTAAAATGAGCTGGGGAAGCAAATGGAAAACTCCAGTATGTTTACCAAGAAAACCCCAAATGGGGTCACAAAAAGTCACGCATGACTGAATAATGCCCCTCTTTATCAACTAGAGTCAAAACATTTCTGGAGTCTAGCAATTCTATCTTAGTACTTCCTCATATATTGTCTTTAATGCTGTTCTCCCTTAGTTGTAGAATATAAGCTGCTGAAGGGCAGGTATTACCTTGCTTTGGGATTGACACAATGCCTGAAATATTATGGACATCTGACCGATCAATCAACAAGTGTTTAGTAAGTGCTAACTATTAGGTATTTTGCTGAATACTGAGAATAAGAAGAAAAACTAAAAATGCTTCCTGCCTTCAAGGAGCTCCCATTCTAACTGGGGAGATAGAACATGCACTATATACACTGTACACACATAAGCAGTGCATACAGGACAAACGTACATGGAATGGAGACTGAGAGGAAAGGCTTGAAAAGCTAAGGGCATGCATTTTCAGCAAAGGCTGCTTACAGGAGCTTGAGTTGAATATGGAAAGAAACTAGAAATTTTACGAGGTAAAGAAAAAAGGAAAGCATTCCTTTGGGGGTGGGGGTGGAGCGGGAGAGACAACGAACACAAAAGCATAGAGGCAAGAGATGGAACACCATGCATGAAGAACAACAGACAGGCCAGTATGGCTGGACAGGAGGGTGGAGAATAATAGATAGAAATGAGAAACGATAGAAGGGAGTCAGATAGTGAAGAACCTTCAATGCCAAACGGAGGAGTTTAGAAGTAATAGAGAACCATTGAAGTTCATTGATTGGGTTTGAGAAGAGGGGAACATGTTCAGACCTATCCTTTAATAAATGTTTGTGGATATGAATTTAATTGAATTCATGAGCATATGTCTTATTTTTCCCCAAGAGTATAGCATCCTAAAAAAAAAAGTCGAGACTGTGCTTTCTCTTTCCTTCATATCCCATTGTAGTACTAGGCAACTAAAAGGTCCTCAGTAAATCATTTTAAACTGAGTTAAAGTAAATAAATTCTCACTGAATTTAACTGAGTTGATCTGAATTGAGTTAAGTTAAGTTGAGCCGAAGAGGTTACCGGTAATAATCAAAAGGTCTATGATTGAGCCATGCTGTGGATGCCTTCACAGATCATGTGACTTTGGGCAAGTCACATCACCTTTTATTTTCCTAGGTGAAAATAAGAAGGTAAGAGTAGATGGCCATTAGAGTTCTTTCTCATTTGAACATGATAAATAACACCTTTTTAAGTATAATAAATAACAAACTTTTTAGATACAAACCCTAAATTAGCTGTGCCACTTATAGAAAGAAGGTCAACACTGAAATGTTTAGGGAATAGGTCATAAATGGCAATAGTTTATTTTAAAATTTTCTCCCCTCCCCAATATTCTCACATAACCATAACTAGGAATTTTTGTGCCTGGGATAAGTTTTAGAGAAAGGAAGTTCAACTGGGATATAGATATGTGTATGTGGGGAATGAAGCTCTCCCCTAAGACATTGAGATATTTCTATACTGTTGAAGTTCTAGTTGTTTTGGGGGAAAGAGAGCACATTCACTAAGAGAAAGAAGTAGGTCCCCAGGGAGGAAGGCACTGAGGGTGGTGCTATATAGACAGAAGCTCAGCTGGTTCGTGTACATGGGTATGTGCGGGTAGGAGTGCTCTAGTGGAATGCTTTAGGTGCCCCATGAATTTCAGCACCCTGGAATAAAGTCCCAGTTGCCCTGCCCTTGTTGCAAATTTTTCCTACCCAGTCTTCTTTTTGGTGATTCCTTCTATATTCACCATAAGATATCATCAACCTTAGCTAATAATAAGGAGCCCCAGGAACAGGCAAAAATACAGTTGTTCTTCATCTTCCCTGTAACCCCATTCTTATATGCCTTGAGAAGACTAGTGTTGCTGGGCTTAGACAGTAATTCAGGGAGGTAACTCTAGTGACGGATAAAGAGGAAGATTTAATAGCTTGATAAAAAATGAGCCTCATAAGCATACAGTGAGCCTAAAAGTCTCCTACCGAAGGTGGGTCTGTCTATGTGCCCCTTTCACACTCCCTGCAATACTCTTTGGTGACTTTTCTTTTGAAAGCTGTTCTCTATGTACATCTTACCTTATTTCAATTGTAAAAAAAAAATTGAGAAGGAAGACCAAGGCCTTAGGCCCCTCTAATCTCCCTTCAGGGCTGTTCCTGTGCCTGTTAGAGATGTCCCTCTAGAAAAGAAAGATTTGGTTTCAGTACCATGAAAAGGGGGATGTGCTGGGGGATGTAAAGGGGACTTGAGCTCTGGTGCAAGCTCCTTTATGGACTCACTAGCTGCTTCCCCTCTCAGGGCCTCAATTTCCTCATCAATAAAATTGGGAAGCAGAGCTAGATGACTCCTAAGGTCCCTTCTTGTCTCTAGCATTTGGGCTCTCCAAAGAATGGGAGAAACAGGACACTTAACTGTCTTGAGGCTGCTCCTAACACCCTCCTCAATATGGAGGAGCCAAGCCATTTGACTAAGGACCCTCCCAGGCCTGGGCTACGGGCCTCAGGCCCAGCTGATCAGGGCCACAATAATTGCCGGTCCAAAGAGCATGGAGTCGCTCGTGTTGGCAGGATAAGAGTGTCACCCGAGAGCATTGTCCATCCCCTCTCTGTTAAAGCAGAGATAAGGCAGGGATAAGTCTCACTGGGACATTCTGCCCTATGATGTTATTTCATGCCACATCACCTAATAGGTGTATTTTCACACGGCTTGCTACTGCGGTGAGGTTCTGCAGCGACTTCTAGGCAAGCTGACAATCTCACTATATGGAGAATGGAATAGTGACGGCTAATTGATTTTACAGCAGTTCCAAAGGACAGACAATGAAAGTACCATCAATTTAATCCACTATTTAATGGTTCCAATTTAGCCTCTGTAAATGCTCACTAAACTAATTTCTCTGGGTTCAGCAATCTGAAAAGCTATCATATCTCTAATCTCCTTCAATATATTCATCTGGAAAAGGGAATTTAGCCAATTCTGATGTGCGGAGATGATCTGTTAGCACAGTGTAAATGTTTATAACACGGCAATCTAGTTCGTTTATAAGGATATGAAAAGTTTTATTGGGGAGGGCACTGGAGTGGAACCACGGGATAATAGGCAGTTACCCAGCAGTCTCCGGGAACCAGGGAGCAGGCAGGCATGCAGAAAAATACTAGGATTTACTTTAATCCTAAATTGTAAGCTAAAGTTCTGCCCAGTACACAATGCACCTGGGACTTTGGTGACACAAAGGATCCTGTACCATCCCCCTGCGACCCACACTTTCCAGCCAGACCATGATAGCAACTCCAATTTCTTTCCCCTCCCTTCACAAAGCCTGAAAATGAGTTTCAGGGTGGTGGGGTAGGGTGTTCTTTAAGCCCGCATTTGTATCTCCCCCTCCGATTAATAGGGCCGGGGCGGAGAGGCCGATGGAGGCCGATACCGATCTGCCCCTGCTCCTAGGGGCCCCGTTTGGATGCCTTCAAAAGTAATGTGTTTGCAGGATTGTGTCTAGCAGGGCCCAGCCAGGAACCACAGAAGAGTCACGTTCTAGCCTTCTGCTGCAGGCCTGCCCCTGCATTTGCAGGCCTGGAGGGATTTACTTGTAAGGAGCTGTGGTGACCAGCTGTTCTCCATCTCTGCTGATGATAGGGTGGGAAGGGGGTGGTGGTGTAAATTACAGCAATAGGGATTTAGGCTAGAGACAAAGAGCTTCCTCACTAGGAGGGTTACCCTACTAGATTTCTCAAGAATCACCTTTGTTGCTATTATTAATTTTTAAAAGTATGGTTATTTTTATTATTAAATTACATCTCTATGTGTTTATTATTAACTTATATTTGCATATGTGCTTGTTATTCTGATTAGTAAAAAAGAACATATTTAAATAAGTGATCTTAGGCTCACAAAAACAAATACTTTGTTCATAACAACCCTGTGACACAGGTAATTGTATTTGCTTAAGACCACCGTAGTGCTTTATAGCACATAGTAGGGGCTTCAGAAATCTTTCTTGTTTGATTGATTGGCAGCCCCTTTGGGATCCCACCTGGAGATAAGGGAATGGACTAAATCGAACTCTTCTAGTCGGGAGCAGGGCCTTCTTTGCTCTGGTCTGTGGCTTATGGTTTTGTTTTGTCTTGCGGTGGTGTGGTTAGTAACAGAATCATTCAGGGCAAACCAACAGGTTCTGGTCACTCATTAATAAGAGAATGGTTCTGGAATCCATTGTTGTTTTTCTCATAATATGTTTGTGGAAGATATCCTCTACAGCATCACACTGATGTTAGTGAGGTAGGCTGGAAATCCAAAGAAATGTGAAAAGGGTCTTTGAATGAATGGGCACTTATTAAGCACGTATGTACCAGGCACCCTGTAAATCCTTATTCTTGAAAATGAGGATTCCAAGCTGACCATCCCACTGGAGATTTTGTAGCCTAGGAAGAGTGGGGTTACCCTTGTTAGAACCAGCAACATACACATTCTTACTCCTTGGGAGTGTTGTGTCCATGGTCCTGAAAAGGTTTACCTATCAGAATGGGGCAGTGAGATGGTGCAATGGATAGAGCACCAGTGCAGGAGTCAGGAGGACCTGAGTTCAAATCTCACCTCAGACACTTGACACTCACTAGCTGTGTGACCTTGGGCAAGTCACTTAACCCCAACTGCCTCATCCTGGGTCATCTCCAGTCATCCTGATGAATATCTGGTCACTGGATTCAGATGGCTCTGGAAGAGAAGTGAGGGTGGTGACCTGCAGTGCAAGTCATATCATCATTTCTCTGATGGCATGGTCTTCTTCAGCAACGAAGGATAAACACACCTATCAGAAGAGAGGCACTTTCCAGGACCTTCCAAGGCTAATGAATAGTCTATAATCCAGGCAGCAGTCCTCTGGCTACTTATAAGCCATCTTCAAAGAGTCTTGTACTGAAAAACAGAGCATTTTCTCAAGGGACATACTTTAATATGTGTCTCTATCAGGCCAAGATTCATTTCCAAATATCTATGCTTAATAATTTCAGTTCCTTTGACCAGCTCTATATTTAGGAAAGATGTCAATTTAAATAAATGTATATGCCCCCCCCACACACACACACACACTCACATACCTCCCACATGTGATGGTAAAATCTGGACATGTTTCACAAACATTCAGTTTGGTTTTATGGGCATCCCAGGCATCATGTTGAAAAGAACATGAGACTGAGTCAGAAGACTCAGGGTCAAGTTCCATTTTGTTCCATCAAGTTACAATCTGCATAACTTTGTGTAAGCCATTTAATTTGAACTTTATCATCATCCTTTATAAAAGATGGATAATAAAGCCTTCCCCACCTCTCTCTTAGGGCTGTTGTTCTCTCATCCTTCTTGAGGACAGGATTGTATTTCTTTCTTTTCCTTCTTTTCTTTCTTCCTTCTTTCCTTTCTTCCTTCTACCCTTCCTTGCTTCCTCCTTCTGTCCCTCCCTTCCTTTCTTTCTTTTTTCCTTCCTTTCTTTCTTCCTTCTTTCCTTTCTTTCTTCCTTCCTTTCTTTCCTTCTATTTCCAGAAACTAGCACATCACCTGATGCATAACTAGGTGCTCAGTGAAAGTTAGATGAATTGAACTGAATTAGGTAGAAATGTCATTGAATTAAAGTGAACTGAATTGAAGTGATTTGAATTATTGTATCAAATGAGATGACAAATGAGGAAAAGACATTTTTGCAAACTTAAAAAGTGCCATATAAATACATTTCAGTGACCTAAGGACAGAACTATTGAACCAGTACAGACTCATCTTTATAAACCCAGGGAATGAATATTGAGATTCAATGCATACTTACTAAGGAATGCCACAAATAGGCCATATTATTTAAGTTATTCAGTATCCACATTAGTTATTTATTAACAGTTGTGAGAATTCATGAAGAATTCACCATAAAGAATAAAAGCCAATATGAATTGTTGGAGAAAAGAGAGAAAAGGGTTGTACGAATTACATATGAACCAGGATTGATATAAGGGAAACCTTGATGGTCTCCCTAACTAAAGATGGTAAAAATAACAATAGTACAAATTAACATTTAGGTCAAGTTTACAGAGAGAGCATGGGTGAGCAAATCCTGTGGTAGGTTTGGAGACAAGAAGACCTGACTTCAAATCCTGTCTCTGAGCTTACTAGGTATGTGGCTCTGAGCAACTCACTTAATCTCTTACGAGCCTCAAGCAACTTTCTAAGTATGGAAAATGAAAATGACAAAATTACATGTTTTTCAACACACTTTCCTCACAACCCTAGGAAATATGTAGTACAAATGTGATCTCCATTTTGCAGAGTAGGAAACTGAGGCTTAGAGACATTAAAGGACTTGCCTAGTATCTCCTCACAGGAATTTCACCTCTTTGTTTTCTTTTCCTGGCTCTTGCTGTCTAGGTCCCAACTGACAGATCATGCCAGTTACCTGGTAGTGTTGCCTTCATCAAGAAGTCAATTTTCCCTCAGTTGGGTTTCTATCCGGTTTTGGTTAAAAACAGTGTCAGGCATGGAGATCATCAGCCCAGGATTTTTGTAGAAAGGAGTGTTCGGGTCAGATACCTGGTATTCAGTCACACCTACTAATTCCCAATTGGCCTAGAAACTCTATTTCACGTCAGATTGACTACAAATGAAACCGAAAAGCTACAAAATGGACTTCTACACTCACATACACACAGAGGCCCCCCCTTCGTGTAATTTATAACATGCCAGGTACAAGTGGCCAGAGCGGTTAGGAGATGAGACCAGTGACAAGGCAACATTACAAACCATATATACCCTCTGAGCAGGCTTACATCAAATACTCATTGTTCAAGCAGCATTCAGAAATGTGGCAAACCGCCCGGGGAATTTTTTTTTGGGATCCTGAAATTCAAATGTGCTCCAGTTGCCAAATACCAATAATAACAGTTCATCTTCTTGTAGCACTTCTGGTTTGGGAGAAATTTTCCTCAAAACAACCCTGTGAAGTTGTTGATTTGATAGTTGAGGAGACTGAGACTCACAAAGGTTAAATGTGTTCTCATAGAATTCAGAGCTGGAAGGGACCTCATTTTACAGATGAGGAAACTGAGGTCCAGTTACATGTTAAGGAGAAGGCAGTTCGGTGGTACAGGAGGACTTAGAATCAGGAAGACTCGAGTTCATGTAACTGAATAAACACTTTGTTTTTCTATCCTTCAGCTTCCTCATTTCTAAAATGGAGATAGTAATAACATCTACCTCTCAGGATTAGTAGAAGGATCACATGACAACATATGTAAAGTGTTCTGTAAACCTTAAAGAGATGTATGAATGCTAGCTCTTATTATTATTATTTTTTTTTTTTTTTGCATAGGCAGGTCTCCTGACCCCAAAGCTAGTGGTCATTCTACCATGCTATGCATGCATCTACTGACAATTAGTTAAGTGTCAGAGCCAAAATTTGAACCCAGATCTCCTGACTCTAACCTACTTTCTATTAAGGAAGGAGAAAGGGATGGAGAGAGAAGATCAGGGGAAGGGGGAAGGAAGGAAAAGAGAGGGGGGAATAGAAGAAAGAAGGAGAGAAAGAAGAGGAGTAAGGGAATAAAGGGGAAGTTAGGTGGCACAGTGGATACAGTGCAGGGCCTGGAGTCAGAAGACTCATATTCCTGAGTTCAAATCTGGCTTCAGATACTTGCTGGCTGTGTGACTTTGGTTAAGTAACATAATTTTGTTTGCCTCAGTGTTTTCATCTGTAAAATGAGCTGGAGAAGGAAATAGCAAATCACTCCAGTATCTTTGCCAGGAAAACCGCAAATAGGATCACAAAGAGTTGGAAACAACTGAAGAGAGAAAAGAAGAAAGAGAAAAAAAAAGAAAAGAAGAAAGGGAGGGAAAGAGAGGAGGGAAAGAAGGTTGGAGGGAAGGAAGAAAAAGAAAAGGTGGAAAGAAGGGAGAAAAAGCAAGAGAAGATAGGAGAAATAAAGAACAGAATAGAAAGAAGAAGAAAAAATTCAGTACAATTCAACAAAGACATTAAGCCTCTACTGTGGCTGGAGTAACTAGATAGGTGCTACAGGCACAAAGATTGTTTAAAAACTTCCTGCCCTCAAGGAACTTACCTTCTCCTGGGAGAATGCAACACATGCACAGATAAATAAATACAAGATAGGGAATGATGAGAGCAAGGAAGACATTAAACAGTGTTAGAGGAAAATCTGAGGAGGGAGAGCACTGAGGTGAATCAGAGAAAGCTTCACAGCTTACTGACACCTGAATGTAGCCTTGAGGAGAAACAAGGAAAGACAGAGAAAGGAACTCCTATCTATGTAACACGGCACCAACAGCTAGGATAGTAAATTTGGTACTGACTGGCAATCAGGAAGACGTGAGTTCAAATCTTGCCCCAGATACTCCTTGGTTGCGTGACTGGACAAATTACTTAGCTGTTCACATCTTCAGCTACCTCGTCAGCCTGCCTGTCATCAAGCTGATCACCATCTCCCTACCAGGGTTGATCCAAGAAATGCTATCACTGATAGCCTCTTCAGAGAGGACACACACACACACACACACACACACACACACACACACACACACACACGCACACACATTCTACTCACCAAAAGTGCACATGGTCATTTACACATACACAAAGCAAAACCACATCTTGAAACCCTTTCTGACAGCTCCCCCTCCCCTATTTCCCAAAAGACAACCATGTGTGCTATTCTGGCTCTCTGGACACTGTGAGACATTTGGCTAGGAAGGAGCTACAGTGTCTCACAAGATTGGTGTGGACAAGTAGGACAAGTGGACACCCATACAGTGTCATTTCTGATATCAGGGAAGGTTTCCCTTTTACCCCCCCATATCTGTTCACTGATGCTTGAAATGCTTTTTAAATAGAGATAAGGCCTTTTCTTCTACAATTAGAGATGGTTCTTTAACCACAAATAATAACCAGCCTTTGTTTAGCAGTAGCTACATGATGTAATAAAAAATTTGTTAGGATTGGACTCAGAAGAGAAAGGTGTTCAAATTTTCCCTCTGCTGTTGGCTGGAGATTTAGATTTAAAATAGAAGTTTCTTGAAGGCAAGGCCTTCTTTTTCTCTTTTTCTTTTCTTTTTTTTTTTTTTGGCTTTGTGACCATGGTGGCTGTTCATTTTTGAAATGAACTCCCTCCTCTCTTTTCACATTTTAGAATTCCTTGCTGCCTTCAAAACTTAGCTTAAGAGCCACCTCCTACATAAGCCTTTCTTGACCCCTCTTTCTTGACTCTTCTATTGTCCCCTAAATATAATATATATTTACACATGCTATCTTTCCCCAATAGAATATAAACTTCTTGAGGGTAAGGCTTGTTCCACTTTTGGATATGAATCCCTACTATGTAGCACAATGCCCAGCACCTCATAAGTGCTTTATAAAATGCTTATTGGGTTGGGCTGAATTATAGATAAATCATTTAACTTAGTTTCCTCATCTGTAAAATGGGGGCAATGATCCCTATAGTACCTGGGTGATAAGGGTGTTGGGAGGATCAAATGAGATAATGTATGTGCAATACTTTATAAATCTTAAAGTATTAACTGTATAATACATCTCAGCAATCACTATATAACTTGGGGAACTGGATCGTTTGCTAAGAGGTTTCACGTTTGTTATAATAACTGAGGTCCGTGATTGTATTGGATCACCATTACTACAGGTATGTTGTAGATACTCTGTTCTGTTTTAGCCTACCTAGTACCAGGGATTGCTGGTTGTTGGTCAGTCATTCGGGATTATCTATGAGCCCCCATTTGAGGTTTTCTTGACAAAGATACTGGAGTGGTTTGTCATTTCCTTCTCCAGCTCATTTTACATAGGAGGAAACTGAGGCAAACAGGGTTAAGTGACTTGCCTAGGGTCACACAGCCACTCAGTGTCTGAGGTCAGATCTGAACCCTGGTCTTTCTGACTCTAACCCCAGTACTCTATCCACTATGGCACCTAGCTGCCCACCACAATTTTACAAAAGAGGAAACTAAGTCTCAAAGAGGTTGAAGGATTTAAAGCTAATGTATCAGAGCTCTGACTAGAATCTAGGTCTTCTAAGTTCAAATCCTATGCTTTTCTGATGGTCCGCACTGCTTCTCTCCACAGTTACATTCAATTTTAGGGTAGTTAATATAATATTTTATGATTGAGAAAATATCTTATGCTTTAAAAAAAAGAACTCTGCAAGTATTATTACCTACACTTTACAAATAAGGTAAGTGAGGCACAGAGAGGTTAGATAATTTGCCCAGTGTCACACAACCAGCAGCTCCCACAGGGCTGGGTCTCCACCTCTTTGAAACCAATACTTATCTCCACTGTAGCTACTATCGTCGTTGTTTTTCAACCTTCATTTTCAAAGAGGATCAATGACATCATAGGGTGATCTTGACTTATACGTTAACTGGATTTAAGTGAGGCACAGCTGCACAAAGTCATCAGCCTCACTCTTCCAGAGTTATCCAAGTCCAGTGTCAGGACAGGATAACTGGTGATGCCCAGAGAGGTAGTAGATGATGTTGGCATCTTTGATGTCTGACCAAGCTCTAAGAACTCAACAGTATCTGTTTCAGCCACTTTCACGACTGTTAGTACAAATTGTTCTCATCTGCCCATTTGGTCAGGGGGCAGGGTCTGAGGTCTGTCAGTTATATTCAACCTGGTTTAGCCTGTCTGCAGAGACAGTTTTATGGGGTGTGGCCACTACGCATGCTGCAACTTCTTGGAGTCACAGGTGAGAATTGGGTGCCAGGTGGACACTGAAGGTAGATGAGCAGCCCTGAGAAGGATTCATAAAGTCCTCATACCAGAGGTGCTTATCCTTCCTGAACACACAATAGATAGATAGATAGATAGATAGATAGATAGATAGATAGATAGATAGATAGATAGATAGATAGATAGATAGATGGATAGATGGATAGATGGATAGATGGATAGATGGATAGATGGATAGATGGATAGATGGATAGATGGATGGATGGATGGATGGATGGATGGATGGATGGATGGATGGATGGATGGATATCCAGTAATAACCACTCCATAACTACAATCAGACTTCATCCTTTCAATTGGGTTTTGACAAGGGATTGGAGAGAGACCATAAGGCACCTGAAGGATGAAAGAAGGGCAACATGAAGTGGGAAAGGGAACAGAAAAGCAACATTGAGAACATCAAGAATCTTTTTTTTTCTGACTTTGCAACTTTGGTCCTATCCGCAAATCTCCTCAGCAATAATGGAGTTAGCTAGTCCAAGACCTATGTGTATCCTTCTTTATGGCTGGGGTGGAGGGTGGAGGTGTGGGAAGGGTACAAGGGAGCTCTTTGGAACCATGGCGGCTTTTCCTTTGACCGTTTTTCTATTCTAAGACAATTCTACCCATGAGCTTCTGCTTGATTAGCGTTTTAATGAATATATCTGAATGTACTACAAATCCACCAGCCGTGACTCGAGACCCACAGGCTATGCTATCCAGATGCTTCCTTTGTGCTGGGAGTTTGGGGAAGGGGTGGAGGGGGGAAGCGCTTATGTCAGGCAGACAATGGGAGCCAGGGGGATGGGCAAAGAAATACGGGGCTGCCTGCTAGAAGGTTTTTTCCCTCTGCATAGCCCAACTCAGGCAACTTCTTGCCCAGTTTGGGGGCAATCAACAAATCCTAAGACCATTCACTATGATCGGGGTCCAAGAGAAGGAATATGGTACCAAGCCTATGTTAGTCATGTTCCTTTCCCTTTGAGAGGCATGGGATGGACAAAACAATATGTCCTAGAGAATACCAACGGATCACTGCCGTGGCAAGAACCTCACTGTATGACTTCCTTTCTTCCGGGCCAGCTTCCGATAAGTGACACTGTGCAAGAAGGTTTATGACAGCAGGGAACATTTTTTCCACTGTAAATTATATTTAACATTCCACAGAACTTTATTGCATTCTGTGTTTGAGTTTATGAAAAAATCTGTATTTAACTTCAAGCCCTGGTAAACATCTTTGCTTATGTTGTTATGTGATTCCTTATTTGAGTATTTCGATTTAATTTCACAGTTCATATACCTTAAAGTTTTGATTTTTTTCCCCTTTCCCATTTGTTCAGAGAGACACAGGGCTGGCCAGGGGCTTCACTCTCTCTCCTACTCCCATGTGATGGGTTGCTCACCTCCTCCCTTATACAATGCTGAGAGAAGTAAGGTAATTGAGAGAGGGATCTCCACTATATCCTCTATATCCCATTTCCCTTCACAAATTCCCCTGGGATGGAGAACGGGCTCAGTTTCTCTAGGGGACACTGTTTCTGAGCAGTCTGACCTTTAGAGAGACAGTATTATTTAGTAGAGAGGGAGGAGAAGGTAGTAGTATAGCAAAAATTGCATTGAACCTAAGAGATCTGAGTGAAATGTAGTTCTACTGTTACTCTCTATACAACCTTGGGCAGGTCAGCTAATTCCTTTGCACCTCAGTTTTCTCATCTGTATAATGAGTGCATTGGTTTCTAAGGCCCCTTACAGCCCTAAAGCCAAAAGTACTAATCAGTCCTACAGACCATTATTCCCTTGATATAGAGGTGGGGAGGAAGATAAATCTGGAGGGGGAGAAAGCATAGGAGTAGACCAGAACATTCTCAAAGCTTTCCTATGAGTCAGTATGCCTCATGTGTGCATTCCAGCATCACTCATTCTGGAAGTCAAGCAAGGACTCAAGAAATGCAGAAACAAGGAAGCAGGAAGCATGAGAGACTGAGCTGATGGAGGAATAGGGAGAGGGAGCTGCTGAATGTCTCCAGGTGGCAGAATAATCTGACTACTTCCTTCAATCATTTAACCAATATGGCTTTATCCAATTATTGTTATGTACTCAGATCTGGTCAAAGACCAGGAGGATTCAGCCTTTGACCTACCAGCATCTATACTATGCATGTATCTAGCATATATAAAGCTGATGGGAATAGATGAAGAAAGCCTATCATTTTATCTTAGGAAAGAGGGCCAGGAGGAACAGGGAAGCCTTTCTACAATAAGTGAGGCTGGAACTTGCTTGACCTTCAAGTCCACAACAGTCTGAGTCAAGATAGTTTGGCATCATGAAAAGCATCAAAAAAAGTCTGACTCAAGAGTCAGAGGACCTGGCTTCCAATCCTGACTCTGTGGAACCGTGGCAACTTACAGGTGAGTTTAAGTGAATTCCCTCATTTTTACTGGATGGAGGCTAGATCAAATGGTCTCTAAAGTCCCTTCTAGCTCTAAGGACCTATGATTCTAGGCTTTCCTGACAGAGCCATTCCAGAGAACTGGAGCATGGAAACCAGTTTAACTTTGAGGTAATGAAGTGAATCATGAGACCAGATCCTGTGTGTAGACCCACTTCCACCACTAACTCAGTGTGTATGCTCAGACAAATGAACTATTACTGACCCAGTTCAATTTTATTTTAAAATTTTTTTATTAAATAACTACTCCTGCAAAGCACTGTGCTAGGCACTGAGGATCCAAAAACCAAAAGCCAGTCACTTCTGACAAGGAGTTGGCACTCTACTGGTAGATATAACTTACAAAGAGAAAAGCAGCTTGCCAGCTAGTCTTCTTTATTTTTCCCTTTGTATTATGTCATAAAAGTTTTCCCAGATTTTTTTGTCTTCCTCACAACTGTTAGTTGCATGCCAGTATTCCATGCAGTAATAGACCACAGTTCATTTAACCATTCTCCCATGCTGTCCATATTTACAATCCTCTTATTTTACAGATACAGAAATAGACCCAGAAGAAGAATTTATTAGACATTCATTATGTCCATTTTACAGATACAGAAATAGACCCAGAAGAAGAATTTATTAGACATTCATTATGTCAAGTCAACAGGTATTACTACATGCCAGGCACTGTGTTAAGAGCTGGACATACAAATACAAGCTGAAAGACAGTCCCTGCCCTAAAGAAGCTTACATCCTAATAGGGAAAGATAACCCCTAAAAGAGAGCTGAAAGCGGGCATAGGAACAGGGTATGGTGAAAGTACCTGACTGGGGTCAAAGTAGAGTCTACAGTATGACCAGAAAGGAGTGAAGATATGGCTGGCCTGGGCTCATGCTTGAAAAATAATAGTTCTTGGAGGAATTACCAATTGAATTCATATTGAATTGAATACTGAATACCAATGCAGTTGAAGCTGAAGAGGTTGGCATCATTCTTCCAAGGTTAGTAGACCAAGAATGGAGTGAGTTTCCATGGTAAAGAGATTCCTATGGAGTGGTAGAGAAAGTCCTATGGAGATGCATCAGCAGTGCAGCCTGGAAAAGAATGTGCCAGGCACCATTTTCGAAAGCAAAATAATTTGAAAAGGGAAAGAGTGTAAATTACCAACATCCTGACCTAATGGAAAGGAAAGAGCTTTGGAAATTATAAGGTCCTATCCAAAATCAGTGTTAAAATTATATAATAATAATAGTCATTGTGACCCCAACTCTGCGTTTGTAGGGAGCAAGGTCTATTTCTCTATCTGTACAATGGAGTGAGGGTCATGAGAGGATTGTAAATATGGACAGTATGTGAGAATGGTTAACAGAACTATGTACATTACCGCATGGAATACTGACGTGCAAGTAAGGTCAACAACCGTGAGGAATACAAAGAAATCTGGGAAAACTTTTATGATATAATGCAAAGGGAAAAACAAAGAAGGCCAGAAGAATTGAGCATACTAACTCAGTCATATGAAAGAAAGGCAATGAGAATGGAGGGAGAAAGAATTCTTACAGGAACTTAGGAAGGATGACTGGAATTGTGTTATGATACTTACCACGCTGCAATGAAGTAATTTAAATTTTCATAGTCCCTAAGCAACTCTAGTTATACTGGTGGTCAGTGTAAAGCTCTAAATAAAACATTAAAACAAAATAAGAGAGTTGAATTAGAGGGCTTCTAATTCTCCTTCCAGCACTAAGGGTCTAGGATTCTATGAAACTAAATAGCTAGAGTCCAAGAAGTGGCCTAAATTTCCATTTTGGTCTCTATCCTCAGGTAATTATTTCAAGAAGGGCTACCTTCTCTTTGGGAAAAGCTAGGTGGCATAGTGGATAGATTGCCGTGCCTAGAGTGAGGAAACCTAGACTTCCTGAATTCACATCCAGCCTCGGACACTTATTAGTTGTGTACACTGGGCAAATGACTTCACTTTGTTTGCCTCAGTTTCCTCATCTGTAAAATGAGCTGGAAATGGCAAACGAGTCTAGAATCTTAGCCAAAAAAACCCCAAATGAGGTCTTGAAGAGTCAGACACAACTGAACAACAACCTTCTCTTTTAGCACTTAACATAGGGCCTGGAACATAGTAGGTGCTTAATAAATTTTATTGATTGAATGACTGTTTTACTTGCCAAATAAAAGAATTTGAGAACAAACAGACCCCTCCTATGCCAGACTCCCTACACTTCCAGGGCTGCTGGGACTCTAACTTTCTGTTCTAACAGTCTGGAGACCCTGAGGAAGTGAAATTGGTCCCAGGTGGCCTATCCGATGAATCATGGTGATTCCCAGACATGAGTGACATGCCCCTGACTCTGACTCTTCTACCTCCTTTTCCTACTCCCTGGAGTATTGTGTTCAGTTCTGGGCAAGACACGTAGTATCTCAGGGTCTTGGGAACTCTCTAATGGTGCAGAATGATCCTAAGTAACAATGACAGTAACCCCAAAATGGAAAGGGTTACCTCAGAAGGCAATAACTCCCCACTCACTCCAGGTCTTCAAACATGAGTTGAGTGATTACTTGTCAGGTATGCAACACAGGGAACTCTTGTTTGGGAATGATTTAAACAAGATGGATTCTGAGGTTCCATTCGTCGACAAGGATGCTGTGATTTTAAGGCACTCAGGTGATGCGGTAGATAAAGTTCTGGGCCGGAGTCAGGAAGACCTGAGTTCAAATACTTGTAATCTCACACAAGTCACTTAAATCTCTGTTTGTCCCAGTTCTTTCAACTCTAAAATGAGGATAATTATAGCGTTCCTCTCCTAGGGTTGTTGTGAGGGTTAAGTAATATTTGTAAAGTGCTTAGCACAATGTCCGGCAGATAGTAGGTGTTTCACAAATGCTTGTGCATTTCTCTTTTAAGGACTTGTTATTTCTACCCAGCTGTATAATAGGTACATCTTTGCTTTTAGGGAGCTCTCTTTTTATAACACTGACACATTCGTCTCAGACCAATGACAGCCTATCAATAAGTCACCTTCCCCCTTAATAGTGATGGGAGAATTTACCCTTCTTCTGGTCCTTCAGGGAAGCATTTATAGCAAACCTTCTGCTATCCAGCATGGACAGAAAGTTTTGGATGGTGAAATATCATGAAATGAAATTACCCAGTCATCAATCTAGCAGGTAGGCAGAGCAGTGGGTAGATCACCAGGCCTGGAATCAGGAAGACTCATCTTCCTGAGTTCAAACCCAGCCTGACAGTGACTGTGTGATCCTAAGCAGGTAACTTAACCCTATATGCCGCAGTTTCTTCATCTGCAAAATGAGCTGGAGAAGGAAATGGCAAACTTCTCTAGTATCTTTGTTAAGAAAACCCAAATGGGGTTATAAAAAGTTGGACACAACTCAAAGTAACAACACGCCAGCAATCTCTGGTACTGGGTAGGCTAAGGCTCAGGAGTTCTAATTGGAGACCAATATTGTGAGCATCCTGGAGTGAGGGGCCACTAGGTTATCTAAGAAGGGGTGAACTGATCCCATTTAGAAGTGGAGCAAGTCAAAGCTCTATGCCAATTAATTGTGAGACCAGGCTCATGAGTAGGTTCTGCACTTCCAACCTGGGTGAGACAGGGTTAATGGATAAATATGGATAAATAAATACATAGCTAGATTGATGGAGAGATAGATGATTGATACATAGAAAGATACACAGATAGGTGATGAATGAATCAATGGATTACCAATTTCCACAGAATCTTAGATCTGTAAGGGACCTTAGTAATAGATTGTCCTCTAGTTCTACACATCTTTCAGAAATAAGGAAACTGTGGCCCAGAAAAGAGAAATGACTTTGAGAAGATCACACACAGCTATCCAGGAGCTGAACTAGGACTAAAATGTTCCTAATCCTCTATCGAGTGGTCTTTCCATTATACCATGCTTCCTTCCTTAGCACACAATAAAATATACTTAGCACAAAGACCATACTGAAAATGATTTAATCTTTATTTGAAGATTCAGAAGATACTTCTACTACCTCAGGGTCATCACTATAAATATCAATTTTCATTCTACTGTGGAAGTAAGAAAATACCTATCACTAGAGAGATCTAGTTTATGGAATAACAGTCATACCTTGCATTTTATAACATTTTACCATTTTCAAAGCTCTTTTACATGAAGTATCTCATTTGTTCCTCACAAAATCCCTTTAGGGTAAAGCAAAGCAACTGCTCTTATTATTTGTATTTTATAGATAGAGAAAATAAGGCTCAAAAAAAAGTCAAGTGATTTGTGTAAGGTCTAAGTAACTAATTTATACCTGAGCTAGGACTTGAACTCAGATTTTCTGGCTACTAGTCATCAAGCATTCATTTTCACTATATGATACACCAGATCAATCAATCCCATAAGCATTTTTAAACACATGTTGTGGGCAGCTAGGTGATACAATGGATAGACCACCAGGACGAGAGAGAAGAAGATTCATTTTCCTGAGTTCAAATCCTGCCTCAGATACTTCCCAGCTATGGGACCCTAGGCAAGTCATTCAACCCTGTTTGCCTCAGCTTGCCTGCCTGTAAAATGAGCTGGAGAAGGAATGGCAAACCATTCCAGTATCTGCCAAGAAAACTCCAAATGGGGTCACAAAAAGTTGGGCACAACTGAAATGCCTAAACAATAACAATCACATGCTGTGCTGGACAATAAAGATACAAAATCATAAAGAAATAGTCCCTGCCTCAAGTGGCTCACTCTTTCTTTGTATAAGGCATTTAAACATGTTAGATGCTGTACAAAATAACATTGTACTGCCCTCAGGATGTTTCAATACTGCTTTAAAAATACATAGAAGTATAAAGTCAAACAATGTTATAGGAGGGAGAGACCTTAGAATTGGCTCCTCTAACTCCTTCATTTTACAGGTTCATAATCCCAGGTGCAGAAAAGAAATTGGCTTGTCCCAAAGCAACAGGCACAGGAGGTACCGATGACTGAATCAAAGGATTAGAAATGTATGACAGATGATTCCAAAGGACCAATAAAGATGTTACCCACCTCAGGATAAAGAGGTAAGGGATTAAATATGCAGAATAACACGTTTTTTGGATATGACCAATATGAGAATTTTTTTTTGGCTTGACTATTCATATGTGTCACAAGGGTTTTTTTTTCCAGTTGGGAGGACTGGAAGAGATAATAAATAAATAGATAAATAAATTAGTAAATGAATGAATAGAGAGATAAGTAAATGAATGGATAAATAAATTAATGAATGGATGGATGAGTGAATAAATGAATGATTGAATGATTAGGTTCAAGTAGGTGGCACAATGGATAGAGCACTAGGAGTGGACTCGGAAAAAATTGAGTTCAAATACAGCCTCTGACATTTACAAGTCATGAGACCCTGGGCAAGTCACTTCAATTTGCTTCAGCTTCCTCATCAATAAAATAGAGATAATAATAACAATAGCATCTACCTTCCAAGGTTGTTGGGAAGATGAAATGAGAATGAATAATTGTGCCAGTCGCTGGCACATGGTAAGTGCTGTATATATGTTAGCTATTACTATTGTTGATAATAATAATATGTAATACTAATATTTATAATAAATGTCTATTAACTTATCTAAGGTCAAATAAGTTGGGGAAAAAAGTGATCCTAGAGTAACAAGTGCCATTTATAACATTTTACATATATTATTTCACGTCACCCACACAACAAGCCCATAAAACTGAAATATAGCTTCATGCAGTAATAATGACAATAACAGTCAACATTTATATAATGCTTAATATGTAGCAAGTAGGGCATTAGGCTCTGGAGTCTTAAAGAACCTCAGTTTCCTCATCTGTAACATGGGAATAGTAATGGCACTTATCTCATCCTGAGAATCAAATGAAATAATATAGGTAAAGAGCTTTACAAACATTTAAGTGCTCAATAAAAGTTAGCCATTATTAAAGGGAGTTTAACTGTTGCTACTATCCTTATTTTGCAGATGAGGAAACTGAGGCTCAAAGAATTTAGGTAAATATCAGAGGAATTTGAGACCAGGTTTATCTGATTTCAGGTTCAGCATACATTATTTTTTTAATATTTTTTTTACCATGTTGTCTCTGACACATTATACAGCAGGAATGGATCTGAATCAGGAAACTCATCTTCAAATCCTCTGCCTTTTATACCTATGTAACCCTAGACAAGTCATTTAACTCTCTGGACCCCAGTTTCCTCATCTGTAGAATGAGGGGATTGGACCAAAAGACCCCTAAGTTCCTCCTACCTATAGATCTATTATTCTATGACCACTCTGGGCTCTCATTCGAAGGGTTTTCCCCTCCCTGTTATGAGCTATGAATAGGAATTCCAATGAGGAGAGATAATCATTTGCTTCCTAACCCAGAAGGGCCCCAAATAAACAAGCAGTGTGTTGCAGGGTCCTCTTCCCCTACTGCATTTATCATTCAATGTCTGGGGTTTATCTCAGATAAACAGACAGCATTCTTTCATTTTTGAATATGAAAATCTTTTCACTGGGCATCAGAGGTCCCAAGAAATTCAACAGGAGATGTAAATTTCTCATTAGTTCCAGCACCACCATCATCTCAGATAGAGTATTGTCACTCAGAAGGAACCTTACCCCTTCCTCGAAAAGAACTGAACGTTGACTTTGTCTTTCTTGGTTTCAATTCTATGTTCCTCTCACCAGATCTCTTACTAAGCCAACAACTGCCAAGAGCCCTCTACTGCTGCTGGGTAAGAGATGGAGAGAGTCTACCATGGTATCTACCAGTGAGAGCTGATCTGCTGCAAACCTCTGAAAAAAGCAAAGGCCATAGGACCAAAGGGACCTCAGAGCTTGTCTAATCCAATCCCTTTATTGTTTGCAGGATAGGAAACAGGCCCAGAGAGGTTAAGGAACTCTCCAAAAATCACACAGGAAAGCAGCAAAGAGATTTACTTAGAACAAATGTCTTTTAAGTCCGGACTGAAGACTTATCACACTACATCACAAAGCCAGAGGCCAGTGTACAATTTTCCCTTCTTTTCAGCAACATCTTCCTCATTCCCGACCCCGTTCCCACACAGAAACTAGACCTTTTCTCTCTCAGCAAGAAAGTATATAAGCATTTTTTTTACAAGAGTCTAAAGTAGGAGTTCTTAACCATTCTTGTACCATGAACCCATTTGGCAGTCTGATTAAAGCCTGTTGACCCCTTCTCAGAAGATGACTTTTAAATACATAAATGTATACATATTTAAATACAAATTTAAATATATTAAAATAAAACATATAGGTATATAAAGGAAATCAATTATATCATTATACAGTTATTAAAATAGTTTTTAAAAATTAAGTTCAGGATCCCTAGGTACAGCTAGAGCACTGAGCCTAGAATCAGGAAAATTATTTTTATTCAGTGTTTTCTCAGTCATGTCTGACTCCTCGTAATCCTATTTGGGGTTTTCTTCGCAAAGATATTAGTGTGGTTTGCCATTTCCTTCTCCAACTCATTTTGCAGATGAGGAAACTGAGGCAAACAGCATGAAGTGACTTACCCAGGGTCACACAGCTAGTAAGAGTCTGAGGCTAGATTTTAACTCACAAACTGGAATCTTCCTGATGCCAGTCCTGATATCCTATCCACTATACCACCTAGCTAAGACCTGTGTTCAGGTGTGATCTCAGCTATGACCCAGGAAATGTCACTTTACCTCTGTGGACTTCAGTTTCTTCATCTGTAAAATGGTAATAACAATAGCTCACAGGGATACGGTGAGGACCAATTGTAAAGTGCTTTGCCAACATTAAAGCACTAGATAAATAATAAATGGAAAAATAATGTCCAGATAAATAATATCAAATATTTACATAGAGTTTACCCTGTGCCAGGCACTGTACTAAGTGCTTTAAAATTATTATCTCATCCAATCATCACAACCCTGGGAAATAGGTGCTATTATTATCCCACTTACAGAAGAGGCAACTTGAGGTTAAGTGACTTGCCCAATGCCACACAGCTAGCAAGTATCTGAGGCTAGATCTGAACTCAAGTTTTCCTGACTTGAAGCCCAGAACTCTGTCCAACGAGCTACCAAACTACTTAGCTACTCCAGGTGCTAGTTGTTAATATTATCACTATTGTTATTAAGTTGTCCTTCCATCCAAGGGCATTTATATTTTTAAAGGATGAGGAGAATAATAGTTTCTAGGTAATTTAATCATTTAATTAATAAGGTTAGCATGTTATTAATAAAAGAGGTTGGAGCAATCTTGAATGCCAAAGACCCCTCATGGAACCCACTCAGTGCTTGTATGACCTTGGAAGGATAGCTATTCCTGAGGGTGGTAATTGACTCTGATTGGTTAACAAGTAATGAGAGAATGAATATTATAATGAGATGTGAGTTCATTCTAATGAGGGTCTTGGAGGTAAGTGACATGGATCACTTAAGTCTTGGTCAAAAAAGCATCAATTTTCATATCATCTGTCTGACAAAAGATAGAATGTACATTTTCCCAGACCTATCTGAGTAAGCACAACGAGCAGGAATCTACCCATTCACCTAAACTTAGAACTTCTTTTACTGTCTTTGATTAGATCTTAGCCTGGGGAAGTCTTTGACCAAGATTTCCCACACTGGTTGATTTCTGGATGAGGAAGAAGAAAAGGGGAAAACCTTGGTCCTAACTCAATAATTAGTTATTAATATAAAAAAGACATAATCATTTCTCTCAGTGTCCAGGGTTACATGGTCATTAATCTATAAATATTTGTTAAGTACCTACTATGAGAATGGGATGGGAATGAGTAAGTTTCTGAGATCATATCTGAACTCAGGTCCTTCTGACTCCAGGAAAGGAGCTCTCTCCACTTACTGCCTAAAAACCTCTAAATAGATATAAATCGTAACAACCAGTTTGGGGGAGAAGGTATTTTGGGCTTGGGAAGTCTTGTTCCTCAAATTGCTCCAAGTGGAGGCAAACACCTACTCTGACTGCTCCTAAGACATGCCTTGACCTGAGCACATTTCACATTGGGGAATTTGTGTCTGCCTCTTTAACTTGCAAATAATGTCCTGATGGATCCAAGATGTGTCAGATCTAAAGGGAGCCAAGGCAAAGGAGATTTAAAGATCTTTTCCTGGGCTCCAATCCTTCTTTGTCTCATCCCGTAATGAGATTTGAGTTATATTTTTCTTCTATGATTAGGGGTTAGCTAGTTAGTCCTGGTAAGTTAGTCCTGGTAAGTTAGTTAGTCTTGGTAAGACACCAAAGTCTTCAACCTCCTGAGACTCAACCATCCAGGCAGGGGGAGCGTCTTCTCTCTGCCCCTCCAAATACTTCCACATAGTGAAAACTCTCCCAAGTATATTCCTAAAAATATCACTGTGGTGATATCCTTCCTTGCTCAAAAATCTTTGCATCATGTACTGGATAAAATTCATTCAAAGCCCTCCAACATTTTGGCTCCAAACCTACTTTTCTGGTCTTATATTAATATTTCTCTTTCTAAATGCCCTATGCCCCTAAACTAGATGACTGGTTATTCTACAGTCTTATCCTGACCTTTCCCACCTTAGTGAAATCCTTCCTATCTAGAAGGTAGAGGCATTATGATGCCTGAGATGTATTTCATCTGAAGTCACAGAATTTCTTAGTGTTTTAGTTTCCTTGTTTATAAAATAGGGATGATACTGCCTGGTTTGATGCTAAGGAAACAGAGGATAGAAAGGCTAGTCTTAAGAGTCAGTAAGAACTGGTTCAAATCCTACTTCGGACCTATACCACGTGACTAGACCTTGATAAATCCTTTACCCACTCAACCTCAGTTGCCTCATTTGAAAAATGGGGACAGTAGCAACACTTACACCACAGAGTTGTTATAAGTGTCAAGTGCAATAATGTACATATAGTGTTTTTTGCATATCTTAAACTACCTTGAAAACAGACTATTATTATCATTACATCAACTGCATGATCTTGGCCAAGTCAGTTAACCTCTATAGGCTTTTGTTTTCCTAATTCATCTAACTTGCAGCTGAAACCTTCCTTACGAGTTATTTAATCCATTAATGTGAGGTCCTTAAGAGCAAGGATTCACTTTTCCATTAGTATGCGCTGGAGTTTTCCACCATAGTAAGCGCTTAATAAATGCTGTATTCATCCATTCATCTGTAAAATGAGGGGGTGGGACTAGATGATTTCCAAAGCCCCTTTAAGTTCTAAATCATTTTATGATCCAATGAGACAAATCTGGGCAAGCTCAGAGAGAAGCATAAAATGCAATGGAAATTCGAGATCATTGCCTAGGAATTGGGCAACAAAGCAACAACAGAGTACGTGGGACCTAATAGATGTGTAAGATAACATTGTCATTTCATCAGGCATGTAACTCAAACAAAAAAAAAAAGAGTCACCCAAATATGCATTCACACAAACTCAACTAGCTATTAAACATGCAGTAAGATCAGTACATAGGGACAGCTTGGGAGGCGGGTTTACTGTTTCAGTTAGAGCTTTCCTGGTCCACGAAAAGCCCAGTGAGTGTCCCCAGCTCAGGTCCAGAGTAATTCCTCCCTGCCCGGATGAGGTTTTCAGGAAATTCAGGCCATAAAAGGGGGAGGCCAGGTTTAATGATTCCCATTAGAATATGAGCTATTTGAGGGCAGAGAGTGGTTTTTGCTTTTCTTTCTATCTACAGAGCCTACCATGCAGCCTAGGTTTAATTAATGTATCTTAACTGACTGACAACTCATTGCTGGCTTAATTGGAAAACCTAGGCAATATTGCTAAGATATGGATTCAGGTCCTATCTCTGATATATTCTGGCGGCAAGAGCCTGGGGATGCTAATTTCTCAGTGCCTCCAAGCAACTCTATACTCCAGAGGTTTTAACCTGGGGTTTCTTCCACTTTAAAGGGGGTGAGGGTGTGTGGGGAGGGAATTACATCTTTATTTTCATTTACTTCTAACTGAAATTTAACATTTTTTCAATTATTTAAAAATATTATTCTGTGAAGAGGATCATAGGTTTTACCAGCCTGACAAAGGGGTCTACAACACACACACACACACACACGCATGCATGCACACATGCACATGCACACACACATGCACATGCACACACTGAAAATAAGAACCCTTCTCTAAGACTATAAGTTGCAAAGTAGGTGCCCATCTTCACTGAAAGAGGAAGTTTCCTCACAGTGATTTCCCTACATCAATGAAATCACAGCTACAGTTTTAAAAAAATGTGTAAAAAGATTGCACCATTGGCTGAATTTATATGAACAGAAAAGAAGATGACAGACCAAGCCTTATACCTCCATAAGCATGGTGGCCTCTGTGAGGAGTCATTTGTTCCTACCTACCTGAGCTAGTCATTGATGCCTTGCACCCTAAGACCTTGGATCCTTGGATCTCATTGGCTGCCCCATGGTGATGGATGACTTGGTGTTTGGTGACACCTTCTCAGGGCAGATATCTAGGATGCATGAGTCCCTTTGGGAACCTAATAAGGTTTCCAAACAGCCCTATTTTATAAATGCCAACAATGTGGAGTCATTAAATCATCTGGAGCATTCAAGTTTCTTTGAAACCATTTTCCATGTAGTGGAACATTATGTCAGTTATGGGGCAGTTAGGTGGCTCAGGAAATAGAATAGCAGGATAAGTCAGAAGGATCTGAGTTCAAATCTGCCCTCAGACACTAACTAGCTGTGTGACCCTGAGCAAGTCATTTAACCCTGTTTGCCTCGGTTTCCTCACCTGTAAAATGAGCTGGAGAAGGAGCTGGCAAAATCAGTATCTTTGCCAAGAAAACCTCAGAGAGTGGGATAAGACTAAAACAACACAACAATACAGATTATGAGTGTGTTTGTCCTTACCGCTGAAAAAGAAAAGATTGCCACCAGGAAACTGAAAGTGTAGGAAATAACCCTCCCCAGACCATTTTCTTCTCCCAGAGATTATTAATTGTTTTCTTTTAAAAATTAAGTACTAACGATCAAAACAAAAACACCCTAAGCAAAGCCTGTTAACTCTTTTAGGAGCTGTCCTTCAGGGAACACAACCCTCCCAAGTAAAATTTTATTTGCCATAAGAGGATAAGGGCTGCTCTTGAAAACCCAGGCACAAGCCTTGCAGCAGGTATTGATTATCATGCGTTATACATCTGCCCCAATGGGGAGAAACACAAGTGGTATGGAAGGGACCGGCCACTACTGATAAAGAGACTAAATGCTCTTTCTGGGCGATTCTCTCTATAGAGCAGCTCTCCAGGAGGCCTAGGGAAACGTCTGTGGCCTGGAAAAGCATTTCGAATTTCATGGACAGCTGTGACAGTCCCTAATGTATAAATGGGGTTGCATATGGGGGTTGGGGGTAGGGCAGGAAACAGGAAGGGGTAGGGCTGGTGTGGTCCTCACCTGAGCCAGGGAGGGAAGGCTAGAAGAAAGCCATTGAAATGGGAAGAAACATGGTAGAATCATTCTCCTAATCAAGGGTATGATAACCATTATTATAATTACAAATAATAACCATAATGACAGCAGAAGTAGGTAGCTGCTTTTCCTGGAACCTAAGCGGTGTGTTTGCCATTGTACCATGACATCAACACCCCAACAGACTTGTTTTCAAATGGCATTTTGTTAACCAGACAGGATGGGCTTCTGTTCACATGCCAATCTCTCCTTTTTTTCCCGGGCCAACCTCAGGGGTGGCCCTGCAGCTTCCAAAATCTCATTATGCCAACCATCTCGCATCTTTTTTTTTTTTTTTTTTGAGAATAAATTTCTACCGCGGCCAATTACAGCCATTTGATGTGCATAATAATGAAGCCATGGAAATTGAAATTGACACCTCAGAGGATCGGGTGTTAAAAAAAATACAACTTACATGAATCAGGCATTTTCTTACAGTTTTCTATCATTTACAACAATTTGCCATCGCTGGGGTCCTGAGCAGATTGTGGAAAGCCAGGGATGTGCTGGAGAGCGTTAGTGATTGGGGCTCCCTTAGAAAGCAAGGCGCCGGTCTTCTTCCTAAGCACAGATCAATTACACCTCAGACAAGCCAGTGTCACATGTGATTCACAATGTCAATTTCATGCTAGTGGTAACCATTTAAGAAAGAGCTGTGCAGGTTTTACATTTGATAAGAAATCAGCAGTGTTTGTGTTTGTAAAAGGACCGATCACAGAGTGTGACAGTTCCGAGAGATTGCCGCGGAGCATCGACGGCCCGTCTGGAGTCGGTCAGGGACCCATAAGTATTTATTTCAAATGTTTTTTTTTTCTTTCCCTTTCCCTTAAACCAGGATGTGAAAATAAACTGTCAGTCTCTATTTACAGCTGTACAAGCAGGAAATACAAAAGATTTTAGGTTAAATTGTCAGTTAACAGAATTCAAAATAGAAAAAAGAAATCGACCTTGCTGGCTTATTGCACATTTTGATGGAGAAAAATCATTTCTGCATTTGGAGAAGGGGAAGGAGGCTGTGTCTGAACGCGTAAGAGCAGAAGAATATTTAGGGATTTGAGGCATTTATCATCCCGGCCCTATAGGCCCTTCAGTGTGTTACATAGAATTAGGAGAATACTATGGATAATTAGATCTTAGGTGTGGAGCAAATAGAGCTTGTATCTTAGTCTTTACCTCTTTTCATGCTAATTTATCATTTTTAGCCCCATTAGGAGCCTGGGCACCATTAGTCCAAAAGAAGGAGGAAATCTTTCTGAATAGGATAAATGTTAACAAAGTGGAATCATTAAGTCATCTGGGGCATTGGGTTATGACTCAAGTAGGATCTGCCTGATCTCTTCTTGATTCTATTGTGTTAAGTAGCTTGGGGAGACCTATGGTCTGGTAAGCTGAAAGTCAGCAGACCCAGGATATATGTACTTACATGTGTGTGTATACATATACATATGGAAGTATGCAAGTATGTATGCTTGCACATACATATATACACACACATATACATACATGTATGTATGTTATATATCTGTATACTGTATTATATCTATACGCTGTATGTATTATATATACATATACATGTGTATATATACACATATACATATGCAAGTATATACATACACACATGTCCATATATATAGTAGTTAGGCAGCACAATGAATAGAGCACAGGTTTGGAGTCAGGAAGCCTTGAGTGCAAATCCAGCCACAGACACTTACTACCTGTCTGACTCTGGGCAAGTCACTTTCAACCCTGTTTGCCTCCATTTCTTCATCATCAAAATGAGCTGGAGAAGGAAATGGCAAACCACTCCAGTATGTTTGCCAAGAAAACCCCAGATGGAGTCAAGAAGAGTCAGACCCAACTGAAATGATTGAACATGATACAATATGTATATATACTTCCAACTCAACCACACACTAACTATATGATCTCACCTGAGTTCATTAACTAGGCTTCAATTTTGCCAAGTGGAAAGGAGGAAGAAGATTATAGATTTAGAGGTAAGAAAGACCTTAGAGGTTCTCTGGTTCCACCCTGCCTTTTAACAGGTGAAGAACCAGCCTCAGGGAGGTTAAATAGCTTGCCCAGGCTCACAGAGGACTAGAATCTGAATCCTCTAAATCCATTGGGGGCAACTAGGTAGTGCAGTAGATAAGAGCACCACCCCTGGAGCAAGGAGTACTTGAGTTCAAATCTGACCTCAGACACGTAGTAACTGTGTGACCCTGGGCATGTCACTTAACCCCGATTGCCTTGCTAAATAAATCAGATAAATCCATCACTCTCTCTACAACATCTGCCCTACCTCTCAGGAGATTGCTGTGAGAATCAAAAATGTAGAAATGTTTAGAAATAAAATAGTGCAGATGTTCCATTTGTTAGTTTTATTATCCCAAATATAGTGCACGCTCTTCAAAGGCAAAGACAATATCTTTTCCATCTCTTGACTGCCCTCAGTGTGAGGCACACAGTAAATGTTTAATAAATGCTTATTTATTCATAGACTCAAGGTCACAAGTTTAGTGCTAGACAGGACCTGAGAGTCCATCATGTCAGCCCATCTCATTTTATAGATGAGGAAACTCAGGCTGAAAGAGGTTAATTCATTTACCCAGGGTCACAGAGTTAGCAATGTAACTGAGGCCCAATTCAAACCCAGGTCTTCCTGACTGTGATTCATAATAACCGATGTGAAATAATCTTTACCTCTTTTCATGTTAATTTGATACTTTTAGCCCCATTAGAAGCCAGGGCACCGTTAGTCAAAAAGAAAAAAGGAAATCTTTCAGAAAAGCCCTATATGATAAATGTTAACAATGTGAAGTCGGTAAGTCATCTGAGGCATTGGGTATGACCCAAGCAGTATCTGCCAGATTTCTTCTTCATTCTATTGCCTTAAGTAGCTTGAGGGACCTATGGTCTGGTGATGTGAGCGTTATTATCCCCATTTTGTAGGAGAAAAAACTAAGCCTTAGAGGAACTTGTCTAAGACCACACAGCTATCTTGGGTTAGAACCAGGAGCCCAACACTCTTTCCAATACATCACATTGCTCAAATCCCATAGGGAAAATGGACCTGCTCTGGTACTACATTCAATGCTTTTTCATGAAACTTTTCATGGCACAGACATTTGGTATTTGGATGTGGATCTGAAAAGGTAAACCAAATTCTGCCTGGTTTTATAAGAAATCTTTCTTTGGCCCAGTATGGCTTCTATCTAAGCCCTGTAACTGCCTTGGCATGGAGACAAGAAGGTAGGCAGGCTCCCCACTGGCATTTCTAAGGAAACCATAGGACAAACAATCTGGACTTTTCAGGATTTCGAGAGCAAGCCTGCTCCTTGGCTAGAGAAGTAGGCAGGGTTCTGTGGATAAGAAAGGAAGAGGGGAGAAAAAGGATCAAGATAAAGAATCGAGAAGAAAATACAGAGTATCTGAGTTGGAAGACACTTAGTTCAACTCGCTCAGTTTACAGAAGAGAAAGGTGAGTCCAAAGACAGTGAGGTTGGGATATAAAGAAGATTACAAACATAATTACAGCATGCTGGCCTCAGCAATGCTGCATTCTGCTGTGTTTCAGAAACAAACCTGAAAACCAAGAATTCACTACTATTCTGGAAAATAGGGGGAGTTTTGCATCCTTACCCTCCATGTGACCTTGGGCAAATCCCCTTATGTCTCTGAAACTTGGTTTCTTCAAAGAAAAAGAGACAGAGACAGAAAGACAGAGAAAGAAAGAAACAGAGAGCAAGACAGAAAGAGAGACACACACAGAGAGAGACTTGGATAGGATCAGTAGTTTAGAATCTTTTTGAATATTGGAACTCCTTCATGGCAAAAAATGTGCAGATCCCTATGATACACAATTAGTCCTCAGTGACTGAGAAAATACATGATAACAAAAAAATTACTGTGAATTCAGCAGCCATCTAATACATGATAGCATCGACATACATTTAAAAAATAGTAATGTATATATGAGTGAGACACATCATTTATTCAGGCTACCAAATGTATGTTTGCTTATTTATTATCCTGAGGCACACTGCATATTTTGCTGGAACTAAATAAAACCAAAATAACAATGCTTTGTGTGTACGTGGATTGGAAGACTCTTTGCAAATAACTCAACCCACAGGTTGGGAATGAAGATACCGCTAAAAGCCTTTCTGCTTGTAATCCCTACCAATATCTACCATGAACTATAGGATCCAAAGTTCCCCTATACCAGCAAGTCTTGTTGGTACACTGAGGCTGAGACAATTCTTCACCCTTATTTTTACACAGACATAAGCTCAGCCATCATAGAATTAGAGTTACCCAGTTGGGTTGAAGGAACTGGGGATGTTGCTGTCATATAGTCATTTTTCAATCATGTTCCAATCCTCATAACCTCATGTGGGGTTTTCTTGGCAAAGATACTGGAGTGGCTTGCCATTTCCTTTTCCAGCTCATTTTACAGATGAAGAAACGGAAATGACTTGCCCAGGGTCATACAGCTAGTAAGTGTGTGAAGTCAGATTTGAACTTGGAAGAGGAGTCTTCCTTACTCCAGTCCTGGGGCTCTATCTACTGCACCTGCTAACTGCCTTGGGGAAGTTTAGCTTGGGGAAATGAAACAGTAGTGGGGAACACAATGGCTTTCTTCAAACATTGAAAGAATTGTTGGAAGAAAGGACGGATTCGATTTGGTCTACTTAACCCCAGAAAGTAGAACCAGGAAGAACACATAAAAGTTGCAGAAACCAGTTTTCATTCAATGTAAGAAAAACAGAATAACTTACAATTCTATCTGTACAAAAGGGATAGACTAGGTCTCAATGGGGAGTGAGCTTCTCATCCCTAGAAATCTTAAAGCAGAGACTGGATGATGACTTGTCAAAGATGTTATAAGTGGTGTTCCTGTTCTGCTATAGGTCAGACCTCTGAGGTCCCTCCCAACTCTAAGAACATGAGATTGTAACTTAGAACTCTGTGGATTAAAGTATGATGCCGTGAAGCCAAGGTTACAAGTTCAACCTCCCATGGACCACTTAATCTTGGACAAAGAAAAATAAAATTCTCCTCTAAACTACTTTATTCCTAATGCTTGGTAATCACCTCATAATTACATGCTGGTCATAAGTGGAACCAGGTAAGAAAGCATGGAAAACTCATCACAATTCATCATACTACCGGGAAAACAGCTCAAAGCAGCTGTCCTACTGCTTGGGGGTCAGTAGCATCTCTGTATATGCTGGGCAGCACATGAAATAAATGGTGAGAAAGCACTAGAAAATTAATGATTCAGTCATAGTACCTCTTATAAAGGCTCCAAACAATCTCTTAGATTCATTTGCATATATCTACATATACTATTCATCAGTCTATAACCTGAGACCCTAATTGTCGGTTTTTACTGTTGAGTCATTTTTCAGTTGTGTCTGACTCTTTGTGACCCCATTTAAGGTTTTCTTGGCTGAGATAGTGGAGTGCTTTGTCATTTCCTTCTCCAGCTCATTTTACAGATGAGGAAACTGAGACAAACAGGGTTAAGTGACTTGCCTAAGGTCACACAGCTAGTAAGTACCTGAGACCAAATTTGAACTCAAGAAAATGAGTCTTCCTAACTCCAGGCCCAGTGCTCTATTCACTGGACTCTAAATATAACCATCATTATTTCTTGATCTTATTTCCTTCCTTAATTCCCCATTTTCTCCTATCTCCATTCTCTGCCCCAACACTCCCAACATAGGGCATGAAGCCATAAATCAGAAATCAAGACCTGGAAGTTCTCTTAGGTCATCAAGTCCAATTTGCTTCATTTTACAGAAGAGAAAGATGAGGCACAGAACAGGCACTTGTTCAAAGTCACACATAAGGAAGGATTGTTTCCTCAAAGTCTCTTATCCCAATTGGGAACACATCTATTATTTCTGAACAATAGGCTAAGAATCTGTCTTCTAAAAAAAAACTAATCCAGTTAAAAAGGATAGCTGACTCTCAGACAGAGATCCCATACCCTTATTTGGTAATACTTCCAGGATGCCATCATCACCATCATCATCCTATCATTACCTCCTGGCATGGTATGATACATCAGAGGGTCCAAAGCCCTTCTTATACATTTTGTTAGGTGATCTTCCCAACAACTTATCTGTTAGGCAGTAGAGAGATCATCATCCTACAGTTATTTTAGGTCTAGATTCCTCCCAAACTATCTAAAGAGTTCATAAAAATTCATTTTCCTTAAAAGAGCACAATATAATAATTATAGCTAGTATTTATGTTGCACATTGAGATTTGTAACGTGCTTTACCAATATTATTTCATTGGATCCTCACAACAACCCTGGGAGGTAGGTGCCATTATTATCCTTTTTTACAGATGAGAAAACTGAGGCACAGAATGATTAAGTGACTTATTCAAATCACACAGCTGGCAAGTGTCTGAAGTGGGATTTGAATTCAGGACTTCCTGACTCCAGGTCCAGCATTGTTCCTACAGCATCACAAAGCTACCTGTACATAAAGGCTGAATGATCTTTCCTAGAAGGGGTGGAACGGGAGTCAGTTAATAGATAATAATAGGAGATGTCACAACCTCAAATCACAGTTCAAATCAGGAATTCAATTCAACTTTTAAAAACTTATTAATTACCTCTATGTGTCAGCTACTGTGCTCAGCATTGATCCTGGGAAAGGAACTAGATTTGTGATCTCGCTGGTATAACGATAGTCATGAGCAGTAGTATTTATATGGTACAGTTCTAGACCTGCAATTTCATCAATGCAAGAAACGACCAGTGAGGAAATGCCCTCTGCCAATGAAGATTAGCAAGTATTCTGCAACTTATCTTAAGGGAGGGGTTCTTAGCCTAGGGTCCATAGACCCCCCCAAAAAAATCTCTGTTAGATTTCTAAGAGTCTATGAACATGGATGGTTAAAAAAATTATAACTTTATTTCTGTTTAATTGATTTACTTTGTAATCCTTTATATTTTGTTTTATGTATTTAAAAACATTATTCTGACAAGCGGTCTTTCAATTTAATTGATGTCCTGTGTAATTCTATATATTTTACTTTATACATTTAAATCCATTCTGCTATGGAGTCCAGAGGCTTCACCAGTCAACCAAAGGGATCCATGATACACACAAAAAGATTAAGAATTTTTATAGTGTTGTTGGGGCATTGAGAGGTTAAGGAACTTGTCCAGGGTCACCTATCCATTATGATCAAAAACCAGACATGAATAAATTCAGGTCTTTCTGATTGAATCCCTCTCTATTATACCACATTGCAAGTATTATTTCCCCATTTTATAAACGAGAAAACTGAAGTTGAGACATTAAATGAGTTGCTCAAGGCCTTTTTAAATGAAGAACCTGAGTCTTTTCACTCCAAGTCCAGTGTACTTTCCACTATACCACACTGTTTTTCATTCATGACTGTGTCCCCATAGTGCCTAGAACAAGATCCCCACACACAGTACCTACTCAGAAAAAATATATTGGTTGAATGAATGAATGAATGAATGAATGAATGAATGAATGAATGAATGAATGAATGAGGTTCATGGTGTCAAGGAAGAAACAATGTTGCATATAAAATGTAGCCCACAGACCACCCACGAATATTTCCACTGTAGCCTTGTTGGCCAGCCTCATCTCCCTACATAGACCTTCAAGCACACAACCAGGATAGCCAAGCAAAGGAGGAGGAAAACTAGCTCCTGTCTTTCCTAGCTGAGTCCCATTTCCTATCACAGGAGCCAGGAGACAGGAAGGGAAATAACCAGTCCTGCCATCCAAAGATCACAATCTAGGACAATGGAATAATTGCTGAACTTAGTCAAAAAACTAAGGTCAAGTCTGCTCCTGCTACTTACATTCCCTATGTGATTCTGGGTAAGTCACTACAACCTTTCTGGGGTTTTGGGGGGTTTCGGGAGGCCATTGCAGTTAAGTGACTAGCTAGTAAGTGTCTGAGGTCATATTTGAATTCAGGTCCTCCTGACTCCAGGGCTGGTACTCTTATCCATTGCACTACCTAGCTGCCCCTCCCTATACCTTTCTGGACCTCAGTTTCCTGATCTGTAAAATGAGGGGCTTGGACTAGCTGACCTCCAAGGTCCCTTTCACCTCTAAATTATATTGCCTAACAGAATAATCCTGTACATAATAAATGCAGAGTCATTCAGGGGCAGTAGGAGCTAGAAAAGTCAGAAAAAAAGCCTCATGTAAACGGTGGCTCTTGGGCTGTGCTTGGAAGGGAGCTATGGATTCTTAAGACAGAAGTCAGGAGAAAGCATTTCAGGTCTATGCAAAGGCATGGAGATTGGGGATGGAATATTACTGATCAGGAATGACACATAGACCCATTTGACTTGAATTATGTGAAAAGGAGTCAGTCATAAATCTGGAAGTCTGACAAAACAGGCTAGAGTCACATTATGAAAGGCGAGGAGGAAAATAAGAATTTATCAAGCACCTACCATGTGCCAAGCACTGTGCTAGGGACTTTATAAATATTATCTCATTCAATACTCACAATAACTCTATGAGGGAGGTGCTATTAGTATCCCCATTCTACAGCTGAGCAAATTGCAGCAAACAGAGGTTAAGTAGTTTTCCTAAGGTCACACAGCTAGGAAAAGGCTAGATTTGAATTTGGTCCAACCCTCTCACCAAACACAGGGCTCCCTTCCCAAACATCCTTGATGGGTAGTCATTGAGTCTCTGCTTAAACACTTCCACTGATAATAGGCTCACTGTCTCCAAAAACACCCCATTTTTATTATTGGACAGTTCCAGTTGCTAGAAAGATCTTCCTTTTATTGAGCCAAAATCTACCTCCTTGAAATGTCTACCCATTGTTCTCAGTTCTGCAATAGGGCTATTACACAGAAGCCAACAGCTCAAAAAACAGTTTATGTCTGCCACACACAAATAGTGAGAATGTACGGTGATGATTAGAAGGGAAGTTTCGGGCCAGACAATTCTAAATAGGATGACCTGATTGAACAGTTTTAACAGACTTGGCCAGTCAATTCAGTTAAATGACCAGTTTGACAGATTCTCCTTTCCCTCCTCCCTCCCCATCCCTGTCGACTGAATTGATACTCTATTTGGCTAAATTGATGGAATCAACCCATTCTTTTGCTAGCATAAAGACATCCCCAGAGCAACGGTGGTGTGGATGGGAGGAAGGTGGGGAGAAAGAATAGTAAGAGAAGTATGCTAATAATGCTGGATGGGCAGTGATGGCCTGGGGAACAGCATTGTAATCTGTAAATAAAGCTCATTTCAAATAGCTGGGTACCCAGCCCTGCTGAGGTAGACCGCTTTCAGGGACTGGTCCTAGGGAACTCTTGCTCCTATTTATCCACAGAAAGACGTTCTAGCTGCAGTGATTAGAAACTTCCTTATTAGAGGAGGAGGCCAACTAATGAGAGAATGACAGAACAATTGGGCACAGAGAGCTGAGATCTCTCTCTCTCTCTCTTTCTCTCTCTCTCTCTCCTCTCTCTCTCTCTCTCTCTCTCTCCCTCTCCCTCTCTGTCTCTCTCTTTCTCTCTCTGTCTCTCTTTTTCTCTCTGTCTCTTTCTCTCTGTGTGTCTCTCTATCTCTCTTTCTCTGTCTCTCTCTTTCTCTCTCTTTCTCTTTTTCTCTCTCTCTTTCTCTCTGCCTCTCTGTGTCTCTCTCTCCCTGTCTCTCTCTGTCTCTCTCTGTGTGTGTCTCTCTCTCTGTCTCTCTCTCTTTCTCTCTCTCTTTCTCTCTCTCTCCCTCTCTGTCTCTCTGTGTCTCTCTCCCTGTCTCTCTGTCTCTGTCTCTCTGTCTCTCTCTCTGTCTCTGTCTCTCTCTCTCTCCCTGATCTTCCTCCTCTCTTTTTTCTCCTACTCTCCCTTTATGTCCACCTCCCCTCCTTCTCTTCCTCCCTCCTCCTCCTTTTCCCATTTCTCTTCTTTCCTTGAGCTCTATCAGCTCAATGCTTACGCTTCACTAAGGTCTGACTCTTGGCCACATTGTCCCCTGAGGAATGGAGAGCAGGATGTCCAGAGTGGCTGAGAAAGGAAGGGACTCCTTAATAAATAATAACATCTTGTCTGTACACAAAGCACAGAGTTTCAGGGGACACAACATCCTCTCTTCATCTGGAAGTTAAGAAGAAGACCCAAGACTCAGGATGGAAGATGCCACCACCTCCCGAGAGCGAACTCTGGAGTCTGGAGGCAGCTGGAAGCGCACTATTTGCTCTCCTTTTCTTCTGTTGTTTTGTTTTGTTTCTTCTTTCTCGTGGTTCCTCCCATTGGTTCTAACTCTTCTTTACATCATAACTGATACAAAAATAAGTTTAATATGAATGTATAAGTACAGCCTATATATTGGGGAGGGGGAAGGAGAGGGAAAGGGAGAAAATTTAAAACTCAGAATCTTATGGAAGTGAATGTTGAAAACTAAAAGTAAATTTATTAATTATATATTTAAAAAAGAAGACTCAATGTCTCCCTGCAGGAGGCTCCAGAAAACAGGGGACATTAATGTATTCCCTCCTTTTCTCAACTTGAAATTCCAAGGACTGATATTTTCTCTTTCAGTCAGGGATTTTCAGCAGGGGATTTGACCAGATGAACTGCAACCTCAGGAGGGGCTAACATCCTGTGATTTCTCCCCTTCTCCTTTTAGGTTTTCTCTTACTACATCTCCAACATGGAGAGGAATTTCCAGGTTCACCCCAACTCTTAGCACAAATTTTTGATATTGAGAGGCACCTAAAATATGCAATGGAATAGGAGGTTTCTGTCATATGAAGATAGAATAAAATCACGAGGAGTCTTCCACCTGAGAAAACCAAGGCTGAAAGCAAACAGGATGGGATCAGAGACTGAATTCTTGAATGGTAGGAAAGGGAGTCAGACTTATTCACCAAGTCTTAGTATACCAGAACAAAGATATTTTTTCCCATCTGGCTCAAAGCATGAAGGAAAAAAAAAATTTTAGGGGATGGGGAGACAAGTATTAAACATACTAAAGAGACATCAAGGTATAGTAGATAGAGAACCAGACTCAAAGTCGGGAAGGCCTGGATTCAAATCCTGCCTCTGGATAACACTGAATATGTCAATTACCCTCTACCAGGCATCTCTCTAAAATAATGATTTGCAGTAGAACTTCTGACTTGCTTTGGCAGAGAGACTTTCCTCACTAAGAGTTTCCCACACCAAAGAAATCACAAATGTAGACAAAAGAAATCAAAATAATCCCTTTATTTTTTTACTGCTTTAGTTTACAGAAAGCTTTCTCTTCATAAACTATAAACTCTTATTATAACCCTTTCACTATCCATTTTCTCACTTAATCATCTTAACAAACAACCCCAGGAGGTAGAGTATAATTATCCCCATTTTATTGATAAGAAAATTGAGGCTCTAGAAGAAGCACTCAGGGAGGCAAATTTATCATGCAGTCTTAAATTTAGAGTCTAGAGAGACCTGGGTTCAAGTTCCATCTCTGACACAAAGCATCACAAATCACCCCTCTGCACCCCAGTTTATTCATCTGCAAAAATAGTGCATGCCTGTTAGCAACTACCTCATGGGCTTGCCAAGAAAATAATAACAGTTAAAAGTAGCTAACACTGAAATGTCACTTTAAGGTTTTCCAAAGTACTTTACAAACATTAAATCATTTGATACTCCCAACAATCTGGGGAGGCAAGTGCTATTGTTATCCTTATTTTAAAGATGAGGAAACTGAGGCAGGACTTGCACAGATTCACCCAGCTATTAAGTGTCTGACACCAGATTTGAACTCGGGTCATCTGACTGCAGGCTCAGCACTTTACATGAATTGTGCCACCATTGGTGAACCTTAAAGTGGCAGCTCTTACTTTTATTAAGTAACTTGCCCAAGGTCATCAAGCTAGCAAGTGGTGGAGCCAAGACTTGAACCCAGGGTCCTCCAAGTCTATCACACTGCCTAAAACAATTACTTCAGTATGGGGTAGTAAACTTAGGAAACTCATTACTCCCAAGACTGCAAATATAATTAGCTTCAAAACAGATTTAGCTCACTTCACAGATCACGGAGCTGTAATGGGTTACTAAGGGAAACTAGGTTGTTTCAGGAGATGCCTCTAACCTTTGATAATCTATGTCAGAGAGAACAAGCCATCCCAACCTCCCACAAACCATCTCTCAGTGCCCTATCAGGTATAGAATCCTGGGTTGGCAGGATTATGAGGCACAGTCATGATGACCACCATCTCCCTTACAATCCTGATAGTTCCTGCCAGGGTTGTGTGACACATGGGCTCATTTTTGTCTGCTATGAACAGGATGAGGTATTCTGTTTCTGAAGTGTTTCTGAGGTCTGTTCTTTTGTATATGGCCAGAGAATACTCACAAACAAGAGTATTCCTGATTGACTGGAAGGGTACTGTGGAACAGACCAATGAGCTCAATTCTAAGCACCCACATGGGCAAATTCCTAATCAAAAGAGGTTTTCCAGAAGGAAGACCTCATTCTCTTGGAAGACCACAAGAAGCCACTTAACCTAAGACTATATAATTATCTTTTATGTAGAAACTTTTACCCACCTTTTACATGGGTAGAAAGCTTTCCCCACTAACATTACCAAGAGCTACCACAGGACAGGCTAGCTATCCTGGCTGAAGCAAAAAGGTCCCCTGAGGCAGAGACAGGAGCCAGCATGTGCTAGACTACCACCCCTGCCATGACCACCATCTCCCACCAAATTTTGATAATGACAACCCAGAGACTGTGAGCCTACGAATCTTGGGAATAGCAGCACTTCTAGCCAAATGCCTTCAGCCAGTATCTTTGGAAGCAACCTCTGCGGAAAGGCAGCCTAACAACTATACCTGCAGGTTCTTCCCTATTGAAAACCCAGAAAAGAAGGTGCTGGCCACCTAAGTCCTTGGCACTCTCAAATAATTCAAATCAGAAATTGGTATGTTTTTATCAGAGGGAAAGGCATTAAAGAAGAAGCATTATCATCAACTTTGCTGCTACACTCTAAGGTCTTTCTATCTGACTTAAAGCTGAAACCTTCCCTATGAATTTTCTTTCCCATTAGAATATGAGCTCCTTGAGGGCAGGGATTGTTACATTTTTTTCATTAGTACACCCAGCTCTTAGCCCAATGCCCCGAACATAGTAAGTCTTTAATAAAGGTTTTATTCATTCATTCAGGTACTTCTAATTACCTTTCGTTCATCTAATATTTATGAATTTGAATACTTTCTTTTTTTTATACATATATTCATAAATCCTGTGACTTGGAGAGTGGAGAGAAGAGGAATAGAAGAGAAAAAGGGAGCAGAGCCCAGAATTGGACATCCAGTTGTGGGGGAAAAGGCCGAAGAACAGGAAAGGGTAATTATGAATGGATTGCACTGATCTCTGAGCCTGGAGGGCCAAACAGCCTTAGGGGCCAGGAAAGCCTTTTAGAATCTTGTTGCCTCCAGTTGGGATTGAGTGACCAGTGGAGGTTTAGCCCTGGAATCAAGGACAGGTTCCCCTGAACCAATTCCCAGGAAAAACCAATACAATACCTCAGGAAACTGACCTAGATCAGCCAGGCCTAAGGCCTGGGGTTGAATATATTCCATACTGGTCATTCTTATCAAGTTCAAGCACCTGGGACTGACTGGTGGGGCCTGAGGTGGAGAGAGCCTGGGAACAGACTGATATCATTTCTCATCAGCTAGTGCAATGGCCTTTTGGGGACCACTGCCTTGAGGAAAAAAAAACTTAATCTGATCTCTAGGTTTATTTGAAATGGATATTTATTGTGATGATCTAGGGAAAGGAAGAAAACTTTTTACTTCCTCCACACAACCATCTCAGGTTGGTTGGAGGATAAGTTTGTACACCAATCAGCTGATTTTCATTCTCACTGTGACCTTAAGATAAGAGAAGTCAAGGAATCTAACATACCTCCTAGAGCCAGAGGGAAGGAAAAGACTGAGACCATGAGGACTCAGAAGAAGAGAAAGGGAAAGAAAGACAGAGCTGATGTTGACCATGAAACTGGAAAGAGACCAACTATATGCAATAATGAATTATAGAATCTAAAAGATTTGAAACTCTCTTAAAACACACATCACCTAATACAGGGATACCCTCCAAAATATCTTTGACAGTCACTGAGTCCCTCTTCTTGCACACTTTCAGTGATGGGGAGTTCACTACTTCTAAAAGCAGTTCATTCTCTTATCGAATGACTCCAGTTGCTAGATTGTTCTTTCTTATACTGAGCCAAGGTCTACCTCCCTGATCTTAAGAATGTAGAAATTGAGGTATAGAGAAGTAACTTATTTGCCCCAGGCCACAGAAGTACTAAGCACTTTTGAGATTTTAACCTGAGTCCTTATGGCACTAAATTCACTTCTCATTCCACCATACTGCTCTGCTTCCCAAATAAAAGGAGGCAGGGAACATAGAAGAAGAGAGAGAAGGAAAAGTTTAAGGGATCTATAGTTGGAAGAGGCTTTAGGGATCATCTCATCCAATTCTCTCATTTTGCAGATGAGGAAAATGAGCCTCAGACAAGGGAGGTGACTTGTCAAAGGTTATACACGTGATAAGTGGGAGGACCCAAATTCAGACAAGGCCCCTGCCTTCAGCTCTATCACTCTGTGTGACAGAACTCCAAAACAGTCAACGTTTGAGTCCCATTCAAGCCTAAAAGAAACACAACCGGCAAAATCCAGTCCTGGAAGGAGCGTTTCTTCTCTTCCCAAAATACACGATAGTGATAGAATATGAGACTTGGAGTCAAGACCGGAGTTCGAATTCTGCCTCATCTAAGATTGCTAGCTGTGGGACCCAGAATAAGTCACTTCACCTCAGCCTCTGTTTCCTCATCTGTAAAATGGGGATAATAAAAATGAGATAATATTTGTAAAGAGTTTTTACAAACCTTAAATCACGATGTAAATGCTAGCTATCATTACCATCATCATTACCCCAACACTATCATTATTTCCACCTGACAGCCTAAACCATACATATTAGGGAAAGGCAGGGTGTCCCCAAACTGGGAGAGCAGCGATTCCTACTTGGTATGCCACCCCCGAGATTGAGGAAGTCCAGAGCAAAAGAATTGGGACAAGGACACATCGGAATTGACCCCAAAGCTTTTCATTACTTTTCAAATATTCGCTGACTCCAGTGAGCATTGAGAACTGCCTCTTCGTTCCTTGTAAGAGTATTCTCCAGGTGATGCAAATGTGTATCTGTGCTCCCTAATGAGCCAGTTCCACTCCACTACTTGCTCAGTCACTGACACTGGTGTTTAAGCTATTTTCACTACCCAAATACATCCAGACATACTATCACTGTTACCCAAGTCTAGAGTGCAGAGTCCACTCAGACTCCCAAAACTCGGTAGGGTCCCGATTTCCTTTCCAGTGTCCTCTGCAGAATACAGAGGACATTTGTATTCCAAAGCATCAACTGCTACCCACCCCTTAATCTGGACACAGGTTTTTAGATAAATCTCAGTATCTTCCACAAACCAGGACTCCTGCCTTCCATCCTTCCATCCTTCCTTCCCCCCTCCCCCAACCTCAGATTCCTTCCATGAATTCCTAGAATGTTAGAGGTGGAAGGGACCTTAGAAACCATCTAACCCAGGAATCGTGAAACTTTTTTGCATCATGAATCCTTTTGGAAACTTAGTAAAACCTACAGATCTCTCCTTAGAATAATATTTTAAAATGCATAAGATATAGAGAATTACAAAGGAAACCAATTGTACCAAACCATAGTCACTAAAATATTTTTTTAAAGTTCAAAGACTCTCAGGGTAAGAACCCTTGGACTAGTCCCACTCCCTAATTTTATAGAAGAAGAAACCAAGGCCCAAGAAAGATCAAATGACTTTCCCGAATTCACAAATCTTATGAATTCTTCTTGCCTAGGAAGATGGGCAGCATGGTGGGTAAAGCACTGAACCTGGAGTCAGGAAGACCTGAGTTCAAATCCAACCTTGGACATGTACTGCCTGTGTGACCCTGAGTAAGTCACTTAATCCCAGTTGCCTCAGGTAAAAATGGGGATAATAACAGTATCTACCTCAATGTTGTGAGGATCCAATAAAATAAGATTTGCAAGGTCCCTGTCATATAGTAGGCACTTAATAAATGCTTATTCCCTTCCTGTCCTCAGAATGCTAATGGTATCTTTGATCAGTCCAAAGGGGTCATCAATCAGACATTTTAGAAGATTCTGGATCATAGGTGAACTTCTAGATGATAGGAAAGAAAGAGAAGACTGAAGAAATGGGCAAACTTCAGAAAAAGAATTCTACAAGCCTGTTCCCATTTGGGTGTTGAACACATTCTACAATCAAAAATCTAGTCTACCATCATGCTCCTTTAAATGGTAATAAATATGACTACATAGGACTTTCTCCAGACATAGATGGGATAGAAATTCAGAACCAGAAGAGATTTTAGAAGTCTAAAAAACAAATCCAACCCCCTTAATTTATTGATGCAGAAACTGAGGTACAGAGAATGAAAAACTTGCCCAGACCTGCACAGATTAAAAGTATCTTGGGTGCAGGGGGAAGGGGAGAAGAATGTGAATCCAGTTCTTTCTGACTCCAAATGCAATGTTCTGTCTCTTCCACCACATTTTCTCTCTTAATTTGCCCATGCTGAAATGCTCCCTGTCTTTACTTCTAAATGTCCTTCTGGGCAGTCTCAGTACTTATCCACGGACACCTCTAATGCACGTTCACGCACAAACCAACTGTTCTCATCGACTACAACTTGACAAGATCCTGTAGAGGACCCGGCTTGGAGATTATCTGCTTGCAAGCAGTGAATTTTCTCCATGTTTATACCCTCAAGGAGATGTTTTGTGGGTTTATTGACTAAATAAGGGTATTGATTTGTTAAGAGCTTTTCCACTTCCTTTCAATGGGAAATATTGTTATCTCTTTCCCCTTCTTCTCTGAACACCAGGCGAGAAGTTCTTTTAGCGACACCATAAATTTCCATCTTTGCTTTCCTGTGCTGTGTAAACAAGTGTTTGCCTGTCTATGGGGGTTAATTTGGTCATGTTAAATGCACTAAAGGTCCCTCTTGGGCTCCAAGCTTGCACATCGTAGCTGAGAGGAAAATCACTTGCTCATATATGATGCACCTTCCCACTATCCCCATCGCCAGCTGCATCCCACTTCTAATGGCTACATATAGAGGCACACACATTTCCATCTTGGACCTTGATTTCTGGAAACACTATGGGCAGAACTCTGGGTGGTCTTGGTCTACTCAAAATGTATGTCTCCCTGTATGCATGTACACACACACACACGCACATTCTGTGACTTTCTCAGAAAATCCTTTTGTTTCTACAGAGGAAGATAGATAGATTTCTGTGCACAGAAGCTGTTAGACTTAGGCAGAAGAGATAAATGAATGAAAAGGCACCTACTAAACATTTACTATGAGCCAAGCACTGTGCTAAATGCTAGGAATACAAATAGAAAAAGCCAAGATAGTTCTCCAGCCTCAAGCAGTTTACATTCTAATAGGAAAAGGCAATTTGGGAATGGTAGCTACAGAAGTATTTTGTGCAGGGAAGACATGGGAATGGTAAGTGGCAGAACAAATGATTGATACCTTCTTATAGGAATAGAAATGTTGATGTGATTATTTTCCCTGATAATTAGATCTTAGGAATTAGATACGAAAGGACCTTTGGGGTCACATAATTCCAACTGTTTCATTTGTTGAGGAAACAGGTCCAGAAAGTAATCTTTGAGGTCACATATTGTCCCCTTGAAATGGCAGGAATAGTCAAGTCTCAAGGACTTCCATAGAAGCTAAGAGCTGTTCCAGGTTCCTACTGAAATGATAGATGGATGGACGTTTGGATGGATGGATAGATGCATGGATGGATGGATAGGTGGGTGGATGGATAGGTGGATGGATAGATGGATCTTCCAATCTATTTTGTAGGACTCCTAGGAACAAGGGAGAAGGAAGGAGAGTGAAAGATTCAGCCTAAACAGCCTTTAAGGAAAACAAGATTAGGTAGGAAATAATGGATTTGGACAGCCTCGGCAAAAAAGTCTGGGTAAATTCTCAGAATACAGATACTAAGGACAGTTCCAAGGTTCTGATCTTTCTTACTTCCAAAAATGTACAGGTAGCACCACAAGTAGAGGGAAAGATGCCTCCATGCCAATGGGGACAGCCTAGATGAAAGAGAGATGACAGTGACCTTTTTGTAATCAATGATTTCCTTCTTTCTTACCCAATTACAAACAGGCCTCCAGTCACAGTCAAACAAATGTCCTTAAGTCTTACTTTCCCCTTAAATTACAAGCTTTAGGAAAAGAAATAGTATTCCTTTAAACCAAGGCATGATGACTAATCCAGTGCTGTGTACCCAGTGAATACATCAATATTGGATATTGATGATGATGACACTGGGCTTTCTATTTTTTCTCTGTGTTTTGATGTTCCATAGAATTTCTACTTCCTGACCTAACAATATGGTACCCTAGGAAGAGAAGCTAGTTAGGAATTAGAAGATTTGAATCAGTCCTGAGCACAACAATTTGATAAACTGGAGAAAATTCAGATAAGGGGGAAAAGAAGAAGCTAAAATGGCAGACTAAAGGCATCCATCCAGCTGAACTCTCCCAACATTTCCCTCGAACAACTTTAAAATAACACCTCAAATGAAATTTATGATCAGGATAAGACATTTTTCTGACCTAAAATAGCTTAAGAAGTTGATAGAAAAAGTCTGCGATGGCGGGTGGAGGTCTCTTTGGAGCCTATATACACAGCTATGGCAACAGTGCCCTTGGTAGCAATAGCAGCTTTGGGAGCTCTCAGACAAGAGATGGTAAGGGGAGGTCAGATAACTGGTCAGAAAGAGATTACAGGGGACCCTTGGCTGGCACCAGTTTCAACTGGCACTGATCAGCAACTCTATTACCCATATACAATTCTGTGTTGCAGTTACAGGGTGGAGAGGAATGCTGGTGATGGTAATTGGTCAAAAAGGAGAAGAGGCCCTGGTCACAGTTCCAAACCAAAGAGGAGTGAGAGAGTCCCTTCCTAGGTAAAGACCAGAGCATAGACTGGGAAAACAGTGACCATACCTCTTAGGACATCACACCACTTTGGAAGCACCAAAAATTTCAGACCCCCAGGACTAACACTGAAAACAGCAACACAATCTTGGGACAATGTCTCTCCATCCCAAGGTGAACAGAGTCCAATTTTAATATGGAATTTAAGAAGTTGATAGAAGAGAATAGGCTAGAAATAGGCAAGAAATAGGCTAGAAAAATGAACAACAAAAATTTGACCATAAAAAGTTACAACAATGGTGGCAGAGATGAGTAGGACATGAACTCAAGAAGACAACATGAAAATAACTACAAAAAAGCTGCAAAGAAAAAAAGCTAATATGGACCTGAACCCAACAAGAATTCCTGGAAGAATTAAAGAAATGAGTGGTAAAGGAAAAATTAGCTAAAGAAATGAGAGTGATAAAGAAGAAAATGAGAGTAATGCAAGAAAGTTACAAAAAGAGAGTTAACAGCTTGGTAAAAAAGAGACACAAAAAATTCTGAAGAAAGTAACACCTTAAAAAAACCCAGAATTGACCAAATAGTAAAAGAAGCACAAAAATTCATTGAAGAAAATAATTCCTTAGAAATTAGAATTGGGCAAGTGGAAGCTAATGACTCCATGAGACATCAAGAAAAATAAAACAAAGTTAAGATAATGGAAAAAATAGAAGAAAATGTGAAAACTTCCACTGGAAAAACAACTGGCCTGGAAAATAGCAGGAGAGATAACTTAAGAATTATTGGACAACCTAAAAGTCATGATTTTTTTTAAAAAAAAGTTGAGATATAATATTTGAAGACATTATTAAGGAAAACTTCCCTGATATCCTGGAAGTAGAGGGTAAAATCAAAATTGAAAGAATCCACTGATCACCTCCTGAAAAAGATCCCAAAATGAAAACTCTCAGGAATATTATAATCAAATTCTAGAGCTCCCATGTCAGAGAGAAAATACTTCAAGCAGCTAGAAGGAAACAATTCAAATATCATGGAGCCACAGTCAGGATCACACAAGATTTATTGTCTTGCACATTAAAGGAGTGAAGAGTTTGGAATATGATATTCCAGAAGGCAAAGGAGCTAAGATTACAACCAAAAATAATCTAACCAGCAAAACTGAGTATAAATGGGATGGGGAATGGATATTTAATGAAATAGAGCACTTCCTACCACTCCTGATGAAAAGACCAGAGCTGAATAGAAATTTGACATTCAAACAAAAAACGCAAGAAAAGCATAGAAGGGTAAACATGAAAGAGTAACCACAAGAGATTCAATAAACTGTCTATATTTCTTATGGGAAGATGATACATGTTTTATTAATAATATCCTAATTAATAAGCCTATTAAAGAATAAATGAAACAAATGATAACACAAAAAGAATGATGATGAGACAACATCTAGAATTTATGAGACACAGCTAAAACAGTCCTCAGAAGAAAAATTGTTTATCTCATAACATACATTAATAAAATAAAAACATGATTACTAAACCACATACTTATTTTTTTAAATTAGATAGCAAAGAAGCACAAAAGAAGAAATCCTGAAAATACTTAAAAAACTATAGTAGAAATAAATTGGAAAACCAAAATCTCCAGGGTAATAAGTAGTAGAACCAGTATTTGAACACAGATTCTGACTCCAAATCAATCAGTCAATAAACATTTTTGAGCATCTACTATGTGCCAAGCCCCTTGCTAATCTAGTGTTTTTTCCATTACCCCAGAGAAGCTGTATGATAACATGGGTAGAGTATATCACACCTATCAGATTGGCTAACATGACAAAACAGGAAGATGATAAATGCTGGAGAAGATGTGGGGAGAGTTGGAACAATATTTCATTGTTGGTGGAGCTGTGAGCTGATCCAACCATTCTGGAGAGCAATTTGGAACTATGCCCAAAGGGCTACAAAAATGTACATACCCTTTGACCCAGCAATACTGCTTCTAGTGCTATATCCCAATGATAACATGGATAGAGTACTGGACTTGGTATTAGAAAGACGAGGGTTTGAATCCTACCTCTGATGTTTATCATCTATTGGACCATGGACAAGTCTTTTAACCTTCAATTAAGAAAGTTCTACAAAATGGGCAAAATAATGACATAACTATAGTATATAACATAAAGGTGGTCAGGAGTCTCAAATGAGCTGATATAGTTTAAAACTCTTTGCAAACGTACAAACACTGTATAAATATCAGTTGTTTTTGTCATTAGTAGGAGCTGTCACAACAGTAATAGTGGTGGTAGTGGTAGCAGTTGTAGCAGCAGCAGCAATTGTAAGTTACTTACAAGCAGATAAATAGGAAAGATACTGCTTTCCTAAAACTGTCAACTATGGCAATTGTGATCTGCTTGAATAGAAAGAGAGACCACACTGGTGAAATGATGGATGATTGAAATATATGTAAGTACCTCCAAGAACGACTGAATGAAGAGACTTTGTTGAGCCCTGCTGAAATTCTAAATTCAAATTCAACAAGTGTTCGCTATCTACCAAATGTACTCAATAATTATACAAGAAAAGATACAGTATTTGCCTTTGTGAGGAACTTAAAATATGGCACCCTGAACATTCCTTTTGAAGATCTAATAAGTCAAGAAAGTTCATAGTAAGAGTTAAGTAAGTACATTGTGGGAATTTTTAAAAATTAAATCATACTATCTATTAAAGTTATTCTATTTTGCTACAATTACAGACTCTTCTGTGTTCATTACTATACTATGATGGCTTCAATAGTCAACTGATCGTCAGTATTTCTTATATTCCATACAATAGCATAAAGACTATAAAACATGGGATATAATGGCAAGATGTTGAATAAATAGATAGAATAGATGAAAATATTCAGTAAATAGGTAGGCTGTATTATGATGTGTATGTTCCATTGTTATATAGGTCTTCATTTGGCAATCTTTGAAAAGTGGTGAGCCAAGGTTCCCAACCCTTTTCCTTCTGGCATGCCAGAAGTAGGGGGAAATTGAACATGCATCAGGGAATGGGGGAGGGGAAGAAGAATCCACTGGCCACTGACCCATTGGCAGTGTAGGCAGTAGCAGCCCTTACAAGCAGCAGGAAGGGAAGGGGGCATGGGGGCATCAAGTGACCAGCATGCCAATGAAAATCAGTCCCTATGACATCTTTGGCACCTGAAACATGCCTACCACCTCAGTATGAATTCTCTTGGTTCTGTTTACTCACATGGATAAGTCCACAGGAAACAGTCACCCCCAGTATAGGTGCACAGAGTTGGACCATGGCTATAGGTCACAGGCAAAATTGCAGGAAAGGGTCCCGAAGTTGTCCCTTGTACAGGTGAACCTGGAGGAAATAAAATGAACTACTTGAGATAGGCTGGGCTCTAAGGTAGGTCAGTCAAACCAAAGTATGTCATTGGTCTGAGAGGGACCCCTGTGAGTGTTTATAGAAAGATCCATCTGTGCAAACAGCTGAGGCTAGAATATGATTGGAGAACAGAGAAAGAGCCCATGTTATCTCTGCAGACAAAAGGCAATTTGAATTAAGGATTCATAGAATCACAGGGCTAGCAGGGACCCAAAAATTCCCACTTGCACACTTACTAACTAGGTAACCTTGAGCAAGGTAATAGAACCTTTCTGAATCTCAGTTTCCTCATCTGCAAAATGGGCATTAAAATATTTGCACTATTTTTCATATCTGGTTGCTGGGAGGCTCAGAAGAGGTAACATATATAAAGGGTTCTGTTGTTCAGTTATTTAAGTAGTATCTGGCTCTTTGTGTCCCCATTTGGGATTCTCTCAGCTGACATACGGGAAGTGGTTTGCCATTTCCTTCTCCAGCTCATTTCACAGATGAGAAAAACTGAGGCAATCAGGGTGAAGTGACTTTCCCAGGGTCACACAGCTAGTAAGTGTCCGAAGCCAGATTTGAACTCAGAAAGATGAGTTTTCCTGACTCCAGACCCTGAACTCTTTCCACTATGCCACCTCTATAAATAATAGCTGCCGTTTGTATAGTACTTTAAGGCTGGCAAAGCCCTTAACAAATATCTCATTTAATCTTTACGACTACCTTATGTGCTATTATTATTCCCAGATGAGGAAACTAAGGCACAAAGAGGGCAAATGGATTGTGTAGGACCAAATGTCTCATGTCTGTAAGCAGGATTTGAACTTAGGTCTTTAGTACTCTACCCACTATACCACGTATCATTCAGTATCATACAGAACATCTTGTTTGACTCCATATTTTACAGGAACAATTCCTGAGGCTCAGACATGTGAAGAGTTTTACAGAAAGAGAGCAGGAGGTAGCATCTTCTTTCTTTTCAGGAGGGCTCAAAATCCTTTCTGAAGAGAGACTCACACCATGCCTGTTGAAGGAGGTGAAATTCTACTTCCTTACTTTTCTAACTGAAACTATCCACCAACCACCCGCATGTTTTCATGTCTCCAACTGCTGTGATACCCAGAGCATCCTCCTCCTCTGTGCCACCCTCCCCACCTCAAGTGCCACTGTGGTTCTTGGAGCATGCTGGTACCAAGCTAGATATGGGTACCTAGGCACAGTAAAATTGTGGATTCTAAAATATCCTTCTTCCTGAGAGCTCCAAGCACTTGCCTGGCTATCATCTGAATTGTGCTGTGACTTTGTCCTCTAAAGAATAACAGTTGACATTCGTGGAACATTTTAGAGTCTATAAAGCACTTTTCTTGACATATTATTTGACTCTAGTGACAACCCTGTAAGGTATACCACAGGCACTTTAATCCTCATTTTCAAATGAGGAAACTAAGGTTTATGGGAGATGTCAACCAACTTGCCTGTGGTAACCCAAGTAGTATCAGAAGCAAGACTTGAACTCAGGTCTATCCTGACTCCAAGTTTTTGTGTCACAGTTGCTACATCTGCAATGAAATGAAATGAGATCAGGCAGGTACTTTAAAAAGCATCCAGTCTGTGATGAAATACCATTTCTTGTTTGTCCTTCATTCTTAAAGAGGACCATGACATCAGGAACATGATGCCATGACTTGCAAATGAATTAGACTTAAGTGAGGGAGTACTGTGCAAAGTCACCAGCCTCACTTTCTCCTCTGGAGCCATCTGGACCCAGTGGCAAGATAGAGATAAGGATGACTGGAGATGGCCCCAGACAGTGAAATACTGTTGTGCTGTAAAAAATGATGAGCTGATTGATTTTTGAAAAATGCGGAAAAACTTGCATGAAATGATGAAAAGTAAAATGAGCCAAACCAAGAGAACAGTGCACATAATAACCCCAATATTGTTCTAAAAACATCTTTGAATGACTAAATTAGTTTGAGTATTATAAATATTCAAATCAGTTACAAAGGACAGATGAAGAAAGATGCTATCCACCTCCAGAGAAAGAACTGGATAAATAACTGATAAATAGAAGTATGTATTGTAGGGTTTTACATATACTTTTTTTTGCACATATGGTTTTACACGTATGTCTAATGGTGGTGTTCTCTAGGATCTGGTAGGGAGGGAGAGAGGAAAAAAATAAAAAGTACACAACAGAGAATACAACAAAACTTAGAAGGAAGCACTGAAAAGCAGGGTAGCTTTGAAAATGATGAGTAGTATTTATTATACAACTTCTCAAAAAAAGTAAACAGTGAAATGATAATTTTTTTTATACTTTTAAGTTTTATACTGAATCCTCTTTTTTATGTTGTACTATGTATGTAGAAATGTTCTTTTCTTTGTCTTTTTGTATTTAAGTTCAAAATGAATAAAAATTTTAGAAAAAAGAAAAGAAATTTTTAAAAAAAGAACAGGAAAGTATAATGTATTACACAGTTTCAAGGTGATATTAGTAGGAGTTGGATGAGTACCTGTCATGAGGTAGAAGCGAGAGAATGAGAATTCCTTCTTTAGATCAGAGGTTGGACTAGATGACCCTTAAGGGCCCTTGCAGCACTAATAATCTATTTTTTAAAAATCTTATTCATCTCTACTTAAGGACTAGACATGTATTATTATCCCTGACAAATAAAGAAACTGAGGAACAGACATTAAACAACTCATCTAAAGTCACCTACTAGTATGTGTCAAAAAGATACTAAGTTAGGACTTAGAATCCAGGGTGGAGATTCATGTCTCTGAGTTCAAATCTGGCCTCAGACACTTACTAGCTATGTGACCCTAAGCAAGTAAATTCATCCTGTTTGCCTCAGTTTCCTCATCTGTAAAATGAGCTGAAGAAAATGGCAAACCACTCCAATACCTTTGCCAAGAAAATCCCAAATGGGGTCACTAAGGGTCAGAAAGAACTGAAAAAAACTAAACAACAAATGGCAACAATCCTACAGGGGTGTGCTGGAACTAGGTTTGACCAGCTGATCATTAATTGTCAGTGTGAGCATTTACCTCAGAAATCAGCAATGGCGACAAATATGGGCTTGATGTATTGTTTTCTTGATTGACAAACTAGAAAGTACTAATAACGTAGGTCAAACATAAAAGTATAAATACATTTTCCTCTCCTATTCAGAGAGCTGGATGTTAAACATTTACCAAAACACCCTTATATTCCTCTATAAACATTGCTAGAATTCAGCAGGAGTACAGTAGAAGGCTTAGAGAACGAAGTCATTACCAGACTTGAGGCCTGATACCTAGAGGCTAATAATAAAATAAAAACAATTTTCAAAATATTGCAATGATATTAATTGGTATTAATAGAGTACTGTAAGATTTGAAAAATGCTTTCTATCCCTTTTCTCATTGGAGCCTCACTGACAGTCCATTCCTTACCCCCCTAACCCCAACTGCACGAGAAAAGCACCACTGTTGCTTCTGGCCTAGGCTTCATCCCAATTGGAGAATTCTACTCTGTCTGGATGATGCCGTAGTTTTTAGACAGAATGTCTAGTCCAGTAGTGTTGGGCTTGTCCCAGTCTCTACCATGTGTGATCCCTGGTCTGAATTTGATGAGCCAGACTTGAGCTCCACCTAGGAGCACAGAAATTCAATTCCAAATCCCCTCAGGGGATAAGGCTAAGGGCCAGGGCCAGGCAATCTGGCATCCTAAGTCCCAGCAGGTTGAAAGGAGGCAGAATTGGACAGGTTTCTCCCCAATTCAATGTAGTAGGCTCCAGGGTCCATTTCGGGGAGTGTGAGGTTAGTAGCAATCAGGGCCAATGTGGCAGCCTCGGGCCCAGATCACATTCCACCATGGGTACCAGTACTTTGGGCCGTAGACCAGAACTGATGCCCATCAGAGGAAGTGCCTCTCTCCTTTCTGACCCTTCCTGCCCCTTCCTGCCTCTAAGCGTTTTGGTCTCTTTCCACAAGAATGGTTTCCAGAGAGATTATCAGCTTCCAGTCCACTCAAGCTTGAGGAACTAGACTGAGAAGAAAAACAGGACCTTGAGGGCAAGATCAGGGATGGGCAAAGGAGGGGTGGTTGGCACTCTCTTCTACTTCAAGGTCCATCACCAAGCACTGACACCACCACCCCCCCCGCCACACACACACACACAAGTACCAAGCCACACCTGCCAACACAAGATTAGCCTTACTCTGAGTTTCCTAAGGACTCTATCTTAATTGTTTGAGCAATCAAACAACAAATTACAGGATCATCTATCCAGATCTGGAAGTTACCCTAGACAAGCAGAGGCCGTCTTAACCTAACTCTCTTATTTTACAAAAGACGAAAGTGAAGACTAAGGAAAAAACTAAGCAGTACAATGCATAGAACACTAAACTTGGGTTCAAAGACCAGAGTTCAAACCTTGCCCTCTACTCTTACTAGCTATGTGACGCTGGGGGAGTTCATCTCTCAGTCTCAGTTTCTTCATCTGTAAAATATAAAATCATAGTGTTCTGTGGTGCCACCTCGCTGCCCCCCTGCCTCTGGTGGGGGCAGGGACAACCTGTGTTTATGCCAAACACAAGCAGAGACAAGATTATCTTGAGGGGATAGTGCTGAAGGCCCTCCCAACTGAGGGGACTGAGAAAGGCCCCATGGAGAAGGGGTTACTTACATAGCTGAGTCTTAAAGGAAATCAGGGATCCCATGGGGCAGAGGTGAGGAGGGAGTGCCTTCCAGGCATGAGCAACGGCCAGCGCCGAGGCACTAAGACAGGATATTAAATCTCATATCTAAGGAACAGCAAGAAGGCCAGTTTGTCTGGACTGTCGTGTGTACGCAGTAAGACCAGAAAGGGGCCAGGCTGTAAAAAATTAAAAATGCCAAACACAGTCAGGGCTTCTTTGCCACATACTCCCTGCATAACCTTGGTGAAGTCACTTAATAGCTAGCTAGCATTTATAGAATAAGTGTCAAGGTTGGAAAACAATTTGGGTATGTGATCTCATTTTATCTTTAAAAAAAAGCCCAAATCCAAGACCCAAATCAGATGTTATTATTAAAATAAAAACCAAGAAAGGCAAAAGTCAAAACCAAACAAAATAGTCATGAAAGACTTCCAAGAGGATGCTATATTTGAATTACACTTTGAAGGAAGCTAGGGAGTCTATAAAGTGAAGGTAAAGAGAGAGTATATTCTAGTCTTGGGCAAAGGCATTGGCTATGTTTATAAAATCTGTCTCGGGGTGTCTCCTCTGTATCAGATAATATAATCAATGACCATTTTGTAAATCCTTTCTGTGTGCCAGGTAACAGAGTAGGAGCTAGGGATACAACGATATGAAATAGCTCTGCCCTCTTATTGCTGTTCAGTCATTTTCCAGTTGTGTCTTATTCTTTGTGACCCCCATTTGGGGTTTGTTTGGCAGAGATACTAGAGTGGTTTACCATTTCTTTTCCCAGTTCATTTTACAGAAACTGAAGAAAATAGGAATTAAGTAACTTGACCAGGGTCGCACAACTGAGAGTCTGAGGTCAGATTTGAGTTTAGGAAGATGAGCCCAGCACTCTATCCACTATATCAACCTACTTGCCCCAGAACACCCTTGTATAACTAGATGGATTCTGGGAAGCCCTCTCTGCTCCCAGAATATCTCCTTACAAGTCTATCACAAAGCCTAAAATTCCACCATTACAGAGCCATTACTTTGGATCTCTTCAAATTTTCCTTTTGAAATATAAATATCTCTTACAGAGATAATAGCTGGAAGCAGGAATTAGTTGCCAAGATTGATAGGTCACTGAATGCCACAGACAGCCAGAGGAAAGGGGTTACCTGAAAGAGAGATGGGAGGATGACAAACCTCAGTTTTTAGGTTTGGCCCTGCATTTTCTAGGGGTCCATCCTCTCTGGGCATTTTCTCTGTCATCCAAGTTCAAGTGCTACAGTGCCTTGAAGTGGATGCTTAATATTCACCTCTACAAAGCCTGTTTCACTGTGTTTGCTTCTCCCCTGCTTAAGGGAGTACTTTGCATGAGTACTCTGCAAATCAGGGCTTTCAGGGGACTTAGCCAAAAACAGACAAAAACAAAAACAAAAAAAACCAGATGAGGCTACTGACCACCAAGAACTCGAGCCTACGAACTCCGAAGGCCCCTACCAGCAATTTGCCCTTGTGGGTACAATTTGAAATCTAGACCTTCTTTTCCAAGACCAGGTATTGAGACACCAAAAACAGAAGTGATTAAGAGGATTACAGTGGGAGCACAGATAGTCATCATTAAAAGCTTACAAGATTGGGATCTTTGACTATCTAAAAGGTGAAGAAATGTGCTAAAGTCACATAACTAGTTAACAGAGGATCTAGGAGTGGAACTCAGCTTTCTTAACTAGCCCAGAGTGCTTGGCATCACCCACTTTGGACCTTAAGCCAACCAAGAAATGGCCAGACCTTGGCAATGACACCTCCATAAGTTAGAGTCCCTCAGGCAACAAGAAACGAACATGATCATTGCCTGCAAGATATGAGGCATGAAGCTAGCTTTCTACCACCTCTGTTATCATGATGCCATTATGTGAGCACATCACAGGTTAGTCCCAGGATCACCCTCTTAGGATGTCGCAGAATCTCCGAAATGAAAGGGAATTTTGTGGTCATCTAACCTAGCCCTCTCATTTTACAGATTAAAGAAATTAAGCCTAGAAAGGTAAAACCGTTCAGTTGGTCATTAGAAGAGTGAGGAATAAGAATTCAAGCCTTTTGACTTTCTCAGGCAAGACTCCGTTCCGATACACCACACAGTCTCCCATCTGCTATTGTGTTACTCCTCTCCTTGGTTTTATCACTCATTATTGTCACGTGCTCTGTCACATAGTAATCACATCATACCTTAACATTGGCCTACATGCTATATGCGGCCTTCCTATTTATTCTCCACCAGAGTATAATAATATGGAGGTAGGTCATTGCAATACATTCCATGTCATCCTATCATCACTCTGAACCTCAATTTCTTCATCATTTGTTGTGGTGGTGGTGGTGTTTGTCCTTCGTTCTTGAAGAGGACCATGACATCAAGATGACAACATGACTTGCAGTTGACTTTGATTTGAGTGAAGGAGGGTTGTATAAGGTCACCAGTCTCACTTTCTTCTCCTGAGCCATCTGGGTCCAGTGGCCAATCAGGATGACTGGAGATGGCCCAGGATGCAATGGTCCAATGAATGGTCTATTCACATAAGAGGTCTATTCATTGAATGGATGTATCTCACTCAAAGTAAGAATCCAATAAGACCTTACCCTAAAAGGGCCAAGGTCTCCCATTGCATCCTGATGAATATCTAGCTTCTGGACCCAGATGTCTCTGGAGGAGAAAGTGAGGCTGGTGACCTTGCACAGCCTTCCCTCACTCCAGTCAAAATGGGTGTTGCCTCACCCTAAGTGAGTACCTGGAAAGACCTTGGCCTAAAGGGCCCAAGGTCTCCCAGTGCATCCTGAGTCATCTCCAGTCATTCTGAGGAATATCTGGTCACTGGATTCAGATGGCTCTAGAGGAGAAGTGAGGCTGATGACCTGCACAGCCCTCCCTCACTCAAAACAAAGTCAAAGGCAAGTCATGTCATCATTTCTCTGATGGCATGGTCTTCTTCAGCAAAGAGGGATAAACACAAGACCTCCTAGTATGATAAAGAGATTGAACTTGAATGAATAAATGAATAAAGCATGTATTAAACACTGTATTAAAAGAACTGTGCTAAGTTTTAAGGATACAAATAAAAACCAAGATAGTCCCTGATTTCATGGAACTCATTCTAATGGGAGTGATAACATTCATCTAAAAGTCAAATAGAAAGATCCCATGGTCCTTAGGGTGCAGCAAGAAAGCAAAGTTAGTGCTTCTTTTTAAATATCATTTCCACTGATAAAATCATATCAGTTTCTGATGTTGAATCAATTGACAATGCCAAGGACTTTGGTATCAAGAACCTTCTCATTTGGATTTTCAGTGGCTGTGGCTGTAGCACCTGCAGGAGTGATTGCCAGGCTACATCTCCACAGGGTGGAGGCTGAGGGCACTGAGCTGGAAGCATTGCTATATCACCAGGACTGTGAGAGTCAGAGACTGGGCTGTACCTGTCAGGTTCTGAGGGGAGAAGGTGGTCAAGATAGCGGTGGTGGTTTGACATGCCTGGCACATGTGGCCTCCCATTTCTCCTACAAGGTACCTTACTCGTTCACGGAGGCTGTTGGCTGTCAGTTGACAGGGATAGCTTATCCCCTTCTCCATATAAATTTCTTCCTTGGATGATGGCTATGAGGGCTAGGCTGGAAGCATATATGATGGTGAGGGAGGGGGTATGCTGCCAATTCCAAGGCTCCTTATAAGACCTCCAAGGTCTCTTCCAGTTGTAAACATATCAAACGTTACTAGATATTTTGTGATCTCAATGGGAATCCTTTCATCACGTTGTTATCTGACTTTTAGGAGACCCCAACATGATAGCAGAGTAGAAGTGGATAAAGTGGGATAAAGACCTGAGTTCAAATCTAGTCCCAGATACTTACTAGCTCTGTCACCTTGAACAAGTCACTCAACCTGGTTATCCCAGTTTCCTCATCTGTAAAATGAGCTGAAGAAAGAAATGGCAAACCTCTCCAGTATTTCTGCCAAGAAAACCCCAACATGGATCATGAAGAGTTAGATATGACTGCAAATGACTCACTCAACAACACAATAGAGAAATGTTTCCCAAGCAATATAGCTACTGACCCAACAGTCTTCCTTCTCCCAGCTCCCATTCTCTTTCTTGGGTCCACCATCTCAGTGGTTATGTAGGAGCAATAGAAAGAGCACTGGACTAGATATTAAGAGGACTGCGTTCTTGTTCCAGCTTTACCCCTGATTTATTATGTAACTTTAGGAAAATTGCTTAATCTCTCTGACCCTAGATTTCTTTATCTGTCAGTGGAGATTATTTTGTTTAGGTTTACAGTTGCTTAACACAATACCTGGCACTGAGTAAACAGTCAATGCCTGTTGATTGGTTATTCCAAGCCTTTCTTACTGAGGAGACTCAAATGAAAAGATATTAAGTAGCACAATGGATAATGGTTGATTGGGAGATGGGAAGACCGATGTTGAATTCTTTCTACCTATGTGAGCCTGGTCCAGTCACAATCTCTATCAGCCTGTTTTCTCATCTGTCTAAGGGGGATAAAAATAACACCTACTTCCAGGGATTATGGGAACAAATGAAATAATATACGTAAAGAGCATTTGGTGCTCTGTATAAATATTAGTTATTTATGTTATGTAGGAAAGAGTGTAAAAAACAGAGGCAGTGTGGTATTGGAGTTTGGAAAACATGGATTCAACTCCTACTTTTGACATCCCCATTCCTAAGACTGCAAGTAAGATCTTATATTCACAGATCTGGAGCTAAGAAGGACTTCAGAGGCCATTATGCCCAAAGCCTCATTTTAAACCTGAGGAAACTGAGGCACAGTGGTTAATCAATTTGCCCAGTCACATGACTAATAAATAACTGAGGCAGGATGTGAACCTAGATCTTCCTGACCCTTTAAAGGCACTGCATCAGGCAGGTGCCAATTACCCTGGGTAGATTTCCTCACTGGGAATTTCCTAAACCAAGAAAACCACAATTCCAGGCCAAAATTTTAAAAGAAAAAGAAAAAGTAGAAGCATCATTGAAGATAGGGAACTATGGGTGTGGAATGTTGCATACTCTGTTGGATACATGTTGCTATGTTGGTTAGCTTTGCCTAACTGGGTTTCAGTTTGGTTTCCTTACAAGGGGAGGCTCAGAGAGTAGATTGAGGAATAAGGGTGGATGTAAGTGGAAATGACTGAGATGCAAAATAAGATGCCCCTTAAATATAATTTTTTTTAAAGTTGAAAGCACCATTTAAATATGAGGGATTATTTATCTTATATTTGTAGAGTTCTGGGACCTCCCCTCCTCTCCCCGCAACTTGGGACCCTCCATCCACGAATCACGCATGTAGCCAGCTCCCAGGCCCCCTGACTTCCCTCATCATCTCCCGGGGACTCAGGGGGCCAAGCCCACTTGAAGAAGGGACCCCCTCTCTATCCCGGCAGGGCCCTAACAGCTCACCGATCTCCTCTTGCCGTGGGTTGTGTGGGCTCCCGGAGCCCTGACCCCCCTTGTGGGGAGGGGCATCCTCCACACTCCCCCCAGATTAGAATGGCCGGGCGTCACAAATGAACAGTGGAGGGGGGTTTGTAATGATGATTAGGGCCTGAAATTGGCTGAGATTTACAGTGTCAGTCAGGAATGAAGGGAGAGGGGGAAAAGCATTCGAAGCGGCCTAATGGATCCATCAGCTCGTTTTGGCTGCTCAGTGGGCCGAGCAGGGTCACCAGGCTTTCCACTGGCAGCACAAAGCACTTCAATTTTGTTAGGAAATGTATCAATTTAACTGACTTGAGCAGCACACTGAAAAACCTAATGAATCTGGACTCAATTTTCCGCCACGCTGCCTCCGCGCGCTGTCGGAAACAATGTCTGTGGTCGGGGGTGACGGCGGCGGCCTCCGATAGGCTGCGGCCGCTCCCCATCCGCTGTCAGGGCTAGTAGAGAGAGACAGCCCTGCCTCCCGCAATCCAGTGACAGCCGAGGACCGGGCACCGCCACTTTCCTAACAATGATGTCATTAAAGGTAAATTGGCTTCTATTTCAGCAGGATGATAGTGCTAATTGAGTGGGAAAATATAATATAGGGAGCTGTTGTCTGCAGTTAAAGGGAGGAGGGGGACATATTAAATGGGCTACAATACTAGGTGTCAGGGATGGCAGATGTTGCTTTCTGCTGATAACTGCACTGACATATCTCTAGCTTGTCAAGGCTGGGGTTTTCAGGGAGACTTACAGCAAAAGGCAGCAGATGGCCCTTCTGAATGGGAATGAAGTGCTTAAACAGGCTGGCTGCTGAAGGCAGCTAGTTTGTAAATAGAGGAGTCGGAGGTGTCCTGTGGCTCCCCGCCTCTCCCCACACTGCCCAAGAGTGCTGCTGCTAAACGACAGGCAGTGAAGTGTATCACCCCCATCTCCCTGCTCCCACCCTTTAAATCGGGGGTTTTTCCCCAGACACACCCCCTCCCTGCTCCCACTCTCCGGAGCAGCCCGAATCGGGGTTATCTCCTAGGGGCCCAGGGGAAGCAGGATAGGCACATTTGGCCTGGAAGACACACACATCCGGCCCTCCAGGCAAGGTGGAATCTTGAAAAGCTAACGAGATCGAAGTTTGTAAATTCGACTTCCTAGTCTTGACCCCCAAAGTAACTTGTCTTCCTTCTCCAGGTCTTCCTTCTTGCAGAAGCCCAGGACAGGCTAAGAGGGATCCATAACTGGGACGATTGCTCGCAGCTCACAGTCCTCTCTCCAAAGCTACAGACAAACCCTGCATGCACGCACACGAAAGAAAAAGACCCTCTCCTCTCCCAAGGACCCTCACCTTGGTCCAGACATACATACAATGGAGGACAAATAAAATTCACTTCATGATCAAAGATAGTGGTGTGCAAACCCACCACTAGCTAACATATGAAATGTAATAAAAGGGAGAGTTGAATACGTCTGAACATTGAATCCATCCTCAGCTCCCATATTTGTGATGATTCCACAGAATAAATACAGAGGGGAGAAAAAGCAGCAGCTACAATTCTATCTCCATGCAGGAAACTCCACAAGAATATTCACTCAGGATATCTCATGTACCAGCTACATGCTAACTTCTCACTCAACGCTGCTCCCATAGTCACCCGCTAAATTCACTCTCCCCCACCTCCTCCAACGCACACACACATACACTCATTCCTGACAGATCAAGCCAAGGGACAGATGGGTACCTGGCTTCTCCGGAGATGCATCCCAACCTTTAGCCCCCGACATCAACCTTAGCTGTTTCTAGCACTGCCACCCTTCATTCACCTTTACTGCAAGCAGCCCCCTGTGCTAATTTTGTAGCCCCTTTCCACCTATGAACTCTGCCCCCTACACCGACCCTTCTCAGTTCCCAACTCCACAGGCCACAAACCTTTCTCCTTAAAACCACCCCCAGAAAAACTTCATATGTATTCTGAGGCAGCTTCATAAACACTTAGTCCTTTCCCAAATGACCCACATCGAGCGTGGTCTGCACAGAGCCTTGTGTCTCCCTCACAGCTTTCATGGAGCTAATATCCTCACAGACACAGATCTGCCCACAGATAGCATTATAGACATCTTCACTCTTATCTTAACACACATTGCCCCTAACGCAATAAGACATCAATAGACCATATGCAGAGAGAGGCACACACACAAACAGACACCCACGAACAGCAAAACAAACACGCCAACCCCAAACCCCACAGGTGACGGAGACAGCCGACAATCCCTCCTCCCCCCCAAATCCAGCCCTGCATGGTTACAAAAACAGCCGCCCCGGCGACTAGAGCTAGGGAAGGCACGTGCGAATCCCAGCCATGTGAAAACCCCCATGCCAGCTGTATGGAGTTTACACATGTTGAAATGCAAATCGTGTGCTCCTTAATGAGCCCAGCAGACAGGCCAAGGCAATGTAATCAGCCCCTCCTCTGTAATTGGTGGGATTATACCTGGAAGAGGGAGCAGTTGTTTCAAATAACCACGCCTCCCTACCAGGGAAAAGGGGAAATCAGACAAGGCAGTTGGTAAAGATGGGAGGCTCTGCCACCCTGCTGGTCCTGAGGGAGAATAGGGACTGAATGGGGAGATTGGGGATAGATAAATCCCCTTCTGCTGTGCTTCCTCGCAAAGCGTGCCAGCCCCTTGCTTCAGTAAAGAAGAACTCAGAGAAAATGGAAATTCAGGGATGAAATGGTTCGTTCAACTTTTCCAAGTTTATTTTCTACCTCATTCGACTGAAAAGTGAGACTTCAGTGTGATTCTGGAGACAAGAACCATATTTGGAGTCAAAGAACCTGGCTTTGAAATCTTGGCTCATCCAGTTAGGGGATCTTGGACACATCACTTAAATTTTCCAAGTCTCAGTTGCCTTATGTGTAAAATGAGAAGCTTGAACCAGATGACCTCTAATGTCCCTTTCAGCTCTAAACTTATGATCCTAATACCCCAATCCTACCTTATTGCCCCATTTTTAGACCTATTCTCAAACCTATTTCCCAAATTCCTATCACCTGGTATGCTGAAGAGGATGCAGAGCAAAGGAGGAAAGCTCTGTAGAGCTTGAGGAAACATCTCCAACTCCACATCAAGAAGGATTTGAGCCATTTTGATTCTTATCTGGTCCCCTTGGTTGACTTCTCCAGCCATCACCAACCAGCAAGAACCAACCAACAAGTATTCATTTCCTGAGCGCCACCCCTAGCCAGCACTCAGAGGAAGGGTGGCAAGGGGGATCTTGGCATAAGTCTTGGCATCAAGACCTAGATTGTAGTTCTCCCTTTAATAGCTCCTGACTGTGCAACCCATAGGTGCATGGTGCCATCAGGTAACTCTCTAAGACTATACATTGGTGATTCCAAGAAGCTGTAGCATGTGCAGCTGCCATATCCAGGTAAGACAATGTTAGCAGATGGGCTAAACCAGGTTGAGGACAAGCCCAGGCCCCAAACCTATCAGTGAAGTAGGGGATGTCTATCATGGGAAGCATGTGAAGACTTCCCCCGTGCAATGAGTGGATGAGAACAATTTGTTCCAACAGTCATGAAGGTAGCTGAAGTAGACTGTAGAATGCTTAGAGCTTAGCCAAGGTCATCCACTGCACCCTGAGTCATCACTAAGGTTTCTAAAATCCTTCACACACATTGCATCCTCACAACAACCCTGTGAGACAAGTTCTATTATTATCTCCATTTAATGGATAAGAAAATTGAGTCTCAGAAAGGTTGTAAGTGGCTTGTCTGGAATAAAAGTAAGTGTCTGACATAGGATTTGAACCCAGGTCTTCCTGGCTCCAAGATCAGCACTATGCCATGCTGCCTCTTTTATGAATCACCTATCTATGCATAGGATATGTATTTGGAGGAATATGAGATGGGTTCAGAATAAGCATTAAAGTCAAAGCTCATGTTTCTCTCATTATCCCCTCTTGGGCCAAGCAAAGCATGTCAACTTGACAGCCATTCAGAGACTTGAAGGAAGGTATCATGTCCCTCCTAAGTCTTCTCCTACGACAACCCTGTGGGTAAGGGAGTGCATCATTATTGTCTCCCATTTTATAGGTGAGAAAACTGACAAGTAACTTCAGAAAAGTTAAGTCACTTGTGTAAGGTCTTTCCAAAAATAGAGCTCCTTCAAATAAGACAGAAGTCCTGTGTTCAAGAAGCTTTAAGTTCTAACTTCTCCACTATGGAGCTGTAAAACAGGAGACTAGGGTAAAAATTTGTTCTTTAAAACACAGAGGCATAGAATGTTAGAACTAGAAGGGACCAGGCCTTGTAGTCAGTTATACTTTAATAACAATACCATTTCTCTCTTTCTCTTTCTCTCTCTCTCTATTTCTCTTTCTTTCTCTCTCTGTCTCTGTATATGTGTGTGTGTGTGTATACATACATACCTGAGACATAGTCACCTATCCTTTGCTTGAAGACATCTAGTAAGGGAATTCACTACCCTGGAATCAATACATTGTAATTTTGGATAACTCTAATTATTAGGAGGTTCTTCCTTATATCAACCCTAAATTTGTCTTTTTTGCAACACTTATCCATTGCTGTTAGTTTGGGGTCAAGCAAGGTCCCTTCAAAAACTTAAAGACAATTCCCATGTCCCTCCTAAGTCTTCCTTTCTCCAAGCTAAATATCTCTACTTCCTTTCAACCAATTCTTATATAGCATACTTTCTAGATCCTCCATCTTTCTACCTGTCCTCCTCTGGGGTTCTCCAGCTTCTCAATGTCCCTCTTAAGATGCAGAACCATGGTATGAATACAACATACTAGATGTCATCTGACTCAGACACCACAGGACTATCTCCTCCCTTGTTAGGGACACTGTTCCTCCCTAAATACAGACTGGCACTAGACTTTTGGATGCCATATCACTCTGTTGCGCATATTGATCTTTCAGTCCAAATTTTTCATTTGACGGATGAAGAAACTGAGATCTTGTAGGGCCAAGTCACCTTCCCACTGCCCTAGGAAATGACAGAGTCAGAATTAGAACACAGATCTTCTGATTTCTAAACCCAATGTTCTTTCCCTTATGCAAAACTGCCTCCCACTATACCCCATAGCTGACCCAAATCATAAAAATCCATGTGACCCAAATCCCAAAGCCAATTGGAATAAGAATCTCTCAGTGAAAATCAACGTTCCAAACCTAATCAAGGAGTGGGGAGAAGTAGTCAAGAGTATGAGAGAGGACAATAGCAGTCTCTTCATTCTCCTTTTGTCTCTTGAGCCAACTTGGGCTCTTCTTTGAGCTTTAAGAGAGAAGACAGACAATGCCAATCCCACTTCAGGTTACTGAAGGGTGAATAAAACCCTGGGAAGATGCTAACATGAAAGAGCTGATAGTCTCCATCATGTTCTCTATCCACAACCTGCTACACTAGAAATTTCAGGTAACTTCCATCTGGGTGAGTTCTTGGACTCCCTCTCTCCACTGAGTTACTTTGTTCCCAATGGGAGAGCTCCTTCCTTCTGTATTATCTGGTATATATTCTCCTAGGTATACTTTCTCTGATTTATGGTTTGCTATTAATTTGAATAAATTGTTTTCCTTACTACCTGCTATGTGCCTGTACATTGTGGAACTAGTATTTAGTGGGAAGGGAATAAAGCCTTGGATATAAAGCTTGGGGTCCTCCTTTCCCCATTAATAAAAATTGATCGGGAGCCTAGATGAACCCGAAAATGACATCCCCTAGACTAATAATATTCAAGGGAACAGATAGATGTAATGCTAGCCTGGTACCTCTTCTCTCTGAGGAGAGCAAAATGGCCAAGTTTCTGGTCCCAATCTCCTACTTCTCTTCCTGGTATAATTAAAGTCTCCCATGGAGAAGGGTAGGGGTAGACTAGGCTAGAGATGTCTAGTCTGCCTCCCTTCAAGACACAAAATGATACCCTCATGCTGTATATGGGGGACTGCCTTAGTAACAACCAGAAAACTACCTAAAACTATAAGTTCTGAAAATGATAGTAACATTCTAAAGGAGGGGGAATTAGAAGGAATATTGTCCTCTCCCCTACGGATTTAGAAACTCCAGTGAAGATTTCTCAGTCTTTTCACTGTGTTCATTTTCTTACTCATCCCCAGTCCCTGTTTCTTGACTTCTCTTAAACCTAATAAAATTTTGATTCTAACTTAGTATATGAGTTTGACCTGAACTGAGAACGGTCCCAGAATACCAAAGGCTTTCAGTGGTCATGAGACCCAAAGAAGTGATGAGCCAGGGCTAGGAAATTTACCTGTCTTCCCCCACTACACGAGTAAGAATGGACTATATGCAGCGTGCGTGCGTGCGTGCGTGTGTGTGTGTGTGATCCTTTTTAAATTCCATGGTCTAGAGCTGGGATCACACGTGCACATACGTGCACACACACACACACACACACATTCCATTATTCCATTTCCATGGATCTGGTTGTTGATACTTTGAAACAATTTCCAGGCACCTGGAGGAAGGAGGGGGATCACAAGGAGCTTGGGGAAACATTTGGACAGAGTGCTCCCATGGAAGAGAATCTTTTCATCTTTGCCGTGCCTAGTAAACTAAGTAGTCATAAGGGAAGGGGGTAGAAGAAGAAATATTTTTCTGATTGAAGAATAGTTTGATGTACTGGTTCAATGATGTTATAAAATGTATCAGCTAAGTTTCTATTCCTAATGATTCACTCGGATTTTTGTTAAAAAATAACAATAACATTGGAAGACTCCATGATTCCATTAACATAGGAAGTTCCCAGTGTAAGATCTCCCTCCACCATCAGTAGAGATCTAGTAGCTAAGATATAGGCCACATAAGCCTGAGACACATGGAACTTCCCAGAACCACTAAATTAAAAAGTCAGTAAGTATAAGGCAGTATTTGAACTCATGCCTTCTTCATTCCAAGCCCAGAACTCTATACTCCATATTGTTTCTATGTGCTTAAAAGACAACTTTGAAAATGCCATTGATTCATTTTGTGACTCAGGGTGGAAAAGAAGGAAAGAAAGAAAAAGAAAATTGTTTAGATTTTGATTCAGGTTGAGATTCAGCACATTGATGGCATTTGTATCAGTTTGTGCTTTCAGTTTCCACCCTGTTAAAATCTTGGATCTCCTCTTTTCCTTTCGAGTTGTTCCTTCCCTTCGCCCTTCTGTTCCATGGGCCTCTGGAGGCACAATGTCTGGCACTTCTCTCCCAGTTAGGATGACATATGGTTTCCTCTTTGCTTTGTCTTTTTGTGCTCTAACATTCCAGGTGCCCTAAATTGAGCCCTGAGAAAAATGAAGGTGTTCAAGTCAAATCAGACCTGATGGGTTTGGGGGATGGGGAGCTGAGTCCTACTATCTAAATGGAGAACTGGGAAGGACTCATGGTCAAAGAAGGAGCAAGTAATTGTTTTCTCTAAGGAAAATCAGTTAACTTGAACCTGCCCTGTGGTCACCCATCCCTACTCCCACCCCCATACCCTTCTTACTCATGCTGGTAAGACTTTGCCTCAGATCCAGCCCAACCATACTACCTACTTCAAACCCTATCCTTTCTATGACCTTGTATCCACTTTTTGAATCTTTTATATAATGCAGAGGTGTGCTGAAGTCAATTCAGCGTTCCCTCAGAATCGTGAGTACATTTTTAAAGGAAAGCCGGTTATTAAACATTTACCAGAACGGTGCTGAATAAGCCCCACCAAGTTGTTAAACTACTGCCTAATCGTAATACACTCTGATATTGGAATTCCAAACTATCTTTCCTACCAAGACTCTAAACGCTCTGACACTTGGTTACCACATCTTTAACACTTTGAATTAAATAGGAAAAATGTTATTCTCATTTTGCAGTGGGGTAACTGAGGTACAAAGCGGTTTAGAAAAATCCAGCATGGAAAGAACATTGTACTGGAAGCCAGGAGACTCAGATTTGTAGCTCAGTCCTAGTACTTAACTCAACTATCTTGATATTTAAACTTAGACATATTTTCCTTCATCTCTAGGAGTGTGCTGGAACTAGCTCCTACTAACTCTGGAGAGCTGGTTGTTAAATTTTCAGAGTGAGAACTACCATCCCAGAAATCAGGAGATTTTAGCGAGCTTAATTTATTGTTGTGTTAATTGTCTAGGTTTAAGAAAATGATGGAGGAAATGTTATTAATTCAAATCAAACTTTAAAATGTGTTATGTGACTTTTCTTCCAGAGAGCCAGTTGTTAAACATTTACCAAAATATCCTTGTCTATGATCCTTAGTTTCTTTATCTCTGAAATGGAGATGATACTTTCACTCCTTAATTTACAGAGTTGATATGAGAACACTTTAGGAACTATGAATAATACTATAATTGCCACTTCCTTACAACTATAGAATCAAAGAACCACAGAATATTGAGCTGGAAGCAGGGGCACATTGGTAAATGCTTAACAACTGGCTGGGGTGGGGAGGAGGTATACACAAAGCACTTTGCAAACCTTAAAGCATTATATAAAAGTGACCTATTATTATAATACCTATAAATACATCAACCTGCGCCTCCTCCCTTTAATCTTAGTGCCATCCAACCTCCCCCTCTACCACCTCTATCACAAGCTTCCTTTCTCCTCCCACTTGGGTCCTCTTAATTTATCTTTTTGCAACTTGTGCATTTGGTCTTCTTTTCCTATTTTCACTCTCTGCTTTCTCTCCATCACTTATTCCTAATTTTGCACAGTAACATTGGCAAACTTTCCCTATTAGGTCCTCCATTCTCACTGCTCTGTCCTAAGGAAATTTCCCCGTTTTTTACCCTCTAGCTCCCTCTTTCCCCTGGACAAAATCCTATTTTCTTCTTTTTTTCTCTCCTCTAACCTCTGATTTAGAATCTTAGGCTAATAAAATCCAAGGTGTCAAGGGGACCTCAGAGTACACAAGTAGTGCTGGAAGGTATATAATGTAGGACTTCTTAATTTTGAGTGTGTGTGTGTGTGTGTGTGTGTGTGTGTGTGTGTCACGGACCCCTGTGGCAGTCTTGTAAAATCCATGAACTCCTTCTCAGAATAATGTTGTTGCATGCATGAAATAAAATACATAGGATTACAAAGGAAACAAACTGTCCTTAAATACAGTTATCAAAACAGTGTGTAAAAAGTCTAGAGACCCCTAGTTAACTGTTGTGGTGTAACTTTTACACAAAATATGTACCCCTCTTTCTGTCTTCTTTTTCTGATTTTTCCTCCTTCTTCCCTTTGTCAACATCCAGTTTCTCTTCCTTTTTCTAACTTTACTAGCTATGTGACCCTGGATAAGCTATTTCATTTCACTGTGCCTCATTTTCCTTATCTGTAAAAAGCCAACTTCCTCAATGGCCTCTAGGGTCCCTTTCAGCTCTAAATCTAGGATTCTTATAAGTCTATTGCTCTCATGACCCCAGATGGAGAGCGGGGAAAGGACCTAAACTTATTCCCCATCAGCCCCTAACATATTCTTTTTCTAATACATTGCTTCAAACTTTGGAAAAATAGAAAAGAGGAAAGGAAAGTGACAAGGGGGAAACAAGGAAGAGTTTTCATCTTCCTCTGTTATCTTGTGTCCATTCCAGGACAGGCGCAGAAGATACTCAATATAAGTTTGTTCATTGGATAAATGATTGAAGGGCAAGGAAGCTATTTGGAATGGTTTAATACTCCTAACTGCCTATTCATAAGAAGTGGATCTCCACTGTTATTCATTCATCTCCAACACAAATATTAATTTATTAAATTTATTAATAAATTAATCCCCATTTCTGTTCCCTTATTTTCTCTTTTCCCTCATTCCTCTTTCTTAACTATCAATTTGTCATCCCTATTAATCTGATTAGATACTTCTATTACTGTTACCAACTATCCAATCCTCTTGACTCCTATTGATGGGTCAAAAGTCCTTGGTTCTAGAAGATTCTGTTCAGAGTTAGATTATATAGACTTCAGCCTTTACTGATGCTTCCAGCACCAGAGAGCCTCATTGAACCCTAATAAAATCTCTCCTTAATAAAAATAAATATGATCTAATGGAATTCAACTTGATTTTATTCTACAAACATTTATGTACCTTTTATATATCAGACATTGTGCTAAAAACAGCCTTCAATAGTTCTTGCCTTCAAGGATCTTATTTTTGGGGGGGGGCTGAAATACATACACAAGAGAATTAAACACAAACCATATGGAAAGCAATTTGGGAGAAAGGAGAAAACAAGTCACTGGGTTGTAGGTGGGGTACTAGGAAGGGCCAGGAGGTGGCATTTGGTCTGAACCTCAAAGAGAGCTAGGGAAGTGAGAAGAGAACGTTCTAGGCATGGGAGAGAGTCTGTGGAAATCCAGCATACTTAATAAATGCTTGATTGATTGACACATTCAGTCTATTCTGATAGGTCGGACTCAAATTGCCAAGGGTATTATATGCCAAATGGAGGCATGTGTTTTTTATTATAGAGGCAGGAGGTAACCACTGAAATTTCTTCATCGAGTAAAGAAATGATCAGATCTGTGCTTTAGGAATATCGAATCTGGAAAGAACTCTATCCTGTAAATCTGTGGGATCCTGATTTCTAATTCCCACTTCATGATGCTTGCAATCTCTGTCAGTTCATATAATTTCTCTGGGTCTCAGTTTATCCTTCTGCAAAATGGAGTTAATCTCTGTCTGGTACAGATGGTTGTGAGGTAGAATATTGTAACAAACTTTGACATTTTGAGTATAAAAGCACAACATTATCAGCAAATATGTCTTAAATGCCTGCTCTATGCCTGATGCTTTCCTAGTGCCATAGCACAGTTTTTAAAGCATGTTGCATTGCTCTCCCCCCAAATACTGTCCCATCTGGCTTCTTCCAGCAGAGTATCTGCCTAGCCCAGCCTCTCCCAGCTGTCCAAGTTCTCAAGTCAACAGCGAACTGAAATGGGGGCAGTTCCAGGAGGTCCAGGGGAAGCCAAACCCATAACTGGCAGCCTCTGCAAGGAAGAAGTGGGGTCTGAGATGAGAACCAGATAGTGCAGGTGGGATTTCCCTGAGTATGAGACAAAAATAAGGAAGAGAATGCTATGAAAATCAGTTTCTCCTCATCGAAATTCTTTTTTCCAAGAAACTCAACATCCCCTGCTCTGTAACACCCCATTGATCTATCACTGTATGGAAGCAGGAAAAATTTCTGACTTCTGATGGCTCAAAACAATGGGACTTAGAAAAATCCAGTAATTTCCCCAAAGTCACACAGCCTGTTGTTCATTAATTCTGGTCTAGCTGGAGCCCAAGCTTCCTGCACTCTACAGCCAGCTACACTGCACATAGAAGTAACTAACTGGTATGGAGTGCTGAGCCTGGAATCAGGAAGACCTGAGTTCAAATGTGACCTAAGGCACTTTCCTAGATGTGTGACCCTAGGCAAGTCCTTTAACCTCAAGTGCACTCCCCGTAAAATGGGGACAATATCAGCACCTACCCTGCAGAGTCTTTGTGAGGATCAAATGAGATATTTGTAAAGTGCTTGGCAGAGTGACTGGCACATAGTAGGTGTTATATAAATGCTTATTCCCTTCCTCTTCCCCTTACTGTCTCCAGCACTCTGGAGGAATCCTTCAATTTCTATGGATCCCCAGCTGGCTCACTCTATAGGCCAATGAAAAGGGATTTTTTTTTTCATTCATTCAAAACAAACATTAATAGACTGCTTTTTATGTGCATAGATAGCACTGTGATGGTAACAGCATGGAATAAATGCATCAAGGTCCACATCCTCAAAAACTTAATAATATTAATGACAATGATGATAAATATTTATGTAGGTTTTTAAGATTAGCAAGTTGCTCTATAGAGTGATCCTTATACATCTCTATATAGTAGATGCTATTATTATCCCCTTTTTGCAGATGGAAAAAACTGAGACTAAGAAAAGATAAACATGACTAGGCATGGTCATATGCAGGAAGTGACTGAGGTAGGATTGGAACTCAGGTCTTCCTGACTTCAAGTCTAGCATGCAATTGCACTATGCCAACAAGCTTGGCAAAATGACAAATAGACATGCAAAAAGTTATCTAACGAGACAATTCTACGCCACAAAGCGGTACATGTGTTCCATGTATATAATCCAATGCTGCAGGTTTCAGAGGATGGAGAAATCAGCATGCACTGGGGCAGTGAGGCAAGGTTTAATGAAGGATGAGCTGACTCTTAAAGGATTGGGGAGATTCACAGAAGTCAAGGCAAAGGAAGTCATGTCAACAGGCACTCACTAAGCACCTATGTTCCAGGCACTGTGCTAAGCTTTGGGGATATGAAGAAAGTGGGTGAACGGGAAAGCATAGATGATACTTTCGGTAAGGGGGATGATATGAACAAAATCTCAGAAGCAAAAATGCATATGGCCTATTCAAGGGATGGCCCGTACCAGAGGATTTGTTCATACAGAGAGAATAAGAATGAATCTTGCAAAGGCAATCCAGGATCAGATTATGGGGAGCCTTGAATGCCAAGCTAAGGAGCCTGGACTTGATTCAGTAGACAATGGGGAACCACTAAAAGTCTTCAAGCAGAGAGGAGACAAGATAAGAATAAGGAATGGCGCCTGTGGAAGATTCATCTGGCAGTGAGATGCAGGGTGAGTTAGAACCCAATCAGCACTTGCTGTTTAAAAAGCAGCTCTGGGGAATGCAGCAGCAAGGCCTGGCTGTACAGGGCGTGAAGGGCAGTGGGAGCTCCTCTGGACACAAAGAAGCAGGAGGGGCTGGAGAGGAAGGCCCCCGCCCGGATCACCCAGCGTTTACAGTAATCAAGAATGATTCAATTGACAGGTTTGTGTGGCGTTTGCTAATTTACTTGAGATTCATTCATGGGAACAGCTGGTTATGTCCCAGCAGGACCGGGCCTCTCACTAGCCCACCTGCTGCTAGACAGACGGGCTTTGGGTACAGTTGTAGTTAAAGTTTAACAGGCAGATATTTCTGCCCATTAAAAAAAAAATCGCAAACTTCTCCAAAGGCTCTTATGCCTACAACATATTTGGGAGGGAAGGGAGGGCGGAGGGAGAGATTGCCTTTGGCCTCAAGCAAAAGACTTCCTGAAGCTGAGAAGACAAGGTCCCACTACTGCCAGTGACTAAGACACAAGGAGGATCACAAGCATGATGGGGTGGGGGTGGGGGGGCAGGGGAAGGTTATATTCCCAAAAGCCATCTCCCTGATGTGAACGTAAGAGAGCCCAGTTCCCACCTGTTCTGAGCACTGGGCCAGCAAAAGTTCACTTCATCTTCAGCCACTGGTCCAAACTTCCCTTTGGGAGGGTGGGCTTCCCTAGTGATATAAGCCAGCAGATGAAAGGTCTGAGACAGGTCTGATGCTGTGGACTGAATTAACCTTAATGGTTTCTCTAACACCGAGGGCCATTTAATTGTTGGAAAACAGAGTTTCTTGGGCTTTGATCCAACCTACCCAACAAGTGGAATCTCGAGGTACAGAGTGGGTGGGTTGTGTGGCTAAGAAAATGACTGGATATGGTGAGGTTCGTGGGTTCTCTCAGTCCTAATTGGTGTGGCTTTCAATAAGTCATTTACCTCTCTGGTCTCCTTCTATAAAAAGAGGAGGGACAGAAATCAAGAGGCTCAGATCCTTAAGATGTGGGTTTGTGGGTGTTCCAGGATGCTTTTCTTTTGTATGTGCCATGTTGGCTTTGAGTCCCATCACTGGATGGGAATGTCCTCTTTACAACATAAAATTAAAAATTTAGAGTTGGAAGAGACTTTGGAGGCCAGCTAGTACAACCCCCTTATTTTATGTATTAGGATACTGAGGTCCAGGGAAGGTAAGTGAATTGCCCAGAATTACATAGATAGTGTCAGTGGTAAGATTTGGACCCAAATTCTCTAACTGCATAATCAGTCTTCAGGAAAGAGGTGTCACAAACTTGATGGTGTAGTGGAAAGCATCCTGACTGTGGAGTTAGAGGATTTGGGTCCAAATCCCATCTCTGATCCTTCATACCTGTGTCACTCTGAGTTAGTCACACCCTCCCTCGACTTCAGTTTCCTGATCTGTAAAATAAAAGATAGCCTACCTAGATGGCCTCTGATGTCCCTTCTCTCCCCCCAATCTATAATCCTCCGGGGTGAGGAAAATGTTCCTTTTCTACAACTGAATGATAAGAGTATCTGCCCTGGAGTCAAGAGGGCCAGAATTCAAATGTGAGCTCAGACACTTACTAGCTGGGTGACTCAGAGCAAGTCACTTAACTCTGCCTCCAAAAAAAATTAAATGCAAGACCAACCTAGCCTATGTGTTAAAATAAAATGATAACCACCCACTCCTCTCATCTACAACCCCCACTTCTACAAAATGAGAGATTTGGGAACCCTTTTTGAGTCCCTGATAGCTCTAAATGCTATGTTCCCTATGATGATTACTTCTCTGTACCTTAGTGGCTGCCTGTGTATTTAAAACACACACACACACATATGGATGAGAAAGGATGCTCTTCAAGGTTCTCAAAGCTGTGCCATTCTGTGACTCCTTTAGAACCCAGCCAGGCCTCCAATGAGAGCCTTCTCACCTCTTCCTCTACCCTTGCGACAAGCCTTGTTTGTTTGTTTCCAGAGGAAAGGTGCAAACCCTCGGGCCAGCGGAATGCCAGGACATCTAGCCTCTGGCCCCAAACAGTTGGACAGTGACAGTATTATTGGGCAGAATTAATTTTTGGAGAGCTGGTGGGCGGGAGTGGAGATAAAGGAAAAAGCAGGAGCATGCTGAGACCCCGGGAAAAAGCCTAGGCTGCTTCGTGTCTGTGTGACATGCCATCTCCCCCCAGCCGCCGGAGCTCCTATTAATAATGCACCGGCCCCCATGCTAGGAGGCTGCGGCGGCTGCGACGACGGCGGTGGTGGCGGGGCTGTGGCCAGACAGGCGCAGAGGGCCCAGGCTCTTGCGGCAGCCCTGGCCAAGTGCTCCACATCGAGCTGGGCACCGGGGCTGGGGCCCCTGCGAGCCGCTGGCTTGAAGGGAACCGTAATTGCTGCGATTCTACATCTTCAAGGCTATTAGATCCTTGTAGCTTCCCCATCATGCTGTGTTTGGAGTAAATAGAGAGTGTTTAGCCCAGCCGAGAGGTCCTTTAATAGAACAGACAGTTTTTTCCTCTCTACATCTTGGCCGTCCCCACAGCTTTGTTATTTAAAGTCAGGTTAAGGGAAGAAGAAGAAGAAAAAAATCCGCAGACAGGTTTGGCTGGGAAGCCGGAGGACAGGAAAAGTTAGAGATATTTATTTGACAGGGTCAAGGTTACCGCTTTTCTTTTCTCTTTCCCCAGGTCCCATAGGTGTTAGACTGAGAGACATTTAATCGAGGGAGTAGCGGTTTCATATCTATAACAAAAATCAAATAATGCAAGATGATTTACTCCCCCTAGCAACCGGGGAGCTTACCCTTAGCAACCAGCCTAGCCTCGGGCTGCGGTGTAATCAGCTTGAAAATATTTCAATTATTGTGTTGATTTTAGTGGATTTGAGAAGCGCTGTGTGGAGGGCCCGAGCACATTCTCCCCACGACCTGGAGAGGAAGATATTGATTTAAACAGGTGTCAGAGAGGAAAAGTGGAGTAAATTTAAATGCAATGGGAGAGCGGCGGGCGCATCGAGTGCGGCGCAGGGCGGGGGTGACATTTGGCTCGTTGCCTTGAATGAAAGTGACTCAACTGAACTAGAAATTTCACCTTGAAAATCATCTCCCATCGACACAATCAAGACAGGCCCGCTCGCAGGCACCCCGGCTCCGCTGAGACGGGGGAGGCACAGGGGAGCCTAGGGGAGGATGGATGGGACAGGAACCCCACAGCGGCTGGCTGCATTTGGAAGGGGAATCTGAGGGAGGACCATAGAAGGTTTAAGAAGAAAAAGGAAGGGGAAACAAATGAAAAGAGGTGGGTTGGGTGCCACCCTCAGACTCAGAAGTAAGACCAAATCCCAATCTCCAAATAGATTCTAGCAGGAGGGTTGGCTGGGAGTCCAATGGTAGCCTGAAATTGACAGCCACCCAGGGAAATCTCCCCAAAATGGAAGATGTCAGGGATAGGCCCACTCTGCCCAGAGACTCTGCCCAGGTAGTAGAGATGAGACAGGGACAGAATGGCTGGCTAACTGGACCTGAAGGCCTATGAGACAAAAAAGCATAGAATTTTATCTGGGAGGGATGGGAAGGATTGTTTAGACCTGACCCCATTAAATTAAAGATAAGGAAAATAAGGCACAAAGAGATCATAATATCACAGGATCAATAGCTCTAAAGATGGAATGGTCCTTGAAGGCCATCACTCCAAACTCTTCATTCTGTAGATGAGGAAACTTGAGACCCAGGGTGGAAAATGGAGGTCACCTTATCTCCTTCCCTCCTGAGTCATTATGTCCCTGTAGTGTTTGTTCGATGCCTGAAACTACTAGGAAGAACTTCCTCCTCACTCTTCTCTTCTCTAAGAAGAGATTGGAAATAGACTGAACATAGGAACAAGCTCATGCAAAGGCAAAGGTGGGGTGTTGGGAATGGTACAGATGGAACACCGAACTGTCAACCTGGAATAACCAAATAACTGGAATGACCAAAGGGAGTTTAGCAAATTTAGATTTAGCTAAAATAAGATGTCTGCTATTCCTTGCATCTCTTTGGTTCAGTTCTTGAAGCCAGAGTTATGACCTTGGGAGATCAATTATATTAAGCAAAGATGGGTCTCTGCAGTTTCTACATGGGCAGGTTCCAATAACTTCACCTTCAGAAAATAAAGCACTGGCCTGGAGTTCTATAGTTCAGTGAATCAGTTCATCAGTTTAGTCATCAGGAGCTACAAACATGGAAAACAGAATTTGGCTTCCATACTGAAACCTGGGGTAGGAGTGAGGAGGAGTCCCCTCTTCCCCCACCCCTTACCCCTCAGTAAGGGATGAGTACCCACTGATAAATCACCAGATTAAGTCCTAGTCTGGTGGCCACTTTTTAGATGATCTAATCCATGGAGCTAAACTTGAGACTGGGCTTAGTCTTCCTTCAATCAACCTCTTCCTTTACCAATTCATCCTCTATACAGCTCTATACATCCTTGTAGTAAAAATCTCAATGGTTCTCTATTGGTTCTAGAATAAAATAATAATTTATCTGTCATTTAAAACCTAGCACAATATGGCCTCAGTCGATTTTTCTGAAATGATTTCACATTACTCTCCTCCACGTACCTTATTTTGCAACCAAACAGATCTACTCACTGACACTCTTACAAAACATCCCATCTCCTACCTCCATACCAATGCATGGCTTTCCTCCAGTCCTGGATTGCCCTCCCTCCTCATTTCCAATGCTTGGAGCCCCTTCAAGTCTTCACTAAAGTGTCACCCCTTAAAAGGTATCTTTCATGCCTTTCTCACTGATTGCTTTTCATGTACTTTGTTCATCTCTCGTATTTATTTGTCTCTATGAACATATTGTGCTCCTCAACCTGGCAGTAGAATGTGAGCTCCTTGAGGCCAGGGACTCTCGAATATGTATTTTGCTTTGTATAGCACCTGGCCCGTAGTAGGTCTGTGATAAATATTTTGTTGACTGTCTGATTGATTAATTAATGCTCATTTCCAACTGAGTAGGAACAGGGTAGTTGCTAAAAGTAGGAGAGTCAGCGCCTTGCTCTGCTTATTCTACTGGTCCTTCCATCCAAAAACCACCATCACTGGTTCACAGTGCTGAGAATAGAGCCCAGAAATGAAGCAAAAGCCAAGATTTCTGATGCTGTTTCCCCCATTAGAATGGAAGCTCCTTAAGGACCAATTATTTGCATTTATGTGCCCAGAGCTTAATAAATTCTTATTCACTGAATTAGATAGACTGACCTGGTCTCTGATATGGTCACTGTGGAGTTGACTGTGTATACCTGCCATGGGGTACATGGGATGAGGAAGTAGGAGTGAAGCTTGGATCCAGAAGATAATGTTCTTTCACTAACCTCTTTTCCAGCATTCAAGAAGTTGATTCCAGATGTTTCCTGCTATGTCATTCTGTAGAGAGTTAGCTGATAACATGATTTCTTCAGCTCCTGATGAAGTGACACTGAGGCACCTTATTCTGGTGATATCATTTCAAGGAGAGTGACAGACAACCTGAAGTAGACTAAAAACAGAGATCTTGAGACAATGACAGCTCCTACCTAGACTGTGCCCAGTTAAACCCTCAGGCTTGAACCCTCTGCTCAGGGTCAATGAGTAATAAAATATACTGATTTTATTTGTTCATCTCCCAAAAGGAAAGTGAACTGTTTTGTTTTTTTAATTAAAATGGTGGCAAGCTGGTACCACGGATGGAGGGAAGGTGGAAGGGAGAAGCTATTTTCACAGCTGTGTTAAACTGAGCTCTCTTTGTGTCAAAGGCAACTTTCATGAAATTTACCCTTAAGAGTTGTCCCTGAGGTCCCTGCCTGACTGAGAAATGTGGAAGACCAGTACATGCTTTTCAGAGCAGTTAGAAAGCAAGTAAAATATTGAACTCACTATGCCCAGAAAAGGCAACCACTGAGAGCAACACTCAACACTGAGATCTTGGTGTTGCAGGAAGGTAATCCTAACTCACATTTATGGGGCACTTTGAACATTTACAAAGCACTTTTCTCATAATGACTCTAGGAAGTAGGCAACTGAATGATTGTTATTTTCATTTTATAGACTAAACCTCAGTGACATCGTGTGACTTCCTTCTGGGCCTCAGTTTCCTGATTTGCAAAATAAGGGGTCTAGACAAGCTGGCCCCTAGAGTTGCTTCCAGCCCTAGACTTCTTATCCTATGAATGACTACTCAAGGCTACACAGCCAGTGTTAAATCTAGGATGAAAATCCAGGTCTCCTGACTCCCAATGTTCTTTCTATTACATTACAGTACCCCTCTGTCAGGAAACAGCTTTAGAGTGGGTGTCAAGAAACTTGGATTTAAGCCCTGGCTCTACAAGTAATTACCTGTGTGATCTTGCACAAATTAACTCACCTCCTTGGGCCTCAGTTTCCCCATCAATAAAATGAGAGGATTGGACTAGAAGATCCCTAAGGTCCTTTTCCGCTAACATTCTATATTCTATCAGTCTGTGCATTTCTGGAGCCTGATAGAAAGGCAAAGGAGAGTGTTGAGCATGTATGTGACTGAGGCTGTGTTCCAGGGAGATGGAGGAAGGGGGAAATTAGGGAGGGAACAAGAGTCATGCTTAAGCTTCAGCAAACACAGAATCCCTGATTTGAAGTTTGAAAGGACCTTAGAGGTCATGAAGTTCAACTCCCTCATTTTGACAGATGAGGTCACTGAGAACAAGTTAGGTGATTCAACCAAGTTTACTCAGGAAGAAAGGGAACAAGCATTTATTAAGCACCTAATGTGTGCTAGGAACTACACTAAGCATTTTACAAATATTATCCCATTAGATCCTCACAAAAACCCTGAGAGGTAGATGCTATTATGATTCCCATTTAACAGTTGAGGTAACTGAGGCAGGCAGAGGTTAAGTATTTTGCCCAAGGTTACACAGTTAGGAAGCCAAGTCTGAATGCAGGTCTTCCTGACTCCAGGCCCAAAGTTCTATCCACTGAGCCACCTCTGATAGTCAGGATTCAAACCCAGGTCCTCTGACCCCAATAGCACTCCTATTGTACCACAATGCTTCTCACCCTCAAGTCCCTCCAGGCCTAAATCCTATGATCCTATAAAACTCTGTAGCATTCTGACTCCTGTCAACATTCCTTTAGGTTAAGGCATTGTGTTCCAAGACAATCCTCTTATTTGGAATATTTGTTACCTTGGACAGCTTGTGCTTTAAGCCAAGACTCCACCTTCACTTTAGAGAACTTTTTATGTCTCAAAGCATTTACCTTGTATATTATAATTAACATATTGCATATTAAAATTATTTGTGGATGAGTTCTAATCCATACTAGACTGTAAATTCTGTGAGGGTGGGAACTATATCTTATCTAGACTTTGCTTCCATCTCATTCCCACTTGGTGAAATGTCCTCTGAACACAACCAGTGCTTAATATGCACTTGCTACTTGAATTAATGAATGAGCAAATCACTTCTCCTTTCTAAATTTGAGTTTCTTTATTTGGAAAATGGAGTTTGATTTCAGGGATTCTTAACCTTTTTTGTGTCCTGGACCCCTTTGGCAGTCTGGTGAAGCATAAAGACTCCTTTTCAGGATAAGGTTTTCAAATGCACAAAATAAAATACTTTGCATTACAAAGGAAACCAATTATTTTGAAATACAGCTATCACAATAATAAGTTCACAAGACCATTTCAAGGCCCTGACCAAGATGATGACTAAGGTAAGACCTTAGCTCTAAAACCTAGGATGCCATGAATGAATGAGTCAAGGGGGAGAGGGGATGTTATGGTCTATTTTTTAATGACCTCCCTCCACTAACTCAACTCCCATTGCTTAGTTCATTCCAAACTAGGCAACAATGGCGCTCAAAGCATTTATTTACCTGTCCCAGGCTGGCCATCTTCCAGGGCCATAAAGAGCCAAGTTCCTGTGCTAAGGGTTGTAGGTCACTCACTGACTCAAAGATAGAGGGGTCAGTCACAATGTCTTCTCCCTATTCAGTAAGTCAAGGAAAACAAAGGAAGCGGACCTGTATGGAAGTTATTTGGGTTGGAAACAAGGGAAGCCAGTCACAGGTGCTAATCCTTCGAAGTGGCTTGCTAAAAAATGCTTAAGCAAAAATAAAATAAATGTAAAGTTTGTTTTGTTTTTCAAGTTTGCTAAAATGACCTTCTCCAACTTTCTCCACAAATCCCTCAAGTGACTGTGGTAGTAAAGGAGAAGCACTAGGGAATTTAAATCTAAGTCTTCAAATATTCTCTAGTCTCCAGGAAACTTGACCCAAATGCCAACCAGAGACAAACAATTGAGCACTGCATTAATTTCATAAACATATTACCGACTTATGTTAAATGTGATCATCCATAAAACCCCCTGGATCTCAAGTTCCTCTATAACCTAGGGCCCCTGAGCACAATCTTCCACTAATATTTCACAGACTTTTCACTACTGTTCAGTCATTTCAGTTTATGTGACTGCATTTGTGGTTTTCTGGCAAAGATACTGGAGTGGTTTGCCATTTCCTTCTCCAGTTCATTTTACAGATAAGAAACTAAGGCAAACAGGGTGAAGTGACTTACCCAGGGTCACACAGCTAGTATGTATGCGATGGCAGGTTTGAACTTAGAAAGATGAGTCATCTTGACTCCGGGATGGTACCACCTAGCTGTTCTTTTCACGGTTTATCCAATATGAATTGTGCTGCCCTGCTGCCTACCCACACACCCAAATTGAGACCTTGTTAAATTTCAGACCGTTCCAAAAGAAAATGGAACTAATTACCTACCTCACAGAATGATGCAATGAAAGCAAAAATAATAAACTTAGAGTTAGGAAATGTAAATTCTAATCTTGGCTCTGCCACTAACTTTTCATGACCCTGGGCAAGTCAGGTAGCTTCACTAGATAGCAGTTTTCTCATCTATAAAATGGAGATGATAAGAGTACCTGATTCACAGGCTCATATGGAAAGGATTTTGTAAACCTTCAAGTTCTACCTATGTTAGTGTGTGTTATAATGGTGGTGAAAAGCCAGATGGACTGGCTTAAGAAACCTAAGTCCTTTCTCTCCCGTTAAGTTGTTGTGGTAGTGGGCACACTTATCTTTGGCCTTTGTTCAAATTGGAGACAATATACTGGCAATAGCATCTTGCTCTTCTTTTTCCCTGCTCCCTGCCCCACCCATCAACTCCTCAACCCCAATCCAGTCTACACCAACCTTCTGCTGTGAATCTTCTTTATGTGTTCTCAATATTCAGCAACCTCTTCTCCAAAAAGCTGGTACTTCTTGGCCCCTCAGACAGGGACTCTTCAGGACCCTGTCCAGTATGGGAAAGATGGTGTCCTTCCCCAAACTTTTAATTCTGATTGACTATGATGCTTTCCACACAAAACTAAGAGAAAACACACTAGAAAAAGTTAAACCCACAGTGTGGGAATTTGTTTTATTTGCTTATGTATGTTAGTAACAAGTTTTATTTTTCTTCCTTTCTCAGTAGGAGGAAAGAATGCAGACCTTTGATAAAAGAAAATTGAATTTAAAAATAGAAAATTAAACCTAGGTAGAACAGCTCCCTTATGTTGGGCAACTCCCCATGCTGGGTGATGGGATACAAAGAAAAATTAAACAAACCCTAAAAGATTCATGATGCCACTAGGCAGAGTTTCTATGAGACAGACTACTGAGACTCTCTGCCCTTCTCTGGAAAAGTGTCAAAAGGTTGTATGAGTATAGCAGCTAAGGCATTGGAATCAAAGTGAGGAAGATGGGATCAAATCCCACACTAGTTGGGTGACCCCAAACAAGTCATTAAAAGTCTCTTTGCATCAGTTTTCTAATCTTTGAAATAAGGGGGTTAGACTCAATAGCCTCTAAAGTTTCTTCTGATTCTAAATCTATTCCCCACTGACCTCTCGGGGTCACATTCACCATCATTTGAAGGTGCATAATGCTGGACTAGCTTCTGTGTTGTGGAAGGTCTTCAGTCCTGTAGTAAATGATACAACAGGGTTGCAGACCTCTGATTGGGGACCAGACCTCTGATTTGGGACCCTTTGACTGATCCTTCCTTAGAACTCTTGGAACATTTTTTATAACCACTGACATCCTAACATTTGGGAAATTCACTAAATCCACCACCACCTCTTGTCCAAACAGACAATTGAGAAATAAAGACATTCTTCCTCCTGACTTGACTCATTTCCCAAATTCCTACCAAAATCATGGATTTATTCCTCTGGTTCCCAAATCTCTAAGTAGTCTTGAATGGTTATACTTCATTTGTTCCTTAGCAATCTGTAAGTCTACAAGCATTTACTGAATACCTACTATGTGCTCAACAGGGTGAATGATCTAATCCCTTACCTGTCCATACTGGAGAAAATACCATGTCTTCTGCATTAGGCCTCAGATACTCTCTCCTTGGCTCACTTTTCATCATTACTTTTCCTTTGGACTTACTCCTCCAAAATGAGACTTCCAATCCAGGGATCCCTTTATATTTATTGGGCAGGCTCCTAGTCCACCAACACCTCATAATAACTAGTTTCTACTCTTCCATCCTGTTTATCTATGTTGGGCTACCTTTCCAGTGCTCTCAGTTCTCAAAATCTATGTTCAAGAAGTAATTTTTCTCCATTTCCTATTACTTGAGACCATCCTATGCTCTACAGGACTCCTGGAACTAGCCATATTTCAGAGTTGGTCAACTAGAAAACTCATGCTTCTCTGGCTAGCTCTGCTCTCCATATCCAAGGGTGGTAGAAGTCCTACTCAACCAGACTTTCATAAATGCTTGGCATCGAGAACTAGGTGATCTTTTCACTATGGAAGTTGCCATTGGAATTAACATAGCAGGATTTTGAACTTTCACAGATGGGATAGAGACATTAGATCAAGCCAGGATTCTGGTTTGACCCATTTATAGCCCCTTTTCACTATCCAAAGTAGCTTTAACCAGGAATTGACATTTTTATTTGGAACTAGGAGTCAGCCCTAAAGTTTAGGAAGCAAGAAAGTTGTTCAACTTTTAAGTCAGTCAGTTGATAAGGGAAAAAAACATAGCAAGTTACCAAAGACCATTGTGTTTAGTTTCAGACTGAGATTCAAATTTGAGTCTCTAATAGTCTAAAGAAGCATCCTCTGGAAAGGCTCAAAAAGGAGGTTGGCACATCTAGCCAGGGATCTTCTGGACCACCCATGGAAGAAAGTTTGTTGGCTTGTGGACACTCTCCCATCTGATTTATCTGTCCCCTTTCCCTCTCCTTCTGTAAACAGGATGGGAAAGAGGTGGTTGCATAGGAAAAACAACAAGTACATTACAAGAGGTTATAGTACACTGCAAACTCCTATAAATACACAGTGTGATGTACCAGTCAAAAAAGCTGACACGAGCTTAGGCTCCATTCACTGACTCATCATATACAGAATGAGGAAAGTGGTAGTCCTACCACACTATTCCCTGCTTAGACAACTTTTGGAGAACTAGGCATTAAGGATTAATTGCAGGACACCATCGTGTTCTGGGGATTGCAATTTGGCAAGCCCTGGATAAGACTATCAGATGTGCTTGCCTACTCCATGTAGCTTGATCCCTATCATGCAGGATGTTATAGGATTCACAGAAGTCCTTTTATACTTTTATCTTTATGCCCTTAGTCCTTCATCTGAGGCTTTTACAAAGTCTGTGGCTTTCCTTTGAATCATCTGTCATTACTCGGAGTGTGCATTTGATATTATTGAATATCCACATCTCTCTCCCTTCCTCCCCACCCTCTCTCCCTCTCCCCTATTGAAAGGCTCTGTATAGCTTTCTCTCCAAATATAGCAGAGGACTTAGGGTGGTTAGGTGGTGGCAAAGTGGATAGAGCGCCAGGCCTGGAGCCAGGAAGATTCATCTTTCTGAGTTCAAATCTTGCCTCAGATACTTCCTAGTTGTGTAACCCTGGGAAAGTCACTTTATCCTGTTTACCTCAGTTTTTTCATCTTGCAAAATGAGCTGGAGAAAGAAATGGCAAACCACTGCAGTATCTTTGCCAAGAAAACCCTAAAGACCAAGAGTCAGACACAAATGAAAATGGCTGAAGAATAATGAAAGGATGGAGAATTCTCAAATCTGAGAGTCCTGAGAGCTCTTGTGTGGTGGCATAGATAAATAAAATTGAACTCCAAAGAGAGGTAGCATGGAATAACAAAAAACTGAACAAAGAACCAGAAGACCTGAGTTCTACTCTTAGCTCTACTACTACCTAGCTGTATGAATGGGGGCAAGTCACCCAACTCCTCCAGGCCTCCATTTTCCATATTGAGGAGTTTTAGTTATATCACCCCAAAAACAAGATTGCAAACTCAAAAGTCTTCAAGATAGGGAAACTCAAAGCCAAGCTCATTTCCACCCCTCTAACCAACCCAAAACTGTTTCTGGATTTGCCATTTAAAAAAATTCTACCAGATGAATCTATAGGACAAGAACCAGATATCATAGAAATTCTATGTGTATCTTTCTGTCTGTGTCTCTGTCTATGTCTCTCTGTCTCTGTCTCTCTCTCTTACGTACATATATACACAGAGAGCATATACAAGATTTACCCTCTCCTTTACTGAATTTTGGCTCCAAGTTTACCATAAAACTAAATACCATCTCCAGGTTTTTTCAACCCCTTTAGAATAGCAATATGCTACTTAAATGTGTATTTTTATTACTTTCTCTATTATAAGTAAAAATATTGTAATGTGATCTGATAATTCGCCAGCTGTCTGAGTCTAGAACAGGCTCTACCATTATGGAGTCGAACAAGCGAGGGGAAGCGGGTGTGTGTGTGTAATGCTTGCTATCTGGGGAAGTACATTTCGATTTCTGCTTAGGTTGGTACCACATATGCTAGGCCACATGTTCCTAGTCTGGTAGACATATAATTGTGCACATTTATCTTATTGTAGTTTAAAGTGCAAACATTATAAAATAACACCAGTGTCTACTGTGGTTTATGGAGGAATGGGGGAGGTTAGTGGGAGCACAGATAAAAACAGACGATGAAAACTTTTCTAAAAACACTCGATGAAATGGTAGCCCCAGCAAATACTTTGGGATGCATAGGGAAAATGAAACTTCTCAAAGCTTTACTGATTGCCAAAAGGGAAGGACAAAGCCAAAAGACCACGGGGTTGATGTGCAAGAATTTGCTGCCCCCCAATAGTTGATGAAATTCTATCTTAATCCATCCTGGACTGAGGCCAATTATGTTCATCAGAATTAACATCATCACATTGAGGTCTAATGACATTAATAAAGATTATGGCCAATAGGTGAGTGATTCCAAAGCAAACCTCAGTTGAAAGTTATTTCCAAACCACTTTATCTTTCTCTCACTGTTTGTCCATAATATTGGCTAGATTAACACCGGATCAGAAAAGATCATTGATAAAGCTAGCAATACTGCATGCCTCAAACAGCATAGTGAGCTGACACTGGCATGTCACAGGTGTTAGCCATGGTGAAGTGGTTGATTTGGGGTATGCTTGGTTCTTGAGGGGCAAGGAGAAAATCAATGAGAAAGGAGGGGAGAGGAAAAGCAAGCAGGGAAAGGGGTGGAGAGAGAGGAAGAGAGAAAGCATAAAGAAGAGGGAAGTCAAAAGAGAGAAAAAAGAAAAAGAGAAAGAGAATCACAGATTACTTTGATGTTCAGTCTATGAAACTTCTCAAATTATAAAGGAGAATCACTTTTGAGCTCTTAAGTGGCTCCGAATAAACTGACTGTCCAGAGATACAATGAAAAACCGACACCAGATCTCAGTAACAAGGGAAGAAAAATTGTCAGTGGTGAGATGAATATTAAAAGCCCTATCCGTGAAAAACGCCCTGGAAATATGCTTTAAAGGAGAAGGATGAAGGAGGGTGATTACACTGGTGATTATGTAAGGAAGCTCAATGTGTTTAGGGCCAGCGCTAGGCCAACTATGCAGATTTCTCATTCAGTCTTGTTCGTGGGGGAGATTTCATAAAAGCAGTTTGTGCTCAGGCAGGAATGAAAAGAAAATGATATTGGGGAGGAATAATGCATAGATCACCAGCAAGGCAGCAAGGTGCAGCTCTGAAAGCATCTCAGTAGCCTAAGAGAAGAATTGGGATGGGGGAAGGGAAGGGGGCAGGTGAAAGACCAACAGGAAACTCAGAAGAATCCCCATTTCTAGGATCTCTCTGCCCAGGCAGGATGGAAATTATTTTTAGTGTAGGTATATTTCAAGAAATTTAGACATAGTGACATCATTCACTAGATTGAGAAGGAGGAGGCTATAAATTAATTACAAAGTCCCAATTCAGAACTCCAAGGAACCTAAGAGATCTAAGTCAATTCCCTTATTTGATAGATGAGGAAATTCTCCCAAGCTCCTGCCTTCAGTAAGTGGCAGAGGTCAAACTCAAACTCACGTCTCCTGACTCCTATTCTACTATTCTTTCCTATGCTGTGCTTCAATAGGTCTGTAAAATGACAATCTGTTCCATTTCTGTCCAATTTCTGTTTCTCCCCCTCTAACCATCCTGCTGAGGAATATGAAACCATTTTTTTTAGTCCAAAGAACATAAGCAGGGGGCAGAGTCAAGATGGTGGAGTAGAAAGACACATATATGCAGGCTTTCCCCACACAGCCCATAAAATACCTGTAGAGAGGGACTCTTGCAAATTCTGGAGAGGAGATATCCAGACCAGGGTGACCTTGAAAGGCCCATGGGAAATGTCTGTTGCACTGGACACAGAGAAGAGCCCAGCCCAGCCTTGGCCTCGTGGCATGGCATGACTCTGGGAGGAGGACACCTCAGGGGCAGAATCTGCAGTCTCAGTAGCAGCGGGTTGGAAGATCCATCAACCCACAGGTGCCAAAGGTCAGTGACAGGGTTTTTTCAGCTGGCCAGGAAGGGAGAAGGGCCTTCCCATAGCTCCGGCCTCAGGCAGTGGCCATGGAGGCCACATTGGGCAAGCAGCAGTTCCCACAGCAGCCCGCATCCATTGTTGGATCATAAAACCTCTGGGGGTACTGAGCAGCCCATTCTTACCTCAGCCCTGTGTAGAAGGTCTGAGAGAAATGATCTTTATCTTGTACTAAATGGTGGCCCTGCCCCACAGCTTATCTGAAAGTCAGCCACCTGTGCTGGTTTGGTGGAACTGGAGGCCAGGCAGCTGTGGAGAGGAAACTGCTAAGATTCTGGGCACAAAAACCTCTTTCTGCTCCCAGACCAGTGTACACACTTGATTGTGCAACCTTGGAGGAACTGAGATCTTATAAATTCCCAGAGTATACCCTACTCATGACAAAGGATCCAAAAGTCAAGTAACTGGTTGGAAAAATGCCCAAAAAAGGGGAAAAAATAAGACTATAGAAGGTTACTTTCTTGGTGAACAGATATCTTCTCCCATCCTTTCTGATGAGGAAGAACAATACTTACCATCATGGAAAACCATAAAAGTCAAGGCTTCTGTATCCCAAACATCCAAAATAAATATTCAATGGTCTCAGGCCATGGAAGAGCTCAAAAGGGATTTTGAAAATAAAGTTAGACAGGTGGAGGAAAAACTGGGAAGAGAAATGAGAGAGATGCAAGAAAAGCATGAAAAGCAGGTCAATACCTTGCTAAAGGAGACCAAAAAAAATGCTGAGGAAAATAAAATCTTTAAAAACAGGCTAACTCAATTGGCAAAAGAGGTTCAAAAAGCCAATGAGGAGAAGAATGCTTTCAAAAGCAGAATTAGCCAAATGGAAAAGGAGGTTCAAAAGCTCACTGAAGAAAATAGTTCTTTAAAAATTAGAATGGAACAGACGGAGGCTAATGACTTTATGAGAAACCAAGAAATCACAAAACCAAAAGAATGAAAAAATGGAAGATAATGTGAAATATCTTATTGGAAAAACAACTGACTTAGAAAGTGGATCCAGGAGAGACAATTTAAAATTATGGGACTACCTGAAAGCCATGATCTAAAAAAGAGCCTAGACATCATCTTTCATGAAATTATCAAGGAAAATTGCCCTGATATTCAAGAACCAGGGGGCAAAATAAATATTGAAAGAATCCACTGATCACCTCCTCAAAGAGATCCAAAAAAAAAGAAACTCCTAGGAACACTGTGGCCAAGTCCACAGTTCCCAGATCAAGGAGAAAATATTGCAAGCAGCTAGAAAGAAACAACTCAAGTATTGTGGAAATACAATCAGGATAACACAAGATCTAGTAACTTCTACATTAAGGGATCAAAGGGGGTGGAATATGATATCCCAGAAGTCAAAGGAACTAGGACTAAAACCAAGAATCACCTATCCAGCAAAACTGAGTATAATACTTCAGGGGGGGAAAATGGTCTTTCAATGAAATAGAGGACTTTCAAGCATTCTTGAGGAAAAGACCAGAGCTGAAAAGAAAATTTGACCTTCAAACACAAGGATCAAGAGAAGCATGAAAAGGTAAACAGCAAAGAGAAATCATACGGGACTTACTAAAGTTGAACTGTTTACATTCCTATATGGAAAAACAATATTTATAACTCTTGAAACTATTTTCAATATTTGGGTAGTTGGTGGGATTACACAAACACAAACACACACACACACACAGAGAGAGACAGAGAGCACAGGGTGAATTGAATAGGATGGGATCATATCTTTAAAAAATGAAATTAAGGGGTGAGAGAGAAATATGTTGGGAGAAGAAAGAGAGAAATGGAAGGGGTAAATTATCTCTCATAGAAGAGGCAAGTAAAAGATTTTTCAGTGGAGGAAAAAAGGGGGGAAGTGAGAGAAAAAACATGAAGCTTACTCTCATCATATTCGACTAAAGGAAGGAATAAAATGCACATTCATTTTGGTATGAAAATCTATCTTACAATACAGTAAAGTAGGGGAGAAGGGGATAAGCAGGGTGGGGGTGATGATGGAAGGGAGGGCAATGGGAGAAGGGAGCAATTAGAAGTCAACATTCGGGGAAGGACAGGGTCAAAATAGAGAGCAGAAGAAATGAGGGGCAGGATAGAATGGAGGGAAATATAGTTAGTCTTACACAACACGACTATTATGGAAGTCATTTGCAAAACTACACAGATATGGACTATATTGAGTTGCTTGCCTTCCCAAAGGGGATGGGTGGGGAGGGAGGGAGGAAGAGAAGTTGGAATTCAAAGTTTTAGGAACAACTGTTGAGTATTTTTCTTGCATACAACTAGGAAATGATAAATACAGATAATGGGATATAGAAAGCTATCTTGCCCTACAGGACAAAAGAGAAGATGGGGATAAGGGAAAGGAGGGATGTTAGAAGGGAGGGCAGATTGGTGATAGGGGTAATTAGAATGCTTGGCATTTTGGGGTGGGGGAGGGGAGAAATGGGGAGAAAATTTGGAACCCAAAATTTTGTGGAAATAAATGTTGAAAACTTAAATTAGTAAATTTGAATTAAAGAAAAAAGAATATAAGCAAATCCTATGCACATGTGCAGACTGTACAGACATCATGTACGTGCCAGACACCATGGAGTATATACATTATCCTTGCCATCACTGAATTTATACCCTACCTGAGGAAGCAAGACAACCATCAAAATATAATACTATAAATCAAGGTAGCACATAAGTTCTTAGAAGATATTCAATCTTCTACAGTTGCTGGAAGAGTTGTTTCTTTAGAATGCTACCCTAAGAGAATCATATTTAAGTCGCTGTTTTGGTTTCTACTCCAGAGTACCAGAATGTGGAAGTAATGAAAGGTTTCATGACCTGAAGAAAAGAGGGTATCCCACTATGGTGAGAGAGAAGATCATTAGGCAGCAGGGCCATGAATGGTGAGCCACACAAAGTATCAGCATCTCTTTTGGCCAAAAAAAAAAGGAATTAACTCCGATGACTGCACAAGTTTGCAGTGTTACTCATGTTGAGGAGACAAAGCTATGCGCTCTTATACAGCACTGTAATGACCTCATACCAGGGACTCCTAACTCCATACCACATTTTCCTAACTACAAACCTCTGTCCTACACTTTTGGCATTACCTCGCTACAGTTTGTCCCCAACCTGAACCCCATAGTGGAAAGTCCTTAGCCCTGGGTGCCATATATACACTGTTGGGCAACAACAGGTAGATAATTAGAGCTTGGTCAGAACTGAAAGACACCAAGATCATCCCTTACATCCCAGGCCCATACCAGACATCCTGACCGTTGTCCTACCACGGGACTTTAATGACTCTGGAAGAGAGAGGGGGTTAATAACTTTGTGCAGCTCTGCCTCATTTAAATCCAATTCACAAGCAAGTCAAGACAGCACCTGTGATATCACCAGTCCTCTTCGAAAATCAAGGACCACAAACAATTATAGGATATCACAGAAAACCTCGTAGAACACTATGACGCACTTTGGTGAAGAGTTGAAAATTAAAAAAATGGGAAGGAAGCTGAATTCTTTGTATGTAAGAGTAGATAGACTCTCCCCAAACCCCGGTCTTTCAGAAACAACCGTGTCCAGCCCCGCTCCCTTGCCTCTGCCTAGAATTTCTAAGAGCCTTCAGCTGGGTTGGACCATAGGGAAGGGAGAGAGGGGGTAATGAACAGTGGCTTTGCTGGGAGGCAGGAGAGAGGAGAAGAAGAGGAAACAGCCCATGCGGTGAGCCTCACTGGTGCCAAAAAATGAAAGGAAACCGTAAAATCCCTGTTTTCTGAATATAAAAAGGTTGTGAAAATAGGACTCCAAGGGCCCTGCAAATGATTATGTTAATTAGAAAGAGGGCTATTCAATAGCACTGAAGTGATGCTCAGGAATCTTGAACTACGAATTTTAGTGTGATTACAGATCATATTAAAATTCTATTAGCTGTCACTTAATATCCAAAGACAGAAATAAAAAGAGGCCCAAAAAACCCCCTCCCAGATCCAAATGCCTCACTTTTTCAAACAATCACTTTTTTTTTAAATAAATGTAAGCCTTTTAGAAGATTATAAGCTCCCTGAGGGCAGAAACAGTATTACCCTTTGTCATTTTATTCCATGTTTAGGTCTTGCACATAGTAGGCGCTTAATAAATGGTCGGTTGAAGTGAATAAGCCTAGATTAAATTCAAAGAAGAAAAAAAACAGAGAACGAAAGCCTGCTTAGCCAATGATAATTCATGGGAGCCCCTCTGACCAAGTCCACAGTCAGCATCCAGCCCGTATTGCAGAAGACGATTTACGAAATTGTTGGTTGTTTGATCTGGGTGGGTTTTTTCTCCTGTTTTTTCCCAGCTGATGTAATTAAGAGTAAACTTTGTAGCAATATCTCTCTTTTGGTGAGGGTTTTTTTTTTTTTGGTCTGCCTTCCAAATTATAAATTGTTAATGAGCACCTGTTACAATGTTAATGAAAGTAAGATCTGTATGTAAATAAAGAAAATTTAATAACTTAACAAGGTGGATGAAAATTCCCAACCTACTCAGTGGCTAATCTAAGGCCAAACACCAAATAGTTGCTATCTAAGCAGGGGGAAGTTGCTAATGTATTCACCTCAGCACACTTTTCACGATATAATTAATATTTTAAAAATTTATAAAACTGAAATCAGAGGTCTTGATTGTAACAAACAAAATATCCATCTTTAATCTGCTACCCTGAGGCCAATGGTGCCAGTTCCTCATCCCTGCACCCACCCCTATTCCTCCTTTCATGATCTGAAAAGACAAACCAGTCTGCACCATTGAAAGCAAGGTTGTGTTTAACTTTTCTCCCTGTCCTGCTCATCTTCCTTCTCACCGAGTTGAAAATGGCACAGAGGCTGTATATCCTCTAGCAATCAGGGGCACATGGGAAATAAAGGCATCATGTGTGCCATCTTCTCCTGCACCAAAAGAGAAAGACCTTTCAAGGATGGCACTAGAACTTCTCCAGGGACTAAAGAGCAATTCAGACTTCTGGAAGGGTAGCCCGGAGTCCCTATTGTTACAAGTTTTGGTTTTGGTTCTGGTTTTGAAATAACAGGCCCTTGCCAGGTCATTGTTTCATGTGTACAAATCAAGACCACCAGACCCCAATGAGTACTGAGGATGATGACACCTGGCCATCGGTGCCCTGATTTTTTTGCCAAGCAGACTTCTCTTTGTAGCTCCGTCAACTACTTTTCTGCTTCCTGACATCTGTTATCTCTAGCCTTGCAACTGTCCTCCCAAATATTCTTAAAAGGGCTGGGCTCTCCAGCAGGGAAAGATGCATGGATGTAACTATCACCTATATATTCCTCATGCATATTAGGGTAAACTCTTCTCCAGGTAAGGGGCAGAAGAGAGCTTTATAGAATTGCCTGGTGGGGTCAGATTCTAATCTGGAATTGCCAGGTGGAAGGAAATATCATAAGTGATACCGTCATGTAGGGTGGGACAACCGCCAGGGAGCAAGCAAGGTAGGCAAATCCTCAGGGCCAGAATTCCTGCTGTTCTTAACTCCCCCTTTCTCCTACTTATGCCCACCAACTTCCTCTCAAAGCACAGTGGGAACAAAAAGAGGACTGGGTGCTCCCACAAGTGACAAAAGTGACAGAATCTTTGATGTAGAGCTGAAAGAGGCCTGAGAACCCATTAAGTTCAACCTCTTGATGACTTGTCCAAGGTCACACAGCTGGTAAGTGGCAAAGGTAAGATTTAAACCCTTGTCCTCTTTTCTCTTTCCAGGAATCACAATTGAACTCCCAAGAGTGCCTGAGTTTGCTTTCCCAAACTGGAATTTCCACTTCAAAAAAAGTCCACTCACAATACAGGTTGAGCTAAGCTGAGGCTGAACCCAGCATACCACATGTTATTTTGTAGAGGCTGGGGAGGGGTGGTGGGTAGAATCTTCCTAGCTGGGGATATTTGTGTTAACCTCTGGCAGTTGTAGCTGCATTATGGCGTCTGCCTTGAAAGGTCAGAAATATAGGAGGCTTATCAGAGAAGAAAGTGGGTTATCATATTGTATAGACTTTTCAATTTTGCGGCAGTTTACCAAATGACTCCTCTCCTGGCAGCTTTCCTCAAACTGTCCTAGGCAGTAATATCTCTAGAGCGTCAGGGAAGTTGTAGTTATGGCAGCGCCTTTCAGGAAGGGAAAATAAAGCTGCTTTAGAAAGACTTCGCTGGGTATCTGAAAGAGGGCCCAACCTTTTAGAGTTGGCATTAAGACTGGGGAGGAGGCTGGGAGATAACTCAACACCCACCCTTCCCTTCATTCTGCCATTAAGAGGAAGATTTTTTTCCCTTTTTTTTTTTTTTGACGTAATACTAGACAAATAAATAAATAATTCAAAAAAAAAAAAAAAGAAATGAAAAGTTACAACTCCAAATAACGACTCTATAACCTGTGACTGATTTTTTCATTCATATATTTCCCTGGGACCGTCCCTTGGCACAGGATCTATTTGTCTGTCTTGACTGGGAAATGTTTTGTATATAAACAAAAAAACATTCCGTCCATCCATTAAAAATCTCCAGTCAATTTAATACATCACAGTGTAACCATTTAGCCCAGTCATTTTTCATTGTTTGACCTCACTTTTAATTAGAGACTGAATTATTAATGCCATCTGATAGGAGACAAACTACTTTAGAGGGTGCCTATTCTCTAGGCCAGCTCCCAGGAACTACACATTCAGGTTTTGTACATTTCAAATAAAACATAAGTGGCCAGGGGAAAAACAATTTACATTTACAGCTCCTACAAACCCAACATCCATCAAGAGTTGGGGTGGAAAATCTCTTGCCGTTTCAGCATCTGACTTTGGAAACTCTGCAAGAAAAGAGGGAAAGAAGGAGGGAAGGGGAAAATCACCTCTTGGTGCCAACAGGAACCTAAGCCTGGATTTTTCTAGCCAAAAGGAGTCAATCCTCAGTAACCCCTCTTTAGGGACCACAATAGAAAAACAAAAGGTTCTCCTTGAATAATTTTGAAGTTTGGGGAAAGAGAACCCTGCTGAATTCCTTAATGGCAATAATTCTCTCAGGGGCCCCCTAAAGAATCAAGAATACCCTTAAGGAAAAGGGACTAGTACCCATTTATTTTTATATCTCTAAAGTGAGCTTTATATAGTAGGCCCTTTAACATTTGATGAATGGATGAGTGACTGCCTGATCTACCTCTGAGTTATCTATGCTCACTGCTCGTCTGTGCACGTGGCTAAAAATGAGTCTGATCAAAGCTTGTCCAAAACGCCAGTCCCACTTTAGAGGCTTCCATTAACCATTTTCATCAACAGGTTTAGTGGGTAGCCCTTAAAGAGGCAGACTGTCACAGTGGATGAGGCACTGGATTTGGAGTCAGGAAAAGCTGAGTTCAAATCCTGCCTCAGATAATTACTAGCACTGGAACACTTAGCAAGTCAGTTACTCTCTATGGGTCTTAATTTTCTCATCTGTAAAATGAGGGGATTGGAATTGATGGCCTCCACTAAGGTCCTTTCCAGCTCTAAATCTATGATCCCATGAGTCCTGTGATAGCCATGGACATAGGGCCAGGATTTAACCTCCCAGGATCATAGACTGGCAGGATCTGGAGCATGAAGGTCAAATTCACTTCCTTCCTTTTGTGAAGAAGGAAATTGAGGCAGAGATCAGAAGTACTCATGCACCCAGGGAATAACCAGCAAAGGCAGAATTCAGATCCAATCTGCATCTTTTCATGAGCTCTGAAAGTCATCCATTAACTTGAGGCAGTTACTCTGTGCTTATAGCTAAACTGCTCTGCCTTCTAATTTCTCCATTCTTACAAAGGCCCAAACAGGCTCTGCCTAGACCTTCTCCAAGGAACAACCTAATCTGACTGTGTCTACATAAAGTATAAGTGGCCTCTGAAGGCTTCTTACGTCTCCATTGGATAGAAGGCACAAACCATGCATCCCGATTTTTTTTCTCCTCCAGTTGAGAGAGCACATAAGCCATCTCACTTCCTTTCTAATTCTTTTAACAATCCTTTCCCCTGGGAGGGAATTAGAGATAAATGTCCCTTTCATTTCCCATGAAATCCTACATATTATTTAGTGACTATTTAAAAGCAATCCTACTTTTAAGTCAAGTTGCGTAAAGTAGGGATAGGGCAATGGAAAGAGCTCTGGAGTCGGAGGACATGACTGGGCTGCTTACTATTACTTAATTACTTACTACTACTTACTTACCTTGGGTAAGTCACTTAACCTCTCTGTGCCTCAGTTTCCTCATCTGTAGAATGGGGGAGTTGGACTAGGCGGCCTCTAACATCTCATCCACTTCTAGATCTAGGATCCTCAGATTCTCTATTTTATGAGTGGCTTAACCATGTGCCCTCCAGGGAGTGTACAATGTTGCCTCAGAAATAACTTATGTCTCACAAGGTTTCTTATTGGGGAATGGTCCGTGAATAGTAGAGGCTAGCCAAGGACCAAAGGAAATAGCCAGCAAGCAGCCTTGCCTCCCTATCCCCACAGTAAAAATCTTGGATCAAGTCCTCCTACCCTTAATTCTGCTGCTAGTTTCTGTTATATACCTCCCTATTCTAACTGCCAATAAACAGATGTCTAGCTTCCCCTGTTGCAAGAGGTACTTGGGCACTATTTATACCTAAAGAAAGAAAATGGAGGAATTTTCCTTCTCTACATAGATCAAAATCACGTGAGTAGTGAACCCTCAACAAATAGATGTTAGTGGAGTTCTTGTGGGTGCCATGCAATCATAGAATTTCAGAGCCAGAAAGAATTTCAAAAGGTATTTATGCTGGCACTCAATGCCAAAATCTCCTCTATGGCATTCTGATAGATGCTGATAGAGTTTCCTCTGTCACACAAGGGAGTGAATAGTAAATCCAGGATTCATACTTAGGTTGGTTGAAGTATGAGAGAAGAAGAGGAGAGGGGAGGGGAGGAGAAGGTAGGAGAGGACAGAAGAGAACAGGAAAAATATTTTACTTTGATATTCAGTCTATGAAACTTCTCAGATTATAAAGGAAAATCACTTTTGAGCTTCTAAGAGGCCCAGAATGAACTGACAATCCACAGATACAATGAGAAACTGATACCAGACCTCAGTAACAAGGCAAAAAAAAAGTCTTCAGGGAGAGACCTCTTCATATGTGTCCTTCCGCATTACATGATTCACCCCTTCCAAGAATGCATTGGAGGAAATGACTTGTAGGGTTGAGGGCATCATCTTCAGCAAGTAAACACACCCTTCAAATATAGAAGCTTAGCTAAAGAAGGTGCCATTTATAAATGAAGTGCTTTATACAGCAAATATGTTTGCTACCTATGGGTGGACATTACAGGAAGGTAGATTTGGCTGCAGTGAGGGGACTTCCTATCCGATCTTTCTAAAAATTGCCTAGGCTGCCTCAATGGAAGTACTCAAGAGGATTCTGTATTGCCATCTATCTGAGATGGTGTGGGAGGAATCTTGCATTGGGCATGAAACTAGACTACATGGATACTTTCTGAGATATATAACAGCTCTGAGACTTAATGATCTCATGATAACATTCTATCATTATCTTTGGTTGAAATAGCTCAAAGTATGAATTATACATGGACATTAGTGTTCAGTGCTCCAGATTGTAATTTCTAGTTTGACCTCTTGGAGCTCTAATATCCTTTGGGTCTCCAAGATTTGAAAGGACTGATCGGGTCATCAATCCACTTAAAACAGATAGAGGGAAGGATTTAGGAAGGGGGACCATGCAGGAGAGAGTCAGTCCTATTTCCCAAACCGGAGATTCTGAAGGACTTTCTTCCAGGGACCCTAACACATAAAGGGCATCCTACCCTATAAAATCCAGATGTTCTAGAGCTGACCTCTAGCCTGTGCCTTGGCCTCTTCACTCAATAGATGAAGAAAAGGACCTTGGAAAACAAGGAGAAGATAAATGTGTCAAATCATCAAGACAAATGGTGAGAAAGGAGCGATTGGACTTTCCCAGTCTCAACACTGGGGAAACTTGTGGTTCTATCTCTGAGTTTCATCTGGAGGCTGCCTTTTGCCAGACTCTAGGTACAAGAGCACTAGCTCAGCAGACACACTGGATTCCCTCAGAATAAGGCAGGGAAGCTGCCATTGCGGATGTCAGAATGTGAGCAGGAGAAGGGGAGCTCACAGGAGACCCTAGAGTCAGATCCATCTTGCTAACTTGCAGCTGTATACACTAAGCAGTACTAATGGGCTTCACTTTTAAGTACCTGCTTCATTCTTTTTTTTCCAGCTATGTTTTCCCTTTAATAGTCAAAGCCCAGAGAGAGACTGTGGGAAAAACATAAAGACACATTGACAGGGGGAGGAGCCAAGATGGTAGAGTAGAAAGATTCACATATGCTAGCTCCTAACCCACAGCCCATAAAATAACTATAAAAAAGAACTCCCAACAAATTCTGGAGCAGCAGAAGCCACAGAACAACGGAGTGGAGGAGACTTCTGTTCCAGAGAGGCCTGAAAAACTGACACCAAAGGTCTGTCACCCACTGGACCTGGAACAGAGCCCAGCCCTGCCTTGGCTGAGTGACCGTGAGGAGTAGATCTGAGCAGGCTTCAGGAATGGAATCTCTCGCAGTTGAGAAGGTCCCTCCGTGCACAGATACTGAAGGTCAGTGGGAGACTCCTTTTGGCTGGCCGAGAGGGAAGCAGGGTGTCTCCATAACTCAGGCTCCCTCGGGAGGCAGCAGCAGAGGAAGCAGCAGACAGGAGCTCCCCAAGCAGACAGGAGCTTGGATCCATTACTGAAGGTCTCCACATAAACCCCCTGAGGAAACTGAGAGAGATGCAAGAAAAGCATGAAAAACAGGTCAATACCTTGCTAAAGGAGACCCAAAAAAATGCTGAAGAAAATAACCCCTTGAAAAATAGGCTAACTCAATTGGCAAAAGAGGTTCAAAAAGCCAATGAGGAGAAGAATGCTTTCAAAAGCAGAATTAGCCAAATGGAAAAAGAGGTTCAAAAGCTCACTGAAGAAAATAGTTCTTAAAAATTAGAATGGAATAGATGGAGGCTGATGACTTTATGAGAAACCAAGAAATCACAAAACAAAACCAAAAGAATGAAAAAATGGAAGATAATGTGAAGTATCTTATTGGAAAAAGAACTGACTTGGAAAGTGGATCCAGGAGAGACAATTTAAAAATTATGGGACTACCTGAAAGCCATGATCAAAAAAAGAGCCTAGACATCATCTTTCATGAAATTATCAAGGAAAACTGCCCTGAGATTCTACAACCAGAGGGCAAAATAAATATTGAAAGAATCCACCGATCACCACCTGAAAGAGATCCAAAAAGAGAAACTCCTAGGAATATTGTGGCCAAATTCCAGAGTTCCCAGGTCAAGGAGAAAATATTGCAAGCAGCTAGAAAGAAACAACTCAAGTATTGTGGAAATAAAATCATGATAACCCAAGATCTAGCAACTTCTACATTAAGGGATAGAAGGGCATGGAATAGAATATTCCAGAAGTCAAAGGAACTAGGACTAAAACCAAGAATCACCTACTCAGCAAAACTGAGTATAATACTTCAGGGGAAAAAATGGTCCTTCAATGAAATAGTGAACTTTCAAGCATTCTTGAGGAAAAGACCAGAGCTGAAAAGAAAATTTGACTTTCAAACACAAGAATGAAAAGAAGCATGAAAAGGTAAACAGCAAAGAGAAGTCATAAGGGACTTACTAAAGTTGAACTATGTACATTCCTACATGGAAAGACAATATTTGTAACTCTTGAAACTTTTCAGTATCTGGGTAATTGGTGGGATTACACACACACACACACACACGCACACACATATGCACACACACGTGCATGCCCACACAGAGACAGAGAGCACAGAGTGAATTGAATAGGATGGGACCATATCTTAAAAAAATTAAGGTAAACGGTGAGAGAGAAATGTATTGGGAAGAGAGAGAGAGAAATGGAATAGGGCAAATTACCTCTCATAGAAGAGGCAGGCAGGAGACTTTTTAGTGGAGGGAAAAAGAGGGGAGGTGAGAGAAAAACATGAAGTTTACTCTCATCACATTCGACTAAAGGAAGGAATAAAATGCATACTCATTTTAATGGGTATGAAAACCTATCTAACAAAACAGGAAAGTGGGGGAGAAGGGGATAAGCAGGGTGGGGGGGGTGATGGAAGGGAGGGCAATGGGAGGAGGGAGCAATTTGAAATCAACACTCTTGGGGAGGGACAGGATCAAAAGAGAGAATAGAAGCAATGGGGGGCAGGATAGCATGGAGGGAAATATGGTTAGTCTTACACAACACAACTATTATCGAAGTCATTTGCAAAACTACACAGATATGGCCTATATTGAATTGCCTGCCTTCCCAAAGGGAATGGGTGGGGAGGGAGGGATGGGGAGAAGTTGGAACTCAAAGTTTTAGGAACAATTGTCAAATATTGTTCTTGCTACTAGGAAATAAGAAATGCAGGTAATAGGGAATAGAAAGTCATCTGGCCCTATAGGACAAAAGAGAAGATGGGGACAAGGGAAGGGAGGGATGATAGAAGAGAGGGCAGATTGGTAATAGGGGAAATTAGAATGCTTGGTGGGGTGGGGGGAGGGGACAAATGGGGAGAAAATTTGGAACCCAAAATTTTGTGAAAATGAATGTAAAAAGTTAAATAAATTAATTAATAATAAAAAAAAGACACATTGACAGAGTGAGCCCAGGCTTCACTTAGCAAGGAACAAATAGAAAAAGGGAAGGTGCATCCACTTCAAAAGGGATACACACAGCCCAGGTGCCAAACAGGCAGGACATAGTTCCTGGGAAAGAAAAGGTCATTAAAAGAACTTGACCATATCCCAAAGGTAATCCTTCCATTGTCTTCTTCCTCTCATTTAATTCTTAGCCCAGCTTATGGTCCATTTGCAGCATCTGTCCAAGATACATATACCGATGCATGAGTTCTACAGGGTATTCATGCAGCTAAATATCATAGTCTAGGAAGTGGGCATTCTTTATCCACTTGGTTCTTTCTGTACGGATAGTTAGGCTGAACATTTGTGAGGAATCTCATTTCAATGTTCCAGGCTTTGGTGTAATTGGTATGACATTAGGTGTGCTGCCAGACCTTAGATATGAATTTTAGAACACCGTTCATACAAAGTTCTTGAATTGTATATGTTAACAGGGGCTCTTTGTGCTTGAAAAGTTTGTTCCAAGCCAAAGAGGGAATCTAAAGCTAGGAATCCCAGGCATCTCTAACAGGCTCCTTGAGGAAGGAAAGGGAGAGGGCCAAATTAGTGATGTCATTGATGAGAAACTCCTTCTACCATGGTAGGCTAGTGCCTTAGTCTTAGTCTTCTATAGTCTTAGAAAGTTACTTAGAACCCTGAGAAAGCATGTGACTTGCCCAGGGTGACACAGCCAGTATATGTAGAAGAGGAGACTTGAATTCAGTCTTTTTGATTCCAGGAACAGCTCTTGGATCACTCTGCCATGATTCTTTGTCAGGGAGAGGGGAGTGATAGAATCACAGTATGCGGATGGCTCCCTAACTATGCTAGACCCAAGGCTAGCCCTGCTAATGATAATGAATAACCAGGGCTAGACCATGGACTAAAAACTTGGCAGTTTCCCAAAGGCAGTCCTGCCCATTGTCTTCCTCCTGTTGTTTAATTTTTAGCCCAGCTTATGGTCCATTTGCAGTGTCTGTCCAAGGTACATAGACTGATAGACCAGTGCCATAGGTTGTTCTTCAAACCAGATATAATAGTCTGGGCAGTGGGCAGTGGATAAGTTCCTAAAAAAGAATGAAATTATGTCAGGAAGGAGTGGTGGAAAGATAAAGAGGCAGAAGGCAGGCTTATTCTGAAGGTTTAGGGGAAAGAGAACAATTTCTAAAATGATAACAATTATTGCAAAAATGAAGCATTTTGAAGCATCCTGATCAATAGAAAAACCAACAGTGAATCCAGAGGGACCGATGGCACTTCCAACCTGTCTGGGAATTCCTTTATCTTCTCTGAGGCACATTTTATAATGGACATGGACTTTTTATTTTTCTTGAATCCATATTTGGTACAGTCCTTGTTAATTGGGGGGAAAATAATTTAAAATACAAAGGCAAGGAAACCAGAAAAGCTTCCAATATAAGAATTACCATCATTAAATACCTACTATGTGCCAGGCACTATATAAGGTACTTTTAAAATATTATCTCATTTAAATCTCATCACAACACTGGAAGATAGGTGTTATTATGATTCCCACTTTAAAGTTGAGAAAACAGAGGTTAAGTGACTTGACCAGGGTAACACAATTATTTCCTGTAGTAGGATTTGAAGTCAGGTTTCCCTGACTCCACACTCAGCCCTTAATATATCTAATGCATCACTTAGCTACTGATACAAATGCCAAAACAAGATACTATCCCATGGAAGGTGGAAAAATTGTGATTTTGAGAGGTCTGGCTTTTGAAATCAGTCTAGTTCACTGATCATCAACTCCTACAATATTATCTCTGGAAAACTTTGTAGAGATCAGGTGGTGCAACTCTCTCCATTTATGAGAAGGAAATAGAAACCCAGAGAAAGGGTGTAGCACAGTTGTTAAGTCCAAAAACTGTGACCCTGGTTTCATGTCTCCTGACTCCCAAGGTATTAGACTTTCAATGTCACCAAGCTGGTTGAAAGCACAAACAGTCCAGAGGCACCCCATGAAAGAGGTCCAATGATGGGGATGACTGTTTTCAGGTAGAAGACAGGCAAAAGAACTGGGTTAGTGGTTTCAGGTGATCAGAATTACCCCATGTCCAAAAGAAAAGTGAATGCCTGGGAGAGAGAGTTATATGCTATTGAGAGGGAGGAATGGATTCTCAGCTGAAGTAATAAATACACAGAGAGACATTCCCAAACCATGGCAAAGTCAAAGAACATTGGAACCCCTTAAAAGATACCCAGAGCAGTCGGAACACAGTGACTCAGAAGGTTTCTCTTTAAACAGATCCTTGCTTCTTCCTTTCTCCCATAAAAGGCTTTTCCTCATTCTTCTTTTCATTCCTACCCATGGCTTCTATCTGAAATTACCCTCTAGTTGCACTGTATATATGTATATACCCACACACATATTTTATATATATATATATATATAATATATATATTTGTGTTAACTAGGTGAATAGACAGACAGATGGACAATATTTGTATACAGTTATGCACAGGTTGTCTCCCCCATTAGACGATAAGCTCCTTGAGGGCAGGAATCTATTTTTACCATTCCTTGTATCCCCTTAGCTTAGCATCGTGCTAACTCCATACTAAGTAGTGCTTAGCAGATTGACTAACTGGAGTGTGATATAAAAGAAAGATCACTAGATGTGTGAGATGATGGGCAGGTCACTTAATGTATCCAGGTCTCCATTTCCTTATTTGTAAAATGAGAAAGTTGAACTCAGATGTGTCAGGCTCAAAAATGAACCAGATTAAAATATAACTGGGAAATGTTTAACAAAAATAAATAAAAATACATGACATAGATAATGTTAATTTGTGGTTTTTAAAGTCAATATTTCATAGCAGGGATCCATTTGTATTTGTCTTTGACTTGTGACTTACACTTTTAATGTCTGTCCAATATTGCATTTATGAATAAATACCCCAATCAGGACCTGTCCTAGTTAAAAAAAAAAAAAAAGAAAGTTGCAAGAGTCTGATGGTCATATCCCTTTCATTCTCTGATCTATTTTTCTCTTTTTCACTCACCTCCCCCTTTCCAATTCTAAGTGCTCTGTCCTAATTTTCCCTGTAGAAAGGGAAAGTGTCCTACAAACTAATCAACACTTTAGTGATAAGGACTTACTATGTTACCCTTTTCAGGGATATTTGCTTTTTGACCACACAAAGACAACAATGCTTGGATAATCCAAAGGGATAAATCTTCAATAATGGAAGTGATTTCCCTTCACTAAATTTCCATTTCCCTCTTTGTTAAAATAAGAGTATTTGCTTATACTCCAAAGCAATATTTAGAAGAAAAAAAATCATACATGTTCAAAAATAAACTATATTTATATTGGGTTGGCAAGGAACCAGCAACTAAAGTAGTACCCATCAATTACAGAATGGCTTAATAAATCATGGTATATGAATGTAATGGAATATTATTGTGCTGTAAGAAATGATGGTTGAGATGTTTCAGAGAAAGCTGAGAATACTTGTATGAACTGATATAGAGTAAACGAGCAGAATCAGAACAATTTAGATAAAAATGAAGAATTTTGAAAGACTAAAGAATGCAGTAATCAACCATGATAGTAGAGGACCAATGATGGTCCTCTAGGACCATCTCCTGACAAAGAGAGAATGCACTAAATATACAGAATGAGACACACATTTTTGGACATATCCAATATGGAACTTTGTTTTACTTGACTATGCTTATTTGTTATAAGGATCTGGATTTTTGTTGGATTTTCCAGTGGGGAGGAGAGAGGATGAGTAGCAGGAAGCAAGTGAAAGGAATAAAAAATAAATGCTTGATACTTGAAAAAAAGAAAATTTGGTTTTTAAAAATGAAAATTTTAAAAATAAGAAGAACAAGATGGTTGAATTGAACCAGATGACTTCTGAAGGTTTCTTCCTACTCTGATAGTCTAGAATTGTATAATATAAAAGCTTTCCCTGGAACTATTAGGTAGGATAGATATTTTGGGGTCGAGCCAGGCCCTTCAAATAATGTTACTTGGGTTTGTTGGGTATGCCCATTATCTCAAGATAAAAGATAACAATTTTTAAGGTGGGAGAAAACTATAATGTAAAAATAAATGAAATGTTGGGTGATCAGCCAACTATTATGCTAAAGTAAGCAAAAAGTATGCACACAGGAGGAGCTTGGTCAAGGTTAGCATGAAGTTCTGATGATGTTTCCCTATCGATATAAGATATAAACATCCTCATCGATGGCATATTTGGCATCATTCCAGCATAGATGCTGTCTCATTGTTGGCATGTATTTTTCTTGTCTTGGGTACCCCATTGACCCAATTTACAAGCTAGTTTCAGAGCTACGCCCTTAAGCAAGAAACACGGGGAGAATCAGAGCTAAGAGATTCTGAAAGAAGTTAGAGCAGAGCACTTAGAACTGGGAAGGGGAATGACTGAAAAAGAGGAAGAAGGATCAGAGAATGCAAGGGACATAAGAAACAGACTCTTTCAACTTTCTGTTTTCAGCTAGGCAGATTCTAAGGGTACTTATTCTTAGATGCAATGTTGGAAGGTCATTCCTCCATGTGCTGTTTATTCCCCAGACTATGAAGTCTATGGGGTTCCTCCTGGGAATCACATGACCCAGGAGAAGAAGGAACCAGCAAAGATGACAATAAATGAAAGTACAAATGGAATACAGGTGGAGGAATTCACTGATCAAGCCTCCTGGATACAGAGCAGGAATTTTTTGGACAACGCTTCCTTGCTTTCTCTTGATATCTCAAAGAGTTCAGTGGATCACAAGGGCTATTCCCTGCTCTCAACATTTGACCAGCTTATCCTTTAAAAAAAATTCTTTTAATTGCTTGGAGTTAAGTGACTTGCCCAGGATCATACAGCTAGTAAAAATTTGAGGTCAAGATTTGGACTCAGGTCCTTCTCACTTTAGGACCAATACTCTATCCACTGTGCCACCTAGCTGCCCCTGTTGAATCTTTTTTTGACAAAACAAAGGAACTCCAGGTCAAACAAGAACCAGAAAAAAGTATTAACAAAGGTATAGCCACTATGTGGAGAGAAACAAATCTGGATATTATCTTTGCAACCACACAGACCTACTGACACCCGCCCAGTACTTTTTTGTCATGGGGAGGCCTTAACCTTAACTTAGTACCAAAAGCAGGGATCTGACGCAGTCAATTCCTATTCACTCACGAGAGTTGACTTAAATTTCTAGGTGATCATTTACATCTCAGAAGTTGGCAAATGCTACAAATCAGGGTTTGATTTATTATTTTGTTGACTGTCTAGATTTGAGAAAGTGATGGAGAAAATGAATAATGAAGATTGAACTTAAAAGCTGGTCATGTATTTTTGGAGCCAGCACTCCTCCCCCTTCCCCCTCCACCTCCCATAAGTCTAGAGGACTATAATAGGTCCCTGAGAGAGATATTTCTCATGAGGAGAGTTAAGTTTCTTGACTCTGTCTTCTTTTTGCCCAGAACTGAAATGGAAGAAAAGTGCTTTGGAGGAAGAATGATCTGTGTTTGAATTTTGACTCTGATGTGATCTTGGACAAGTCACTTACCTCTCAGTGCCTCACTTTCCTCACCTGAGGGATGAAAGGATAGGACTCAAGAACCCCACCCAACATCCCTTCCTACTCTAAATCCTTGATTTAGAGGTAGACTCAGAATGGTTAAGTGACTTGAGTTCACTGTAGGCAAAGGGCACAAGAGTTAGTGGAAGAACTGGGATTAAGACCTGGGCCTCATAATTTCTAGTCTACATGGTTAGTAAATGAAGGAAGGAAGGAAGGAAGGAAAGAAGGAAGGAAGGAAGGAAGGAAGGAAGGAAGGAAGGAAGGAAGGAAGGAAGGAAGGAAGGAAGGAAGGAAGGAAGGAAGGAAGGAAGGAAGGAAGGAATTACAGCTCGCGTGGTTTAAAAAAAGAACAAAGATTGAAATTACTCAGAAATCCTAGTTATTGTTGGTAAGGTTTCATTTCTTTAAGTAAAAAATGGGAAGCCTCCCTTTAAACCAGCATCATTTATGGTGCTAAGTTTCTCCTTTCATTGCTCCATCACTGTAATATTCGTTCCTTTTTCTTGGCCAGGCCTTATAACTTGGGGCAAGGAGAAAGAAATAGATCACCCTTCCGATGGGGAGCTACTGCTATGGTGCTTTTCCCAACTGATTTTCCAGAGTTTGGTTTAAGCTGGAAAAAAATAAAAAATCCCATTGGATGTTGCTAAGGTTTTGGTACCGGTTGGTTGCTGCGCCAGGACATTTCCCACCTTTGGGGTGGGGCCAGAGATGGGAGAAGTGGGGTAGGCCTTCCTCCAGTCCAGAAGAAGCCACAATCCAAAGATCAGAGCACCTAAGCACTCACCAATCTATCTGTAGTATTTGGAAGAAAATAAATTAAATCCAACGAGATTGTTCTAAAGTGCTATCCCCGTAGCATCATAGTACTAAATGACAGATGTTTCACTCTGAAAAGTGGCTCTAATGCGTGTGTAGTAACTTTGTCTCAAATGATTTCCGCAGACGTCAATATAGCTGGAGAGGCCCTGAGAACTGTCTAGCCACACACTTGGGCTGACACAAATTCAACAGGCCGCCATCAACTTGGGAGGTTTAAAGGAGGGGGGGTGAGAGCCAAGGGTCACAGTGGTAGAGGAGGGAATAAAGCAAGGGTTCAAGTTGCCTACTGGCTGAGTGACTGCCTTCCATACCTCTCTGAGTCAGTCCCCTTGCCTAAAAGATGAGAGTGAGGTAAAACGCAGTGTGATATAGAGACTGGAGAACTAACCTTGGAGACCAAAAGATCTGGGTTCAAGTCATTTTCTGGCTGTGTGACCCTAGGCAAATCACTTAGCTTCCTGGTGTTGCTAGGCAACCCACTGTGCCAATAAGCTGCAGAAAAGATGCTCATCTGTATTTGCAAAGGGAATAATTCACCTAGAACTTTGGATATCAGTGAAATCAGAGGCCCAGCCCCAAACCTAGAAGGATGGAAATAGAGAAAGCATGGCAGAGTCACTATAATGCTAAGTTTACTATCAGGGTTCAAATTCCTGCTCTGACATTTAATAGCTGTGTGACCTCGAACAAGTCATTTGACCTCCATGTTCCTGAAGTGTCTCCCCAACAACTTACTTAAATCATGGTTACAATTGGTGGAGAGAACCCTCACGCTGGGAGCTCTCTATGACAATGAAGACACAGTTTCTTCTGGTACTCAGATAAGATAGGAAATCATAATTCTTGTACTCTCTACCTCATAGGGAGGTCATGATGAAAGTACTTTGTCAAACTCAAAAATGCTACAAAAATGAAGTTTACTGTATTTACTTTTTTCCAGATGATTTCCTCCTAATGTTCTGATGGGTATTTACCTGAAATGCAAAATCTCCACAACTCCCCCTGGAAAATATTCAACATTCAGGATATTTCTGCTCCCTCTATTTCCTACCAATGGTCAGCAAATTTTAAAAAAGCATACTAAATAAACACATGGAAACCTGGAAACCTGCCTTAAACAAGACCCGTAGACATTGGCCTAAAATAAAAATCAGTTGTGTGATAGTAGAGGTCTTTAAAATAAAGGTCAGCCAGGCAGCACTGTACAGGAAACCTCAGGGAAGCAATAAAGTGGTTGTTTACAACCAAAGAGGGTTGTGGAAAGGGATTCACTACCAGAGGTGCTCTTTAGTACAAGTGTTTCCTTTCACATTCCTAGTTCCTAGAGCTCCTAACAACCCAACAGTGGAACAAGCAAATTGGTAGGTCATATTCTTCAAAAGCCCAGTGCCATTATGCGTCTTAGGATAATTATCCTGTCGAATTCATCCTGTTCTTTTGCACAAGCCACAGAAATCCAAGGACTTCTTTAAGGGAAAGACATAAGGATATGTCTTGAGGCCAATATCAAAAAGAATGGTCCACAGAAAAATTACCTCCACCATCCTCCAGTCAAATGGAGAATCTAGTAGTAACCTTTGTTGGTTGGCAAAAGTGGAAACACTTGCTCCTTAGATGCCAAAGTGTGCTAGAGGGTTCAGTTTGCAATGGAGTCAGCTCCTGGCTCTTCACAGAGGAGCTGATTGTGATGGGTCCATGGCAAATATTTGCCTTAGCTGAAGTATCAAGGGGGCCACCCAGTAAAGTATTCTTAGGAAAGTGAAGGAGATTAGACACGGAATCTGGAGACTTGGGTTCAAGGATTCTCCTATGACTATGGTCAAACCAATGAACCCCTCTGTGCCTCAATTTCTTCAGCTGTAAAAATTGAGTGGGACTAGTTACATTTAAGGTGTCTTCTAGCTTTTCCTATTCATTAGGAAGATAAACTAAGAAGGAAATATTAACGATACATTACAAAATGATGAAAGGAACAGTTTCAGAGAAACTTTAAACCATGTGTATGAACAAGGTGAATTGTGCAGAATCAGTAGAACACTACAACAGCATTGTAAAAAATATTTTTATTATGCTATATTGTCCCTTGTTTTCGAAGAGGACCATGACATCAGAGAAATGATGACATGACTTGCAGTTGACTTTGATTCGAGGGAGGGAGGGCTGTGCAGGTCACCAGCCTCACTTCTCCTCCAGCATCATCTGAGTCCAGTGACCAGCTATTCATCAGGACGACTGGAGATGATCCAGAAAGCAATAGAAGACCCTGGACATTTTAGGCTCAGGTCTTTCCAGGTTCTCACTTTGAGTGAGGTAACGCCCATTCAGTGAGTAGATCTCTTTAAGAAGTGAGTCAAGGGATGGCCCCTTTAATAAAAAAAAAAAAATCAAACTGGGTCTTAAGAGTGCAAAACAAGTCATTCTGAGGGCATGGCCAAGATAGAAATTTTTTGACTATACGTCAAGGGTTGTTTGGTTTTTTTCCCATTTTTCTTTCCACTGGGTTTGGGGTAGGAGAGAGAAGAAGTAAAGGGAGAAAAAAAGCAGAGCTGAGTTAATCCAAAAATATGCATTCTAAAGCAAAATCGAATTTTCTTACATTCACCTACTGTTTGGTATTGTCTCCTTGTCTCCACTGGTATAGAAGTGGATTCAGTGAACAGTATGGTATAGCAGTCACACTTTGGGGGGAAATGGGAAATAGAGAGAATAGAGAGGTTATACCCATGACAATAGAAAGGGTATAAACACATTTTTAAGGCGAAATTAACCACAGTCCGCTTCCAAACCAACCCTGAAAATCTAGGAATATATATAATAATATTAACTCATATTTACATAGCATTTAAAGGTTTAGAAAGCCCTTTATTCAAAATAACACTGTAAAGCAAGTATAAATATAGGTGTAAATAAACTAAATAAAAATTATTTAAGTCTAAATACAGTTACCCCAGTTTTATAGGTGGGGAATCGAGGCTCAGAGAGATAAAATGGCTCATCTGCAATGACACAGTAAACAAACAGCAGAGGAGGAACTGGAACACAAATCCTTTGACTCCAAGTCACAGTATTTATCTATCCCATGGCATCCCTCTAGGTCATATTCAGGACTCAGTTTAAATGCAGTCTTTGGGTGATCACAATAACAGTAAAGGAATAAAGTCAGCCTTACTCAAGGGTTTTTGTCAAACTGTCAAAACATTATAAAATAAGATAATACTTATTTTTTTAATAAATTATTTCCAAAGCAGATGTTCAAATAGGACACGTTATTACTCAAGAAAAAAGGAAAGCATACAAGCAAACTCTGTTTTCTATTTTTCTTTGTTTAACAAATTATGGAATTTTTCTTTTCAAAATAAAAAAAGGTATTTGAAGTCCTTGGATCTGAAGCCCACCTTTCAATCCAGTCTCTAATCCTCTAATGCCCTTTATCAAATACCCGTCATTTAAAGTGTTATTAAATGCTTTTTTGGATTATAATTTTTACTCTTGATTATATGATGACTTTCTATATAATCAAATATTCATTGGATAATGATGATTAAAATATATAATCCCCCAAAAGATGTTTAGAACCATTTAAACTACCATTGACTTAATTAAAAGGAGTTAGGGGATTAGCAACAAATTGAAGGGGTAATTTTTTAAAAACTAATTTTGTGGTTCTTCTGACTGAAATCAGAGGAAAGAGAAGATTGATGTGAGGAAAGAAAAGAGAAGGGAGTTAATTTCTATGCCTCTATGATTATTGTCCACTGAGTACATGGTAAGACTACACACTCCTTGAGGACAGGGACAATTTCTCTCAAGATTATTTATCTCCATGTTCACCCTGTCCATGTGGGGTTATAAGAATCACAGAATGGGAAAGTTGAATGGGTTTCAGCAGCCATCTCACCCAACCTGCACTGGAAAGGAATGGCCATCAGTTTCTGCTTGAAGGCCTCCAGTGAGGGAGTCCTTACCACTTCCTCAGATAACCTATTCTGTCCCTGGATAGCTTGAATTGGTAGGAAATATTTCCTGGCACCAAATTTAAATTTTCTTCTTGGTAATTTCCCTCCATTGCTCCTACTAGTGTCTTCTGAGACTAAATAAAATAAATATACTCTCTCTTTCACATGACAACTCTACAAAGACTTGAAGACAGTTATCATATATCCCTTGAGTCTTTCTCCTGCAAGCTAAACTTCTCCACCTTTCTAGATTTCCTCCTGTGGAAATTTTATAATTTATCCATGTCCTTGTTAAAACTATGGTGCCCAGAATTAAACACAGTACTACAGATAGGGCCATGGAACACTCTAGTGGATCATTCTCTTTCAATAAATCTTCTTCAATGAGAATGCTCCTGCAAGGTAGGTCAGCACACCTGGACCATACTTTTTGCATGCTTCTGGATGTGCGCTGTCCAGGACAAAGTACAGGAGGATGATCAGCTCTTTATTCCTGGAACCTATGCTTCTCCAAATGCAGTCCAATACTGCATTAACTTTTTTGGCTGCCATATTAAATTTACAATCCACTAAAACTCTGAGATTGTTTTCAGGCAACCAGCTGTCTATCTGTGCCTCCCATCCTGTACTTGTGAATGAAAAATGGAAATGAATGAAGATAAATTTAAGAGATTAATATGTACCAGGTGCTGTGCTAAGAACCAGAGATACTAATATAAGCAAATAAGACAGCCCCTGCCTTCAAGAAGTTTACATTCTAATAGGAGAATAAAACAACTTTGGAAAGATGAAGTTAGAGAGTAAGAGGTAGGACAGAGGGCAGAGGGAAGCAGGGGTGATGGGAAAGTTGCTTTTTTGAAACCAAGTATGAGTTTACATTTATCCCTACGGAATTTCATCTTATTAGATTCAGTTCAATGTGTTAGCCTGTCTTTTTAGATCTCGATCTTGTCATACAATGTGTTAACTATCCTTCCCAGTTCCATGGCTTTTGCACATTTAATGAACATGTAATCTATGATTTTATCCAAATCTCTGATAAAAATGTCAAACAACCCAAGACCAAGCACAGTTCTCTTTGGGCATTCTCCCGGTGATCTCCTATCACAATGACAATGAACTATTGACATATGTTCTTTGAGTTCAGCCATTCAACCAGTGGTTGAATTCACTTAATTTTATTATCTCTTAGCCCATATCTCTCTATCTTCTCTACAAAAATATTACGAGATTTCAAAAATTCTTAACTCAAATCTAAGTAAACTATATGTGCAGTATTCCCCTTTTCAACCAGTTTAGTAATCTGGTCAAAAGGAAAAATGAAGTTAAACTTGCATGACCAGTTCCTGATGAAACAGTGTTGGTTCTTTGTGATCATTGCTTCCCTCTCTAGACGTCCACTGATAATCATTTCAGATTAGTTGAACCTCAATAAGGGCCAGAGCCTGAAATAATCAACCAGAAGATCCTGAACCTAACAACTTCTTTGTTCTCAGAGTAAACTCAGAGAATACCTCTTCCTATGTCAACAAGACCAGATGAGGCTGACTTAAGAGCATTTTTTTCTATTTATGGCCATTAAGGATGAGACCCTTAACCTGAGACACTATCTTGAATAATGGGACTTTTTCTTATCTTAATATTTTTATGGACATATACTATGTTATGGCATGTTAATGGTAAAGAAAACACAGATATCCTAGGTCATGATTTCAATTGGCACTTTGCTAACTCTCTTATCTTATTGTATTTACCAGTTAGCCAATTAAGAAAATTCCTTTCTTTTAATATGGTTAAACATATGGAGATCATAAATTTGAGTGAAATAGAGACACAGAGTTGGGATTGTTCTAAAATATACTTAAAGCTGGTCATTCTTTTAGCAGACAGTCAGAATTCACCTTTTGACTCCTTGTATGTACATGTTTGATAGCTTAGGCTAGCTTTAAAGGAAATAAACAATATGAATTTATATTCTACCTAGGCTATTTGCCTCCTTTAACCAAACTTTCAGGTCAACACTACTAACCATCTCTGTAATCTTCTTTTTTCAGATTTCTAGAGAGATTGAAATCAAGCTCAATGACCTAGAGTCAGAGATTTTACTATCTTTCCTTTTTTGAAAGTCAAGGCAAAATTTGTCCCATTTTCTTCAACGTTTCAAATATTCCTGACCACAGGCCAACAATCAGATCTGCCAGTATTTTCAGTTCAGCTGGGCCAGTTGGCTTGAATTGATTAAGAGTAAGTAGTTATCCACTTCTATTGCTTTACTTATTTTGAGTATCTACTCTTATCAGTCATTCTTGTCATTTCAACAGTAAAAGTCATTCCCCTTGGCAGAGAAAAGAGAAGCAATAAAAGAGCTGATCTATTCTGCCTTCTCCGTGGTCCATCCTTATCATTCCAGCTCTAGCAAGAAAAAGTGCTATCCTTTCTTTAATCCCTGATTTTTTCTCAAATGGGGGAGAGGAGGGGAACCACACACCTTTTGTTGTTCTCACCAACCTCAACTCATTCTGAGTATTAGCATTCCTAATAGTGTATTTTATAAGACCATGCCACATTCATATACCTATTCTGTTATTTGGCCTTGCTTCCATTTTTTGTAGCTAGTCTAGAATGTAAAACCCATTTACATAAGACTCTCTTCATTGGTGGAAATTGATCATTCAAGCTCCTCATTTGCATGAGGGATAGTTGGCCAGAGCTTGGGAGAAGGTATATTCTGGTCTCTTGGCCTCCATCTTTGAGAAAGAAGATAGCCAGTTTCAGGTTCTCTTCAGGGAGAGGTTCCTGAAAGGAAAGACTCTGGGAAGCAGATCTTCTATGGAAGTGCTGGCTGCTCTGCACATTGGCTTCTCCACCAATGAAGAAAGTTTTACGCAAGTGCATGCTGACTTTGAGTTGGGCATACATTTATTTTTAAGATCTTAGCTTGTTCATAAGTTTCCTGTATGTTTCCATCAGTCCCTTCAGAAAAAAAGGCTTGAGTTTTGTGCTTTTTAAAAAATCTTTTCAGGGAACCTGAGTCTGCTTCCTTGTCTTTGTCAGCAGGGTAACTGAACCACTCTTTGATAATTGATTTTATTTTCGTCATCTGGTCTTCAGGATCACCATTTTGATAAGTGATCACTGTCACTGGACAAAGGTAGCAGACATTTTAGGAGACCGGGCAGAATGTGTTGACCCTAAAATGTCCTCTGGACATTAACAATAAATCCCTGTTCTCTTGTTATTTATATATTCTCACAGAGAAAAAAACAATTGAGAATTCCTGTTAAATGAGCTCCAGTTAATCAAGGTTCTGAAGTTTGACACACACATGAAACCAACAAAATGACACATTATAATCCAGAAGAAGAGTTAGTTCTTCTCCAGTAAGAAGAGAATTGTGACTCTGAAAAAAATCCTTGGACCTCCTGCCTGTCTCTCAACACTATAATAATAACCGATATTTTTTGGTCTTCAAATGACTTGTGAAGCACGTACTATTGTCCCTATTTTTTAGACGAGGAAACAGAGTCTCAGAGAAGTTAAATAACTAGCCCATGATCACACAGCTAATAAATGTCCAAGGTGGGATTCAAACTAAGGTCTTCCTTTACTCTTTCCTCTATAGAGTGATATCTTTCCCATTCCTGGCAGAGTAGCTTCTACATGAATGCTTAAGCTACAGTAAAGCAAAGATAAATGGAAATTTGCCTGAGAATTAAGTGCCTCTCATTTAGATTCTAAGGAAATCCACAGATCTGTGGTAATACATGCTGTGTGCTGGGGCAGAGGAGGGAAGGAGGAGAAGGGAAGAGAGAGCTGAGCCCAAACTCCATAATCCATATTTACATAATCTGCCATTTAAAAGTCAGGAGCATCATCTGACACAATGCACCATCTCCTTTCCACAGGGCCCCTGCCTCCATGACACATCAGGCCTTTTTTTCAGTGTTCAAATGGGTTTTTGAGTCAAGAAATAATAATCTTCAGGATATAGACATCCATTGAATGAATGAATGAATGAATGAATGATAGATCAGATAAAGGCAGGAAGAGCAGGGCACAGACAGTCAGGTGAATTGGAAACTGACTTTTCATTGGCAGCTAGACTGGGTCTAAAGGTTGGGAAGGGTCCCAGGATTAGAAGCACCTGGTGGCACTGGGGATAGCATTACATACCCGGCTACTACAAGATGTAGGTGATCACTTGATACTTCTCTCTACAGAGAAGTGGTGGACTTTAGGTCAGAATGGAGTATACAACAGCCAATGTATGGATTTATTTTGATTAATGGTAAGTCTTCATTACAAGGAGAGAAGGGAGTTACAGGGAATAGTGCCTGCTTTTTAAAGCTTTCATAAAACAGTTTTTTTAATTGTAAATTTCTAAGAGCTATATAAACATAGTTACTATGTAAATAACACCTAGATGGCACAGGAGCTAGAGTATGGAACTGGCCTCTGGAAGACTTGAGTTTAAATCTTACCTCACATACTTTCTAGCTTTGTGACACTGGCCAAGTTACTTAACTCAAATTATGGTCTCAGTTTTCCCATTTGTAAAATGAGGTAATAATAACACCTACCTTCCAGACTTGTTGTAAGGATAAAAGGAGTTGATATTTGCAAATCTCATGGCACATTAGTAAATAGCACTTAATACCTGCTTGTTCCTTAAAAGATGAAAGGCAGTCTATGTTTCTGAGGATTGCAGAACAAACAGTCAGTCGAGAGCCGAATAAATGTACACAATCAGGATCTAGAGGAAATCCATCTGAATTCAAATCAGGCAGTAAAGATATAAAAATCTTTCCCAACTTTCTTCCAGCTGCTACCATTAGGCCTCCATCCAGTTTTGACACTGATATGGATTGGGAAAGATGGGTGAAAATGTTTGCAAACAAAGAGATTTTCACCCCCACCCCCCCCAATTTAAGGCCTATATTTAGAGAGCTAAGGAAGATCATGTAGACGAAGAATACAAGATTCATCAACTGCTTCATTGTATTTTCAATCTCCTATCCCAGCCAACCAAACCCTGTACCAGAGCTGCTTGCAGATGTCCAGATGGGAAAGTCTTTGGAATACTAGAAAACACAAATCAGGAGAACAGAAGTCTAGGCCAGACTCTTCCATTATTTTGCTGCATGACCTTGAGAAGTCATTTAAACATCTAGGCTCCTCTCTCCTTATCTGAAATGGGGAATAATGATACTTTACCCCATTTCTCACCACTACTACCACCCACACACCTCTCAGGATTGCTGTCAGGATCAAATGAGATAACAGGTGCTTTGAAAAAAAATATAAAATTCGAACTAAATGTCAGGTATTAGAGCAGATTGATTAGAGTTCTCCCCTTCTCTTTCCTCATCCACCTTCTATAGTGGTGGTTAACAGCAGACAATGAAACAGAAAGGTCAGAGGATTCACAAACAGGTGTTCAGGTCCAGAATAACTGAGTAGGCAATCTCTCCAAGGCCATTGAAATTATTTCTGAATAAGCAACAACTTTACCTCTACTAAATGACTTGCAATGAAAAGACCTAGTTATTTACATTTTCTCTTCCAACAGAATGTAAGTTTCTTGAAGGCGGGAGATGGTTTTTTCCTTTCTTTGTATTCCCAAGCACTTAACATAGTGCCTGGCCCCAGTCAACATGCTTAAATTCCTGACTGACAAAGTCATCTCTAGTACTGACTTCCATCCACGGTGGTGATGGCGGCAGTGACAATAACAGAATATTGTCTTTCAGATAAGAACCAAGCATTTCTCAAGCTAACTCTCCTTCAAAACCTACCAGTGAGAAATTATAAATTGTAATTCAGTTCAACAGGGGTAAGTGGAAAGATTAAAGAGAACAAACTTGAAGAACCAAGAAAATAATATTCACAATGACTACAATATAAATAGAAAGAATAACCACAAAATAATAAAAAATGTATATTGCAAAATTACAAAGAATAAACTTGGTCCCAAAGAAGAGAAATGAAAAGACACCCACACTCCCAAATTACTTTGCAGAAGTGGGAGGGCTGGTCCAAGAGTGTGGAATGTGGCATATAATGTCAGTGATTCATTTAGCCGATATTTTTTCTTTTCCTTCTTAAAAAAATGGCTTTCAGGAGAGAAGAAGGATAAATACATGGGGAAACTTAGGTAATACAAAACCAAAAGATATCAAAAATTGATTTACTAAAGCAATTCAATTTACAAACATTTACTAAATCCTACTATGAAATAAGCATGGGGATGAAGACAGAAATGAAACTGTCCCTGCCCTCAAGGAGTTTACATTCTGGGAAAGGGGAGAAGGGAGGACAGCATATATACAGATGCAAAATTATGAAAAAAAATTTCCAAAAAAGAAAGTAATTTCTAAGATGGAGACAACATGACCAGTTGTAGGATGAGTGAAGGCATCTCGGGGACTAGGGGATTCCAAGAGTTGGAGATAAGGAGGGAAAGCATTGCAAACACAGGGAAGAAAGAGCCTGTTCAGATGGAGAGGCTGGAGGCAGATGACATGGAAAATCAAATTGGACAAGTGCCTGGAAAAGAACGTGTGTGAAATCCAGAAAAATAATCTGGAAGCAGACTTTGAAGGCTTCTGGAGGAGCTGACTTTTTGTCATAGAGGCAATAGAGAGCAACAGTAGCTTCTTGATATGATCAGACTTAATAGAGGACTATTCACTTGACAGCCGAATGGAGGGTGAATTGGAGACAGTAAAGACTGGAGGTAAGGAAACAAAATAGGTAAAAGGTAATGCACACCTGAACTAGGGTAGATTCTTTCTTGCTTACTGGTTATCAGCTGTTCCTAGAGCAGTCCAGACAGACCCTGAAGTTGTCTCCAAGGTTGAAAAAGACCCAAGGAACACAGATTGGAAGGTTTGGTACTTGCCAAAACCTGGAGATTAAAAAACTTGATGCTCCTTGACTCCAGTCCAGCCTAAGAGAAGGGGGAGAAACGTGAGAAGAACCTACTGCTATGGGAAGGATTTCTGATCAGACTTGGCTGAAGGACCCAGATGCACCTGCTGTTCCTCTTGCCTGGAATGAACTTTCTTCTCTCTGCTTATCTAAGCCCTAAGCATCCAAACCCAGTTTAAGTCCAGTGCACATTGACCTCCTCCCTCCTCTGCACTGCAACAGCACTAGTCAACTGCTAGGTACGTTTCAGTTGTTCTATAATTATTTTACTTGTGACTTCAATTTAAGTTTTAAGCTTCTAAGGGCAAGCAAGCACTATCTACTATCTTTCCTTACTTGTCCCACAGAGCAATTCAATTCAAACATTTATCAAGTGACTACTCTGTGGAAAATCCTGTGCAGATGTGCTTGGAATTGTGTTTAGTAGGATCCAACTTTCTGTGACCCCATTCAGGATTTTCTTGGCAGAGATAACAGAGTGGTTTGCCATTTCCTTCTCCAGGTCATTTTTCAAATGAGGAAACTGAAGCAAACAGGGTTAAGTGACTTACCAGGGTCAAACAGCTACTAAATATCTGAGGCCAGATTTGTACTCAAGTTTTCCTGACTCCAATACTGATGCTCTATCCACAAAGAGAAAAAAGGCAATTCCTGCCCTCAGTGGGTTATAGTGTAAATAAATATAAGGTGATTTGAAGAGAGAGAGAGATTTTCCTTGAAAATTTTCCTGATTTCCCCAGGTGGTGATGATCTTCCTCCTTGCTTAGACTTTGTGCCAGTTTTATATACTAGTCAATATTATTTTGTATTGTAGTTACATGTCAAAGAACCTTGGAGTTAGGAAGACCTGACACATTCTTGAAATATACCATCATGTACCAGTTACTAAAATATTTTACTACAACAAAAATGGACAATTTCAGGTACTTATGTTCAAAGATAGCTATATGAGTTCTTTCTTCTGCAACTTCTCCATAGGCTAAGATTTGGAGAAAATCAAGGAAAGCTTCTCAAGGGAGTTTTTCCCTTTTGATGGGGAAGGGGCTGCATCCTGTAAAGAGGAAACATTTGTCTGAGTACATGAAATCAAATGATAACATCATGTTCCAAGAAAAGTTTGGATTAAGCATCAGGATAGGTTCTCCTAGGTCATGCTTTTGACATATTATCATCATCTTAAGAAACTGACTTAAAAGTATGTTATCACAATATACTTATGTCACAATAACTCAGTTAAGTAGTACTCTCCTCATAACATAGAATATGAGCTCCTTGAGGGCAGGGACAAAATTTTTGCCTTTCTAATATTTAGAAATCTAGTATTTGCCCTAGTATTTAGCATAGTGCTTGGCATATGTTGTTGTCATCTTTTCAGTTGTGTCTGACTCTATGATCCTATTTAGGGTTTCCTGGGCAAAGATACTGGAGTGCTTTGTCATTTCCTTCTCAGCTCATTGTACAGATGAGAAAACTGAGGTAAATAGGGTTAGTTAAATGAGCTACCCAGGGTCACATAACTAGTAAGTATCTGAGGCCAGACTAAAACTCAGGAAGATGAGCCCTCATGACTTCAGGCCCAGTGCTCTATCCATTGAACCACCTGGCTGCTCTGATTGCTCCATAGTAGGTGTTTAATAAATGTGCATTGACCAACTGACTGTGGGTGAGACATTGCAAATGCTGATTGTCCCCATTCCACAGATCAGATAACTGAGGTTCAGAGAGGATAAAAGACTTCACCATTTACTGTCAGAGAAGCAACTTTACAAATTCTCAGTTAGAAAAGACCTCAGAAACCATTTAGTGCAACCTATGCCTTTTCTCCTTTACCTGCTTTTTTCTTAAGACTTCCAATAAGAGGATACCTCCCTCCAAAGGCAGCCCATTCCATTTTGTTAGGAAGTTTTTCCTTAGATGGGTTCCAAATATGCCTTTCTGAAGAATCTACCTATTGTTCTGCCCTCTGGGACCAAGCAGGAAAAAAAAACTAATCCTTCTTCCAAACTAAATCCCTTTAACTACTTGAAGACAGGTAAAAGGTTTTCTCTTCTTCAATAATAGCTAACATTTATATAGAAATTTAAAGTTGATAAAGTGCTTTACATATATGATCCTCACAACCCTAGAGGGAAGTGCTCTTACCATCCCCATTTTACAAATGGGAAAATTGAGGCTGAGAAAGGATAAGTAATGTGCCCAGTATTATAATACAACTAAGTGACTGAGACAAGATTCAAATTCTGGTCTTCTGACTCCAAGTTCAATTCTCCATCCTTTGTGCTTTCTAGATGCCTAGTAACCAGTCTCCTTTTCCTCTAGGCTTCACGATGCCAAGCCTAGGTCACGGCACCCTTTTAGATCTGTTTTCTCTTTCATAGTCACATTTAAAAAGCATTTAGTATGCTCCTGATGTGTATGGAGCAGTGTGTTAGGGGAAATAGATTATTTAGATAAGCTCTTTTGCCAGTCTTCATGAAACGTAAGGACATGACACATAGCTAGCAAATACAGAGTTTGAAAAGTTGGCAAAGTGTTTTATACATGTTATCTCATCCGATCCTCAACAATCCTGTGAAGTAAAAACTATTATTACTATTCTACTTTACCGATAAGGAAAATGAGGCTGAGAGGAATTAAGTGACCTAGAGCTAGTATCTTCTTGGTTTTACAACTACAAACATTTTCATTTTTTCTTAGGAAAAAAATTAGGTCCAACTTAAGATATTCCATATTTCATTTTGTTATAGCCCATGTTGCTAAGAAATAATTACATATAATTATTAATTGTTACAATTAAATTAATCACTTACATAGTATTAGCCTATAGGGAAGTTGCAGAAGAGAGAACTCAGATAGCTATCTCTGAATATAAAAAGTACCTGAAATTGTCCATTTGTTGTAGTAAAATATTTTAGTAATTTGTACTTGATGGTATATTTCAAGAATGTGCCAGATCTTCCTAACTCCAAGCCACTTTGACATGTAACTACCATACAAAGTAATATTGACTAGCTTATAAAACTGGTAGAAAGTCCAATCAAGGAAGAAGATCATCACCAAATTAAGGAAATAAGGAAAATTTTTATGGAAAAAGTAGCATTTGAGCTGGGCATTAAAGGAAGAGCAGGAATTCAGCAATTTATTGGAAGAAAGGTGGAGGGAACAAAGGGAAATCTGAGGCCTATTGAAGGAACAGAGGGTTGTCCACTTTGGTGGACATGTGTGAAGGGAAACATTTGAGATAAGGTTGGAAAGGCGGAATGAGCCCTTTTCCCCAAGGCAGCGCTGAGACTGTCCTTTGAAAGACGAGTTAAATGTAAGGCCTTAAAAAAGGGCAACATTGAAGGGTATCCATAGCCACAAAAAGAAGATTTGAATGTCCCCCAACTTCTTTCCACTGAAGACAGTTAAGGTGGCTTCTGAAAATTACCCCTGGAAGAAACTACCTTGATCACGTCATCATTAAGTTTCCCTTGACCACGGAGTCTGCTATAAACAAGATTACAGACAACACCCTGGCCTTCATTGTGAACATCAAGGCCAACAAGCATTAGAGCAGGAAGTAAGAAAGCTACATGATATTGATGTAACCAAAGTCAACACATAGATCCAGCCTGATGGAGAGAAGAAGGCCTATGTCTGACTTGCTGCAGACTATGATGCTTTGGACATTACCAACAAGACCGGAACCACCTAAATTAGCCCATCCCACCTACAATAAAACCTTTTCCAATAAGGAAAAGAAAGGAGAAAATGGAATGAGAGGTGTCAGATTGTAGAGTGAGTTAATTGGAAGGCTAAGGGGTTTTAATTCTACTCCAAAAGTCAAGGGAGAGTCATTGAAGGGCTTTGAGCACAGGAGTAACGTGACTTGTTAGTCAGTAAGCAATTATTAAGTATTTACTACATGCTAAGCACTGTGATCTATATTAGAAAATACCCAGTTTTGTGAAAGATGAACTAGACTCAAGGAGTTAAACTTTTTTTGTGCTACAGACACCTTTGACAGTCGAGTGAAGCCAACGGACACCTCTGAATAATGTTTTTAAATGCATAAAAAGAAATATATAAGATTACAAAAATAAAGCAGTTATGCTGAAATTCAGTTTTAAAATATTCTGGAAAAAAATTTCAGGAAACCTAGGATACAAATCTCAGATTATTGGGAAAGAAAATGGAGTTGGGAATACCTGTTAAGATAATTTCACAGTGACCCAGTCCAGAGATAGTGAATGGTGATGGCAGCAGGATTAGACATGGAATGCATAAGACAGAGGTTGCAATGCAGAGACTTGGCAAGTGATTGAATATGAGAAGGAAAGGAGAGAAGAATTAAGGAAAACTCCAAGATTTCAAACATGGGAGACTGGTGATGCTAGCAGCCAGAGGAGGGGGTCTGGGTTGGGAGTGGGGAGGAGATAATCAAAGTCAGTTTGGGACATTTGGACTTTCAGGTGCCAGTGACACATCCAGGTCAGTATGTTCTCTAAGCAATAGGAGTGTCTAGTCTGAAAGCTCAGAAGGGAAGTAGAGACTGGAAAATCAACTTGAAGAGTCATCTCCATTGATGTCAACAATTTGAAAAGAACACTGGCTCTAGCAACAGAGACCTCAGTTCAAATCCCACCTCTGATACTATCTGTATTCTGTTTAGACAGGTAACTTCCTTGGGTCGAAGTTGCTTTTCTATTAAATGAGAGGAGTTAGGTGGGATGACCTTTGAGGTCCTTACCAGCTCTTGATCTACAATCCTAGGCTACAACTTAACTTAATTCACGATCTCTAAGATCCCTCCAAGACCTAATATACTTTGGTTCGAAGAACAGTTCATTCCAAAGCAACACTAAATCATCATTTAGGGGTGGGGGAGGGGAAGAAAAAAAAAAGACACCTGCTTTTGCCTGAATCACCTAGGCAGCCGCAGCTGAGCTGTTCCCTTTCCAAGCACCCGTTTCCTAAGTACTTAAACTTTTCGATTCTTACGGATGCCTTAACCTATATACTATCCACTGATTCTCTGACATCCCTGACCGTCCCTCTCCCTAAACTCTCAGCCTTCAATTGGGGGAGGGGTTTTTGGAGTCTTGAACCAATCCCAGCTGTTTACAAAGCCTGAAAGTTGCAACCTCTGGCCGTACTCGGTCAAAGCAGCTAAAAACCAACAGATTCGTCTCTGGGCGTTTAGGGCTCCCGCAACACACACGCAGGTGCTGTCCTGTTTCACCTCTGGCTCTCTCCCAGCCGTTCCTTCCCTTAGAGTCTTCTGTCGCCTTGGGCACCTAAAAGCGACCAGGGATACCGCCACCCTCATAAGCAACCTGAATAAACCGGTCCCATTAGCGTTGTTAATAACCATAATGATAACACTCGATAATAAGTGTTATATGGAGCATAACGGCAGGAGGACTCTCTCCCTGCTGCTCTTCACCGCCTCCCTTTGCTTTGTGCTCACGTTCTCTCCCCAGTATTCAGACAGAAAAACTGAGGCCCAAAGAAGATTGTAGATAGAGGCAAATGAGTGAGGAGGGAGGGAGAAAGAGCAGTTTCAGAGAGGGAGCCAGGTAGCTCCCCATATCACTATGAGCGCGAGCGCGCGCGCGCGCGCACACACACACACCCCACAATCTTATAGGGACCTGAGAAGGGTTGCCAGAAGCCCACCAGAGAGATGGAGTTAGGGTAGGAATTGTAGCGGAGAGGGGAAGGGGAAAGGTTTAGAGACAGGAATCGGGCAGGGATGGAAGTGAGGATGGAGTTGAGGTTAGGCTGTGGGAAGGCTTCATGCCCACGAACACTCTTGGTGAGTCTCTGTCTACCTTCTTTTTAAAGTCCCTGGAAAGTAGAGGAGCTGGCGGAACCTCTTTTCATAACCTCTCCTAGTCTCCACTCCCACCGCGCCCCCGACCAGATCCCCAGGGCAAAAAAAACGAGCAGCTAAGAGTGGCGTTAAATAGACGGAGGAAAAGTCTATTCCATGAGGAAACCCCGGGAAAGAAGCAAGAAAGATGAGGGGGGAAAGGAAAAGGTAAAGAAAGAAGGCAAGGCACACGGAGAGGTAAAAGCTCTAAAGAGAAAGAAAAGAAAGAAATCAAGTAGAGGAGATCAACAAAGGGGGTTCTACCGGGCAAGGAAAATGTCTAGGAGTTTCGGAGTTTCCTGAACCACTTTGAAAAGTTCAAGAAAAAGCATGAGAAAGAGCAAGCTGGAGGGAGAGCAAAAGAGACGAGGCAAGAGGGAGAGAAAAGACGCGCGTTGACTTTATAGAGACAGAGAGAGCGTGTTAGAGACTGTTGTGAGAGGAAAAGGAAGGGGAGGAGAGAGAGAGAGAAGGAGAGAGAAGAAGAGACAGACAGAAAGAGAGAGAGAGAGAGAGAGAGAGAGAGAGAGAGAGAATCTGCTTCTTTGCGCAGAGGGTGCGAAACTCAGGTTACTCCCCAAGCAGAGCAGAAAGTTTCTCGGAGAGTAGCGGCGACCGCAAAGAGGAAAAGGGAGATTTGTCTTTGAAAATCTTGTCAGTATATCAACACACTTGATAAGGGCAGTGTTGTAGTTACACTTCTGTAATTAAGTGAATAATTAAAAAGAAGTTGATCATCAATTAGTTAATTAAATAATTAATCCATTTTGCTTTCATATAACCTTCCCCCTTTTTCCTTTATTTTTCTTTTCTTTTTTTCTTTTTTTTTTCTTTTTGGTTAATCACTGTGGCTTCGGTAATGAGGCGCCTCTGGGTTGCTAAGCAACCTTCTCCTAGTTTAAACAGTCAGCAGCTGCCTCCCATCAGCACCAGTCTGAAGGGATGCCGAGGGGGTGCCAGGGTGGACGGGGGAGCCGCCAGCCTGCCACTCCCAGACACTTCTTTGCAAACATTAACCGAGACCTGCGGAGAGGGAACAGATTTGCAGAGCGGCCTTCTTCCCCTTCCCCCAACCCCCCACCTCTTATCTGAGGAAATGCAACTGGTCTTACACAAAGTGGGAGAGAGCTACAGAGACTAGAAATAGGGAAGGGGGAAACGAGGCCAGAAGAGAAGGCAGAGGGGGACAAGATAGAATGAGAGATAAGAAGAGAACAAGGTCGGAGAATAGAAGGGAAATGGGGAGGGGGGAGTAGAAAGCGAGACTAAAAGAAGTAGAGAGGTCAGTCTGGAAAGAATTTGTCCCCATCCAGAAGACGTTCTGCTATTCAAACTGGGGTCCAAAGCCTTTGTCCCGAGGGCGAGCAGGCTCGACTGGAGAATCCATCTGCTCTACTTTCCTCCGGGCGAAGAATAGGAGAGAAATGAGTGAGTGTGTGAGTGTGTGTGTGTGTGTGTGTGTGTGTGTGTGTGTGTGTGTGTGTGTGTGGAAAAGAGTCGTCGAACTATAAGGATAATTCTTCAGCAAATCTCTCTAAAGCTGATCCTTCTCCGCCATTCACTTAGACCAGTTACTGGACCCCAGTCCTCACTCAGCTCAGCAGTTTGGAGATACAAGGATGAAATAAGGCACCCTCAAACCCCACGAGAAAGACCATATCCCACCCAACTCGGTTGTTGTGAGGGGGACACAGGGTGATGAAAGAACTATGCAGTCAGGACCTCCGTTAACCTCCAGAGACATTTTGTTCAGCACCCTAAAGCAACCTACCCCGCTTGAGTAGACCTACACCATCACTACACCACAAGTACTTTAAAGGGGGGGAGACCAGCGCCCCCTCGAGGCCAAACCTAGAGAGTCATTCCACCTGGGCCCTCCCCAACTAAAAGGACTGGGTCAAGCTTTCTTCATTGTGACCAAGTTCTCTGGTATGAGCTGCTCAAACGCAAACCTGGGGGTGGGGAGTGTGCGTGTGAAGGGTTCAGATTCGGGCCCAGCCACGAGCATCACGAAGAGCCAGCTTACTTGCCGAGAGCACATCTTCGACCCGCAACAGAGGAGGTGCGTTGATTGGCGGCGGCGCCTTCAGCAGGTGCCAGGGGAAGGCATCGATCCCAGTGTCCAGCATGAAGCAGCCTCCCTCTTCCCATGTTCCCGGTTACTCAGTGGAGCGGCTGGGGCTCCGGTCAATAGAATGAGATAAATGACCCGAGCACACTGAGCCCGACCTCCTGGGGAACTTTAGTGGGGAGTATTTCCCCTTCTCATCCCCTCCTCAAATACAAAGGATACTTTCCCCTACACACACACACACACACACACACACACACACACACACACACACTGCCCAACACCCCCTCCCACCATGTTCTTTTCAACTTTGTCCAGGGGTGTCTAAAGAAGTTTCTCCGTTTCACAAAATGGGGAGGGTGGAGGGAGATATTATTCTGTGGAAAGAGAGGGTCCTCGTATAAGGTGAGACGGGAAAAGAACCTGCCCTGCGTTGGTTTGGACATCTGATTTTTCAGCATCTGTTCGGATAAAGACAGAAGCCGGCCCCTACCCCTGACAGGAACTCGGAAGCAAACAGCCTGGAGAATTTACATCGCAAACACAGGCAACTCCTCAGATCTCTTTGAACACCGTGACATCCCTCAGACACGCACTACACCCAAATATCTACAGACATACACACATACACACACACAAATCCCACACACCTATGTCCCTACATATGTATAATAAGCTGTCATAAATGTGTATCACCCACCACACAATATCCACCCTCCCTCACATACAGACATAATTTCTAACACAAATATGGATCACATACCACTTAATACCCACCCTCCCCAGACGCGAATGCTTTTCTACCTCAAATAAAGAGTACACTCCGTATACTATCTACTCTACTGAGTGCACAAGTGTATGTCTCTCTTTCTCTCTCTCTCTCTCTCTCTCTCTCTCTCTCTCTCTCTCTCTCTCTCTCCCCTTCTCCCTCCCTCTAACACACACACACACACACACACACACACACACACATACACTAAACTTGTGTGTGTGTTTTAATTCTCTAGAGTTACTCTTTTGTTGCCAATTGTTTCTCTGCCCCGAGGCCACACTGTAAATGAGATGTTACATCTGCACCGAGCTAAGTAAACACTTTATAAATGAATAAATAAGTGAATAAATAAGGAAATACTCATATCGAGGACACAGACAGGATACTAGAGTCCGGAACCGAATAGAGCAGTTGCTGAAAGAACCAGTCACTTAGAAGAAAGCAGGGGAGCCCGGGGTAGGGGTGGCCCCAAGCTAAGTGCAAGGCAAATTGCAAAGTTAGCCTAGGTCTAGGTTAGAAGGCTAGAAACTGCTTGTTTCTGTTTCACTGTAAAGTCATTTAACACACACATAATTACTGCTGTAAGACATGTATGTATTTATACATATGGTATACTTAACTACATTATATGTATGTGCACACATATGCATCTATCAGTTACTGGGAGGAAAGGAGGAGGGGAAGTCTAAAACCCCTTACATTGTAGCTGAGATATTGACCCCCGGCTTTCTCGCCACTGATAGCATAATTCAAGTGTCCCGTTTCATCCAGCTTTTATTTTTCTCCCAAATGATCTGCTTGACTCCTTGGAATAATTTCCACAGATGATGTTTTGGATTCATCACTTCCACCCACTGCTTTCATAGAAAAACGGATTTTCGCAGCGGCTCTTAAAACCGGATTTGCAAACTGAATATTTCTACAGAACACACAATACAACTCTAAGTACAGCTGTTATTAAAGGGAGCTGAGAAACTCCTTTGAACTGTTTCTCTCTCTCTCTCTCTCTCTCTCTCTCTCTCTCTCTCTCTCTCTCTCTCTCTCTCTCTCTCTCTCTCTCTCTGTCTGTCTCTCTCCCCTCCTTCTTTTCTTTCCTCTCCTTTTCCCCCACCTTCTCCTCCTCCTTCTTTTCTTTCTTTCCTTCTGTCACTCTGTCTCTCTCCTCTCCTCTCTTCCCCTCTTCCCCCCCTCCCTCATACTTTTTAAACTCTCAACTCTCCTGGGGAAATTAGGGACAAGGGAGATAAATAGGAAGGACCCATCTAGTAGGAAAAAGAACATTCACTAAATAAGGGAGGAAAGCGGCATTAGTATTTCAGAACTGTCCGTTGAAAACCCTGATAATGACAAATTATCAAACATGAGGAAAACTGGTCCTTCTAGGAAAGGAGGGGCTGAGTGTCCAAGACCTCCCCTTTTCTTCCTCCCTCCCCCTTTACCTCAGTGAAAAGGAGGTCAGTAAAGAAAGTCTGAGGGACTGAATAGATTGAAAGAAAAAATGGAAATATTACTAATAATATTTTTGAAATCCCAACCCTTAAAGGATGAACTTTGCAATTATCATGGATAACAAGAACAAATGAAAAAGCACTCATTGAGTAACTGATATCAATTATGAAAACAGGCTTTTGAGTCTGGAATAAATGATAGGGGAATTGGCCTGAGAGAGTGGGAACAGACATGTTATTATTTACGCCAGATTAAGAAAAGTATCCAATTTGCTGGCCATCTTTTTCCCCTTGGGAACTGGCATCAATTTTATTATTGTTCCTCCAATTTTAATATTCTCTAAATGAATTACTATTGAACTAGGTAGTTAGTCAATAGTTTAATGCAATTAATTATCTTTAAATCGGCCTGTTACCTTTTTTCCGGAGTCTAAACTCTAACTCTGAGAAAGCATTTGTTTACTGTAAATAAAAGTGAAAGACATTTTCAAAGAGTTCAGAGTGTTCAGGGCATAGATTTGGAAGGAGGGGGGAAATATTGACTCTTTAGTGTCTAGTGTTCTTGACGCTCTTCTGTAAATTGTAGGACATAACTAGAACTGAAGCAGTACATTTCTTCAAACAATGCCTCCTGTATTCCATTTGTAATGGAATTGGAGGGAGAAAATGTAATTGTGTGTTAAACATGAGGCAGCCATACATGAAGATAAGCAGGTCTGAGTGACTGGATATGGAAATCCAGGGGCAGAAACTAGAAACCTGGGGTCTATTTTTGAGTTAAATGGTTCATAAAAATAGGAGACTTACAATTCAGTTATTTATATATTTACTTGACTATCTATCTGGGTCTTTTCCCTGCTTCACTTCCCTCAGGGTGGGAGTAGGAGGAGAGGAAGGGGAGAATCCACGGTGGGTGGGAGTGGCTGGGGGTGGGAGTGTAGACAGATAAATGGCAGGTTCACTGTATCTTCAATACCTTCTCCACAAAAGACACTTGGCAGGAGTGTGTCCAAACTGCAGCATAACTAAAGGAGGATCCTGACCTTTTGGGGGAAAGGGAGAAGAATTCTAATTTTCAAAATTGGATCTTCTTTCTTTCCTTTTTTTCAAAGAGGAGAATTCTTAAACCCATCCTCCATTCTTATTTCTCCTTACTTATTTAAATGTCCAGTTATGGCAGACTAATTCAGTATTTATTGTAAAAGCAGAGATCATAATGAGGTCATCTGGGGATACCGGCAGCTCTGGAAGTTGTTTTCTAGATGGCATATGTGTACATGAAGGTGTTTGTGTATGTTTGGGGGTATGGTGAGTAACTTACATTTAAGTTTTATCTTGTCTCAAGGAGAGTCTCAAAGGACTGAATACCATGGAGTCGATTTGGCTTTTAAGTTCATTTTACCTGTAGAGTCCCTTTAACACAGGAGAGAATAGGATTGGAAGAATTGGAGATTATCTTCCCTTTATAATTAAAAATCATTATTGCTCCATCACCTTCTGCCAGATAGGACAAGAAAAGAGGACAGGGAAAGAGAGAAAAGGAGAGAAGAGAGGAGGAAAAAAGAAGGAAGGAGAAGAGAGGAGATGAAAGGAATACATTCACAAAGTCTCTGATATTCTGCAGATTTTTTAGGGGATGAAAAGTCTAAGAATTGTTCCACCACAGTTAACAGAGCATCTTTGAACACCCTCTCTCAGAAACCCAGAGGTAAAACTTTCAAGGAAAGTTGTACAAGATTAAGTCTGACCTTGCTCTTCTTAGAGGAAGACCAGTTATTTGTTGTTTTGTTTTCCAGCAGGTCAAAGTCAAGAGATCTTCCTGTTATCAGGCAGTCTAATAGAAATGATTAAGTGTGGGAGACATCTAAAAGATAGCAAAATTGAATAGAATAGAATGCATATTACCCTGTTAGTAGCCAGTCACCTGAGATAAAGTAATGTTTTGTGCTAGGCGAGTAAGAAAGGGTTGTTGTGATAAAGAATGCTAAATATGTACTGCAAAGGAGAAAAGGCTAAAATAAATTGTAGATTGGCAAATCTGGGACTTAATTATAAATATTCCAACTAACTTTTATGTACATTAATATCTTCTATGTGTGTCGTGAGGACATAGATATACATACACACATGCATATATACACATATACATAGATGAGTATGAAATAGATATGACTGCAGCTGCATGTCTACTGTTATGATTTCGGGCATCAGAGGAAATTCCTGTGAATATTCCTCATCCTTTCACGGTGCCACTTATCAGGCCCCCGAAAGAAAGGACCGAGTCTCTCACCATTCAGCGAAAATTGAATTCCACCGAAATAGCTCAGAGGACAAGACCTGGTATTTCATAGTGTTTTAAAAGTAATATTCAGTTTGCCGGTGCCGTGAAATAGGGCACCACTAACGCCAGAGAAATAGAAAGAGTAATTTCTCAGTGGAGAAGTTGCGTGTTTCCAATTCAGGTACGGGATAGCTTGCGCAGGATGACCAGGGAGGGCTCCCTCATCCAACGATGGATTTGTCCTCCAGGTTACTCGAAGGGGATGGGGGGAGCTGTAGAGAAGGGAAACCAGGCAGTGATGAACTGAGGCCCAGTCCTTTGGTGGGTGAAAAGCACCCCCGCCCCCGTCCCCTCTCACCCTTCACATCTGGAATTGGCATTAGGGGCGCTCCCTACTCAGGAAGTTCTCACACTTCACAATTCATTAAACGCGGGTCTCGGATTCCTTGGGAAAGAGCGACGAGGAGGGGGTTGGTGGGGAGAGGTTGAATTTAAGGGAGAGACAAACACATCCAGCTCCTCTCTCTGCCATGATTTTCAACTGTAGTGAAGAAGTAGGTTGGGGAAAGAGGGAAAGAGGTCATGGAGACAAGAGGGTGGTAGGAGAGAAAAGAATGTGTGTTGGCGATCAGGTCCCCCACTGGAAACATTTATCCCTATCAGTTTGTGTGTCCAGTCCTTCAGGACCACCACCATCCCCAGTTCAGTAACTAGCCCATTCCACTTTGGGCCAATCCTGAAATCATGTTGAACAACACACACACACACACACACACACACACACACTCACAAGGTGCAGAGTGGGGGAAGGGAGGCCAACGTGGGCAGCAAGGGGAAACTGGGTGTGAACCTTGAAGAGAGAAAAAGACCCTGGCTTCCTATCAGCCTCCTTGCCTGGGAGCAGAGGAAGGAGGAGATTGAGGGGAGAACACAGGGAGGGAGAAAATTGTATTGGGGGGATGGCAGAAAGGAGGGAGGAAGCATAATTAGGAACCTCCCAGAGTTTCAAAAGATGATTTTTTTTTTTTTTAAGCCCCGGGAAGGGGGAATTGGAGAGATACCTATGACTTGAAAGGTTCTAGAAGTTGGGGTTCGAAGGGTGTGATGTGGGGATCTAATGATGCCACTTCCCTGAACCCTCTATACTTGGGGAGAGGCCAGAAGGACACCTCTAATTTCAGGATGGCCTTACTTTTGGGAAAGAAGTGGGAGGACTGGAGGAGGAAAGAAAGCAGCTAGATCTTGAAGCTCCATCCTTTTCAATGATCGTATTTTATAGTTACAGAAATTGTCTTAATGTCTGAAGGGGATAGTAGTTGGGAGCTTAAAATTACAATTGCTTCTACTTAAATTTATTTGATGGCCGCAGCGTTCATGTTATATATCCGTATGCGGGTTTTCAATATCTTAAATGTTTAAAAAGGGTTTATTCTGTACTTACACTGAGTGAAATTAAAAAGAAACAGTAAAATGTTTGAAAATGAAGTGCATTATGTTTAATAAATTTAAAATGAACAAAGACTGCTATATTGCCAGCAATATCAGTCCCTGCCCAGGGGCATTAATAAAGACTGGAGGTTTGGAAAAACAATATTTTCTATTAAAATTCTATGCTGTGTTTCAATATTAAAAGGATATGTGATGAATTTTCAGTGTTACCCAGACGGGGTCAGAGATTAATTTCATTTCTTTCTGGTCAGCATTCTGTCGATAATTAATCAAAAGCAGAGTTTCTTAATGAAACACTTTTCATAAGGTGATAATTAGCAGGAAAGAGGCGGCCCGCAGACAGTCCCCGCTAGCTGTCTAATAACCGGAATGGAATCAGGGTTGGGTCCTGGGAGTTAGGTAAGGGGTGGGGGAGGATGTGGACCGAAGAGAGGAGCTGTTTGATGGAAAGAGGATGGGGACGCGGGCATGGGGGCAAATGGCTATGTCGTGTTCTGCCCTCTTCCCCTTCTAATCCCCAAAATGAACTTCCTGATAGGGGAGCTCCTTTGACACTGTCACTTTGAGGCCCTTCAAGTTGGAGGAAGGACCAAAGAAAGAGGGAAGTGTGGCAGGCTACATTTCCAGCGGCCAAAGGCAGAAGGAGAAGAGGACAGGGCCAGCCTCGGAGAAGATCCTGCTCTGGGCGAAGCCAAAGCTGGAGAGGGTTTCTCCTGGCTTGCTTGGGTTAGGTCTCTCTCCTGGCGCCTCATGTTGTGTCTGTGTGCCACGCTAGGCCCGCAGAGGGGGGGAGGGGGGGAAGCACGAAAGAGGGAAGGCGGGAGAGAGAGGAGAAAGGAGGGAGGGAGAGAGGGAGGGAAATAAGGAAGAGGAAGGAGGGGGAGGCGCCCGCAGACAGAGGGGGGATTATTAGTGCATTATAAAATTACTAAAAATAAATGGAAAACAATTAAGGGGTTCAAGAGTAAATAAAGTTAATGAAACAAAATTAACAGCAATTAGCCGCGGCGCTCGCAACCGGCTCCTCGCTCTGTCTCTCTCAACAGGATTCGCTCACAATTAGGAGAGACTTTGCGTGTAAACAAAGGGAGTGAGGCTCCGGAACCACATTACAAACAAATTGAGAAGAACTGCGGGAGTAGAAATAAATAAATAAATAAATTGCAATATATGAAAAATGGAGGGGGACCCCAGGATGAAACTGGCTGAGAGAAATCCAGGCAGGAAAACCAGGCGTGAGAGAAACTGGAGTCAGTTGCGTATGGTTCCCCCACCCTTCTCTCTCCAAGACCTTCATTGAGTTAATTATTCCAGAAACAGACAGTAATCATGTGTTTTGACAGAGGGAGAGGGAGAAAGAAAAGAAAATGCTAGAACCTCCAGGTGAGATCAGCTTCACAAAAACCCAATCTCTCCTCGCATCTGGGTTCGCACTTAAACGCCTATCCTCCTTTTTCCAGTGGCGTTTACCTCATATTAATATTTTTTAATCTCCGCCTGAATGACAGGTGCCGGTTTCCTGCGTAGCTGGGCTTTATTATGAAATGCTCCTGAAATGCTGTAAACTTTCAGATAAAGCTGAGAGGCAGGAGGTTGTTGTGCAGATTAGATTATTGATAGTTATTGAAAGTCCCAAATAGGATTTACAAATCAGGCTCCTGCGCCTTTAATAGAATTCCAGATAATCTTTTATCACAACAAGACACCCATAGAATTATTTAAACAGATCGGACTACTGCAGCAGCAAATTTCAATTATTCTAATGCTTTAATAAATGTGTTGTGTGTGTATTAAATTCAAGCTTCTTAATCCAAATTTTACGATTTAACTGCTCTGATTTTTCATTACTGCTACACCCACATGCGGCAATTTACATTTTCCTTCCTGGAGAAGGAGATCCCTTATCAAATAAGCCCCCTCGGAAAATAAAGATAGGTGCGGGTAAACTTAAAAGAGAGTGAGGGGTGCAAAGACAGGAGCAGGGAGGAGAGAGAGGAACATCGGACAGCAACCCCCTACCCTGCCACAAACAATAATAATAATAGTGTGTATGTATGTGTGTGTGTATGTGTGTGTGTGTGTGTGTGTGTGTGTGTGGTGAATCTATGTGTATGTGCTGGTTTGTGGGGTCCATAATCTACAGATCTGGTGTGAGTAAAGAGGAAATCTAAGGCCAGTGCCTTATACACCCGTGATTGTGCTGCACTCGGGGCTCTTTCTAACCTTTGTTTCCAAAGTTATTTCTACCCAGATTTGAGAATCCAAATACACTTTCTCTTTAAACTGAACAGCAGGTGAGGAAGGGGGGTTGGGGCCTTCAGAGAACAGCAGCAGCACTTCAAGGAAGAGACCACCCGAAATAGCGAACAATTTCCCTTCACAAAATAGAAGTATGCACCCAGACTTCTTTATATGATACCATCTAGGATGAAAAGAAAGGTCTCATCTACTCCAATGGGAATCTGCTGGCTCAGAAGGCAGAAGGAGGATGCAAGAATAAGGTGTGGAAACGGCTTGTCTCTGCTTGCCCTAAGTTCCCCAAACTCTTACCGAGAAGGTTCTGGGCTCGGTTGTCCCAAAAAGCAAAAAAATTGGGGATTTTTGGTGGTGGCAGTGTGTAGTCACTAAAGCCTTTCCAGGATCAGCCAGAGGGTCAGTTCTGCATTCACTGTCCAGGAGGCTCAGACTTACAAGATGGGGATAACCCCTTTTGGCAGAGGAAACTTTACCTCAGACCAGGGGTCTCTTGTAGCATCTTAGCAAAGAAAGATATGGTTTATAAAAGAAGTGGGGTAGAAGGGAAGAGGGAGAGGTAGGAAACAGAGAAAATTCAAGAGCAGGGTTTTTAACTCTTTGATTTACTGACCAGCGATACCTCAGCCACCAGCCCATGGGATGGCAGATGCAGGGGCTGATGGATCGTTTTCCATAATTTTATTTGCCCATCAGTTTCCAAGCTAAGACACGTATATTTCCTCTGCCTCCAAAGTTGGTAATTACTGTCTTTAGAGTTGCCTTTCGTCATTTTATGAGGTGTCAGGCCCACGATGTATGGGGTGAGTTCCTGGGCCTCCATAGTAAGAGAGGAGGAAGGAGGGGAGATCAACCTCCTTCAGCCCCTCCTCCATGCCCACTGACGCCTCACCCGGGTTAGGTAGTGCTTGAAGAAGGCCAGGAGGCCCCGGGCTCAGCCCTCCAGCAGTCCTCGCTAAGTCCAAGGTTCTGGAACCCCTCCAACCTCAGCTCCCTTCTCAGCCTTTTAGGGACTGGAGTGAGTGGGTGCTTCCCGCAGAGAGGCTAAATGAAGACTACTGTGCATCCTGACCTGTGGCCGATCGCCTAAGCCTAGCTAGCCCCAGACCTCTGGGGCCGCGTTTCCAATCTTGGGTCATTGAAGGGAGGAGCCTTCTCTACGTTCCGGGCGCGCGGACAGCTGGAGGTCTGGAGGCCGCTCTACACCTAGAGGCCGGGGCTGGGCTAGAGTTATTAAACAGAGTAGTTGGTTAATATTTCAGGCCTGAACCTGCCACTGGCCGATCAGCAGCCGCGGCGACCCCAGCCTGCATCCTCCGGGTCTCTTCGCAATCAAGGACCCTGTATAAATAGCTGGGCTGCGTTGGAACCATCAGATAAACGGATTTATTAACTGTGCCAGACTGCCCGGTAAATATTTAGCTTTATTATCTGACCCAGGGATCCAGTCCGACTACACTCTGGGCCCCAAGTTCCTCAGTCCTCCATTTCCTCCCCTTTTTTACCCCTCTTCATTTTTCCAATCAATAATTTTTTTTTTAAGTTTAAAAGGGTTTTTTACACACACACCCTTTTTCTTTATTGATATTTTGTGAAGGGGTAAACAGAACCCTGTTTGACTGCAGTAATTGTGTAAATCTTATTAGCAATATGCATATTTACTGTAGTACTATCCAATGGCAAATTGGTTTTAAATTATATAATTACCACTCTGTATTCCTAAATGGATATTTAGAGCAGGTTGGAAATTGTTTTGAGTTTACAAGACTTCTTTGGTGGTTACAGGCTGGAGGACTTGCTCTGTTTCTTTCCTATGAGCCTTGTTTAAATGCCCTCCCAGCTTGGGTTTCCAAAGAGTGCAGCCAAAGCAGGACTTTTGGGGTAGGTTTGTTATACCCAAAGTTCCACCTTCTTGACTAGATTGAGGAAGGGTCAGGGAGAGATGAAGCCAAAGGATTCAGGTTGGTCTGAACCCCAGTCACCTGCACCAAGTCCCAGGGGGAGGAAGATGGGATGGGAGGGCTGTGTTGGGCTTTTGGAATTTTACCTTCGGACTGGGCCTTAGTAGAGAGAGACAGTGCTTGCAACGTTGTGAGAGTTGTTGCTCTTTTTCGGATCTCTCTCTTCTTATTTTATTATTATTATTTTTAATTTATCTTCTTCCACCTCCCACCTCCAGTCCAAATCCGACTCCAGTTTGGACCTGGCCAAGACAGAGGAGAGCAGCAA